>JAQPZY010001004.1:242500-962687 GCA_029931535.1 Margaritifera margaritifera | reverse complement strand
ATTTAGGTAACCCAATCTAGGATCAAAATTTGTCAGTATCTACTGGTTTGGTGTCCTGGTTTTGTCACATGTATGTTTATATACCTTTCTCACCATTACAAAATTAGACTTAAAATTAACAAAGTGGGCAGAGAGAATAATTTGTCAACATGCTGTCAAACATTGTAAGCAGGCACATACAATGTATACCTACTTTGTGCTCTTAATGGAAATTTTAATAACAAAACATTTGTAAAATCATTCAATTTAGGGGACTGGTCAAAACTTGTAACTCTGAAAAATATGACCAAAATTTTTGACACAATCTTGAAAAATCCACTCTATTCGCATGTTTGTAAGATCATATGATGCTCATAAATATATCCTCTTCAAAGACAAACTGGATATAAATCTAGCACTCGTTTAAAAAGTTCTTTTTTTCTTCTTCTCTCTAAAACTTTTTTCTTTCTAAGCAGGTTCGTTGGAGACTTTGAAGGGAGTTTCGTGAGCGTATGAGTCAATGTATGTATTTTATTCCTAAAGTTATTTTGGTCTTTTCTGCAGAACACCACATGCCAAGACATGCTTTTTAATAGGGAAATCAAACACAAGAGAAAAAAATACCTCCACCCAGACATGCTTCAACCAATCAGCTTGCCCAACACATTGATTGTAAAGCATTTAATTTCTTCTATTCTATTCTCTAACTTTTGAGTTAAGGGAGTTTGTGAAAAACCAATTTGCAAAGTAATGAACTAGAGGAACAGGCTGGCATAGTCTTAATGTTGCATTTAGTGGATAATGATCAAAATGTTTTCTCATGCCTTCCTTATCACAGTTATTCAGTTGCTTTTGTGGCCTTTTTTTTATTACATTTTTGGCAAATTCTCAGAAAATGTGGAAATTGGGGACCAAAGTTAAATGTCACAAACTATGCAAAAAATTTTTGTTACATCTCCTTGGCATGTCAGATAAATCTCTACACATGTGACCGAATTGTAAAACTGGACATATCTGACATGATTACATGGTGGAAAAGTCCAACTATCATGGAACATCCTTAAATCCACCCCACCTAACCAGAGTTGAACTGGACATTTTGAGAGACTTTTTTTTACGGACTTCATAGGACACAGATGAATCTGACTGCTTGTAATATATATTCATTAACAAATACAATGTTTCAACCCATACATAGGTCTAATCTGGTGGTAGCTAGCAAACGCCAACTGCAATCCCTATCATTTGCTATAGATTTCCACACAAGGGTTGTCCTTGTTTTTTTTTGTTTTTTTTTTTTAGAAAATGTACTTAACACAGTGTACTTGGTCAGTGATCATAATGTTCCCACATTTGCTCCATTGTAAATCCACTCCAAGAAATTTTGTCAGCTTTTGATCAAAAACATTCTCTTTGTTTTCTTGATACAGATGTTCTGTTTTGATTTCCCTTCCACTTCCCGACGTCCTGGCATCAGATCAAAGTCTTTTATATCAGCTAGACAACAAGAGTTTTTCTCACAAGTTCACCAAGAGTATCAACACTGAGCCTGCACGGCATCTTTGTTCTGTATTAAATTTGGTGTGTGAAATAATATGCACTCACATTCCTCACTGGACACTGGAAGTACCTGTGATTCTCTATAAAACAAATCACATTACGGTACTGTCCTTTCGTTGGAACAAACTTTTGTCAGCAAATAAGCGGCTTGCACTCCTCTATAATTGTTTTAAACAATCTACTTGAAAATCCCCCCACTCGTTACTTCATCGGCACTGTTGACCAAGTATATTCTCTCTCTTATGTCGACCATAATGAGCAATCCAAGTGTCCTCGTGGAATCAATTACCCTGCTGTGGCATGTCCGACTAGCATTTGCAGTAATAGTATTAGGCTCAAAACACAGTGAATGCATTGGAAATGGCGCATGGTCCTGAAATTTTACTCATGTACCTTTTGCAATAATAATCCATATACACTGTACTGCTTTGGCTGGGGTAAAGTCAGTCATGTGACAAACACTTCAGTTCTATCCTTTTGATGTGACTGCTGTCACACGATGGCTCTGTAAGCAACTCACTGCAGATGATCCCAAAATCAGGTGTTCCTCCCCTCCAAGATGCACTATTTTCAATGATGTCAAAAATCCATCAACACACTGCTTCATGGTATGTATGGCAAATCTCTTGTCTGCAAACACTGGCCAAGGGTTACAGTTTTCATCCTTATTATGCTTATGCTTTGACATGGCAAGTAGTGCTCTCTCAAGCAGTAAAACTGATACTTATTATCGTCTCGTCTAGGCATATATAAGCCTTCCAATTAAAAAAAAAAAAATGTTTAGAATTACAAACATTCATCTGTACTGTGAAGCCAATCTTTGAAATTTAGCACACTATTGCTCACGAAAGAATCAAGTTGCCCTTCTTTACCCCCATATAACCAACTTTTTCAAGGTGTTTATTTGACATTTAAATAGATCAACAAATCGAAAGCAATTTTAAATCAAGGTATTTGGGATAGCATATAACTAATGCCTGGTTGCTGAGTATGTTCCAGTAAAAACCTTTGAACTGGTTCTCATATCTGGCAAATACATGGATTTAAGGAAGCCTGATATTAATTCCCAGAACTAATGTGTATACAGTATCCTTCAATAATGCATTTATATTATAGTCATAAATTATTTTTACTGTAATAATAAATCAAACTTCAAAACTGAATCTGCACCAAGACCAAATTTTGGTTGAAGACTACTTTGTAGTTTCTACCTTTACAATGTCAATGACATTAGAGCAGTGGTTCCCAAACCCCAGGTCACAACCCTTAACTGGTACTGCATTTTGGGTCGCAAAAGATGGTATTTGGGGTTGCGATAAAAAAAGTTTGGGAACAACTGCATTAGACTATTACATCAGGACTGAGCTAATTTTCCAAGTCATGCTGTGTATCCAAGTTATTGTTGTTGGAGTTTTGAAACTTTGACTATATAAAATTATCAACCACTGCCTATTTTCACAAAATGCTGGACTGAAAAGGTCATCAAAATCTTCTTAATACCCCTAATAGGAAGCTGCTATAACCCCCAACAGTTTGATTTTGTCACATTTGTTTAAAAATCAGTGCCAGCATGATCCTTGAGCTCACAAACCCTCATATGCACATGAACTTTAAACCTGTAGTACCTAAAAGTTAAAGAAAATTGTCATTTGAACAATTTGAACACAAAATTCAATGACCAAATGTTGTTACCGAATCATTATGAATTTTGAATCAATACTGTAAGTAAGCAAATGCATCTTAGCAGAACCAAATTAATATGATGTAAAAAGGTAGGAGTTTATCACTTTATTGTGAACTTTATATCTGTTTTTACATTGTTCCCAGAGTCTAGTGCTTACATTGTTCCCAGTGTGTAGTGCTTTGGACAAGTTTACATGAATGCATCTTTCTTTTATCTGACCATAGATTCACATTCCTAAGATTTTTGACAACTGAAAATGTTCACTTTTAGAATATAATGGAAGCCAGTAATATGAATCAATGTAGAAAAAAAAACAAATTTTATATATTTAGACATTGGTCTGACCCAAGTGAAAATACATAAAGTAAACAAATACAAGATTGAAGTAATTTTTTCCATTCTTGCTATTAAAAATCAACTCAGACAGAATAACAATCACAAATCTTATGCTCAAGGAGTACATTATAAGCCCATTTCAACCGATTTCAAATCAAGCATCAATATTTAACATGTATTATACAGGCGATTGTATAATGTTTCTGTACCTATCAGGCATTATAAAATTAAGATGAAATATGGACTTGGAAAAGAGGGTAGTTGTCAAAATAAATATTTTCCAAGAAGCAAATGCATACCTATTTTGTACTCTATCTGTAAACACAATAACCAAACCTTTGTAAAATCAAACAATATAGAGACTGGTCCATACCAGTAACAGTGAAAATCTGACCAAATCCTGCATTACAATTTTTAAAATCAATGTTCATGTGTTTGCAAGATGAAAAATATATTGCAAGACATCTTGATCAATCTAGAGCTCATCGAAGAGGGCTATATTTTCTCAAAGAAAACTGGTTTTCTGAACAGATTGGTTTGGAGGTTTTGGAGTGAACTCCTTGAGCTTGAGAGTCAAAGTATGTATTGAATCCTATCTGAATTATTTTTGTCTTGTTTGCAGTGTACCACAAGCAAGACATGGATTTTTAATGGAGAAAACACAAAAGAAAAAATACCTTCATCCAGACATGTTCAACCAATCTTTTTGCCCTTCACAGAGATTTTAAAGCATGTCTATTCTATACTCGAACTTTTAAGTTAAGAGAGTTAGAAAACCATTTGCAAAGAAATGACTAGAGACAGGCTGCCATAGTCTCACTGGTGAATTTATTGTAGGATAGTCAACATTTGTCTCCTAATAATGCTGAACTTCAGTTGCTTTTGCGGCCTTTGTTTACAGCATTTTCACCAATTTTCAAAAATTTGGAAATGTCTGACCCAAAGTTAACTGTGGAAAATAGCTCAAACATATGGCATGTATAACCAATTAATAATTGTGCCAAAACTAATGTGCATACAGTATCCTTTAATAAGGCATTCATATTATAATAATTATTTTTAATATAATAATATACAAACTTCAAAACTGAATCTGCACCAGGACCAAATTTTTGGATGGAGTTTACTGTAGTTTTGCTTTTATAATGTCGCTGACATTAGAGTATATTACATCAGGACTGAGCTACTTATTTGAGTCATGCAGTGTATTAGAGTGATTGATGTTGTAATTGTCAAACTTTTACTATATAAAACTATTAAAGTCCATTTTGAACAAAAATTGGATTGAAAAAGTCATCAAAATTTTCTTCATACCCCGAAAAGGAAGGTGCAATTACCCCCAACAGTTTGATTTTGTCAGATTTTGTTTTTAAATCAGTGCCAGCCTGATACTCAAGCTCCAAAATGTCAAACTTCATATTGCACATAAACTTTAAACCTGTATGTACCTCAGAGTTAAAGAATATTGACATTTACACAATTTGAGAACAAAATTCAATGACCAAATATTGTTACCCAATCATTATGAACTTTGAATCAATGGTGTAATTAAGCAAACATGTCTTACATGTATCAGAACTAAATCAACACAATGTAAAAATGTATGGAGTTTACACTTTCTTGTGAACTTTATCCCAACTCTGATTTTAAATTGTGTCAAGAGTGTAAGGCTTTGGACAAGTTTCCATGAATGCATCTTTCTTTGATCTAACCATAGATTTACATTCCTTAGATTTTTGATAACAAACTGAAAATTTTCACTTCTAGAATATAATGGAAGCCAATAAAATGAATCAATGTACAAAAGCCAAATTTTATATATTTAGATATTGGTCTGACCCAAGTGAAAATACATATAGTAAACAAACACATCACTGAAGTAATTTTTTCCATTCTTGCTATTAAAAATCAATCCAGACAGGATATCAATAACAATTTGAATCTTATGCTCAAGAAATACATTACAAGCCCATTTCAACCAATTTCAAATCAAACATCAATATTTAAAATGTATTATAGAGTTGATTCTACTATGTTTCTGCACCTATCTCGCATTACAAAATTATGATGAAATATTGACTCGGAAAAGAGAATAGTTGTCAAAATATTGTAAAGTTTTCTATGAAGCAAATGTAATGCATACTGACTTTGTGCTCTTTCAGTAAACACAATATCCAAATATTTGTAAAATCAAACAATTTAGAGACTGGTCCACACCAGTAACGGTGAAAATGTGACCAAATTCTGTATTACAATTTTGAAAATCCATGTTCATCTGCTATATTTTCTCCAAAAGAAAAATGTTTTCTGAACAGATATGTTTCGAGGCTTTGAAGATAATTCCTTGTGCGTGAGAGTCAAAGTATGTATTGAATCCTATCTGAATTTTTTGTCTTGTCTGCAGTGTACCACAAGCAAGACATGGATTTTTAATAGAGAAAACACAACAGAAAAAATACCTCCATCCAGACATGTTCAACCAATCTGCTTGCCCTTCACAGAGATTTTAAAGCATTAATTGCATTTGTCCGTTCTATACTCAAACTTTTCAAGTTAAGAGAGTTTGAAAACCATTTGCAAAGAAAGGCCTAGAGGCAGGCTGGCATAGTCTCATTGGTGAATGCATTGTATGATAGTCAAAAATTTTCTCCTACTAATGCTGAACTTCAGTTGCTTTTGCTGCCATTGTTTACAGCATTTTCACCAATTTTCAGAAAATTTGGAAATATCTGACCCAAAGTTAAATGTGGAAAATAGCTCAAACATATGGCATGTATTACTATTTAATAACTGTGCCAAAACTAATGTGCATACAGTATCCTTCAATAATGCATTTATATTATAATAATTATTTTTAATATAATAATATACTAAATTCAAAACTGAATCTGCACCAGGACCAAATTTTTGGATGGAGTTTACTGTAGTTTCTGCTTTTACAATGTTGCTGACATTAGAGTATATTACATCAGGACTGAGCTACTTATTTGAGTCATGCAGTGTATTAGAGTGATTGTTGTTGTAGTTGTCAAACTTTTACTATATAAAACAACTATTAAAGTCTATTTTCAAAAACAAAATTGGATTGAAAAGGTCATCAAAATTTTCTTCATACCCCTAAAAGGAAGCTGTTATGACCCCCAAAAGGTTGATTTTGTCAGATTTTGTTTTTAAATCACAATGCCAACCTGATGCTCAAGCTCCAAAATGTCAAACTTCATATGCACATGAACTTTAAACCTGTAGTACCTCAGAGTTAAAGAATATTGACATTTGCAAAATTTGTGCACAAAATTCATTGACCAAATATTGTTACCCAATCATTATGAATTTTGAATTAATAGTGTAATTAAGCAAATGTCTCTTATCAGAACTAAATCAACACAATGTAAAAATGTATGGAGTTTATCACTTTCTTGTGAACTTTATCCTTGTCCAATTCAATCGCAAATCTGATTTTAAATTGTTTCCAGAGTGTAAGGCTTTGGACAAGTTTCTATGAATCCATCTTTCTTTGATCTGACCATAGATTCACATTCCTTAGATTTTTGACAACAAACTGAAAATGTTCACTTTAAAAATATCATGGAAGCCAATAATATGAATAAATGTAGTAAAAAGACAATTTATATATATTTAGATATTGGTCTGACCCAAGTGAAAATACATGTACTAGACAATTACAAGACTGAAGTAGTTTTTTTTCCATTCTTGCTATTAAAAATCAACCCAGACAGGTTATCAATCACAACTTTAATCTTATGCTCAAAGAATACATTACAAGTCCATTTCAACCAATTTCAAATCAAACATCAATATTTAAAATGTATTATAGAGTTGATTGTACTATGTTTCTGTACCTATCATGCATTACAAAATTACGATGAAATATAAACTGCGAAAAGAGGATAGTTGTCAAAATATTCTAAAAAAAATTCCAACAAACATAATGCATACCTATTTTGTGCTCTATCTGTAAACACCATAACCAAACATTTGTAAAATCAATCAATTTAGAGACTGGTCCATACCAGTAACAGTGACAATATGACCAAATTCTGTATTACAATTTTGAGAATCCATGTTCATGTGTTGGCAAGGTGTAGTCTCATTCATGAATTTACTTCAGGATGATCGGATATAATTTTTCTCCTACTAATGCAAAATTTCAGTTTCTTTTGTGGGCTTTTAAATGTCATTTTCACTAATTTTCAGAAAATTTGGAAATATCTGACCAAAGTTAAATGTTGAAAATAGATTAAAATTATGGCATGTCTCCTGGCATTTCTGTTGACCTCTTGCATGATCTTGACACATGTGAACAAACCTAAAACTGGATATCTCGCACCAGCATAATGTGACAGAACCAGGACATAAAACCAGTAGATTTACCAATTTTGATTAGCAGATTGGCTTCTAAACCAGCAGAATTTTTTATCTACATAAATTTTACATGTTTTATGGGGATTGAAAAGTAAACAAGTGTATGGTTTGCCATAATATGTATTCTCATTATACTATAATAAAAGAGCAAGTTTTGAACATGAATCTTATTCTGATGGAAAATGTTACAAAAATAATACAAGACAGTATATTGTCAATGAAATGAAAAAGCAAGAATTGTATATCTCACAGTTCACTGCAAAGATTTTTTTTATAAAATCCACAATCATTTGTTATTTCCCTCTCAAGATCACTGACTACTGACCACTGATGACACTGTGATTATCAAGTTTCACACTTAACAGGCTATCAATAGTTTTCTGATCCAGAATTCCCCTTGAATCACTTTGCACTTTGTGAAGAATGGAGAACGTCAAATCTGTATCAGCATTCGAAAGTGACAATAATAAAACAAACCATGCTCAATCTGCAAAGAAGTTCAAACTTCAGTTTTTCTGTGGCTGGGTTTTTAATCCTGCTAATTGCTCCCCAATACTCCTCCAAGCTAAATTCACCCCAAGCAGGAAGCTTCTCAGTTCAACTTAATATGTATTCCTCAGCTTCATATTTCTCAGCTGGTGTTTTATTTGCTTTGGAAGAAAGTGCACATTTCACCATTTTGACATAAAGTGAACTAAAAAATATATGAACTTCCCTTAAATATTCTTCAAAAAACATCTTGAACACAATAATTAAACAATAAAACAATCAAAATACTTAAATGTTTCTGCTGAAATCATATTTTGCTTGGTCTCTCCATTTTCTCACATCCGCCAAAGGTCATTTGGTTTTTATTTGAAGACTCAAAAGCCATCCTGTGCCACTTTTCATCCCTTTCTTATAACACCTCATAAAACATCCCCCATCTGGCTTTAAACTGTCCAGATTACAACAATAATGAAATCAATTAACAACCTGTTGTGTACATGTGTTGTCCTTCTTAATCCGTTCAGCCACACATAATTGCACCGTTCATTGTGCTGTAACATTTACAGTCCCCCAATATACTGGTGCCCACTGGTTTCTGTACGGAGTGGATAGAACTCATAAAAATACCAGGCTTATTAGACCTTTTTTTTAAAGTGGTAGATTTTAACTATAAAATGTATGTGAGTAGGAAACCTTTAAAATGGCATTTATTTCCAACCGCCAGTAGAATCAAAGGTATGTACCAGATAAAATGTGGAAAAGTATATAGCCCTAACCAATCTGGAATGGCCATCACATTGAATATGACAAACAAAATATGCCATCAGTTTAATGCCTTGTACATATTTTATAGTAGCAGTAGATCAATTATCTAGTTTTTAATAGCATTGTTGTTTAAAGACACCACAACTTGTGTAAATTGTACAATATATACATGTAATTGTAGAAGGCCTCATGGAAGGTTAATCAGCTGACCAAATGAGCTTCTTTAAATTGTCATGATGATGATGATGATGATGATTATTATTAACCAGAAACTTTATCTAATCTTAACAACCTATTGTAAAGCCCTAACTAAGATAACTAAGTAGTTGCCACTATTCACAAACCGAAGCACAAACGGTAAGAAAAACCAAATCATGCACCAGAGTTGTCCGCAAATAAAAATGCAAAATCATGAATCAAACAAATAAAACCGTATCCAGTGATTTCCTAATTTACTTGTAAGCTGTACCTTGTCTCTACCCAAGTCTGGATTTCCTTACTGTAAATATAAATATTTGATGGGTTCTGCAGGCCCCTACCTATCTCCAACCGCCTCCCAGAACATTACCTCCACCCAGGAGTAACATTTATAGCCATTTTACCGAAAATCCTTAATTTGAATGTCCATACATTAACCTTAAAATTAACACCCCAGGCATTCCCAAATACCAAATGTTTAATGGGTACTGCAATCCTCTAGTACCCACCTATAACCATACCCACTGCCTCCCAGAACATTTCTTCTGTCCATGAGTAACACTTACCCTCATTTTTTCCCCAACTCCCCAATATTGTATCTACATTACCTTCAAATTAACACTTAAGGCAGTCCCAAATACCATATGTTTAATGGGTACTGCAATCCCCTAGTACCCACCTATAACCACACCCACTGACTCCCAGAACATCCCTCCACTCATGAGTAACCGTTACCCCAATTTTACCCAAAATCCCCATTTTCTGTATCTACATTTACCTTCAAATTAACACCCCAGGCAGTCCCAAATGCCAAATGTTTAATTGGTACTGCAATCGCCCTACCAATCTCGAACACCACCACCCACCCACCCCGTCTCCCGGAACTTTACCTCAAACCATGAGTAACCTTTATCCCCATTTTACCCAAAATCCCAATTTTGTATGTCCCTACATTAACCTTAAAATTAACACCCTGGGCAGTCCCAAATGCCAAATGTTATATAGGTAATGCAATCCCCTAGTACCCACCTATAACCACACCCACCGACTCCCAGAACATTTCCTCGACTCACGAGTAACCCTTACCCCCATTTTACCCAAAACTCCCCAATTTTTGTTTCCGGTATCTACATTTACCTTCAAATAAACACCCTGGGCAGTCCCAAATGCCAAATGTTTAATGGGTACTGCAATCCCCCTACCAATCTCCAACACCACCCTGCCTCCAAGAACATTACCTCCACCCAGGAGTAACCTTTACCCCCATTTTACCCCAAATCTCCAATTTGCATGTACCTACATTAACCTTAAAATTAACACCCCGGGCAGTCCCAAATGCGAAAAGCGGAATGGGTACCGCAATCCCCTAGTACCCACATATAACTCCACCCACTACCTCCTTGAACATCCTCCACTCATGAGTAACCATTACCCCCATTTTACCCAAACTCCCCAATTTCTGTATCTACATTTACCTTCAAATAAACACCCCAGGCAGTCCCAAATGCCAAATGTTTAATTGGTACTGCAATCGCCCTACCAATCTCGAACACCATCCCCTATCTCCCAGAACATTACCTCAAGCCAGGAGTAACCTTTAACCCCAGTTCAACCAAAATCACCAATTTCTGTTATCTACATTTACCTTCAAATTAACAACCCCAGGCAGTCACAAATGCCAAATGTTTAATTGGTGCTGCAATTCCCTACCCATCTTTAAAACCGCCCAGTCTCCCAGAACATTTCCTCCACTCGCGAGTAACCCTTACCCCCATTTGTATGTACCTACATTAACCTTAAAATTAACACCCCTGAAGTCCAAAATGCCAAATGTTTAATGGGTACTGCATACCCCTAGTAACCACCTATAACCACACACACGAACTCCCAGAACATTTCCTCCATTCACAAGTAACCTTTACCCCATTTTACCCAAAATCCCCAATTTGTATGTCCCTACATTAACCTTAAAAACAACACCCCGGGCAGTCCCAAATGCCAAACGTTTAATGGGTACTGCAATCCCCTAGTACCCAACTATAACTACACACCCTGCCCCCCAGAACATTCCCTCCACCCAGGAGCAACCTTTACCCTCATTTTTACCCCAAATCCCCAATTTGTATGTCCTTACATTAACCTTAAAAATAACACCCCGGGCAGTCCCAAATGCCAAATGTTTAATGGGTACTGCAATCCCCTAGTACCCACCGATAACCCCACACCCAGAACATTCCCTCCACCCAGGAGCAACCTTTACCCCCATTTTACCCAAAATCCCCAATTTGTATATACCTACATTAACCTTAAAATTAACACCCCAGGCAGTCCCAAATGCCAAATGTTTAATGGGTACTGCAATCCCCTAGTACCCAGCTATATCCAAACACACTGACTCCCAGAACATTTCCTCCATTCACGAGTAACCCTTGCCCCCATTTTACCCCAAATCCCCAATTTGTATGTCCCTACATTAACCTTAAAACTAACACCCCGGGCAGTCCCAAATGCCAAATGTTTAATGGGTACTGCAATCCCCTAGTACCCAACTATAACCACAACCCCTCCCCCCAGAACATTCCCTCCACCCAGGAGCAACCTTTACCCCCATTTTACCCCAAATCCCCAATTTGTATGTCCCTATATTAACCTTAAAATTAACACCCCGGGCAGTCCCAAATGCCAAATGTTTAATGGGTACTGCAATCCCCTAGTACCCACCTATAACCACCCCCACAGAACATTGCCTCCACCCAGGAGAAACCTTTACCACCATTTTACCCCTAATCCCCAGCTTGTATAAACCTACATTAACCTTTAAATAAACACCCCGGGCGGTCCCAAATACCAAATGTTTAATGGGTACTGCAATCCCCTAGTACCCACCTATAACCACACACACTGACTCCCAGAACATTTCCTCCACTCACCCATTTTACCCAAAATTCACCAATTTTGGTTATCTACATTTGCCTTTAAATTAACACCCCGGGCAGTCCCAAATGCCAAATGTTTAATTGGTACTGTAATCCCCCTACCAATCTCCAACCCCACCCTGCCTCCCAGAACATTACCTCCACCCAGGAGTAACCTTTACCCCAAATCCCCAATTTGCATGTACCTAAATTAACCTTAAAATTAACACCCCAGACAGTCCCAAATGCCAAATGTTTAATGGGTACTGCAATCCCCTAGTACCCACCTATAACCCCATTACCCCAGAACATTGCCTCCACCCAGGAGCAACCTTTACCCCCATTTTACCCCAAATCCCCAATTTGTATGTACCTACATTAACCTTAAAATTAACACCCCGGGCAGTCCCAAATGCCAAATGTTTAATGGGTACTGCAATCCCCTAGTACCCACCTATAACCCCATTACCCCAGAACATTGCCTCCACCCAGGAGCAACCTTTACCCCCATTTTACCCCAAATCCCCAATTTGTATGTACCTACATTAACCTTAAAATTAACACCCCGGGCAGTCCCAAATGCCAAATGTTTAATGGGTACTGCAATCCCCTAGTACCCACCTATAACCCCATTACCCCAGAACATTGCCTCCACCCAGGAGCAACCTTTACCCCCATTTTACCCCAAATCCCCAATTTGTATGTACCTACATTAACCTTAAAATTAACACCCCGGGCAGTCCCAAATGCCAAATGTTTAATGGGTACTGCATCCCCCTACCCATTCCTAACCCACACCCCTTGCCTCCCAGAACATTACCTGTACCCCAATTTTTATGTCCTTACATTTTCCTTCAAATTAACACCCTGGCCAGTCCCAAATGTCCAAAGGTTTAATGGGTTCTTATTTAACCTTGCAAGGGACATAGCCCCAAGCTAGGTTATATAAGACAATTTGAGTGTTTGTTCTCTATAACATTTGTATTATTGGCCAATATATTTCCAGACACCTCCCACCATACCCTTCTAATATGTCAATTAATGGTTTGTAACCTGGGCATCAGTCATATTCAAACGCCATCAGTTTCCTTTTTACGTTATCTGTGCCAGCTAGTTTGCACATGGCTTTCCCCAGTGTCATCCATCAGTTTGTTTTTAGTGCAAAAGTTGCACCATGTACTGAAGGACTTTTTCAAACATTGTCAGTTGGTACATGTATCATGTCTTTGACAACTGAAAGTGCATGCAATGAAGATGTCAGCCATCACAAATAGAAAAAAACCCACTTTACTTTGTATTTTTTTTGACCAACATTGACTTGTCACAAGCTGGGAACAACTTCATCTCAGAAGATTTCCCACTGGCTGAATTAGATTTCAATCTTTGACTTGATGTTTTGAAAACCTGGGTTCTTCATCAGTAAAGGAGGACTGGCCTTCACTCTAATAAACTGTTAGAGCTATAAATGTGCATCGCCAACTGTAATGCAATGCACATCCACTGTTTTGGACCACCACTTCCACCACCACCCTCTTTCCTACAAATTCATTAAATTGAAGGACACTGGAGTGAATTTGTGCAACAATGATTACATGTGTAAAGCCTTCAAGGATCAGAGCAGTTTGGGTTCAACTTCCCACAACTGTACATTGTTTTAACCGATTTCTGTTTTGGATTTGTTGAAACAAAGATTTGAACTTTTATTGATCAAAAGTATAAAAAAAGATTTGGAATTTATGTTTGTTTCAGAGAATTTTGAAGGTTTATTTCATTTGTTGACAATTTTAAGCATTTCTTTGTCAGATATTTCTCACAATGGACTCATTGCGTGCACAAGTACCACTGATTTTTTTCAGTTATTCACACTTCTTGTAGTTTTCTTCCTAATCTTTAGTTCTTAATTTAAACATATTATAAATGCAACTGAAATGTGGCTTTGTTTTGTTCACAAATTAAACAATTTATGTATTCATTTTAGGAGACCTGAATGCATGTTTGGTAATTCATTTTTTAATACATCGATTGCGAGTTTTAAATCAATGATAAAAGTTTTTGAATACAAAGTTTTCATGAAAAAATACAGAAATCATCGATTTCCTCACCAGTCTTTGGTTATTTAATGCATCTGCTACTCTCTCTAAATGTATTTACCCAAACATGTACACGTAATTGTAAAATGCCTCATGGAAGATTGGTCTGTTGACCAGATGAGCTTCTTCTTTAAATAAAGAAAGTATTATGAATATTATTATTCCTTTTAATTAGTTATTACAAGGGTGATGTTAGGATTAAGGTTAATTGTTTTCCATTCTTGAAAGTTGTTTACATTTTATCTTCTGGGTGAATTACTGCTTTAGTGTTCATCTGTACTCTCATCCCTCCCATCTGTATTTAGTGTCGCTGACCTTGCCAATGTGTATTTAGTGTCGCTGACCTTGCCAATGTGAAAGTACAATTGCACTCTATTGGACAACTGGCAATGAGGGCAGAGCGAAGTACGATTTTTAGGATCCATTGCTGATGTTATTCCGAGTTAAGTGATTTAAAGAAGTTTCATCTTCACAGAAAATTTCAGCAGCCAGTAATACAATTAAAATTATAATTTTCCCAAACATTTTGTATAGTAAATGAGCCTCTTTATTGTTAATGTATTGGTGCACCTGGAAATTCAATGCTCATTGGAAATGACCTAGGTAAACTACATTGCATTATATCCTTGCTTACCAATAAAGAACACTTCCATGATAATGTTTTAGTGTTTTCTTTTACAAATAAGGAACACTTACATTATAATGTTTTGGTGTTTTCTTTTACAAATAAAGAATTCTGCTTGCATTTTTGGTGTTTTCAGGTTTGTTTATAAACTATGTTCATCGCATACATGAACTGCCATCTCTGACAAGTGAGAACTGGCCCTAATGATGTAATTACCATATTTTTATGTCCATAAACTCTGGGCATCATGTACATGTACTGCCATTTCTGACAAGTGAGAACTGGCCCTAATTATATAATTACGATATTTTAATGTCTGCAAACGGTGGGCAAGTCCACAAACCATGACAGATATCATGTTACTTAATGTGTTTAGTCAAGTATTAACAAAATCAATTGATTCAAGTGCATCAAGTCTCAATCATCACTAGAAATTTGTCTACAAACATGACCCAGATTATAATAATGCATGCACACTGCTGATTGGAGCCAGTTCTAATATTGCTATTGTCAACAATATAAGGATTGTCTTTGACAACAGAATGTATCACCAAAATGATACACATATATTCATATTATCTAACCTCTGAATATTTTAAACATAATTCACATTTTCCATTTGAAAAATGCTTGAAGTGATCACAACACTACAATTCCAAATATAGCAATGATTGCCTTAAATGTAACTGAGCCAAATCACTTAGACTGGTTCAGGAATTTAAGTACAGAACACCATTGCTTCTGATGATACTCTAGGCAGAAAGACCAAACAAACCATGTCCAAAACAAGTTTATCAAGGGGATATCTGCTGCTGAATAAAACAGGCGACAAGAAATGGAGATGTTGGAATTTTAATATGATCCCTGGAGTGGGACCATGGGCTGTATTTTAGTATTTCAAGTTACAGGTGGCGATCTGAAAGTTGGTCTGTGTCATCATCAAGGCCAGGGCTATAACATACGTTTTTGAGTTACACACCCTGGTCTTGCCCAAAGGTTAGCCTGTTGGTCTGTGTCATCTATGCCCCTATGTCACATTTTGGAAGCTCTCGAGATCCCCACCCATCAATCATATATAGGACTAAAGGACACAAGATGAATTCAGACATACTGGTATATCATGCCTCCAAGGTTGGGGACTTTCCCCTGGGTCATGCCTTGAAAACAGTGGAGATCCCACCTACTAACCATATATTGGTTGAAGGACACAAGATGAAATCATGCACATTTCCAGTACAGACCCTGGGGAAGGGGACTTGCACTGGGGCATAACTTTGAAACTGCGGAGATCCCCAGCCTATAACTATATATAGGTTCAAAGGGCAAGAGGAGATAAAATTGGACATATATCCAGCACAGACCCTGGGTTGTGTCCCTTGAGTTGGAACTCTACCTGGCTCACAACTTGGAAACTGTTCAAGTCCCCACCCTACAACTATATATGCACTTGCACATCCAACACATCCTGGGTCATGTCCCTGGAGTATTAGGGACTTGTCCCTGGCTCACAACTTGGAAACTATCAAGATTTGCACCATATAACCATATATACACTAACTGGATATGAAAAGAGAAATACACATTTACAGCATTGAAACATTTGCGCCTGGATCAGGCCCTATCCCTAGTGGCATAGATTCTAAGCATGGTGATATGCAATGCCATCTTATTTACCTAATTCTAGTTTTTTTTTCTTTCTATATATCTCATTTTGGATTACACTGAATTTTATGTTTACCCAAAAAAATCATTGTTACGACTCTATGGTCTTAGAAAAACATAAAGAAAGTGAAACCAACAAATCAAGTAAAAATCAAGAAGCAATTTATTTCTGGACAATTAAAGTGAAAATTCAAAAGACACTTACAGTAATGTGAATTAAAATCCAAATAATAAAATAATCCTAAGTGTCCTAATCATAAGTTCTAAATATAGAATGTTCCAAATGAACAACTATCCAAAATGAAGTACTCCAGAATATCTTTGAATAAGTTTACATAAATCCCAAAATTTTGTCAATTCAAAAGACTATGAGCACTTTTATAATCGAATGAATATTGTTTAAAAAATTCCTCTCTCTGAATTTGGAATGATTGTTCACAACTGTAATGGCTCTTTAAAGAAAATTGAAAAACTGTCCACTAAACATGGTATATATAAAGATAGGTCACATGACAAAATGTTCTAGAATATTATGGTGTATGTGACTCTTAATACAACTCTAGAGGGAAATTCTGGTTTTATCTTTAAACAAAATCAACCCTGACCTCAAACTGAATCAACAACTTATTTACCAAAACCGTCCTTGAAATCAAATACTAAGTGAACAACCTAACTCAAGGACAATAACTAACATGTCAACAGTATACTTAACATTACGGTTTAAGCAAATATTAAAGTCAAGAAACATTTATAATTTTTATATAAACATCATACATAACATCATCCAGTGTGAAAACTGTACAAATAACACTGCTCATATGCTCTTGAAGAAAACGTGGAATCAGTCTGTATACCAGTCGATACTTGTATAATTTTGTACAAAATCTTCCAATATTATTCCACTTGGAAGGGTTTAATGAAACCAGTCAATTGGATGATATTTGTAAATTTACACATCGGAACTAGTACATGTGTTGCCACCTTTCTTGAAGGTAAAGTTCACAGATGAAGGTTACATTTACTTTTAGTGTACGGTTTTCAAATCTGAAAAGGTTAGAATTAGTGGGAGGAAAATTGGTCAACTTTTACATATATGTAAGACAAAGAGTGTCAAATTTACCACTTTCATGGTTTTCATTTCAGTGAAAGGTGGACATTACTATATTTGTTTGGAGATGTAACTCACAAACTTTTAAATAAAGTAATAAACCTAAAGCTTGGTATAGCTACATCTCAGGACTTGATGTCACTTGGCACTTTTATGGCATCTTTACGGCCAGGTCTCAAATCATTATCATTTTTTGTGTGTGCAAACCGTCGCCCAGAAGCAATCAAGTTATTACAGATAATGGAAAGAAATGTTTCACCCGATCAAATCATAGCTTGGGGGTGCATCTTGTACCAATCATGTGTAACAACAGCATGGTCCAATCAGCAAGATCAAAGTCACATGCAAAGCTTAATTACTTGTTGCATTAGGACTAACACTAAAGCCATTGAAGGTACAACTCCTGAATGTGTCATTATTTTTAATGGTTTTTCATCATGGTTAAGATCATACATCAAAATTTTCACATTTTTGAAAGTTAGTCAATCTTGCTTGCCTGAACTTTTCCCTTCATTATTCCATTTATATCTGTTACATGTGTTGCTAGACCACAACCATACTTTTACTTTTTTCCTTACCAAAAGTCACGTTAATCATACAAACGCTTGGCATTGCTTTTAAGTGTATTTAATCATAGTAAATCAGGGTCCAAGCTGGACCCTAATATCTGGATTAATTTACCTCTCCAGCCAGAATCATACCTGCCAACCCCTACAGAGGTACAAGCGTAACCTAAGTGACGAAAAAGCATAATCTGAGCATAAAAAGTGTAATCTATATATTACATGCCATTATTACAATAAACTGTATGAAAAATGTACATTTAGTTTTCCTACTAACCTGGATCTGCGTATGGTTAAAATTCTTATCACAAATGGTCAAAATGTGTGTGAAATAGTACCAGAATACAAACACAAAACATATTGACAAATTATTTATATACAACACTTTAACTAGTCTAAATGTTGAACTTCCGCTGAATGATTGTAAAGTCCACAAATTCTGCAATAAACATGACAATGTGCTCAACCCGAGTGCTGTATTACATCACTCGTATTCTTTTTAAATTTGTAAAGCACTATTGATTTGAAGAAACTGGTCAGTTTTCTTGGAAATGTGTCATATACAGCTGCTATAAATAGAAAATAAGTACATGTAGGTCTACAATGGACAAAATGTACTCTTGTGCTATTCTTAAGTAGTAGTCTTCTTTTAGAATATTCTCAAATTTATATGATATATTTGATTAAAGAGGTGATAATAAAATTAAAAATGCAACTTATTATTGCTTTATTTTTTATCTTTTAATATACCAAAAAAGCGTATTCAACACACAGGCAAGCATAAGACATAATTAGGTGAAAAAAAGTGTAACGATTACACCAAAAGTGTAATGGTTGGCATGTATGTATGGTGTCTGTGCTCAAATTATAACACCTTTTAACCTATTTACTACCAAAAATACACAAATCAGCTGTGTCACATATCAAAACTAGGTTGTTGAGACCTACATTCTGTGGTTAGTTGGCCACTCTCAAAGTGCACCTGGAACTAGCAAATGTTTTCAGACTACTTAACTGTTAAGGTTCTAAAACCCACGGGACCGGTAGCTGCATCTGATTTTTTTATATGTTTTTTAATTGGGAACCCCCCCTGGCAGTTTGTACCACCTTCCAATTTGAAATACAAAAAGCCTGTAGGATGTAATAAAATGCACAAAACTAGTCAATTCATTCATTAATTTATCATTTCTAACCCTATTATTGGCAGAGGGTCCCTAACACTGTCATCTCCTTGTTTCTTCCGTTCCATGGTCATGATGCCGTATTCATGTAGATTGGGCTTGTTATGTAGTGCACACATCTTCTCCGCAATGGACATTACTGTGGAATGCCTCCGATTGGATCACTTGTGTTGGACAGGAATACATATGTAGATGGAGCCTGTTCAGTAGTGGGCACATCTTCTCTGCAATGGACACTGTTTTGAAAACCTGTTTTGTGGAAAAGGTATTTATCAGAGCTAAAATAAGCAATATATTGTATAGCATACACAACAGATAAGCACAGTTATAATTGAGCTATTGTGTTGTAATTATCATATTGCAAAAGGATCAAACAAGATGCAATGAGGGTTACATTTTGCATACACACGGGGCCTTAAGTACACTGTGGCAAATAACCCGATGCAATTACCGTATATACTCAATTATAAGTCGACTCGACTACAAGTCGACCCTCCCCCCCCCCCTTTTTAGGGCTGCAAAAAGTGAATTTCTCTTTGACCCTCCTACAAGTCGGGGTGTATTTTGCAAGTCAGATCCGTCTGAAGGGGTGACTTCTTAGTGAGTCAGAAATGCACTTTGGAAATATAAACAAGCCAAACTGGATAGATAGATAAGAAAAATAAAAACAAAACCAGTGTAAAATACAATTATATTATTGAGTGAAATATGTAACAAATTAATTGACAACTTACAATTTAACCATCTCTGTGTAATAAAGTCAATTGAAATCCATAATGCTTGACATTTTAAATCCATTTATATGATAAATCCACGAATTCAATTATAGGTCACATACCTGTATAAAAATAGAACTTCAGAATGATCCAATTCACAATATCCCGTAATATGTTAATTCCACACGTCATACAAATAAACAATGAAAGTTAAGTCCACTTTTTTGTGATTCACGGTATCCTATAAATGTCACTATCTAATGTAATCTGGTACAAAGACCAAGAATTAATCCTCATTGTCTGATAAAGTTCTGAAATTCTACATCGTCTAGTCATTGTAAATCGTTGTCTAGTCATCATAAATCTCGTCCGACTCTGATTCCTCGGCTTTACTGTCATATGCGGGTGCTTATGCAGAGACTGAGCTTGGACTCTGTGAGTAACACTTTGATCATAAAGTCAGAAATCTATTAAAGGCTGCAACTGAACAAATGTCAATTGTGCGGCAAGATCACAGGGAGTTCAAATAACCACCCTGTTACTTGGTACTGAAGAAGTATCAAACTCGCGGCTTGATCAAAGGGTTGTCACATGTGAAAACAGTGGTATCCTTTACAAGCAAAGGGATTAAGGTTAAAGTATATGTACAGGAAGTTGTGGAACATCCACTTGGCACTGAACAAGTATAGATTCGCGGCTCGATCAAAAGGATTGTCAACTTGAAAACAAAGCGAGTCCCTTTACAAGCCAAAGGCTTATCGGTCAACGTGTACTGGCAGATAACTTGGGAAATATCAGTTGGGAATTAAATCCGACTTGTGGAAAAGGAAAATACAAATTATATCAAAACTTTTATTGCATCAAGCACAGTCTTTATTCAGCAAAACACAAATATTAATACAAATACAGGTTGTTCGGACTTGCACGAAAATTTAGGCAATATACTTACTAGTAAACACCCACGGTAAACATTGACGGACACTTCATTTTGCGATAGGTAGTATTTAATTTACCGGTAACATTTTCAAATTATTAAAAGCCAATTACCTGTAGATACATGTATTATCTAATGAATACCATCATGAAATGGATAAACACAGTGCATACCATATATGCAGTACTGTATAGGAATAATCGCATGAAAACGTATAAATGTATGAATTGACAGTATTTTTATGTACTGCAAACATCTAGAGTTTCCAACATTACCCCAAGATTTATAATTTTTTTAATGTCACGCTTATAAGATGACCCCTACTCTGCATGAATCGAATTTTAGGTAAAAAAAAACGTCGACTTATAAGCGAGTATATACGATATGTAATGAAGGCCGCCATATTGTTTTTCCTGTCAATAGTCCTTTGACAGTCTTTGGTAACCCAGTGGCTATCAAAGTTTCCATGTAGAAAGTACAGTTGTGGTTGATACTGTTCATAGAGAAGAAAATTCCACAACATTTGTGAAATACAGCACAACTCGCTCAATTTTTTTAATTCCCCATTCTTCGCGGTGGGGGTGTAGAGATAGTGGAGAGGATTATGAATTTTTTTTATTAAAAAAACACCTCTCCATGCACCCTGATGGGAGTTGTCATGGTATATAGCGGAGAATAGCTCTGCACACCACACTTTCTCACAATCGATGACCACCGCAGAGTGGACGTGTCTCAATAAAATGAGTGGTTTACTGTTTATGACACCTGCAAGCATGATCTAAAGAGGTTCAGAGAAAGACAAGCACCGATTTATGTAAATTGTCATTTCTTTCAGGTGCAGTTTGCTTACTTTTTTATATTGAAAAAAATGTGATCATTTATTTAATGATAAACATTTACTAGTTCTAACGAAGATAATATATGATACATAATGCCAGATCAAATTTTAGATAATATTAACATAATGACATTGCCTCACAAACTGTACTAATACTACATTTTGCGTAATGAATCTTATTTTTTTTCCTTTAATACTACGCTATTGGAATCAAGATTCATTCATGTCCTTATTTCTGTTGCAGTTCGCACAATATACTTTTTTTTATGATCAAATGAAACTCAAATAGATTGTAAAATCGCATTCATACTGGACTAAAGTGAAACAAAACCGCAAAAGTTTTGATGGGTACCCCATGCATGAGTGCTCTTTAACATAATGTATGATTTCTTCTGACATCCAATTACTGCATTATAGAGTAATTACAACTTGAGAAGGCATAGTTCTGGCAGTTGCTTCATCAACATACAAAGAAAAAAAATTGCTAAAAGCCAAGTGACTATGTACTGTTCCAGAAATATAAAGATGATGACAAAGTGAATTTCATTCTCATACTGAATTTCTACATGTTGTGAAAAAAAGAAGATGCATTCAATATGCACTTCATAACAGATCTGTGTGCATAGGCGGGGGCACTACATACATGTACGTTAGTCTCAGATATACGTGTCAGAGAGAGAGAGAGAGAAAGAGAGATGTACTAATTATCAAAAAGTAGTGTTTTCTTTTTTAAATCACAAATGGTTGCAAAAGTCATCCTAGATACATGTACACTTTTTGATTACAGATGCTCATGTGCAACACAACAGAACCCATCATCATGGTTTGTTTCTTTGCCACCTATGTGTTAATTTCATGTGCGAACTGACAACTTAAAAAGCACAACAGCAGCTCTTCTAGAATTTGGTTTTCTTTGCCATTATGCTGACAATAAACGGTGTACTTGGGGTTAAGTGAATAGGGCTGTCAACAGGTACCCGGGTAACCGGGTACCCGACCGTAGTGAAAAACCGGGCATTGAAAATTATTGACGAGTACCCGTTCACAAAAATAATTTGTCGACAACACTATCAAAATATCATATATCATCAGCAGTACGCTGGTCTGAGTTGCAGCTCCAGTCTATATTTAGGAGTAGGACCACCCGTTATGCATCAGCGGCCCACTACTAAATGGCTGCTGCACGCTGGGCTGTGCGAACAGCTTCACAGTTCAAAACAACACTAATATGTAGACTATTCGTGTTAACATATCACTTCAGCGACTGCGTGGTCTTGTTTCTTGATTTGAATTATCCTCGTGTGCGGCCCTACGGCCATGTACGAGTACACTGCGTGGTCACGTGGTGTCACTGGTATGTACCAGTGATACCACGTGACCACGCAGTCGCTGTAGCCCTGTTTGCTATTGCCATTTTCTTAGTTCATTCATTTTTTTAGTTTTTAATTCATAAAAACATTCAAAAAACGTTATTTTATCTAGTTTGAAATATTAATATTGTACTGTTTTGCTTACTTAAGTGTAAACCTCCTTTAGTATTCAAGTTCTCAACCGGAAGTTGACTTTCACCGCCATTCGCCGTGAGTAATAAATAACAAAACACGCTGTGGAAGTTGTTGGAAGTTTATTAATAAGTGAAACAACATTGTAATATTAATAAATTATTATTGACAAATCAAACAAAATATTATAGCACAATTTATAATAGACAATGTGAAGTACAACAGGAAAACAAATTATCTCCGTCGACAGACTATCAGCCATCTCCCATTGGGTGTGGGTAAAGTGCGAATGTGAAAATGCGAAAGTGCGAATTGGTAAAATGCGAAAAAGAGAATGCAAAATAGTGGATAAAGTGTGGTAAACAATGTGCAAAATGATGTAAATAGTCCGTTCGTTTTGTGACCCTACAACAATCAAGGTTTGTGAAAATCTGACAGTGAGGTAACTAGGGTTGTACATGTCTTTCATGTTCTAACGAGTACCCGGTTACCTGTTAAACGGCACAACAGGTACCCGGGTGAAGTTTTCCGTGGTTTTTGACAGCCCTATAAGTGAATAGTTTTTTTTTATTGAATAAGCATTTTGTTGAATCATACTGTATAACCCACACGCTATTCCATTGTTTGATTCTCATAAAAGAAAAATCGGCAATAGAAAGAACTTGTGAACTAGTCAAAACAGCTAGTATCAAATGTGTGCATTTATCTGTGGTCTTCCATTCCTCGTGTCAGTCTGAGATCACCTAACTCAAGATTATTTGGTAATGAGGAGAGATAGCTCAAAACCAGATTAGTTGTTTTAACGGACAATGGTTTTGCTTCGAACTACTTACAAAGATGTAATTCAACCTTTTCTTATCAACAATGAGACCTACAGCACTCAATCATTCAGCTCCCTTTCTATAAAACTACCTTGTATCAAAATATATTCCTGCCTTTCACAATCCAACAGTGGAACACATTACCAACAGAAATTATAAGTAACACATCTATTCAAATCTCAAAACTAGCTCAGGACTGATCAAATTCCATCGGCCCACATCCCGAAATTATTCATTTGTGAAGTTGAACAAGAAAAAATTTGCAAGACCCTATTCCAGGACAAGTGCTTATTTCCTACTTAAAACAAGTCGGGCAAGTGTTAATTTTCATGCTTTATCTGGCCATTCATGCCCACCACCCCCATCACTCTTCAGGCATACTAAATGCTTGAATCAACCTCTCTCCATTTTATTCATTCATATCCTGCGATATTACAGCAAGTAACCATTGAAAACTGTCGCATGTGTGCACGTTCTATCACTACTTGAATGCATATTGAGCTAAGCGACTGAATTATCAACCAATCAAAATACTTAAAACGAGACAATTCAATTATGGTTAATTAGCAACGTTTTAAATGGCTTTTATTTTGTTTACTCAACCCAGATACTCGCAACTGGATCACCCTCTGATTTCAATCCAGTGATTCAATGCAATTAAATTAATGAAAGCCATTTTACTGACATTAGTGTCGATTTCCTTTATGAACTGATTAAATAACAGTAATGATTCTTTAATTTTTAATTGATTATACAGAGGATCAGCTTCCACACGAGATATTCCATTTGAAGCAAAGCAATTATGCTAATTAAGGAGCTGTCCACAAAATGTATGTTATAACAACTTTAGAAGTAGTTGACGGGTGAGTACATCTTTATTATGTGTTTACTTAATCATTTTTGCAAGGAAGGTTCTAGGGGAAATTCAGAGAAGGGACATCTGCATGAACGTGTTGGGATAAAATGAAAGCTGCCACCAAATAGGAGGTAAATATTTCTCCAAAGAGACATAAGCTAGTCTCCATGGCAGCAAAACATCTTAAATATGACACTTCTGAGACAGAAAAGGAAGGAAAGATGGTTTGCAGTTATCACAAACAATATCCCAAACTGGCACAGGTTTGAAATTCAACCAGTTTTTGTCAATGGAAACTGAACCAATTTAGTTTCATTACAGCTCTGGACCTCACAAGGCCGGTCAGCACAGTATATGACTAACACTATCCAGCATATGAAGAAAGTCTTAAAAGTTAGAATTTGCCGACACTCCACAGGAAATGTACATTTTAAAACTAAATGTGAATGAACTGAAAAACAAAATAATGGTTATTTTTATCACAGCCTACACCCTACCCCATTTTGGAAAACCATGGTCCGATATGGAAATGCTCTGTGCACTCCAGAAGAATGGTGTTGAACTTGGGTGTTAACTACAATATTCACTTGACATTCAGGTAGTTTGCAGTACTTATGTGGATTGAAAGAATGTACTGTACCAAATAAACTGCATCTGCATTAAATGAAATTAATACATACAAGTTTATCTCCTACCAAAAATATTTAATTATACTTCATCACTTTCACCCATCCATTTGGTAATATTAAACTTTGATGACCAAACCAATAATCCTAGGTATATTTGTTAAGCTGTTGGTTATAGAATGCAGCTTCATGTGCTTCATCGAGTCTGCATAAAAACAGTAGGTCTATGGTAAGAGTAAACGCATGTCTAGTTCCTGAGAAAATGTGTTGCATAAATAGTGCAGTGTATATTTCATTGTGTGGGCACTTGTTAAGCAAACAATTTAAAAGTGACTGGGTGAATGACAAAATAAATCACTGCGTTTGTCACATTTATTTATTTTAATAACAGAATGAAACTCACTAATACTTGTGTGATTTCTTTTTTCTTTTGTTTAAAAGCAGAATCTCTCTCTCATTAAAATTACTACAATTAAACTGCATATTTTGTGAAGCACCTAAATAGTCTCAGGATTCTTTGCTTGGAAATTTATCCTTTATCTCTTGCAATACATGTATGTGAATGCGTTTTAGTGGGCGAGTCTTTGAATATTAAACAGCATTGTGTACAACTTGAAAAGAGCATTCTGTACCATATATTGTAGCCGAGCTGAAGGGCAAGTTTCACGTGGTGTAGTGGACGCCCACAATTACATAATTATATTGCTGCGACTTTCCTGTGAATTTATTTGAAAAGATATCATAAAGATGGGTTCATTTTTGAAATCTGCACACTCAAATTATGCAGAAAACATTCAATTTTTGTATATTCTATAATTCCGAAAAAATCATCCCCTGTTGCTACTATTACCAAAATATAAAGCCATTTCTTCAGAGCACCATCTCTCACCCACCAGTAATTAACTGCACATTACCAATAGCCCTTAAGCATTTCCAAAGCAAAATTTTAACCATTTAACTTTAAAGAAAACTTGCTCAAGGAAACATTCCGTCTGGCACTCATTTTGTTAGAGGATTGGGGAGGGGCACCGACTTTTCCTCACTCCCTTTCAAATCCGCCCTTGCATTACACATACATGTACTTACATGAATGCAAGGCCAGATTAAAAGTGGTGCAGATGCAGCAGTTGCTCCAAGACAAGTATTTATAAATTTATGGTTTTCATTTATTTCGGAGGGGTGGGGGTACTTTTAAATTGCTCATTGGCCTTCTACCAGCTTAATCCGGTGTTAAGTGGATGGGAAATGTAACTAAACAACTTTTTTTTAAAATCTCTATCCAGGGCCAGTTGAACAGCTCGACAAACTAGGCGGTAGCCTAGGGCGGGAAATTTTTTGGGTGGGGGTGGGCGGCAAAAAAACTGAATGAATAAAAAAAAAAAAGGAATAGCGTAAATTGGAAGATAATAAGCGGCTAAAAACAGAAAACAGAAGGAAACAATAAATGTACAATATTCATTTTCAAAAGTTAATTCTTGGAGAGGGGGATGATGGTGCAAGGCGAGCAATTGTGCTTTCTCTATTCAAACCTTAAATGCACGTGCAACATCGGTCAAATCTTGCAATTTTAGCTATCCTAAATTTAAGATTCTCATTATCAAAACTTTGCAATGACGTGACAATACGTTCAAATGGCAGCATACAGTTATAAATCAAGATATAAATCATTTAAGATACTCACCTGTGACAAAATTTCCCAACGCCTTAACTAAGAATGACTTTCTTCAAAGACAGCCCCCTGCGCGCGCAGGGCTAACATTTAGCGCGCGAAATGTTTTATTACTAATCACTAAAACACGGACCTTCTTTCAACATGCGACGGAAAACTACCGGGACTGACAAATTAATTTTCGATATGGTGGGCTGGGATTTTCTCTCGACCCACGATTTTTTTTTTGGGGGGGGTATTTTTTTTTTTCACTGCAAGATATTTTTTTATTGCAACTAATATAATGGATATAATATGTTGAAGGGAATAAAAAATAGCCCAAAGAAACTATGGAAAAAGTAGAAATCGCTCGGTTACAGTTCTAAATCAAACGATAATGCTAATATTATACTCACTATTGAGGATCGCAACTGTCATAGCCCCTGTGATATTGCTAATCATTTTAATACCTTCTTCATTAATGTAGCATCTACTCTCTTGGAGAAATTGCCACAACCTTCAAAAATATTTACAACAGTTTCAACAATTTTGAAAAAGTTTTACAGGGTAAGAAATCTTCATCATAACACACTCCAATTTTTTTTTTTTTTTTTTTACAAAGAATTAAGTAACTTTAATCCATGTAAATGTACAGGCCTTTACAATATCCGCAATATATATATATCTGCAAGCTTGCAATAACATTTAAACAAACCTCCAAAATAATAAACCACTGAAAACCGACTGGGGGATCTTGCCGCTCTCCTTGACCGTCTTCGCATCACTTTGAAGGCTCGTCCCGTTGATTTTTTTTATTTTGGCTTCCTGATTCCCCCCTCCCCCTCACCACCACCCCCAGTGTTTTAACGATTTCAGTTACATACAGTGTTACTTGTCTGTATCAAGAGGTATTGTGTCTGATTAGACCAACAAGTTGTTTTCCGCCTTTTTTTATTTTTATTTTTTTCCTTTTTTTTCTGACATGACCGGTGGATGACCAGTCACCAGTCATGTCAGGGGGAAAAAAATGGCGGAGAACAACTTGTTGGTCTAGTGCCAGATGAACTGAAATTATCTAGAGTTAGTCCTCTTTACAAAAAGGATAGTAGGGCTGCTCTCAACAAATACAGGCCTGTTAGTATACCCAGTATTGTGTCCAAAATTTTAGAAAGAACAGTCTATGTTCAACTTGAATACCTTTTAGCTAAGAATAACAGTAGTCTAGTGTGCCACTTGAGGGTCTAAGGGAAACGTGTTAAAAGGGGTAAAAAGATAATGGGGTCTATAGGAATTTAACATAGACAAAAATGTCCATAAGTAGTGGAGGATGGCGATCTAGGGGTTTACGGGAGTCCCATATTAAAAAAGGTCGAACATTTATTGGGGTCTACAAGGGAAAATGTGTCCCTACAAATTGTGAGTGACAAAGAGTCGAAAGTTTATTGGGAAAAACGGGAATTTAATATAGGCGCCATCTTGGTTCATAGCTACATTGTAACAGTGTAGCTATAGGCGACGATCTGCACTCGAACGGAAAAACCATATGACTTCATAGGTTTATCATATGGAGTGAGTGTCTGTTTGTAACAATGTAGCAATTGGCGACGGTCTGCAATTGAACATAAATGTCGTATGACGTCATTGTTTTCAACATGAGAAATATGTCTGTCAACATGTGGGTGAGGTGTGGGTGTATGTGCTGCGCGCGCGTGAGAGAGAGAGAGAGAGAAAAAATAATTTTTGAAAGGGACACACAAAACAAACAAGTCAACACTAGGTTTCAAAATCAACATTTTCCCCATTAAGTCCCGCTCACTTAAAATGAAGAAGAAGGACTAGGGCTTGTCCCTTCCATTTTCATGTATAAAAGATTAAACAAGAACATATTTACAAGGCTGACATCGTTGTGAAGTCAAACTAGATTTCAAATGGTCTAAGACAGTATCATTTTGCCATGGATGTACACTACGTTTCTGAGCTAAAGAAAGGAGATAACCATAATGTTCACAAAACTTGAATATCTTCTCTTAAATTCCCGTATATGTGTATGATCGTGTTTTCCCCTGTATAACAAAAGTACAGTATAGCTTTAACGGTCCTTTAAACAAACCGTTCTGCACTGATTGACCTAACTTCATTACGTACTAAAGCGAGTAGTGGCTAAAGTTTACCGTCCCTTGCACAGGTCGTTTCCCACTGATTGACCTAGCTACGTTACGTTATAAAGGGAGCAGGGGAGCAAATATGTTGCTTCAAATCATTACCCCGTATAAACATTCTATCAAAAGCTTAAAATTTAAATGGGTTTTCTTCAGAAAAAGTTTTTTTTTTTTTTTAATTCATTTTGTATCCTCATATACCTATCGGATTTCCATTCTCTCCAAGTTTTTTATTACAAGCAAAAAGTCTGTTTCGCACTGACTGACCTAGCTACATTATGTATTAAAAGTGAGCAGTGGTTGAAGTTTACTGCCTCGAAAACATGCCATTTCGTACTGATTGACATAGCCACATGAATAGCATCTTTAGCCACTGTGAGCATATTGCACAATGAAATATTGTCAAATGAATAATACAGTAAAAATAAAAATCCAAAACATATCATTTGGCTCAAGCCATGCAGTAAAAAAAAATAAAAATACCCAAGTATCGCTAAGATTTCTATTTCAAGTACACATTTCGCTACTGAAAATTTTCGAGTGGTGTGTTAAAATGGAAACAGATACCATTATGATTTGAATATAAATCATTCTATAGGAAGTTCAAGTGTGTGTGGGTGTGGGTGTTGTGAATCAGTAGTATTACAACGGGGCTTTTAGATTGCGGTTTCTGATATAGGTCAGAGCCTTTTATACCCCATTACTTTACTAATTTTACCCCTCACATCACACGCGAGTGTATTATTTACGGGTGCGGTGGGACCGTGTGCGGCGACACCGCTGCTACAGCGACAACAACGCTGCAACCGCAGGTGCAGACAAGTTTGTCTTTATATATGCTGCCAATAGCGGTGTCATTGTGGATATCCTTCGGAAACGAGAACGATTTTGCGTAAGAAAATCTGCTAGCATAAATGATATTGTATTGAGACTACTTTGTGCTGCCGCGAGAAGTTCTGAATCAACACGTATTCGTGAATGTAATCGTATCTAAATTATTTTGGCAGCACCACCAGAGACACCGGTTGCTATTGATATAGCTCCGACAACAATTCCGATTGGTGTACCAATGATGGTTGCCGTGGTCACAATCCCAGCAACACCAAGGTCAACTTTTGTTGCCGCGGCGAGTCCACAAATAGCAACTACAATCATACACACGCGTTTGTTTTTCATGAGTAGCGAGGTTCTCATGATTATTTCATCTCGCAGTTGTTGTTCCGCTTCAATTATTTTTTCGCGTCGGTTGATTTGAGGGGCTATCACAGTTCATCTATTTATATTGTCATCGTGGAGACCAATTGCTTGCCATGATGGCTTTGTTCAGCTGCAATACGTACACGTACTTCCAACCAAGCACTTTTCTTCACTTGTTCAACCGTCATGCAATCGTAGAAAATATCTTCCGATGTAATCTTTTAAGTCTCTGGCGATTGTGCGTTCCTGGGGTTTGGCACCACGTTCATTTTGAAACACACCGATTACGGCTCTGTTTTATGCCTCTAACGATCGTTTTCGTCCAAGAACTTTTACGCCGACAAGTGCATCCTTATTAAATAACAGTCGAGACCTTTTTTCTTCTTAGTTTAGTTAATGTTGGTTTCACATAATCGATGGGGAATGTAACCGTGGTGCATTCAGCGGTGAATTTCACTTCATCGTTGTAGAAACAGTTTTTGGCTGATTTCACGCCTGATGGTGATGTCTCTTTTTGTCTGGTGTTTCCGCGTGTTAATGCTATGACTACAAGCTGGCCTCGAGTTGGTAGTAGCTAGCAATTTCTATTTTACCTTTGCGTAGATTATATTTCAGTGCATATGATAGTCTGATAACACCATTCTGAAGCAGATATTCATCAACAAGTGGAACAAAATTGCTATCAATCTTAACATCCTCTGTCAGCTGGTCTAACACCCCATCCGCAAATTCCGCAACATCGTCATCGCGTTCAAAATCCATTACGTACATGTAATAACAAATGTTAAACACAAACGCCAAAGACGGTTAAGTGCCCTTCCGGATAGATGTTTAGTCCTTGGAACTGAATTTCATCTCCGGCAAATAATGATAATGATACCGAATATATGAAACTTTCTTTAAAATTGTCTTCTGTAATACGTGTCATTAATTTACGATGCAGGAAATTATTTATAACTATTATCATTACACCCAACAGACCTCTATATCCGTTTATAATAAATAAATACGATCCAGACTCACGCACCTTTAAGATATTACGATTAGGTGTATCAAAAGCATCCCCAACAGTAACGAAAAGAAATCGACCATTTGCCATATTTTTCAGATCCTTCTTTGGTTAAGATTCCACTGAATCTACCCAATGAATTTACTACGCGTAGTAGTAAGGGCACCTCTGCAATCTTTGCATTCACATGTTGTTTCGCCGCAACCTCAAAAGCATCAATGTAGTCTTTGACAAAGGCCACCGACAATGCCAGTGTCTCTGATACCCTGGTGCTCGGTGGTTTCAGCCAAGTTCTTGCGACGGCGCCTCGCAGCTTTATAACAACACCCTGAATGTCAACGTTAAACGTTTTAAATTTTCCAGTTTGATCTTGGAAAAACACAAGCTCGCACGGGTCGACGTCAACAACAATCCGGCTTTGGTGCAAACCTGGTCAGATCCACATCAGCGCCACGTCTGATTGAGTAACTCCAGTAAATGTTAATATGCATTTTGTGTACTATTACGCTTACTTTCTAAGTGACAATGTAAAATCAAAAGTGCTTGTGGTGTTGGTGAACGTTCGAGTGCACACAGTACTTCAAGAATACGATGTCCACATATGGGACCATCCAGACGAGTTTGCAACGGCAGCGTTGAATAAAACACCGGTAGATGACTCTGTCGTCTGTGTAAATAATCAACAACTTGAAGTGGCGGTGCAAGCCCGTACGAGTCAAAATACAAAAGATGTCGAAGTGTTACCACGTTCCAATGAGTCTTAGGTCCTGTTGTCCAATCCAGGTTGATGATGCCAATTTCCCGCATGCGGGGGATCATTGACGCAAGTTCATTCCTCACAAAGACACGTCGGAAATGCTTGACTGACTTTGTCATAGCGAGTAAGTCAAGATTGGTTAGCGGCGACGCCTTTTGCGAGTCGTACCAGGTAGTCGAAGACCTCTGCCTGTGGAAATTATGCGAGTCGTCCGGGTAGTCGAACGCCTTTTTTATATTTGTTTACGAGACACTATGCGGCCTCCAACCGCCCTTTTTAGAACCATCCCAGATGCAGTTCCGACGGCCCCTGACCCAGTCGCTTTTGCAACCGCATAAGCCGCAGCCGCTAACAACGCTGGATGGCCGCGAGGAATGGAAATATTCCACCGATCTTTTGCATTTGTGTCACCTCTGACTTGGATAACTTTAATGTCACTAATGTGTTCTTTTGTTTGGCCGCATTAAGCTGACCAAGTTGTGTCTGGGTTAGCCACACGGGAATAATTCCAATTAACTTTTCCTGCGAAAGTTTCAGTGTGACCCCGCAATCATTTCTTACTGCGCTCTTTATTTTCGCAAGCTGCTTTAGGCTAAGTCCAACATTAACTTCATGATATGACATTTTTAATCACGTGAAATGACATGTTTAATCAAGTGATATGACATGTTTAATCACAAAACCATTTTTTCTATTGACATTAATCTTGTCTCCTGTATCGTCCCACACCCTATTTTGACGCTATCCTCTTTTGACGCAGTGTCATAAACTCCCAGTTTTCGAGAGAACGAATCTTTCAATGACGTCAAAACCACAACATTAATGTACACTGATCAACATCGAGCCACAGAGACAGAAAAATTTGTATAAAATCCTATCCTTATCGGTTGTGAAATGAAACAAAGGTACATACCATGACAAAAAACGCCATTTCACTAATTCTCTTTTTTTTTTCAACCAGCAAATCCTCATACAAACCCTTACTAACAATTCTGACGGGGCAAATCAAGTTCCCGCCATAATAGGCATCCAGTCTGCTACTCAACATGTGTTAGCAACGTGACTCACAGCTGATAACTGCATCAGTAACACTGTTTAGAAAGGTGTACAATGTTATACTGAAAGTTCCAGCTGCAAAGAACTCTTCGAGATTACTAACAAGCTAATGTCAAGGAACAAATGTACACCACTTCCAACTACCTTCTCGCCAGTCGACCTTCCGGACCAGTTTGCAAATTTCTTCCGTGACAAAGTACAAACCATTAGAGATAAGCTTGACAACATAATTTCAATTGAGTCGTCGTCACCATACAGTTGCGATACAGAATTTCAGCGGCAACCGTTAGCAGCATTTGAACCGGTCTCTATGGATTTAGTGCGTACAATCATGATGAAGAGTGCCCCAAAGTCATGTGAACTTGATCCGATTCCGACATCACTGCTGCTTGAGTGCTTAGATCTAATATTGCCTTCACTAACTGATATTATTAATACTTCTCTCTCATCCGGGGAATTCCCATCATTTTTTAAAACTGCCATTGTAAAGCCTCTGCTAAAGAAACCAACACTTGACCATAACGATTTAAAGAACTACCGCCCTGTTTCTAACCTCCCATTCATGTCAAAAATCTTAGAAAAAGTTGTTCTATCCCAACTTGTATCTCATCTGAATTCAAACAGTCTTTTTAGCGATGTACAGTCTGCATATCGCCCTCACCACAGTACCGAAACTATCCTTCTGAAAGTAGTTAACGACCTTCTCTCTGCTTTGGATAGTGGAAAGATTACAGTCCTCACCCTCCTTGACTTGTCTGCAGCATTTGATACAATAGACCATGATATATTGCTTCACCGTCTCCATCATGTATTTGGCATTCACGATACAGCCTTACTATGGTTCAAGTCCTACTTGGTCAACAGGACACAAATTGTGTCCGCAAATGGAAAATACTCCAGCCCAGTTGATTTATGTTTTGGTGTTCCACAGGGTTCTGTTCTTGGACCTGTTCTCTTCATTCTATACACTCAACCGCTCTCAAGTGTCATAGATCGTCACCCAGTGTCTCACCAATTGTACGCTGATGACACCCAAATATACAAATCTAGCCACCCAACTGAAGTTGATGCTACCATCCAAGGTGTAGAGAGGTGTATTTCCGAAATGAAATCATGGATGACATGTAACAAGCTGCAGATGAATGATGATAAAACTGAAGCCATTCTGATTACCACACAAAGACTTTCTCATTCACATCCTTTACCTCAAACAATAAATATCAGCAACACCAATATTAAATTCACACAGTCAGTACGAAACCTAGGTGTTACTCTAGACAGTACACTCTCATTGCACCAACATGTCATGAACATATGCAAGGCTGCATACCTTGAGCTGAGACGGATCAGCTCCATTCGCAATTATCTTTCAGTTGATGCCACTAAAACACTTGTGTGTTCCTTAGTACTTTCAAGACTGGACTATATATATATTGTAACTCAATCCTATCTGGTTCATCTCAGTATCTACTCCAGAAACTTCAAAAAGTTCAAAACACAGCTGCTCGGATCATTCTTAGAGTACCACGAACAGAGCACACCTCTCCCCTGCTCTGTATCCTACACTGGCTACCCATTCGATCCAGGATCAAACACAAAATTTGTTCTCTGTGCTACGTTTCACTGACTGGCACCATTCCAACATACCTATCTCACATCACCCATGTGTACACACCAGCAAGATACTTACGCTCCTCTTCCGACACCCGTATTCTCATTATTCCCAATACCAAAATGAAGTCATACGGACAACGTTCTTTTGCATACCAGGGCCCAGCAACGTGGAACGAATTGCCAACTGAACTTAGACTCAAAGACACAGTGATCTCATTCAAGAGTGCTCTTAAAACTCACCTATTTCGACTGCAAGAATGGACCTAAAGACTTAATGTTTTCTTACCTTAACTATTTTCAGCATGTTTTTGCTTTCTAATTTCATTCTGTTTGTTTTTTCTTTCTTTTCGTAATCATATCATTATATATGTTTGTTTAGGTGTTATATAATGTTGTAAAGCGCTCAGAGCTTCTAAAGATTAGGCGCTATACAAAGTCCTCATTACTATTATTATTATTATTATTATTATTATTATTATTATTATTATTATTATTATTATTATTATACAGTTTCATGTGGATGTGTCATAACTGATTTTCATAGGTGGTTATTTGTTATTATAATTTGTGGAAATTTACAAAAAACATATACTTTTGCGATATATTTAATAATTAAATTAGTATCCTTTACATTTTTGCTTATTTAAATCAATTATTAGGATTTTTTATCTGATAATTAAGCAATTTTACTTTAACAGTAAATTTTCAATAATCTTTTAAGACATTCTTGATCTTTAACTTGTTTTGACCAATTTATTTCTTTAAGATTTGTTTGATAATGGCACGAATGATAAATAATGAAAACAAAACCTTCTCCTGTAATTTTATGTCTTCTGTCTTTGATTATTTGCATTCTGGATAAATAAGTTGTGAAGGACGCAAAACAGTTTAGATGTTCCAAAAACAGTACATACAAAGATTGAGGTTCTTCATGTTCACAATGCTAATTAAGTATTGGGAAAAAGGTCACATGCTGAATCTAATTATTTTATAATTATAACTACACAATTTTAAAATTAATACCATCATGATTTTTCCAAATTTGATTATTTTTCCTTTCAAGACAAAATCTGTACCAAAACCAGATTAATGATAAATGTAAGAAAAGTTTAGGAATGCCAAGTTAAATTTCTGTCTGTAATTTTTCCCATAAACTTGAGTTTTCTATGTCCTATTGATGTTCCTCTGTAATATAGTTTTTTTTCCCCCGCGCATATGTACAATGGTGTCACTACTAGAATAGACTTCTGTGAAGTGCGTCATTAATGGTGACGTAATACACAAACTTTCCGACGAGGGGTCCTCTGGTTGAAAGCATGCAAGGAAGAGTATTAGGGAATAGATCATTGTCATTTTTTATGCATGCTTTGCTAAAATAACTAATGTTTCTATACTAATGAGAGGCATCGCTATGAAAGGAGTATATTTCTGAAAAGGTGAAAGTAAGTTCTTAAGTGCGTCAAAATAGGGTAGTCCAGGATACTATTTTGACCTTCTACTGCTAGCATTGCGCACCGAAAGTAGCATAACTTGAATATTCTTTCACAATAATAAAGATAAACAGTAATTTCAACCCAGTTACGTCCTAAAAGCTAGTAGTGGCTAACGTTTACTGCCCTGCATACACGCCGTTTCGTACTGATTCACCTAGCCACGCGAATAGCATCTTTAGCTACTATGAGCATAGTGCACACAATGAAATATTGTCAAATGAACGCAGTAATTTTTTTCCAAAACCTATCGTTTGCCTCAAACAGAGAGAAGGTTACCCTTTTTATAAGTTTCTGAAGACAAGTGTAAATTCTTTGATAGAAATGTTCATTGGAATTTTTTTTTTTTTTTTTTTATTTATCAGTTTCAAAAAAGTAGTGTTATATTTCTTGTCGAATGACTAAGATATGTCATATTTCGCTGCACACGCCGAGAACAGTAAGAAAAACGCTTTATTCTCTCGACCATCTGAAATCGACTGACTGAAAAAATAGGGCATACATTGTTACATTTTTATTTAACTCATGTTTTGGCTCTAGAATGAGAGTGCAGAATAAGACGGGTCATAATGTGAAACTTTTTTTTTTTTTCCTTTGGAAAACTTTAGATCTAATGTTAGAAATGTTTCTCGTGACACATTGCAGTGCCAAAATAAGACAAAACCAAGATATCTGACATGCACGAGCACAACTAAACTCAATATTTTATATAATCCATGAAATTTGCCTATCGAAGAAAAATCGTTCTACAATTTTTAGGGGTGCAAGTTTTTGAAAAAATTACAAAAGTAAAGTAACGTTTCACGTTATCATGGTGAACAAATTTGGCAACATTTTTGGAGAGATATCTTAAAAACGGGAACAGATACCATTATGATTTCAATATAAATCATTTTATAAGAAACTTGTGTGTGTGTGTGTGTGTGTGTGTGTGTGTGTGTGTGTGTGTGTGTGTGTGTGTGTGTGTGTGTGTGTGAGGGTATAGTAGTGTGTCCATAAACACTTCCTACCCATGCGTGTGTGATTGTATGTTTTTGTGAGAGTGTCTATTTCATCCCACTTCTTTTACATCCTACCCCACTTGTGTGATAGTATGTTTGTATGTATGGAAGTATAATGTATGTTTAAACACTCCTATCCTTTTCATTAGAGTGTAGGGGGGTGTGTTTGGATAGTAATCAAAAAGCGTTTGCTGGATTGTAGAGGTGTGTGTTGGATTTGTTGATAAAAAATTTCACATTACATTTCCTGTACGTCGAACGTCCCCATAAACACTTTATTCCCATAATACCATCCCCATGTTAAACCTATGGACAATTTTAATACAGGATTTCCCCTTGTCCCCATGAACACTTTTGTCCCTGTACTAATATCCCCATGTTAAATCTATGGACAATTTTAACATAGAGTTTCCCCTTGTCCTCATACCGTCCCTTGTCCCCCACTTCCCCCATATTACCATTTATGTCGCAAATACTAGCATATACACCTAAAAATGTATGACTCTTTGCGAGATATACCTTCACTATCTAATTATATAAGTCAAATTCTACTCGACTCTGTTCAATCATTTAACGTTTATTATCTTTCTTTTGTGGCACGTAACCTGGGGCACAGCTTTCAGTATTTAAGTACAAGCTTAAAGTTTTAATAGAAGAAAGAGACAGAAAAAAGAAGAAGAAAAAAAAATCCCCCAAACACCTTTCTCGGTAAAGTTTTAAGGATACATGGATAGATGGGTGAAGTCCGCAAAACAAGCTAGCTCGAAGTTTTGGTTCGTTTAGATGGCATAATGATCCGCTTGCCTGACTACCGGAAAAGAGAATGCTGGAGTCTAAACTCGAATTTGTTGCATTAATGAGACGAAATAGAATAGAACCAATGGTCCCCAATATGTATTTCACATAAAAGCGATATACGTAAAAGAAATAATGCCTGATAAAGGCAATTAGACTGTATATTCAATTAAAACAAGACAACCTACATGCAATTTTCCAGGTAAACCTCGCTAGTTTTCAGGTAAACCTAAAATATGTACATACACTTGTTCACACTATGGGTTGTATGTATGTATGTATGTATGTATGTATGTATGTATGTATGTATGTATGTATGTATGTATGTATGTATGTATGTATGTATGTATGTATGTATGTATGTATGTATGTATGTATGTATGTATGTATGTATGTATGTATGTATGTATGTATGTATGTATGTATGTATGTATGTATGTATGTATGTATGTATGTATGTATCAATCGATCTGAGTCTATATGTTGCATGTTGAGAGGTATGGATGGATAGATGCTGCTGCTGCTGCTACTAATAACGATGATGACAATAGCGTACGAGGACATTGCGAATAATGACAATGACCCCTATGATGACGATTATTTAATGATCACTCTCTACAATCAGGGTTACAAGTGTCTGGTTGACTAGAAATATATTTCTTACATCAGAATGTATACACATTCATAACACGGGTTGTAAGGGTGACCTCTCAGTACTCTGCCCCTGCACATATAGAAAGGGTTTCAGAGCAAATAAGTGTCCAGAAAAATCCACTCCCACCCACCCACAAAAAGTTTGATATAGGTCAATTTTTAAACTGTTTAAAAAACGTAGCACGAACCGTAATTGTCATTAATTTAGCAAGGAAACTGAATTTGTGAAGCGTTCATCGTAGAGATCTTGACGCAACTAAGATCATAATTTACGTCATCTTTAAGTAGCGGATATGTGTAATGTAAAAGATCCGCCAAAATGTAATGCTGCATAATTCTTCTAATTTACAGCTGTTCCTGTGGTGTACTGTTTGCTAAACGGTGATGACAAGGGAAGTAACTTCTGACTCATGTATGTGCCGTAGGGACGAATTGAATTCTCACTCTGACCGCTTTGAGACAAGACAGTTTCAATGGCGAAACAAGAGGGGAATGAGGTAAGTTTGATTTTCACTATAAAGATGTGACGTAAGATAGAGTCTTATTTATCTAGTGCAGTAGCTATACAAGAAGGGTTTGGTTTGGTTTAGTGTTGATACGGCTATCTAGTGCTGAAGCCAAAAGTGCCTTGCCTAAAGACATGACACGGTAGACCGATCCGGGCTCATTCGAACCCGCACCCTTTCAGTCGTGAGTCCAGTTCTCTCTCCCTCTCTTCTCTTCTCTCTCTCTCTCTCTCTCTCTCTCTCTCTCTCTCTCTCTCTCTCTCTCTCTCTCTGAGAAGGGGATACAGATTATCATCCTAAAATATTTTTATGCACGTTAAAAAAAAAATCAAGTGAAGTGGAATGGCGAAATAACAAAATAAAATCGGCATGTTGAATTCTGTTATATTAAACAATTTATACTGCCTGCTAAAATGCATAATTATATTTAGCTTATTGTACAGTGAGGTGCTAACCTCTCTTTCTTTCTTTCTTATTTTCCTTTTTTAAATTAAAATATAAAATCTGCATACTTAACTCGTAAAATATATTTTACTGGTCAGACAAGTACCCCTAAGCATATAGAAGGAAATTAGAATCCGCAATATTTAAGTCCATCGCAGTGAGTAAGGTGGATTGATGTATTAGGGATTCTGAAACTTCAAAACTTAACTCGGGCATTGCCCACTCAAATTACGTCTTGACTGTGCGTCTAAAAATATGCACACCTTTAACCTATGCATGACCAAGGGGGGGGGGGGGAGGAAGGAAGTCACTTAGGTAAGTGGGCTCAACGTTCCATTAAAAAAAAACCTGCTAATAACACAACTTTGGCATTAACAAAACAATCTTCTGTTCTTTACTTTTGTAGTTCATTCCGCCACACTTGTAATTTTGTTACATTTAACACAAAGCCTGAATAATAATAACTCTGTAAATATTTCTACCGTTTGCTGTTACCTACCATACTACTTATAAACAAGAGAACTGCAAACGGTACAGTATACGCCTGCGACAAGTTATTTTACCGAAACCATTTATCTTTTTTCAGTCTCTGCGATCATGACCTTTGACCTATTGATCCCAAAATCGATAGATGCATTTCGTGTCTCAAATGCAAGCCATCCATGAAGTTTAGCCTTGGTTTGTGGTATAAGGCTTGAATTATTTTGAGGAAACTATTCCTTCTTGGAGTCCCTCTGACCTTGACTTTTGACCCCACAAAATATGTGTCTTTCTTGTCGCAGATGCAAGCTATATACACGGCATGTGACACGTAAGTAATTTTGGGGAAATTGTTTTTCCTTCTTTCAGTTCATATGACCTTGACCTTTGACAGTTTGACCCCAAAATGAATAGGCGTCGTCCTTATCTGAACTGCAGTCCATCCATAAAGCTTGGTCAAAGTAGGTGTGAAAGAAATCAAGATATCGTTTGGAAAAAAAAATCTTAGAATTACTGTGACATTAACGTTTTTTTACTTCAAAATCAATTGGTGTTTTCTTATCATGCAAGCCATTTACAAAGTTTAGTGAATGTATCTGGTACAAAAGTTATTGTGTGGAAACAGTTTTCCTTCTTTCAGTCCTTGTGACCTTTACCTTTGACCTTTTGAGTCCGAACTAGACATTTTTCTTCCTTGCCTCAATGCAAGCTACGTACAAAATCTGTGAAACTCGACCTATTGCACGGAAACGAAATATGGAACAGGAACGGATATATGGACGGACAACATAGCATAATACATTCCGCCTTACTACTTTCCTTGGCGTCACCTTCTTGAAGATGTACATGATACTGGAGATACTAGGTCTAATGTAAAGCATGGAAACATATTCTCTCTGTTTTTTTCTTCATCTTCAGTTTTAACATTTTCTTTTTTTTTTTTTTTTCTTTTAATAGCTTTGCTTCTCTGTCCCATGATGTAAATATGTAAATAGTTATTGTTGTACATGTGTGACTCTTTGTATGTGTCTTTATCTTTTTGGTCCCCCCAAAACGTGTGTGTATATATATATATATATATATATATATATATATATATATATATATATATATATATATATATATATATATATATATATATATATATATACTGTTTTACAATTACTGTAGTGTATGCTTTTTAGCGGAAGGCTGTGACTCGAATTGATAGGTTATTGTTTATTAATATCCCCGCGCTATTTGTTTTTAAAAAAGGGTGGGATTATTTCATTCAGCCCGTCTGTACTTCCGTCCGTCCGTTATTGATGTAGCGTATCTCTTCCTACACGATTGAAGATACAGCCATAAGACTGGGCTATGCTGGGGGTGGTCTGTACATAAGCTGAACAGTTTTTAATTTTTATATCACCCGTGGAGTGGGACTAGAGGGGTGGGGAGTTTTTTTAACATCTGAAAGTTGGCGTGTATCATCATCGATGCCAGGATTATAACATATGTAACGGGTTTTTGAATTACACTTTTGGGTCTGGTAAATGGGCGGGAGAATGTTGGCCCAGGGTCATAACATGGAAACCATGTATAGGGTTGAAGGACATGAGGTCATGTCCCTGGGATCGATGACTTATCCCTGTCATAACTTGAAATCTGTTGACATCTCTACCTTTTGACTACATATAGGTTTGAAGGACACGAGGAGACGAATCCATGTAGATATCCGATACAGATTCTTGATCATGTTCTCAGAAAGGGGACTTGCCCTTGGATCATGACTTGGAAACTCTTAAAATCCCCACCCAATAACCATGTATACATTTAATGGGTATGAGGATATAAATGCACTTGTGCATTACACATGGGACATGCTTCTGGAATAGGGGCTTTGGTCTCAGTTGCGGCGCGAGGGTTCGAGACACCCGAGGGCAATGTTCTTTAGCGGCGCCCCTACTTTGCCACAGAGAGAAGTTTTTATGTCAGTTGCCAACCTCCAACCCCACCCCCCATCTACGCCCGCTTACAACTAAAAAAAAAAAAAAAAAAGTTCCGACAGTGCCCCCCCCCCCCTCGCCCGGCGCCCGGGAGCAATTCCCCCCCCCCCTCTTCCTCGTCGCGCCGCCACTGCTTGGCCTTGTCTGGTAACTTGCAAATTCCCACGTTATAATCACATACACATTAACTAGGCATTTAGGAACAAATACAGCTTTTACAGTGTTGCAATATGCAATGACGTGCCACTGACCTAATTCTTGTAATTAGTAGTAGTGGTGGTGGTAATTTTTCATATTTGTCAAGCCAGAACCATCAACAGTGTGTTTATTGCTTCTTCTTGTCCGGCAAATACTCATTCACTTGAAGATTTCATAGTATTATTGTTCTGAATAACTCTCTCTCTCTCGCCATTTAATGCACAGGCACTTTGCAGATAGAATCCTGCTTCATCATTGTAATTTAAATTTCTGTGATTTATACATTTCAGATCATCAATATGTATATTATATTGCGTTCACGATACCAGTGTACAAGTGACAAAAATAAACAGCGCGTCTATTGTTTTCTTCAGTTATGTCGGAGTAAGCTTGCTATGGTCCGTGTTTTATAGTCAGACGATTTGCATGATTTTAGAAGTCCCAAACTTGCTGTACCCCATTGGAGTATAATAGACCTGATCAAAAACCTAAAGAAAAGCACTCAACTACTGAATCTCGCCAATAACCAAAATGCAAGAGCAGCTGGCCAAGAAATCTCGGTGAGCAGGATGCTTTCTGCAGATATTCAGATGTTCATTGCATGTATTTTGACACAATTGTTGTAAGGCTTCTCAGTTTGTTTGTTTTTGTTTGTTTTTTTGTTTAAATTTTTAAAAAATCATCATCCATCTTTGATGCCATATCAGCACCACTTGCCCAATATTGCAAAGCCTTTATATCGGGATGCTTTCTTTCAAAGTTGGTCATATTCTGTTAAGTTATTTGAATGTTTGTATATTTTTAGTAACAGATGTCGTATTTTATGGCGGATTAGGATAATTTGCACAGATTCCAAAGGCCTTCAAGCTAGGATGTTTGTGTCAAAGTCAATCATGTTAAGCTATTTTTGAGATAATAACAGCCATATTTAATAGCGGTTGAACGTAACTTATATAACTTATACAAACTTGAAAGCTCTTCATCATGCCAGGATGCATTCTTTCGAAGTTGGTCAAATTCTGTGGAGTTGTTTTTGAGAAGAAGTCGTTTAAAGGTTTTTCTTTTTGTCATAACGGCGGTCACATTTGAATGCAGATATGTGTCATTTGTAGAAATTTGAAAGGTCATTATGTTAGGATGCAATCTGCCAAATTTGGTTGAAGCCGGTCTATGGGTTTTGAGAAGAAGTTCAAAATAGCAGTTGTTAACGGACGCACGACGAAAGACAGACGTAGGGCTACACCATAAGTTCACTTGGCTTTACGGCCAGGTGAGCTACATCTTCGCAAGCCAAGGTTCCAATATGTGGATAGGGTTAACATATCGGAACCTTGGCTAGCGATGATGGGTGAGCTAAACACTCTGCATGGATATCATGAACACACAATACACTCTGTAAGCTACCATTATTATGATACTGTGTTGGAGATTGGACGGAACTACGCCGCCGAGGTCCTAAAATCATCGTTAGGACCAAGATGACATGTAAAGGAGCATCATTTCTGTGTTTTAAAAGAAATATTAACTTGTATTCTCAAAGACTATAGAGACATGTTTATATTTATGTAACTTACTTAATGGCCCTGGACTTTACTGATAAAAGTTAAAACTGAAATGGTTTTCAAAGTATGCTATTAAGAGGAGCGTGCAGCTCTTGTGCATGATTGGTTATCCGTGTGCTGTGATGGGTCTTTGTTTTAGTCACATTTTCTCATCTACTTTGTCCCTTTGAAGCTATATGAGGTAAAATTATGAAACTGAGTACGCTTATGTATCTGAGTATCATTGCAATAGAGGATGTTGTGAGTAACACTTGTGGTTCTGTCTTCAAGGTCAGAAGTTAGGATTTTCCATTCCGCAACGAGGTTTTCGGTCACATTGTTTCTGTCGTGTAACATCTTAGCTATAAGAGAGATAAATTTATGAAAATTAATGTATCACTTTTTGAGGGTATTTTACATGTCACATTTGGTGTAACATCTTAAGGTCAATGTCAGAGAGCATCATTTTCAGTTTTCCGTCCGTCACCCTTCTATTCTTATGTATACCTTTTAAGCCATATGAAACTAGAGGACCAAGCGGTCATGAAATCGCTCACCTGGCTGACATCTGTCTAAAAGCCAAACGCAAGAGCCGTTGGCAAAGAAATCTGGGTCAGTAGGATGCTTTCTGTTTAAATTTCTTCCAATGCTGCTGATTGCATATGTTCTGAAAACAACAGTTTCAAGGTTTCTCTGTTTTTATATCTTCATCCATATATGATAGTTCTTCTCTAAAACGAGTATTTAAATGCCTTTATGCCAGGATGCTTTCTGTCAGGGTCGGTTAAATTATGTTGATCAGTTGTTTTCAGGATTCATACAAAGTCTGGAAAAAGAATGGGAAAAAGATTTTTTTTTCCAAAAGTATGGAAGTTCGGGTTACTGTGTTTTATGTTTGTTGTTGCTTGAAGACGTTCATGTGTTGCGCTGATGCTTATCTTCGCGCTTGCATGGGGCATTGTTCTGCTGCATACCGATTCAGTGCAGTTGGCGAGACACGCTTGACCTATCACCCACTCGTGATTGGTGGATACTATCGTAGATCATGCGGATACCATATTCTCATATATAGTGACACAGGCTTCGAATACACGTACCAGAAGGGTCTGGAAACGTTTGCAAACCAGTCTGTAAAGAGTCAGGAAAATGTCTGGAATAATTTTTACCAGCAGCTGTATGAACCCTGTGTTTTGAGATCAGGTTGTTTACATGTTTTCAATTGTTAGTAACGGCGGCCATCTTTTATGGTGGATTAGTATGATTTACATAAACTTGAAAGGCCTTCAATCTAGGGCGCTTTCTGTCAAATTGGTTAAATTCTGTTTACCGCTTTCTGAGAAGAAGTTGTTATAGTTTATATTTTTTTTGGATTATTTTCTTAGTAACATAAGCCCAATTTGATTGTGGATCAGCATCATTTTTGCGAACTTGGAAGCCCGTTATGCAGGGTTACTTTTTATCAAATTTGCTCAAATTTTGTTGAGTGTTTTTTTCAGAAGTCATTTCAGTTTTTCTTTTTTAGTAACGGTGGTTACATTTGAAGGCGAATCAGCATCATTTGTTAAAATCTGATAGCCCTTTATGCTAGGATTCTTTTTGTTAAATTTTATGAAATTCCGTTTGAGCTGTTTTTGAGAAGTCATTTAAAGATTTTTCTACTTTAATAATGGTGTGCATATTTGATGGCAGATCAGCATAATTTGTAAAAATTGTAAAGCCCTTCAAGACAAGGTATTTTCTTTCAAATTTGGTCGAATTCTGTTATATTGTTTCTGATAATAAGTCGCTTGTGTTTTTTTTACTATTTTTAGTAACATCAGCCATATTTAACGCCGGATCGGCATCATTTATACAAATTTCAAGGTCCTTTATGCCAGGGTACTATCTGTGAAATTTGGTCAAATTCTTTTCAGTGATTTGTGAGAGGAAATCGTTTAAAATGTGTTCTATTTTTAGTAATGGCGGTTGTGTTGGATGGCGGATCGACATCATTTGTGAAAATATGAAAGTCCTTCATGACCTGGTTCTCTTAATCAAATTTGGTCAAATTTTATGGGGCGGTTTTTGAGAATAAGTCCTTAACGTTTGTTTCTATTTTAGTAACAGCTGCCATATTTGATGGCGGATCGGCAACATTTGCACAATGTTTAAAGTTTTTCCGATACGCTTTTTCTTAAAGTATTTAAACTTTTTTGATCTGTCTTTAAGACGTCGTTTAAATGTTTTTCAATTTTTAGCAACGGCGGCCATATTTGATAGCGGATTGGTATCATTTATATAAACTTGAAAGCTGTCCAAGCCTGGATGCTTTCTATCAAATTGTGCTGAGAGCGGTTTCTGAGAAGTTGATTAAAGGTTTTTCTATTTATTGGGTTTTTTTTTTTTTTTTCTTTTTGCTTTTTCGACGGCCATATTTTATGGCTGATTGGCATCATTTGTACATTCACGCCAGGATGCTCTCTGTCATGTTTGGTTGAAATTCGTCCAATGGCTTTTAAGAAGAAGTTGAAAATAGCAATTGTCGACGTACTAAGACAGCGGATGCCGGACCATACCATAAGCTTACTTGGCCGTACGGGCAGGTGAGCTATACATTGCTAAAACTTGGTAATCTATGTATCATCACTAGAGGTTGTGTTGAATACCGTATTTGGGGTTTTGTCTTCAACGCCAAGGCCAGGGATAGGCGTTTCTCTGTTGTTTCTTGTTTTGTTTTGTTTTGCTTTGTTTTTCGTCCGTTTTTCACACTTTCTTTACCGCTCAATCGTGCGGGGTTCATCGAATCTTGTTTGTCTTTAAAAATATTATAGGCTTCTGGTACACTCGTCTGTGGTGTTTCCGACTTCGAAAGGTCAAGGAAAAAGAGCTTCACAGTAGATGGAAGGAACATCTTTTTGGTAAGAAAAGGCGAAAACTTTTACGCAATTGACAGCCAGTGTTATCGTAAGTATCATTTTCAGTCAAGTTTAGTAAAGAAGAAGAAGGAAAAACAAATAAAGAAATAAAAAAATTTAAAAAAAAGAAATAAAAGAGAGAAAGGGAGGATAAAATGAAGGAGGAACAAATAATTAACAAGCGATGTGTAGTACATATTTATTGTATCTTTTTATTCTTATTAACATTTATGTCTAGTAACGTCATTTCAGAACTCTGTTTAAAGATCATTTGATGAGATAAGAAAATCACTGGAACTGCTAAAATGCACGACTTGCCCACATTAAATGTCTCGCCCATCTGACATATTTTTTGAAAGCCGAACTCGGAATTGATAAGCAGTTTGAACGGATAAGAAGAACGCGTTTTGCGTCCTTTGTTGCATAGGTTCGGTAAACCTACATATATACTTTTTGGTCTACGCTTTTGTAACCTTTGGATTTAATTAATTATTGTTTATAGTTTTGAGACTAAATTTCTTATATTTTACACATATAGTCAAAAAGACTTGAAAATAAGATGCATTTTGAATGAGAATTTTGTTTAAAAAATCTTTGTTTTCTTTCTTTATTTCTATTTTGAAATAACCCAGGTGCGGATTACAATTTTGTATTTTGTTCAAGGTCTTCCGTAGAAAAGTCTGGATTAAAAGAAAAAAAAAACAAGTAAACCTTCAGTTTTTGTTTACCTTGCATGAATCTAGTAATGATTAGCATGTGATTTGTACTCGTTTCTGAATTCAGATATGGGAGGACCGCTGTACAAAGGCGATATTGAGGTAAGCTCACCCTGTCGTCACATTTACCAGGGGTATTTGGAAAGTTCTGAATATTTCTTATAACTTTTTTGTTTCTTTGAATGCTGTCATAAATTTAATGCCGATCGATAGACAAAATAACTTTCTATAAAATGATATACAGCTGTACGTACAGCACGTTGTACACGTGCAGTTACATGCGTGTGACGTAACATAAGTAAATTACACTCTGCACTGCTATCTGGCAATTGCTATGGGATCATCCATAAAGGACGTCCGAAAAGATGGGGGGGGGGGGGAGGGGGGGTTTGTTCAAATGCGGACAAGGGGGAGGGGGTGTAAAGGACCTTGCGGACGTCCGCAAGCTAGTATTTTTTGTTATGATATTCTGTGTTGAACAGCTGCTTTAGGCCTACTGAATGTATTCCAGTATGTTTTGCGGACGTCCTTTATGGGTGATCCCTAAGTATAAATTATTTGTTAATTTCAATTTGTACGATTCGTGCCACAGAATATATATGAATGTGTTGGCTGACCATGCGACTGCAGAGCTAGTGCCTGAATAAAGACTTTTTAAAGAAAGAACTTTCTGTTTATTTTTTTCTTTGTTTTGAGCTACATGTTGTGATGAGATCAGTGAGCGTTGTATTTTGAGAGCACCAGCTATTACACTACCAGGCCATAGAGCAGTGTATAATGCTAGATGGTGACGTTTTCAGCCGGGGGGGGGGGGGGGGGGGGGTAAGCCACATGCGGACAAAAGCGGACAAGGGGAGAGGGGGGGGGGGTAGGAAAACAGGTATTATCTGCGGACGTCCTTTATGGACAACCCCTATACAATTTCGGATATTATCTCTACGCCGACCAGGTAGGCGGACACGTATGTATGTTAGGAGTCTAACAAAATTGTTTCAAACATTTGGCCCCTTTACTTTATTTGTTGTGATGGCTTGCTTAGGTCAATCTAATATATGTCTTGATTGCAATTTGAACCAAGTAAAATTCTTCTTAAAAATTTGTTAAATATGTGTAACGTAAAATGCATGAAAGAAAGTTATCAGTTTTGAAAAACACCGGAACTTATGAAGTTTGAGGTAAATGATATTGACGTAAAAATGTCGGAGAAGCAGAAACATTTCTGTAAAAAGGAGAAACAATTCTATAAAATCCTGGTGCTTTTAGAGTACTTTTTGACTGATATCAAGGCCGACTTGCATAAAGTTTACGGATGTAATTCTCTGTCATATCCTACAATTTTGAGGTGATTTCATCGTTTTAAAGATGGTCGCGAATCCATGGAAGATGACCCACGTTCTGCGAGACCGTTGTCGGCGACTGGTGAGCGGGAAGTGACTGCCCCAATTTAGCTTCAAGTGATTTTTGGTTTAATCCCGTTTTCAAAGATTCGCTGAGTGGCCGGCGATTTGAAAGCCGCGGTTGGAAGCACAGTTTCCCATTGTCTTAAGAACATACCAAAAAGTGAATACAAAATGGCATTTAATAATTGGATAATCAGACCGACAAAGTATATTGAGGTGAATGGGATGTACTTTGAGGGGCTGCACTGACGTACTCTTCGCTAATAAAAAATCTTTGTTGAACAGGGCAAAAATATTCAGAACTTTTAAAACACCCCTCGTATCTCTTTATGTACAGTCTGTCTACCCTTTTTATGTCAACATGGCGTGTGACACGTCTCATTATTTTGAAATGCTTCTTTGAACATAACAATACATTTCGATATTAATGTTGATGTGATGTAGAGACATATAAAATAGCGGCATTGATAACGCAATAATATATATATATATATATATATATATATATATATATATATATATATATATATATATATATATATATATATATATATATATATATATACACACACACACACATGAGGTGTATTGATTGGAAAATTTCTCACCGTTATTTGTCATAATTTCACATGGTGAATTACTGAAAATAATTCACTTGTAAATTATTGGTCACACGACGGCTGGCTTAGCTACAGGTTTTCTTGTTGGGAATTACTTAAAATGTGTGTGGGCCAAAATACAGAAATTTTCTTCATACATAAAAACTTCATTGTAAAAAGAAAAGAAAAAAAATAGTACATACAATAAAACTGAATGCAATACATACCATTGCGATTAAAAACTAAGATAAATAATGAGTTTACTCAATTTTGTTTATTTAATAGCCAAATGTAAGGAGTCGCTTTTAAATCAATCAGCTTTCGCCACTGACTAGTGTGTGCCGTAAAAGGAGCTTTTTACTGAGGAGGTTAAGAATTTTGTGTTCATGGAATTAAAAGTAATTGCACTTCTGCAAACACATAAGTAATTCTTCCATGGAATAGGATTCCGAGAGTTGATTCGAGTGGTGGTAAGTAGAAATTAACCTACCTCTATTTTCAAATTGACGAATGAATGTTTCGTGGAGTCGTACATCTCTATATGTACCGGCAATCATAGTAGGTTAGCGTAACTTTGTTAGATCAGGCAAAAATTCGCGCAACTCTTAGGTTTTGGGACATGTAACTTCAGTTTGGTCAAGCGCATAAATGTAAACATGGCTTGATGAATATAATAATATATCAGGAGTAAAATGAGCCATAGATTATGGCTTAGTGCCTTCATGAACAGGAATAACAGCCAGAGTTGGAGGGTCCGGTGTGGAACTGAGGGTTTCGAAGTTACTTTGTTTTTTGTCTAGTGTGATGGACAGGGTCCAGTATTAGAACGGGTCATAGCAGAATCTGCGGAACTTTTATCACTCTGTATAATTTTGTTCCCTTCAGGCTATTGCTTTTTGCAATATTAAGGTTGTGTCGCACCTGTGGTTTCGTTCAGCTGTTTTCTCTAATACAAACTGGCCATATCAATACATATCAATCGCTTCTCCGTAAAATGTGTGCCTACGTAAGCACACATCATATATTTAGTAGTTACACGCGTTTCTATAAAAAAAATTAAACAGTGGGTACACATTTTAATTTTTTTGTGGATCGAGTTTACCGAGGATGTTATTTTTTTGTATCTACCGTTATTATAACACCGCCATACTTGTACCGTCTTAGGCCCTGACGTAACTAGACCAGCCTCCCAGGAACCTAGCGCCCATAGGCAGGAATTTTTCCAGGGGGGGGGGGGCAGGGGGCATCCATAATTTGGGGGGAGGGCTAAAGCCAAAATCAAAGGGACATTTATATACTGCACAATGGATTTTTACAAAAACCGGGGGGGGGGGGAGGGGCAACTGCTCCCCCAGCCCTCTCCTTCCCCCTGCTGATGCCCATGCTAGCGCCCTTTCACCCACCTGTCCATCACAGTTAGTAATTGACCATTCAAATTGCTGATGAGACCTAATGAACTGTACAAGCCTTAGTCACTTTGATAAACTGACCATTGAGTATCTAATATATTACAGATTACTGATATCGCTTGCCTCTGATTGACAAGTGTCTGCTTAATTCACACGCGTATTGAAACTGTGTGTGCGTGTGTGTAGGGGCGGGGGAGGGGAGAAAAGGCCGGAGCACTTGACTGCTTTACTGTCTATTCAGGGCCGTCGCAAGTTTGCTCTGGAAGACACAGCACCGCGAGCGAGTGTCGCCTTCGGCGCCCCCCAATCAGGAAAAAATACCGCAAGCTTCCTGAAATGATGCCTCCCAGGTTTGGCGCCACGGGCGATCGCCCGTTTCGCCCACTCCTTACGACGGTACTGTGTCTATTAATATTGGCGTCGCTTATCTTCAGTTTTTGACCATACATATCGGATCATACATCAGTTGCAATAATCGGATGTGAGACGATAGGTGCAATGGTTTAAAAATATTCAACACAGAGTGATTTTAACACGTTTATTGTCATATTGCAAAAATATATACATTATGAAGGAGACAGCTATCACGCATCTCACTGGTACATTATCATAAGTGTGGAATAACAAATACAGTTGATGCTGTATAATGTACTATTGGCGTTTGAAATAATGAATATTACAGCATATATTTAAAAAATATTTTAAAAAATGTGGAGATATGTTCAAGGAGTATGTATGTATGTATGTATGTATGTATGTATGTATGTATGTATGTATGTTGTGTTTGACACCACTATGTATGTTGTGTTTTACACCACCTCAGCACCAGGGGCCCCGGGTGGCCGAGTGGTCTAAGGCGCTGGCCTTTACAGATCACGGACATCTCACCTCTGTCCGCGTGGGTTCGAGTCTCTGTTCGACCAGTGTGGGTATGTGAGAAAGTTTGCCAGTATCTTCCCGTTGATCAGTGGTTCTTTCCGGATTCTTCCTCCACCAAATACACTGGCCGCCATGTATAGCCAGCCTATCATGTGCTGAAAAATGGCGTTAAACCCACAAAACCAAACTAAACCTCAACACAATGTATGTAAGTTACAATGACAATGACATAATTATTGCTTAGAACAGCTGGAAATGCAAACATTCTGAAGAAGAGAGGGTTTCTAGTTATACATAGTGGGGAACATTTAAACCGGAGAACCCGTAGAAATGAACATCTGCATGTTTTCACGTTTCAAAAATTACCAGTATCCAGTATGTATGTTATACTTTATGCCAGTGGAACAGTTTATTTGCATGTGTTAACTCAAAGCAGTCAATTAGAAAATGTGACAGTCTGGGCGTTCCTCTTGCTTGAACTAATTTTACATACAGCTGCTTGGTTCATTCAAAATGCGCGAAAATTATCAAATGTACCCCCCCCCCCCCACCAACAAAAATTACTTCCTCCCAACACACCAACACACTCTACATAGAATCATGACCACGAATGATTAAAGGAGTAGAGTGTCATAGTCATACTGTCTTTCCAAAAAAAGCATGTTGCCATAACTATTTGAAAATGTGGCGCCCATCAGAGGACTGAATAGTTTTTAGTTTAGATTTTAGTCCTCTGGTTCGTGATATTATCCTCTCTTAAGAAAACCTGGAAAGATGTAAATACAACCTCAAAATAAACTAGTAAATGCTTCAAAGGTATCATACTTCATCGTGTAAAGTAACACCAAATATAATTCATGATATCGGATCCTGACTTTGAAAATGTTAATATATATTGGCAAACAAACCATCCTAATTATTATTTAAGTGAAATAAATAAATAAATAAGACAGACATAGTGATAATGCATCGTCCTCTTCCACAAAGCCAGGTAGACCCCTCGTTACCTAGAAGCATGCTTATAACGCTGAAATTACTTATTGGAATTTTGATAAAACTTGCAATATTTAATGTTTAGGGAGTGGAGATTGCTTTTTTTCTTCATCATAGTGAATCACACCCCACTTGTAGCAGGGTGGGGAAGGTTGAAGCCTATCCCATAATTTCTACATATTTTGAAAGAATTTAATGCACATTTGCTGTAATGCATGCATTTATCTATGCGTGTATCTTTGGAATATTGCATAAGTTGACAGCTAACTAACGTTTACACTAGTATTGCCCCTGGATCATGCCCTTGTATCTGTCCTTATCCCCTGGCTCATAACTTGTAAACCACTGAGATCTTCATCGTATAACCATATTTACACTTTGTTAGCATGAAAAGGTCAAGTTATTTATGCAGCCAGCATTAGAGCAATAACCCCTGGGTCTCTTTATGCTGATGTCGCATCCTATGCAACGTATGGACTGATGTCAACGGTTATGAAGATTAGACCTTAACATTTCTTTCATCGTGTCATAATTCATATATTTGTTACCATTACGGTTGGGACTGAGTGTTTAGTCGTTCCGTGTGGAAACAAAAACTTTGCAATTCTTATTTTCTGAACTATAAACAGAGACATATGATTTATGTTTCTCGTGACATATATAATAGAATAATACATGTTTGTGCAGTGAGTATATTTAATATTTCACTTGTGTTCGCTGCGCTCACTATTGAGTTCCGTGACCTTAGGCACTCGTGAATATTATTAAATATGACCGCTATGCAAACATGTATTGTCCCGCGCCTTTTCGAAGAAAAGCGGCAGTATACGCGGTTCCGTCCGTCAGTCCGTTGGTCACATTTTCCCTTCCGCTTTGTAACTTTAAAACCGTTAGATTAAGAGATGAAACCTGGTATACTTATACACCATCTCTAGAATGTGTGCTTCTTACCACATTTGGGGTCCTATCTTCAAGGTCAAGGTCACGGATCAGTATTATACTTTCCATACCGCTCTACAACTTGAAAAGCCGTTTGAGATTATGGGATGAAACTTGGTATACGCGTACGCCATCACTAGATTGTACGTCGCTTACAACATTGGAAGTACTATCTTCAAGATCAAGGTCATGACTAAATGTTTAAATCACAGTTTTTCTTCCAGTCTATAACGTTAAAGCCGTTTGAGATTAAGGGATGAAAGATGGTATACTTGTACATCATTACAAGAAGGTGTGTCACGTACCACATTGAGATCACTATCTTCGAGGTCAAAGTCACGCTCACAGCTTAATATTTTACGTTTTCCATCAGTTTCCCTTCGGCTATATACATTTAAAGTCGTTTGAGATTAGGGGATGAAACTATATATACATATACATCGTCGCTAGAAGGTGTATCACGTACCACATTGGGAATCCTATTTTCAAGGTCAAGCTCACTGCTGCAAATTTTCTGTTTTCCATCACACTTTCTTTTCTACTCTATAACTTTAGAGATGTTTGAGAATAAGCAATGGAACTTGGTATACGTATAATGTCATCATTAGCAGATGTGGTGTGTATGACTTTGGTGGTCTAATCTTATATGTCAGTGTCATGGTGTTATATGTTTAATGTTTCTATTACACTTTCCTTACCACTTTGAGACGATGGAATGAAACTTAGTTTAACTATATATCATCATTAAAAGGTATGTCACATACCACATTGGGGGTCCTATCTTCCGGGTTAAAGTCATGTGTCAGTCGTTTAGGTTTTAGTCACATTTGCCCTTCTGCTTTATAACTTAACAGCTGTTGAAGATAAATTGATGAAGCTTGGTATGCTTATATATTGTCACTAGAATATGTGTTGTATTGCTCGTTTGATGTCTTGTTCTCAATGTCAAGGTCACAGCTCAATATCATAAGTTTCTTTTGTTCCTGCTTTATATCATAAAATCTGTTTGAGGTACAATGATGAATCATATTACACTAATGCTTCTCACTATGATGGCATCTCGTGCATCACAGTCAAGGTTTAAGGTCCAAGTTCCAGTGTACTGATATTTGTTTGTTTTTTTTTTTTTTTTTTTTTTTTTTTTTTAAATTCTGCACTTTTCCTCTAATGCTCTTTAATATGGGACATTAAACTTGGGTTACTTTCAATGTCTAGCCAGTAACTTCACAATTCTGTCGTAATGGTCATAGTCAAATTTCATCTTTGTAACCTTTTATGACCTCACTATAGTAGGCTGGGGCAAAAATTTGCTTGTTATTTTCTATATCTTTTGCGGAATTATTCCACGTCATGACGGCATAGGTCGAAAATGATAGCATAGTCCCACATTTATAAACGGAGACGAGTAAATGTCAGCAAGGATAAGGGGCACAGATTGGTTTAGGAAAATTCCAAATGGTTATAATGGGTTAAATTTTACAAGTTATCAGCATACCATATGTCCTACACAAGCCTTGTGTTTTGTTCAACGTATTATTTTCCTGTACTACACAAATATAAGAGATCCAAGTGGGTCTGATATCGCTCATTTGGTATACATTGGGCTAAAAGGCAAATGTAGTAGTAAAGCATGTACCTTCGGTTGAAAGACATCCATATCATGATAATTTCCAGCTATTTGGTAGACATTGGTGGTATGTATTTACATCTTGTTTAACTTTGTTTCTGCTTAGAGCAAATTAGCTGGACTATGGACTAGATGGCATCTTTTGTATGAATGTGAAATGTGTTCATGCTGCGACTGTACGTGTCACATCTGGTCTGATATGGTAAGGCAGTTTGGAGAGAAACTTGTTTTGTGGTAGTTCATTTTATATGTTAGTAAGAATTAGCCATACTCGGAGAGATAAGAATCGTTTGCGGGTTTTCTACATGGTTGCTATGGAAGCCACACCACTGACAGAAAAGCCTGGGACAAAACTTTAACAGAACAAGTCCAGGGAAATACTCCTACCAAGCTTGATCGAAATTGGCTCCGCCGTTCTGGAGAAAAAGTCGACAATAGGTTTCCATCTGGTTGATAAGAAAGTAACACTGTTGCTAGGGAAGTCACCTAAACACAATTATGATAGCCCATATCCTAAGAAACACTCCTACCAAGTTTGTTAAATATTGGCCCAGCCATTATGGAAAAGAAGTTGAAAATAGGTTTTTCATTGCTTGGTGTGCCACCCTGGACAATTTTTTTTATGAAAACGTCCCAAGATACAACTAGCAAGTTTGATGAAAATTGACTCAGCCGTTCTAGAAAAGAAGCTGAAGATAGTGTTTTCCATTGGGGTTGCTATGAAAGTCCCTCTGGACACAATTTTGATAGAGCATGTGCTAAGAAACATTCCTAACAGTTGGATAAGCTGATCTTGACAAGAAGCTGATAATAATAGGTTTTTCCATTTTGGTTGCTAAGAAAGCCATACTGTTGTTAGGGGAGCCACCCTAAACACAGTTTTTGTAGAGCATGCCATACGGCACATTCCTACCAAGATTGATTAAAACTGACCCAGCAGTTTGTAAGAATAAGTTGAAAATAGCAATATTGATTGACGACATATGACAGATGAAGGACGATTCACACCAGAGGCAGAGCCATACCATATGCTCACTTGACCCTATGGCGAGCTACAAATTTATTACATGTGTGTAGTACGAGAACAGTAAGACTTATTTCAAGTGGACTGATGTAAATTTAAGTTTCCGGATGTGCCTGAATATTGTTTTCTGCCTATAGTTGTGTGTAATGTGGAAATATAACATATGGATTTGTTAAATTAAATAACACAGTAGTCATTTGATAAAATCAAACATGCGATCTCAATAATTGCTTGTCATGTTGACGGCAGCATAATGTTTCCATAATCTAGTGAACTTCATTCTTCCTCTTCTTTTTCTTCTTCTTCTTTCAACGAATACTTTTTGATGTGTGAAGACTCATATTTGCATAATGGGGCGGTCAAATTAGAAATCATGTTACATAGACCCGCCACCCCACTTCCTATTCCCTAACAATCGATGCATGATAAATTTCCATACCTGTAGTTTTGCACCAAAAATAAATGTACCCTTAATTTTGTTTATAGTGTGCACGAAGTCGTACTTTACCCATTAAGTTACCCCATTCCACCCCCACCCATTTGAATTTTGACCACTTCTAGGAGTCTAACATTGTCGGAATGAATATAAGAGTTATACTGGTTTAACATAGGATTTGCTTCTGACAAGTAAACTATTTATTCCGGATTATTTATTTAAATACAATACTTATTCTGTTGCTCATTGCAATCAATGTTAATGAACAGTTCTATCACAATTTTAACAGGTATAACTTAAGACATCGGTATGTAATTTTAAACTGTTGAAGAAATGCATAGAAATTAAGGAGTTTTCATGTACCCCTGCAGGGTTAGAGGAATGTTGTAATAAAAAAGAAAAAAAAAGAACAAAAGAAATAAAGAAGTCTTGCTACAAGTGCTGCAACAGGCTGATTTACCACATATATTTATAGTATGATTTGGATATTTACCACACATATTTATAGTCTGATTTGGATATTTACCACACATATTTATAGTCTGATTTGGATATTTACCACACATATTTATAGTCTGATTTGGATTTTATTCGAGTTTACAATGTCAAAGATACACATTTCAACTTGTCTAATCAGATAAAACTCTTAGGACAGAAATTTCAGACATCGGTATAAAAGGAGTTTTCATGTACCCCTGCTGGAATAGAGGAATGTTGTAATATAAAAAAATATAAAAAAAGAACAAAAGAAAAAAAAAAAAGTCTTGCTACATGTGCTGCAACAGGCTGATTTACCACATATATTTATAGTCTGATTTGGATTTTATTCGAGTTTACAATGTCAAAGATACACATTTCAATGAAAATAATATATATGAAATTGTATTTGGGAAGTTTTGCTTACATGCAATGAAAATTAAATTTTACACAATTTCATCATGACAAGCACGAGAAATAAAAATCCAGACTAAGTTGGTTATCTTTCAAGAATTCCATCTTTGTGATTTTGTTTTTCTTTTTAGGACTTCAATGGAAGAACGTGCATAAGATGTCCTTGGCATGGGTATTGTGTTACAATAGATACTGGCGAAAGCTTGTATCAGGTAACATTGTTCTTTGCGTAACTTCTGTAAATTCATACAAAGTCCAAAGAGCCATTATTCTGATTTTCTTAAATGTTTGAAATGTAACTTTTTTTTGTTTGTTTTTGTTCTGAATTGTGTTTTCTGAATCCAGTTTCTTGGATTCAAGAATCCCACACGAAACTCTGAATTCTTTTTATCATATTTTTGATTTTTTTTTTAGTATGTCGGTCTGTGAAATTTAAATTTGGAAAACAGACTTGGAGTAAGGGATCGACATGAAAATTGTAGAAGAGTTATGGACAGTGTTCTGTTTTTCATACTACTACATATACTGATTTTCATACTACTACATGTGCTGATTTTCGTACTACTACCTGTACTGTTTTTCATACTTCTACATGTACTGTTTTTCATTCTACTGCATGTACTGTTTTTCATTCCACTGCATGTACTGTTTTTCATTCTACTGCATGTACTGTTTTTCATTCCACTGCATGTACTGTTTTTCATACTACTGCATGTACTGATTTTCATACTACTACATATACTGATTTTCATACTACTACATATACTGATTTTCATACTACTACATGTACTGATTTTCATACTACTTCATGTACTGATTTTCATACTACTACATATACTGATTTTCATACTACTACATATACTGTTTTTCATACTACTTCATGTACTGATTTTCATACTACTTCATGTACTGATTTTCATACTACTACATATACTGATTTTCATACTACTACATGTACTGATTTTCATACTACTACATATACTGATTTTCATACTACTACATATACTGTTCATACTACTACATATACTGATTTTCATACTACTACATATACTGTTTTTCATACTACTACATGTACTGATTTTCATACTACTACATATACTGTTTTTCATACTACTACATATACTGATTTTCATACTACTACATGTACTGATTTTCATACTACTACATATACTGATTTTCATACTACTACATATACTGATTTTCATACTACTACATATACTGATTTTCATACTACTACATATACTGTTTTTCATACTACTACATGTACTGATTTTCATACTACTACATATACTGTTTTTCATACTACTACATATACTGATTTTCATACTACTACATGTACTGATTTTCATACTACTACATATACTGATTTTCATACTACTACATATACTGTTCATACTACTACATATACTGATTTTCATACTACTACATATACTGTTTTTCATACTACTACATGTACTGATTTTCATACTACTACATATACTGTTTTTCATACTACTACATATACTGATTTTCATACTACTACATGTACTGATTTTCATACTACTACATATACTGATTTTCATACTACTACATATACTGTTCATACTACTACATATACTGATTTTCATACTACTACATATACTGTTCATACTACTACATATACTGATTTTCATACTACTACATGTACTGATTTTCATACTACTACATATACTGATTTTCATACTACTACATATACTGTTTTTCATACTACTACATATACTGATTTTCATACTACTACATATACTGATTTTCATACTACTACATATACTGTTTTTCATACTACTACATATACTGATTTTCATACTACTACATATACTGATTTTCATACTACTACATATACTGATTTTCATACTACTACATGTACTGTTTTTCATACTACTTCATGTACTGATTTTCATACTACTACATGTACTGTTCATACTACTACATATACTGATTTTCATACTACTACATATACTGTTTTTCATACTACTACATGTACTGATTTTCATACTACTACATATACTGATTTTCATACTACTACATATACTGTTTTTCATACTACTACATGTACTGTTCATACTACTACATATACTGTTTTTCATACTACTAAATATACTGATTTTCAGCATTAGATGGATTGTATTTGTTATGGTTGTAGATCTTCAGATGGATAATTTAAAATTGCAGATTTTGTATGATTAAAATTAGATAGCTAAAACTGAAAAATTCTGTTGAATTTCTGAATTTACAATGTACTACTGGTTAAAAATGTCTCTTGTAATCGAAAATAGTATTGTGTATACTCGCATAAAAGTTGGATCCAACTGCAAACAACATAGACCCATATCTGCCATCACATAATGTGCTGGCTGATTTCGGTCCATGCAGTTTGTTAGGAATAAACAATATGGACCCTGATCTACCAGTGCATTATGCGATGGCAGATCTGGGTATATGTTGTTTGCAGTTGGATTCAACTTATAAGCAAGTATACATGGTGCATGTGAGGGATGAATTTTGGGAAAATACCATGAAAATTATGTTTAATTTAAATGTAGTGCACTTCATACTGCATTTCTTAATTATTTCCTTTAAATGCTAATTTTCTTGCTTTCCTGCTGACAAAAGCTAAGGATATTTTCCCAGATCTCTGTTTTTGGATGATGTAAATTTAACCTTCCAATTCAGGTCAAATCAAGACCTAAGAGAATTGCATTACATATGGTTAAGGGTGACTGGCTGTTTATATGGAATATGGTAAAGGGTGACTGGCTGTTTATATGGAATATGGTAAAGGGTGACAGGCCTCAGACCACAATTAATTTTCCTATATAGTCTCTACATTTGTTTGTCAGTACTAAACTTTCCACTGTGTCCAAATCCTAATAAATCATATGTTGCTGTAAAGTATCTTCAAAGATGAACTCACGCTGAAGTTCTTGTCATAGGTTAACCGGCATTCCTCTGAGAGGCCGGACTGTAAACAAAGCAACGTGCAGTGAGTCACAGATTTCACTTCCGGATCAGCACCATTGCCTCATTACTCACTGTGCACTGTCGCCAAAATACACACAGACAACCACACTATAATGCTCATATTTTAAACAATAACCAATTTCCTTTAAATCAATACTAAGGAAGCCTAAATCTAATGCATACATCACCACCAAAATGAGAGAGGAAAAAATTATCTAAAAATAGACTGGGACTACATTCGTTGAACTGGAAATATTAATTGTGACCTGATTCCGACTGGCTGTTTATATGGAATATGGTAAAGGGCGATTGGCTGTTTATATGGAATATGGTGAAGGGTGACTGGGTGTTTATATGGAATATGGTAAAGGGTGACTGGCTGTTTACATGGAATATGGTAAAGGGTGATTGGGTGTTTAGATGCAATATGGTAAAGGGTGACTGGCTGTTTATATGGAATATGGTACAGGGTGACTGGCTGTTTATATGGAATATGGAGATAACAATCTGTTGCCTCCTGTCATCCATCACAGATACAATTTAACCATTTCAATTTGGACCGACCATTTAATTTTCAGGAGCAGCCCTGGTGGGGGCTCGGATTTTCTTTCCAATCAGGATTATTTTATTTCTTTTTCCTCAAGATATTTTTTTTCTTTTCAACTAATACAATGGATATAAATAGTTTTTTTTTCTACATAGCAATTTTGGTGCCAGAAAATGTTAGAAACAAATCTTCTGAAAATTAAATGGTCAGTTCCTTATGGTCAAACCTGTCTTAAGCAGCCACCTCTCACAAGTGAAAAGTTTGCTTATTACAGGTTATTTTCTGTAAAATTGTATTATGGGATGTAGAAAAAGTCTCTGTTTAAGGAAGGTTGGTGCTTAATAGGGGTGACCTGTAAGGCAGGTTTTACTGTATTCTGTTTATTTAATTAATTTCTTTTAATTTTTCAGTCCATTGACCCTTATAATGACTCCAAACCACCAGAGTGGCATAGTATGGGCATAAAACAGAGGACACACACAGTGTCTGTCAGAGAAGGCAATATATATGTTACTTTGTCTGATCCAAGTGAACATTTTGAGTCTGACCAATACAATAAATTGGATTCATCTTGGCCAGACCAGTGAATTTTAGTATGAACCAATAAAAGAAAGAAAAAAGGAAGAGAAAATAATAAAACTATTTTCCACTAGAGGTCAAAGGCTTAGGAATTTATCAACAAAATGACATGAATATCTGGCTTTAAATTTTATAGGAATTTGTTACGAAGACTGAAAGCTGTGCATAATAATATTTGGGAATTTGTTATTAAGACTGAAAGCTGTGCATAATACTATATGGGAATTTGTTATGAAGACTGAAAGCTGTGCATAATACTATATGGGAATTTGTTATGAAGACTGAAAGCTGTACATAATAATATATGGGAATTTGTTATGAAGACTGAAAGCTGTGCATAATAATATATGGGAATTTGTTATTAAGACTGAAAGCTGTACATAATAATATATGAGAATTTGTTATGAAGACTGAAAGCTTTGCATAATAATATATGGGAATTTGTTATTAAGACTGAAAGCTGTACATAATACTATATGGGAATTTGTTATTAAGACTGAAAGCTGTACATAATACTATATGGGAATTTGTTATTAAGACTGAAAGCTGTACATAATACTATATGGGAATTTGTTATTAAGACTGAAAGCTGTACATAATACTATATGGGAATTTGTTATTAAGACTGAAAGCTGTACATAATACTATATGGATAAAGTGAAACAACATTTTTGGGGGGCTAAAGCTGATGAAGGACTGTTCTTTGATATTTGTTTTTTTTTTTTCTTCTTCTTTCAGAGTTGATAATGAAGAACCCAAATAGTGAATATAATCTTGTTAATGAAAGAATTTGTTATTTATGTAATGAAAATAAATGGCCTGGAGATAATGTCATATGAAATAGAATTTACCTGGGGATTAATCAGGATTAAAAAAAATAATACTGTCATTATCTATGCCTTCACTTTTAAGACTGTGACAAGATCTTTTCCCCACATTTTTAGATCACTTGGCAGCAAAGTCAAGTGAGTATGGCTCTACATCTGGCTTGCATTTTCTGCCATTTGTCATCCATCAGTATTGCTATTTTGCACAAACCACTTGGCTAATTTTATTCAAAATTGGTAGGAATGTTTCTCAGGATATGCTCTCCCGAAATGTGTTCTGGGTGACTCTGCTAGCAATTTTGGCTTCTATAACAACCAAAATGGTAAACCTACTTTTGTCTGCTTCTCAAACAAGAGGCCCAATTGGGTCTGATATTGCTCACCTTATGTTTAACTTAACAGCTGAACATTTCACTAAGCAGGCTTATGTAGTACTGTAAGAACATACCCTATAAATATTATCCCCCAAACTTTATATCATGTTGATTTTGCCTATATCCAGATACCAATTCTTTCCAAAGATAAAGGCATAATTAATATGCATAGTCTCTTGCTCATAATCAAAGTCATACAAGATCCTGGTGATATAAACCCATTTACCAAGTTTTATAGAAATTGGATTAGAAATATAGTCTCTAGATCTAGAGAAGTAAGAAGCTCAGTCAATCAGATGCAAGGTTTCTCATTATTATGTAATGATCTCATGTATTAAAGAACCTGTCTATGATAATATAAGCTTATTTACTAAGGTGGAGCAAATTTGATTTGAATTTGGTCTTCAAAGTGGTAACAAGCTTAGTAAATCAGATACAAGATTTCTTCACTAATATGCACAGATCATAAAAAACTCATCTTTCATCTTGATAATAGAAGACTAACAAGTTTGATGAAAGTCTGATAGAGTGTTGACAAGCTCAGCCAATCATATGCAATGTCAAATCATTGATATGCATGAATTTCACTCATAATCAAACTCAATCAAGATTTTGATGACATAGGCCTATTTACCAAGTTTGATAAAAAAAATTACATAAAAATAGTCCCTACAGTTGTAAAAAATGCTCAGCCAATCAGATGCAGAAATTGTTTATAAATGTGTATTTCTCACTAAAAATAAAAATCATCCAACATCTTGAAGATACATTGTATTAGCTTATTTTATGAGTTTTATTAAAATAGGGTCAGAATAGTCTTTACTGGTAATGTGAGAAGAAGCTCAGCCAGTCATATACAAAATCACCTCATTAGTATGTGTAGATCTTGCTCAGAATAAAATATATTATATATCTTGATGACATAGGCCTATTTACCAAGTTTGATAAAAATATGACCAGAAATAGATGCACTACTGTGTTGACAGACTCAGCCAATTAGATGCAAAATCACCTCATTAATATGCATGTTTCTTGCTGATAATTGTACTCATTCAAGATTTTATGATTTAAGTCTATTTATTCAGATTTATAAAAACTGGATTAGAAATAGTCTTTAGTGTTGTAACATACTCATCCAATCACTTGCAAGATCACTTTATTAATATGCATGGATGCATTATCAAACTCCTCTGAGATCTTCATTATATAAGCCTAAATTTGAAGTTTCAGATCAATTAGAGGAATGGTAAGCAATTTGCTTGTGTAAATATACCCCTGCCCCTCCCATATTCCACTCTACTCATGAAATGAATCTGTTGTAACAAAAAAAAAGCCCATGGCTCTTCTAAAAATAGTGCAAGTACAATGATTTGTCACCATGCATGTCTTTTGATGATGACCATAATATATACAAAGTTTCACTGCAATCCACCAAAAACTGCAACTGTAGTTGCATTCACAAAATTCTGTCATACAAAAATTGCATCCAGCTGCAAGTCAAAAGGGCATTAACTCTTACAATAATCATGAAAGCACAAAGATTTGTCAACATGTGCATCTTTAGATGATGACTAAAATACTGAGTTTCACATCAATCCATAAAAAACTGTAAGACAAACTGAGACTGTGGCACCAATTGTGCTAACAATATTTTGTCAAGCACTGAATTAACCTACAAACAAAAAGGGCAATAGCTTAAACAAATATTGTGGAAGCAAAGTGATTTGTCGATATATGCATCTTCAGGTGATGAGCATAATATTTACCAAGTTTTATGGCAATCCCTCAAAAACTCCAGAACTAGTTGCACTAACAAGATTGTGTCATACACTGCATTAGGCAACAAGACAAAAAAGGCAATAACTCTAACAAAATTTGCAGAAGCAAAGTTATTTGTCGATATATGCACATTGTCAATGATGACCATAATATTTACCAAGTTTCATGGCAATCCATCAGAAGCCACAAAACTAGTTGCATTAACAAGATTGTGTCATACACTGCTACAAGACAAAAGGTGACAATCATAACAAAATAGCAGGAAGAAAGTGATTTGTTGATATGTGCATCTTAAGGTGATGAACATAATATTAAGGTGATGAACTTAATATTTGCCAAGTTTCATGGCAATCCATCAAAAACTGGGGAACTAGTTGCGCTAATGAAACTGGGTCAAACACTGCATTAAGCTACAAGACAAAAATGGCAATAACTCTAACTCTTAGAAACACTGCTGAGTGGAAAGTGATTGTAGATATGCACATCTTCAGGTGATAAACATAATATTTACCCAGTTTCACAGCAATCCATTACAGACTGTGGGACTTGTTGCATTAACAAGACTGTCATACACTACTACAAGACAAAAAGGGGAATAACTCTACCAACAAGAGTCCCTCAAATGGGACTGATGCTCTACTGGCTGAAAAGAATTTCCAGGAATTCAAGATAAGACCATTTCTTCCTTTTAACTACTAAGTGTTGAAACCATCTCTGATATTCTTCAGCAATAACAAAATTTTCAAGTTAGCTGCTGTGATGGACATATTGGATGTCAGATTGGCACCATTTACATTTAGGACCAACAAGACATCATTTAGGGACAAAAAAGACATCATAAGAAGATTTCAGGTGAAAACCCCATGTTGATATGACTTTCTGTTTTGGAGAAGTAACAATAACATGATTTTCAAGATGCCTGCCATGGTGGCCATATTGGATAATCAGATTGGCACCATTTCCATTTAGGACAAACTTGACATCATAAGAAGTCTTTTGGTAAAAGCACAATATTGAAATGACCAGCCATCTAGGAGAAGTAGCCATAACAAGAATTTCAAGATGGCCATTGTAGCAGCCATATTGGAAGTCAAATCTGCACCATTTTCATTTACAACCAACTAAACACAATGAGAAGTCTTTCAGTGAACACCCCATGCTAATATAACAATTCAATCAGGAGGAGCGATAACAAGATTTTCAAGATGGTCACTGTGGTGGCCATATTGTATATCTAGAGAGCACCATTTTCATTTAGGACCAACTCCACATCAAAAGAAGTCATTTAGTAAAAACTCTATGTTGATATGATCATCAATCAGGAGTAGCAGCAATAACAAGATTTTCAAGATGGCTGCTGTAGTAGACATACCAGATGGGCAAGCAGCACCATTTTCATTTAGGACCAACAAGACATCATAAAAAATCTTTTGGTGAAAACCCCATGGTAATATTTACTTTTTGTTCTGATCAGCTATAACAAGATTTTCAAGATGGCCACTGTGATGGCCATATTGGATATCAGATTGGTACCATTTTCATTTAGGACCAACAAGACATCATATGCTAGACATTATAAGAAGTCTTTTAGTGTAAACCTCATGTTGATATTACCATCCATTCAGGAGGTGTAGATATGACGAGATTATAAAGATGGCCACTATGGTGGCCATATTAGACATCAGATTGGCACCATTTTCATTTAGGACCAACAAGACATCATATGAAGTCTTCTGGTGAAAACCTCATGTCAATATAGTTTTCCATTTAGGAGGATAAGTGATAACAAAATTTTCAAGATGGCTGCTGTGGTGGCCATACTGGATGTCAGATAGGCACCATTTTCATTAAGGACCAAGTACTGTACACATCATAAGAAGTCTTTTTAGTGAAAACCCCATCCATTCAGGAGGAGTAGCTAAAACAAGAGTTTTAAGATGGCCACTGTGGTGGCTATATTGGACATCAGATTGGCACCATTTTCATTTTGGACCAACTAGACATCATAAGAAGTCTTCTGGTGAAAACCCCATGTTAATATGACTCCATGTTAATATGACTATCAATTTAGGAGGAGTAGCGATGACAAGATTTTCAATATGGCTGCTGTGGCAGCCGTATCGGATGTCTGAGCTACACCATTTTCATTTAGAACCAGCTAGACCATGAGATGAATGTGTGTAAAGTTTCATGGCAATCCTCCAGGTAGTTTACACGCAGTAGCAATACAAATCTTGTGTTAATGAACGAACAGACAACTAATGTCAGATGACAGATGAGAGGCAACAGACCATCCCATAAGCTCTTCTGGTCTATGACCAGTAGGGCTCAGAATTTCAGGAACAAACTGATGTGTTGATATGTCCATGATAGTTACCCAGTTGAATGGCAATCCATCAAGAACTGTGGGACTAGTTGTGGTAACAAGTGCCTGATGGAAGGATGGATGGATAGATATGGGAATTACAATATATTCCTGTCTCTAAAGGGTGTATAAAATTATAGCATCCAGAGTGGTAACAAGCTCAGCCAATCAGATGCAAGATTACCTCATTAATATAAGTGGATCTTGCTCATTATTGATCTAGTCCTAGATCTTGATGATATAAGCCCATATTTCAAGTTTGATCAAAATTTGGTCAGATATATAGCTTCCAGAGCGGTAGCAAGCTCAGTCAATTAGATGCAAGATCACCTCATTAATATGCATAGATCTTGCTCATTAGTGAACTTGTCCAAGATCTTGATATAAGCATGTATTCCAAATTTGATCAGAAATATGGTCTCTAGATTGCTAACAAGCTCAGCCAATCAGATGCAAGATTGCCTCAATAGTATGTGTAACAAGGTCAGCCAATCTGATGTGATATCACCTCATTAGTATATAAGCTAAACTGGCTGATCGAATTTTGATCAAACTTGGTAGAAATGATTCTTAGGACATGTTTGATCAAAATTGTGTCTGAGGTCTCCCCTAGGAACGGTATAGCCTTGTCAGCAACCAGGCGTAAAACCTATTTTCAGTTTATTCTCTAGAATGGCTGAGCCAGTTAAAATCAGACTTGGTATGAATGTTTCTTAGGACATGCTATTTCAAAAGTGTGTCTGGGGTGACTCCCCTAGCAGTGTTGTGATTTCCTTAGCAACCATGTGGTAATCCCATTTTTGACTTCTTCTCTACAACACTTGAGACAATTTCAATCTGACTTGGTAGGAATGTTTGTTAGCACATACTGGATCAAAATTGTGTCTGGGGTGGCTCCCGTGTCAACATTGTGGCTGTCATTTCAACCATGTGAAAAACCAATTTTCAACTTCATCTCCAGGATTGCTGAGCCAATTTTGATTAAACTTGGTAGGAATGATTCTTAGGACTTGCTGCATCAGACTTGTGTATGGAGTAGCTATGCCAGCAATGGCGTGGCTTCCTTTGCACCCAAGTGGAAAACCTACAATCTGATTAAAATCAAGATCTACTTATAATAAGTAGATAAGAAGAACTGACAGGTACTGCTAAAGATTCATGTTCTGCTGACCTTTTGAATGCCTGGTCCACTTCTGTTTAGTAATTTATCAGATAAAGCACTGCATTTCGCCGTTATCGTTAGAAATTATACATTCTGAATGAAGATTTTCCCTTTCATAAATGTTAAAGCTGTAATTTAATTGGTGAATCTAAAGGTCAACAGAACATGACCATGTTGGTGTCTGTCAGATCTCCACGTCAGATATCTTGATTTTAATCAGATTAGAAAACCTATTTTTGACTTCTTCTACAGAATGGCTGTGTCAGTCAATTTTGATCAAACTTAGTCAGAAAGTTTTAGATGACATGGTCTGCCAGATTTGTGTTTGGGATAGCTGCTCTAGCAATGGCATGGATTCCATAATAACCATATGGAAATCTATTTTGAACTTATTCTCCAGAACACCAAAGTCAATTTTGCTCAATCTTGGTAGGAACAGAGATGTGTGTGTGGTGGCTTCCCAAGCAATAGTGTGGCTTCTGTAGCAAACATATGGAAAACCTATTTTCAACTTCTCCTCTGGAATTACTGAGCCATTTTTGATTAAACTTAAAAAAATGTTCAGGACATGCTTTAGCAGATTTTTGTTTAGAGTGACTCCGTAGCAACTGTGTGGCCTTCATAGCAACCATATGGCTAACCTGTTCTTCTCCCTTCATAGCAACTATATGGCTAACCTGTTCTTCTCCAGAATGACTGAATCAACTTTGATCAAACTTGGTGAGAACAATTCATAGGATAGGCTCAACAAAAAACATGTTGGCTCCCCCATTAATGGCATGGCTTACATAGCAACCAGGAAAAGTGTGTTTTTGACTTCTTCTCCAGTCACCATCTAACTTTGATAAAGTTTGCAAGGAATGTTCCTTAGAAATTATGTTCATGGCGACACCTCTTACAATGGCATGGTTTCCATAGCAAATTGGTGGAAAACCGCAAATGATACTCATCTCCAATCAAGTATGGGTACTGTTACTAATATAACAGGAGATTCCTTTTTTGTCAAACCCACCTTTTATTAACTAGGATTTCATATTGAGCTTAATCTGAAAGACTTTAACACTGACATTAATCTAGCATGTGGATGGATGGATGCAGACCTATCAACCCTAACAAGATCTCAGTAAGGCAATCAATATTTTTCCACAAGTTGGACCAATTTTCAGTAACGTGTAACAAAATATCATGTACGGTTATTGTCAACTTGGAAAACATGCATTTAATAAGTGTAATCTGAGACTAATGCAGTGAAGGCAAACATTATGTTCAGCTAAAAAGTTTGTAAAGTACACTTAGACCTTAATTACCTCCAGTACAGTTTCAGAAACTGCAGTTCCGAACCCCATGAAGCTCAATGGCTTCTTGCAAGATCTCTCAACTTAACGTTATCTTTGGGTTTTGTTTCAATTTCACGTGACAGCAGCAATCATCTCTCCAGCCATAAGCAATACTCAAATCAACACGACATGATGTCCAATAAATGCAATTATTGCCTTTCCTGCTTTTTCTTCTAAGAATCTGAATATTTCTTTTATACTTTTATGTTGATTGTTTAAACGTTTTGAAAGGTTTATTGTCACTTTTGCCTTCAGTGTGTTTTCATTTGTTGAATGTCATTTTGCAGAAAATACTATAAGCAAAAGCTTGATCATGCATGTGTTTTGCATGAAAAATATGGACAGTTTACAGCATCTAAGATGCTTCTGTAAAATTAGTCTGGTTCTCGACTCCACTGAATCTAATATGAAACCTGGATCCAGATCAAACACAGACAAGCCAGAATCCTGATTTGATGGCAACTATCATATTTTTAAAAATTTTGCTATTATTCCTTAAGTCCATAATTTAAGAGTCATTTCAGCAAGACTTAAAAGTCAAATCATAAGGATTGGCATACTGTGGAAGTATGGACATGCACATATACACCAAAGAAATTGCTATGTCGAGCTTCTGCCAAGGTAGACTACAAAACTGCCTTGTCATATCAGACCAAATGTAATAGGTCCTAGCATGAACACCTTTTACATTCATACAAAAGATGCCAATGCACCAGCCTTATTACTACTAAAATTTACCTTATACACCAATGTATGTCCAGTGAGTGATAAGGCCCACTTGGGCCTCTTGCTATATTCATTGTCTTGATAGAGAAAAATGACTTAGTTTAGCCCACTAATATTCAAGATGATGTTGTGTAATTTCTTCCAGAAGAATCTGTTTATGTAATCCCTTAACTGTCAAGAAATTATTATTTGATTGAAACAGTGATAAATGAATGAAAAGACTAATAAACATTCAACAATTGTGTATTTTCTCTTCTTGACACTTCAAACATGAACATTTTCAGTTTTTTTTTTTACAAATACTGTACAAGAATCAACAATAACAATTGACCATGACATATTCGCATTTACAAGGTTGACATGTAACAGATATTGGTCTTTTCAAGCTCATGATGGCCTCTTAAAAACTATTGGCACTGTATATAAAAAGTCAGCTCCAACTGCAAACAACACAGACCCTGATCTGCCATTGCATAATGTTCTGGCAGATCAGGGTCTATGTTGTTTGTTCTACTCATTACTCCTAACAAACTGCATAGACCCAAATCTGCCAGTGCATTATATGATGGCAGATCTGGGTCTTTGCGGTTTGCTGTTGGACTCGACTTATAAGATAGTATAAAACGGTATTCTGTAAGTAATGCTATGCACTACTGTACACACCATGCATACCAAATTGCTAAAAATGTCCATGCTGGAGTGTAAGTCAATGCTGGAGGGATTCTGTAGTACCATGAAGTTGAAAAATAACAACAGAGGCTATAGAATTCAACTTACACTTGAGGCTCTAACCTCTGTCGTAGACAGCACCATTTTTATCCCTGTCATTGTAATTTTTCCAATACATGATATTGCAGGTTACCTCCGGCATTAGTTTACCCTCTGGCATTGACAAATTTAAGCTATTTAGCATGCAGTGTATGCTGTGTGTCAGATAAGAGTGACATGTTAGCACAAAGCAAACTTCCCAGCAGTTTTTACTGTCCAATTAAAAAATGTATTACTGTTAAATCTAAAATTCTGGTTAAATGAATTTACTTAAAATTAAATAAATAAATAAAATACATTTGATTTTTGCTACTTAAATAGCAATATTAACCCAAAAGGATTTCATACTTCTATTCAGTAAGCTAGCATGTTTTCAACGAAATGCATCAGGAAAATAAATCATCAATATGTAATTTTGTATTTGATAATCTTACAAATGAAAAATGCTATTATATTTGCTCCATAAAACAAAACGCAAAATATTTGTATTTGGCCTGTTCAATTAGGCAGCAGTCACTGCTCGCATCCCAACCAAAAACACGTGGGAAGTGCTTCACCTTTTTGGAACATAAGGGTCATACAGTTTGTTGTGTGAAAATGTTTGTTAGAGTATGATTTTTGTGGGTTTTAATGGCACTTTTGTGGCTATATCATGCCAAGGAAATGGGAGCTAAGTGCATTTCCCCAGGGATACACTGAGATAGCTGACATGGGCTGGCCTGAGTGGGTGCTGAACCCATGACCCTTGGATTATGAATCTGACGCTCTACAAACTGTGCTACCATGGCTCCCTGTTGGAGAATGAAGGTTCAAAGTCTTTCCTGAGTGCTCTAGCAAACGTTTGCACACAGTAAATCATGTATAATCATTATTCTTCCATGATCACATACTAGATATACAATCATATACCAAAATACTAACAAAAGAGTTTTTACAACATGCAAAACTAGAACTGCAATGGCATCACAAATCTATACACTTTTACTGCATGTTCCAAACAGCTGCCCCTGCCTCTCCCCTCCCCATGTAGTCACCTCCCTCCACCCCAGACAATGACCTGAGGGTAATGCAAAATCTGTCACATATTATGATGATTTTTTTCCCGCTATGACTGCCCATATGAAGTATGCTTTAAAAATATCTGAAAATGTCATTGCAATTTAAATGTACATTGAATCTTTGACCCTCCCTCGAGAACCCCATTGGCAAAAGCCAAGTATGACACCCATCTCACAGATGGTTACCACATGGGCAACATAACGACAGTGTTTCATGAATTTCCATCCAGTGGTTCATGAGATGTGGTAAATCAAAAAGATCCATTTGTTTAAGCAATGACAAATATAAAAACTACATGTATTATAAAGACCTCAATCAGAGCAACCTCTGCCTTTTCTGTCAAGCCAGAAAAAATCCTTGAATGTGTAAGGTGGTTTGATTCTACAGAATGTATATGGACTAAATAACAGGTCAATTAAACATATTCAAGCTAAGAATATACTCTTAACTGAAAGTAACTTTGGAATCTTTGTTTTTAATGAATCATTACTTTAGTTTTCATACACACTGACATAATATTTCATCCCATCATGTGATGTGTTCATTTTAATGAATGAAATTCAAAATGGCCCCTGTGACACATCCAAAGTGTTTTCATGGAAAAGGCAGAGGATGCTCCAAATTGATACTGATCTTAGACAAAATGAAACTGTTCATGAAAGAAAAACTATACCGAGATAAAATTCTTGAGACATCAAGTAAGTTATCTTGCATGAAAAAGCACTATTTTCCTCATGTAATACTCCTTAGACTAGTCTCCTGGCTTTCATATGATTGGTTCATGTCTAAGGAAAAAAGTTGGAGAACCAGACTTATCCTAATGACCTGCATAAAATGATGCAATCATATGGGGGTTTTCCAGTGAATTATTAAAGGCTCTGAATATTCAATTCAAAAAAAAATATCATCATTTCTTATTTGATGATGAAGACTATTTTGTAAAGGAAAAATATATAATACTTTTATTAATCTTTAATTTGAATGGAAACCTCAACTAAATGCATTTCACTTTTGCTTTAGGTTATTTAATGCCAAAGGTATGAAATAAAAACCCACACAAGTCTATGGGATTGTCAAATGTGGGATGTCATTTATGGCTAGGTATTGTAGTTGTACAAGGTAACTCCTTTGAATGCAAGTAGAAATGGCCTTTGAAACAATGCCAACAAAGTTGAGCTGAGATTGCATCTTATATTACAATCCTGCAAAAAAATGTTTTAATCACATATTCAAGATAGTAGAGACACACTACAAAGCACTTGGCACTATAAGCTCAATGTGATTTTGAACAAGAATGTTTACAATACATTAAGGCAATATGACGAACCACATTTTCCCATGTATAGGTCTCAACTAGTGTAGATTCAGGTCTGCTGTTCCATAATTATCATGCAAATTAGGGTCTAGGCTGTTCATTCTACCATATTTGATGTAATAACAGCACATACTTAATAAGCACACACCCATCTTTTCGTCAAACTCGCATAAAAATAATCGGTTTCAAAACACATATATCTCTATCCCAGAATTCCTCACGAGAGGGAAGCAGCTGCTAAAATCTGCCTAGAACATCATGACCTCATCAGTGTGCTCTTATTACAATAAGCTTAAATCTTGTGAAATAGATCAAAATGATGAGGGTATTATGCGGAATACGGTATGGTACTTGTAGTTTTATAAGAGCATAGACCCTGATCTGGTGGCACATTATGTGACAGCAGCAGGTCATTTGATGAGAAGAGTATGGACCCTGATCTGGTGGCATATTATGTGACAGCAGCAGGTTTTTTTATGAGAAGAGCATGGACCCTGATTTGGTGGCACATTTTATGACAGGTTTTTTTTATGAGAAGAGCATGGACCCTGATCTGGTGGCACCTTATGGGACAGCTGCAGTTTTTTTTTATAACAGCTTGGACCCTGATCCGGTGGCACATCATGTGCAAGTCAGTTTATGAGAAGAGCATGCACCCTGATCTGGTGGCACATTATGCAACTGAAGGTCATGTGTGAAAAGATCATGGACCCTTATAACGTTGCATACTGTACACCAGCTGCAGGTCATTTTATGAACAGCACGGACTCTGTTCTGGTGAGACAATATGTGACAGCAACAGGTCATTTTATGATAAGCACATGACCCTGATTTGGTGGTACATTATGTAATAGCAGCATGTCATTTTGAGAACAGCATGGACCCTGGTAGTACATTATGTGACAGCAGCAGGTAATTATGCAAGGATGTAGTATAAAGTTTATGAATGTGAGAGATGTATGCATAATCTTCATTATTGCACTTGTTTCATGTACATATTCACAGCTAAAACATTTACCTATTTATTTACATACAAATTACTGTATTTACATTTCATTCATTGTGGTGAATGATGTAAACTGCATTTCTTTCCTACAAAAAAGAGTAAAACTTAAGTACTGAATAATTTAAAATATAATTTTTACCACATCTTTTGTATAATAATTAGTACAAATAGAGTTGAGAGAAGTTACATGTCACACTGAATTGAGATAAGTTACACATTTCACATATAGTTCAGAGAAGTTGCACATGTCACACAGTTGAGAGAAATTACATGTCACCCAGTTGAGAGAAGTTACACATCACAGAGTTGAGAGAAGTTATACACGTTACATATAGTTGTGAGAAGTTACACGTCACATATAGTTGATTTTCAAACACAGTTTGTAGGGATGCAAATGATCTATAAACATTCCTTCAACTTAATTTTTACATTCGTATGTACCAAAATTAACTTTAAGTTTTAACACACACACACACAAAATTTGAAAATTGTATGTATCAGTACTTTTCATGAATAGCATGAAATCATATGTACTGGCCACTGGAACCATGATACGAAGATCCTTATGTTTGCAGCATGCAGGGGCAATAAATATTTTGACGCACATAAAATATCTGATTCATTTACCAAATGTAATTCTTTTTTAATTCAGACAGTTGCACATACAATTATCAAACTCTAATTTTATTTACTATAAAAATACATCCTAACTCTTCTAGCCTGTTCCAATAATTGCGAGCAACTTTTCTGAAAAATAAATTATATGTTTTAGAAAGTATATAATTTCATAGAAAAAATCTGCACAAGTATGATAGTCTGCAATGGTGATACAAGTTTGAGGGTTAAAAATACCAACATTTCTTACTTGTGTCCATGAATTATGTTTTTGTAACATTCTTCGAATCGATGCTATGTAAGTTCTCACTTCAAATGAACATCACTACTGCATAAACTACAAGTTGTAACTTAGTAACTCCAAGCTGTGCAATATTACCTCATTAATGTCCAGATCTTTCTCATAATTCAAATCATTTTAGATCTTGATGTTAAAAGGTCTGATCAAAATTTATTAGAAAAAACGGCCTCTAGAATAGTAATAAAAACAACAACTGCTGATGGACATATGATGCACAACACATGATAGACAAAGGACCATGCTATAAATTCATTTGGCCTTCTGCCAGGTGAGGAAAAAGATTTTACAAAGTCTCCTCACAATTCCTATGATTTGGTCGAGTTATATTTTTAATTCAAATATCACACTGTAAGTCAGCAAAGTTTCACTTTATTTAAATGAAAGAAAATGACCCACTTAAATACTAAACAAAGAAACACAGTAGCCTAGAAATACCAATAACCATCAAATAGAAATACCAATAACCATCAAATAAAAATACCTATGGATTTGCAATTTACAATTTCTGGAAAAACATACAGTAGTGTTATTACACTGTGAACATGCACCGATATTGTGTTAAAAAATCTGCTATAAAGGTTAAATGGAATAGCCTGAATTACATTTGGACACCTTGGATATTATTTTTAATATACATTTTGTGACATAACAAGATAGCATAGATGTGCAATATGGAAAATATAAAATGATTGTCATCTCTAGACCACCAGTCAAATTCCTGCCAATAGGGCATGAAGTCAGTGGTACGTCGTGGAGCCACGTTCTCATATGTTTCATGTAGCACTTATAAAAATTGGCCTGCGCCATGGGCTCGCTAGGGCCCTGCACCAGTAAGCAAGTAGTCTGAGATCAATTTTGCTAATTTATCCAGATGTGAGGCCGTTGTATAGCTATGCAAGAGCTCAGTGTGTTTTTTCAATTTTCTCAAAGTGTAAGGTTTGGAAAAGGTTATATAAAAAGGTCATCATTGAGTTTTTGTATATACAACCACCTGACAATCTTTCTGTACTGATTTAAGGTATATGCAAACTTTATTTTGGAGATGGTGCCATCAGGTTTAACATTAAAATAGCTCTTGCTTCAAAAGTCATCAAGAGTTACTTTTTCATTGAGTGGCTTAATTTCTGTCGTGCACCGTTTTAGTATCCTAAACTTCCACCTTTGCCTTCGGTTTAGTACCTAGTTGTCTTGATGACGTACATATTCATCTTAATAAATGAATAGCCTTTGGTTAGGTCTTGGTTCAACTGTAAAACCTTGCTGACTCAGCTCTGCATAGTTTTTTTATCATGCTTGTCATAATCATCTATCCAATGCACCCTGTGAGCTTCCTCCTCTAGTTCCATTGTACTGAGCGTGTAGGTGCAGCATAAATGTATAAATTAAGTTTTTTATTTCTAAATGTCGTAGTATTATGGTTAAAATGTGCACCAGATGCTTTTTTGTTGATGCCTTTGTGTCTTTGGTGACTTTGACTGTGGCAGTCTTGTTTGTATTTGGTTTTGGAATTTACACATCAATGCAGGTTGGTTGGTTTAATTGTTATGGGTTTAACGCCACTTTTCAGCACATGATAGGCTATACATGGTGGCCAGTCAGAAGAACCTGAGAAAACCCCAGTAAGAACCACTGACCCATGGGAAGCTACTGGCAAGCTTTCTCACATACCCACATTGGCCAAGCCCAAGACTCGAACCCACGCGGACAGTGGTGAGATGTCAGTGATCTGTAAAGGCGAGCGCCTTGGACCACTCGGCCATCCATGGTCCCTATTAAAGCAGGTAGTTGTTTCAACAAATGTTGACAGTGGAATCGGTAGTTCACTACTTTCTACTGTGGATCTGCAGACTATATTGGATGAGGGTGATGGTATGGGAGGCAGCTATCATTATTTATATTTACTAAAAAAGTGGGTGAAAAACACAAAAATAGGCCACTTTGGCAACACATTTTTTTTTTTCTCCTGTTATTGAAAAACTGTATTGTATGCTGGAGGTGCACTGGGAATAAGCCTCGAGTCAGAAAGCTGTCGTTCCAATGGTTCTGTCATTTTTGTTGTTGTTCCAACAGGCAACTTATTACCTGTGTGATTTTTCATGATCTCCTCACAAGCTTTGGCTCTTCCACGAGTTATGAGCTTGTTTTTTTGCCACTTGATTGATTACAACCAAAATGTATGTCTTGTGTGATGCAGCCCATACTTCATTTTTCATGATTGTGTATTTGTTGACTTCATCGAGGATAAGCTTGAACTCTACCTCATAGATGGCGCTGTCATATAGTGCTTAGATATGTCGTCTGTGATTGTGCTGAGCTTTGTTTAGGCCAAGATGCAGATTTCATTGTGTTTTTTGGCTTTCACATATAGCCATCTGCTGATTAAACTTGAACTACAGAAATCAGAAAATAGCTTAAAGCTATGATCTCAAGAGCAATCACAATGGGGGCAGCAATGACTGTTGACACTATTCCAGAGACACAGCCATCAGTGTGGTATCAGCACCATCCACCATGTTTACTGTGTGCTTGTACTTTTTGCACAGAGTGCGCTGCTGTTCAGCCTCTGCCTATAAGGAGGTTTCAGCCTCGAAGATCTTTTCCAGGCAAAAATCTTGTGGGTCTTGAAACTTTTGGTTCAGCGACATAGTAGTGTGATATGAAAGTTTAATTGATCTAGAGGGGTGAAGACATGCACCTCAAACCCATTACTATGGTGTACTGGTAAGACAGTGATGATATCAAAAAAGGCTTCAGTTTGCTTGATATCAATAGATCTGGAAATAACATAATCTTGATCATGCCCGCCAACATGCTCACCAAGAGTCACATATACCATGCCCTTTGTTTGCAGGGTTCACCGACTGTTTATTTTTCTGGTTGATTACTGATTCAGCAGAGTACATCTTTTTCAAATATGTTTTTTTCTGCCAGTGAGATGAGTGATAGAGGACCCTACATACCCTGAAGGAAAGGTTATTACTAATGACGTTTTGCTAAATACCACATTGGCATTGTAGAAACAACCAATCAGTACTTTTCGCTGTTGTTTCGACAAAGAAATCGCGATTTACCCTAGTTGCTCATGGGTTGGCTCAGGATGCTCTGGGTCAACCCAGTGCTCAATGTCCATCTGCCTTGTATCCTCATTCCATCCAAACCTGAACCAATACGTGTCAACCCGAAGAAGGTACAGATACTCTAGTACCAATAGTTTGTATTCCTAGTTGACATCATGCACTTTTTGTGCGAGCTGCACCAATACTCCATCATCAGTTTCTGGATTGGCAGGTGGCACGAATGATTCTTGTTCCTTGCCTATGGCTGGTCTCTCCCCCATGCTGATTTTTTTATACTTAGATTTAAGCTAAGTATAGCATGAATTCTAATTGCAAAAGCTGAAGATGAAAATCCTGATGCTTGTGCGTTGACATTGAGACTCTCACACCAGATGGTGTCTCCAGTGGCAAACAGATGCAAAGCTAGTTGTAAAACTTTCTGATTACTGCTGTCATTATATGCCTGTATGACTCCATTTACACAGATTTAAAGTGTTGCCAACGTTTTGTCACTATGAGTTCCATGGTGGTTAATAAAGTAATAATTGGGGCCCGGGATGGTGATAGAGTTGTTGTTGTTGCTGAGGGTAAAACCACCTATGTTTTGAAAGTTTTGCATTGAAAGCAAGCGAAAGTAACCAGATGCATTTATTGCAGTAATTCCGCTGACTGATGCTGATGGCTCAAAGGCACTTACTACACTGTTCCTAAAGAAGCCAGGACTGGGTAGACTCAAAGTGTTTTACTACTTTTTTTGCACTTTTCTTTAATTTCAAGGGTGATAGTGCACTCCAGCATAATAACCAGCATATGTGTTTCATCTAAGATGAGTACAGAGAGTTCCTGGATGCCACTGTCAGGCAGTCCACACCAACGTGACATTCCATAGGAGACAGTATGCAACTCCCCATGGGTCTAACCTGCCAGAAATGATGAGCAGATTTTACCGATTTCATATTTACTTTCAGGTTAGAAAAATTCTCAACCAAATGTGGTGCCCCCTTCTGTCACATCCCAGCTGGTACGCATTTGACAATGCTATTGACATGGCTGCCATAAAAAAAATATTTAAAGGGTTTAATGTGGATAAATATTCACATTGGCACCAACAGCTACCCCACAATGGGTTTGGAATGATGCATCACTATTCTCCAGCACACAAAAGAAGATTTTCAAAAACAGTCAGTTTTACACCAGGAATGACAATTCAATACAAGTTGTAACATGACCACTATTCGCAAGGGCCTAGTGGAGTAAATGCATGAGTAACATTTATGTTGGATGAGTCTAAAGGTTTTACACCTGCTGGCATAGAGCAGCTTAATGAAAGAATTTGGGTATATGTGTGGACAATTCAGGGCCTGCTGGGCCAGATGGAGTCCTCTGGGTATATGTGTGGACAATCCTGGGCTTGCTGGGCCAGATGGAGTCCTCTGGGTATATGTGTGGACAATCCTGGGCTTGCTGGGCCAGATGGAGTCCTCTGGGTATATGTGTGGACAATCCTGGGTTTGCTAGGCCAGATGGAGTTCTCAATAGTAGGGACAGGGAAAAAAGGTTGGAGGTACCTTTTGGGCCCCCAAACAGTTTCTTGCATTTGTAAGATGCAATCTCCCATGAAGAAGACATTTCACAAGTCCAAAGTACATGCCCAACGTCTTGCATTTGTAAGAAGACATTTCACAAGTCCCAAGACAAGTACAAAAAAGTGCTCCACTATGGTGATCAACTTTATTGGATTTCAAGCAACATGGATATTAACGATGGCATCTATGAAGGGTATGACAACAAAATTGTTGTAGCAGAATTTAGCAAGGGCTTTATACCAGGCACTAACATCAGTGTGAATGCTGATCCAATACCGCATCAGCCAAAACCAGATCAACAAGCAACACAACAACCACAACCAGTAAAGCATGACCAGGTCAACTTTGATCTGCTCACACAACCGCCTGCACAAATGCCAGAGCACGTGTCTGCACAAGCACAGGCAGACTACGAAGCTGACAAAACAGCATAAGTTGTTGGTGGTATTGTGGCTAGGCTTGCAGTCTTTTGGTTTCTGGGCTAGCTTAACTCTGTGTTTGTCTCTGTAGTGAGAGTGGATAACAGCAAATAATATGACTGCTATAGAGATGACAAGCACCACCTAATTCCCAGCCACCCAGCCAATGGCATCGCCAGCTGTTTTTAGGAGGGGTAACTCAATAATGCTAATGATACTGGGCAGTGTAGCCAAAGCCTTTTCTGTGAGCATTTCTAGCATCCCAGTCAACTTCTCCAGCAAGATGCAGGGGGTCAGGTTTAAGTGCTGGGACTGGTGGCATCCACCGAAGAACAAGAGCACAATTATGCTTATGATAAACCCCAGTGCTGTGAGAATCGAGGCTATAGTGATACCCTGTTCATGGAAAAGTGTTCCTCAGCTGCTCTGTGAGGGTTGTATCCTCATGAATAATTTTGTTGATGATCACCCAAATAGCAGTAAATTGGTTGCGAAGTGCCCCTCGTAAAACATTGGTCATCTTTAGTTGATCACTGCATTCCAACTCCATATTTGCAATGTTGTCTTGTATCTCCTGGTGCATTGTTTCATCTTTTGCTTTGGTAAGCTTTCTTCTCTGTGCAACCTGATGTACATCTGAAGTGTCTTGTTGAGACCCAGGATATCTCGCATTTGAGGGCTGTCAGGTTCCTGTGCCACCTCTTCTTTTAGCACCGTGTCCTCAGATCCTGATGCAGTAGGCAGCTTGGTATCTATCAGTCTACTTATGTCTGATGGAAGCTCATCTCATGCTGTCAACAGTTTGCTTATCCTCTGTGGTGGTTGTTGTATGCCTAGTTTTGCATATATGCCATTACTAAGACGGCCTAACAAATCCCAACCTCTCTTATTCAACAGGCATATCAGTTCTCTAGAGTTTCAATATACCCTTTTTTAAGCCAGCTTTCAGATTCCTGTGTCTCTTGCTCATATTTGATGGAAGAATCAAAAAGAGTAGTTTCTACTGTTTCATCTGGTAGATCAGTATCTCCTTTACCAAAATCTTCCATTTTCATAGCCCCTTCAACCATGTTTTACAAACTTGTAGCTGGTCACAAAATATTAGCAAGTAATGTATTAAAGGAAAGAAATATTAACTGCAAATATTACAAAATTTTTTAATACTTGTTAAAATTTGTGCAAGCACAACTTGTCTCACTATGGAAACAAACTTGACCTATTTAGCACCCTTTTCCGAGTGCTTTGGGTAAAGGGAATTTCAAGTACCATTGTTATGACTAATAACCTGAGCACCATAGACCAAAACCAATAGCTTATTATCAGATTTCCAAACCTCACCAGCAATGATGTCATTGTGCCTGGTACCCCTAAACTGGCATTCACAATTGCTTTCGTGGTGCATTCTGCTTCTACCAATCTTGCAGCCTCCTTATTCATTATACTACTGTATGGAGATCTGGGTCAAGCTCTGTATTCAGGCGACCACTGCTCTAGGTCAGAGCCTCATTCTTGTCTTGGTAGAGATGACCCCAGGCTGCCTTGTTATGGCATCTGGAAGCAAATCCATAGACAAGGTTAGCTTGATACCTCTTGTCATTGTTGCTAACATCAGTGCTGGCACAACTATACAGCAAACACAGAGCCTTGGGTGCTTTGTGACGCATAGTCTTGTGTGGTATGAGTTGTATTAAGGTAGTAAATCCAAAGCCTCACTCCTCAACATGTACAAGAACAGTACCCCAAGACAAAGTCGTGCCTAGATGGAAAGAGAATGGGGTCAGTTTTTGCAACCTCTACTAGGCAAAAGTGGGTTGGGCAGACTGGACCACTGTTGGGCTTCTGCAGGTAGTCAATCATAGAAGTATAGATATTGAGTGAATTCTATGCCAATAATCTTGGCTCCATCTGGCAGCTGTTCCAGCACTTTTGTGCACCAACAAGCAGCCCACAGCATGGACCATGGTGGTGGTGACCAAAGAGAGTAAGTGCATCTTGAATGTAGTGTGAGAGCACAGCTTGTCGGGTCACTTTGTTGTAGAGTTTTTCGATGCATCCCAAACCTGCTGGTAGCGCTTCTTGGTCCAGCTCTTGTGGTTATCTGGCTGGTCACCCACAATGTCGCCAGGTGGAATGTGCGCCCAACTCTGGCTATCACTTTGTCTTTATGAACAGGAAAGACATCCACAATACCATTGCGACATACCAAACTGCCAGGCTCGATAATGTGAGAATGGTACAGCTGGCAGACAAGATCATCTGGCTCCTCTCCGCTAATGCAGATCATTCTTGTGTCCACTTGCTCTTGAGCAGCAAGGTGGAGGTATTTCTGAATGTAGTTGGCAGAGTCTATGGAAATAACCATCCCTTAAGCATTGCTAGGGCTATGCCACTTGTTGCTGAGCTGGTTGATGATCTTTCATGGCATAACTCTACGTGGACGGGCTTGTTGGCTTCGCCTCATGTACTGATGTGTGTATTGTCTCTCTAAGACTCAAACCTACAGACCACATTGCCATGAATGTAAACAGCACTTCCAGGTCGGTGCCATTTGCACAGCCAAACCTCTGCATTGTCCCAACACATCTCCCAAGGCTTGTAGTCAGCAGTGAAAAATTGGCCAGGAAGGCATGCTTCAACAGTCTCATAAGACAAGTCTGGATTGTCCGTTAGTCAGCTCTTCTCAAGAGCAGCCTTGTACTGAGCTAGAAGTGCACTGAGCAGTCAGTAGCTTGGATGAAAGTCTGGACTATCCCATAGAGACCGTGAGTTGTCCACCCACTAGAAGAATACAGAGGCTGATCTTTACCACCATTGCGTAGATCCTTCTTTGGCCAATCAAGCGGAGGCTGATTCTTTTCTTTGCATACGAAGATAACATGAACCTTAGGCTCAAGGTAGTTACAGGTCTCCAATCAGCTTAGCTCATCCATAGCCATAAAGAGGTTAGTAACAAGAATTGTGTCAGATGGATCAGGATCCTGGTGTGCTTTGTGAAAGTGATTGGTGTTCTTCTATATAAGCATCACACCACCCTCTCAAAAGGTTTGAGTCCAAATCCTATCACTTTGCTTCTTATCTTGAAGACTTCCACCTCTATGGTGTAGACATGCTCTTCATTATCTATCAGTGTGAGACTGGGAGTAGAAATGGAGTCCTGAGTGCTTGTGTACTAGACATCAAGTCAGTGTAGGCTTCTTGCATTTTTGATGTGGTGCCAGAGTTGGCTGTTTGTCACGTTGGTATGGAATGGATGCAGGCTGTACTTTCTGTTGATGCAATGCTGGAGTCGGGTGTTTGACAAGAACAGCCACCATGACTACATGAGACACTGGGCTAAGAAGACACTGTCCAGCCAAGTCATTAATCTCCTGTAATGCCTTCTTGACCATGCTATTTTATAAGGATATAATTAGGGAGACTAATTTCTAAATGGATTTTTTTTAACCCTATAATTTCTTGTTGTCACTACAATTTTACCAGATACTACTAAGGAGATCAATCTTTAAACTGATTTTTTAATCTCCATCAATTATTGTAATATGAGAGCAAACTGTCTTCTCTTTTTTTTCTGTACACACTAAACTATGCTGCATCATCTTGTTGCCACATGGACTACACAGCTTCAATCCTAATTCTGTGCCCTTTCCACACAACCAACATGGTACAGGCAAAACCCTCCCTTTTCACTGTCTACGGAGGTGCACTTTACAATACTCACTGAATAGTCTTACCCAGCATCAACCACTGAAAAAGATCATAGCCTTTCATTTTCATTTTAAGTATACTTCTTCAACATAAAATCTATTCTTGGCCCATTTCACTTTTTGTTCCCTAAGCCTGCACAAGGACTCTGGCTAGCCCATGGTGCATGACAATTTTTTATGTGCCACAAGAAACATTCAAGAATGTGGCCCCATGCTGTACTGCTGGCCCCATGCCCTACTTGTGGAAACTGGACAGGTGGTCTAGGGATGACAAATGATTTATATGTAAATTCTTGGGTAAGAAGTTATAATAATCTGTTCAAATAAATGTTTGAAGCCAGTGACATGATATTTACACTATAACTATCTTCCATGTTATTCACACGATAAGGTTATTCTCTCCTGAAAACACGTTTTAAATGAATTTTGTTAAAACAGGGTCTATTCTAGGACAAACAATCGCAGGATTAATGCTAATTTCTACCAACAAAATCATGCCCAAAAATCAACTGATTATGCAAAAATCACATACTATTTGCAAATCCTACCTTTTTTCTCTGTTAAATTCCTCCAAGATTTAGAAAATTCTGCCTTTTTTCAAATGACCCCCCCCCCCAATTCTGTTTTAGAATAGCCTTGTAAGCTGAGCACCCTATACATAATCACAGCCTTGTCAATGATGCAAAACAATGTATCTGGTTCTATTTTATCAAGACAATGTATTTGGATCTATTTTATGAAAAAAATGTATCTGGTTCTATTTTATCAACACAATGTATTTGGACTATTTTATTAAAACATTGTATCTCGTTCTATTTTATTAAAACAATGTATCTGGTTCTATTTTATCAAGACAATGTATCTGGTTCTATTTTATTAAAACAATGTATCATGATTCTATTTTATTAAAACATTGTATCTGGTTCTATTTTATTAAAACACTGTATCTGGTTCTATTTTATTAAAACAATGTATCTGGTTCTATTTTATTAAAACACTATCTGGTTCTATTTAATAAAAACAATGCATTTGGTTCTATTTTATTAAAACACTGTATCTGGTTCTATTTTATTAAAACAATGTATCTGGTTCTATTTTATCAAGACAATTTATCTGGTTCTATTTTATCAAAACAATGTATTTTGTCCGATTTTATCAGTGCTGTTCCATTTAAACATTCATGGTATCCAGGGAAGGTACTTTTTTAAACATAGATGACAGAGTACTTTTATTACTCAAAGACATCATATGACAATGATACAAAAGTCTAAATTGCATCTATGGATGACCACTCCACATTAAAAGTGCCTTCCCTGGGTCCCAAGCATACTTCACCGGAACAGCACTCTAGACATAAAAACAATATATCTGGTTATATTTTATCCAGACATAAAAACAATGCATGTGGTTCTATTTTATCATTACATTTTGCTATCAACTTGCTGCATATTGTTTCATAAATCAAAGTTTACAAACACACAAGATGTCCAACCAGTTTTCATAAACACATACCGTTTATACATCATGTTTTCATAAACACATACCGTTTATACATTATGTTTTCATAAACACATACCCTTTATACATTATGTTTATTTTCATTTCAGACTTCTTACATCAAGCAACATTTCAAAGGACATTATTCTTGCAACAAATACCCTGAATTCACTATTTTTCATGGAGTGCCATCTTTCTTTGATTTTGTAGTTGCTGCCAACCATGAATTTAAAGATCCAATGAACAAAGAAACCTTGAATTTAAGTATTGAAGAAAATGTAGTTTTTCACAGAACCATGAAAACTGATACCCACAAAATAAATGAATTCACAGTATAACCTCCCCTCCTCCTCCACACACACACACACAAATCCTAACATCAGTTGCCATTAGGGCTGATTTGTTAGTTCCAAAGTAGAAACTGATTATCGGTCAAGTTCTATCAATAAATAAATTATTTTTAATCATTTTACAAAAAGTATTCAAAAAGAACTTTTTGTGGAGTTGGTAAGTAATTTAAATGATGCTAGTGGGTTTATATTGTGCACCAAAAAAACTAATTGTGCTCACTATGATCCTATGAAATGACACCACTGGAGTCTGGCAGTATGTGCATTGGACCTTTTGTTGAATCTGACTGTAAAGATGCCATCATGAATATGGCAAGTCTTCTGTGAAAGTGACTGTAGAACAAAAGTTCCCAGCAGGTATGCACCAGTTCAGAACAAAATGGAATTCCATGTTCATACTGGTCTTTGGTTACTAATTTTATGTACCCTATAATGATGTTATGTTATTGTCTTTTCTTCCTGTCACATAATTCAAACGGAAAAGAAATACCGTATATACTCACGTATAATCTTAGTCCAAATGCAAACAACATAGACCATGGTCTGTTGTCGCATATTGTGCTGGCAGATCAGGGTCAATGTTGTTTGTTCCACTAATTAGTCCTTACAAACTGCATAGATCCAGATCTGCTGGTGCATTATGCGCCGGCAGATCTGGGTCTATGCAGTTTGCAGTTTATTATAAGCTTATACGCGAGTATATACGGTACTCTCTAGATATCAACTGTTAACAGAACAAATTTGCAATGAACATCTCACATTAACCTCCTGTGCTTAAGAAAAAGCAATTGTAGTACTAAATTCACTATAAACAAATCATATTAATGGCAGTAAAATGCCTACCCAAAATACTGAACACCTAACTTATGTATTGCCAATTGATTTCACTACATATATCAATCGATTAACCAATTATCTGAATAATTGTGCCAGCCCTAGCTGTCACATTCATTGAACAATTTCTGTTTCATCTCCACGGTAACTGTCAGGACCGGTAAAGCAGACGTTGAAAATGTGGATGAATTTCTCTGTTCCATCTCCATGGTAACTGTCAGGACTGGTAAAGCAGACGTTGAAAATGTGGATGAATTTCTCTGTTCCATCTCCATGGTAACTGTCAGGACTGGTAAAGCAGACGTTGAAAATGTGGATGAATCTCACAATCAAGAATATGCAGTGAAAATTCCAGGGCAACTAAACAGGCAAATTCAAATACAAGCATCTCCTTTCTGTGTAACCGAAAGTCATCTTCAATTTGCTGTAAAAGAAAAGTGAACAGCACATAAGAAAAGAGAAGTCACTCATAATGTTGGACATTTTTTAATCCTACATTACATTTGCCATTAGTGTTTATCCAGGTGTTGTAAGATACATTGTTTATAGTAGTTTTAAAATGACAGAGTTCAACAAAATATTTAAACATCCGAGTTTAAGCTGACTCATAAATATTATAAGCAATAATAATAATAATAATAATAATAATAATAATAATAATAATAATAATAATAATAACTTTATTTCAGATTCAAGTCCATAGACAAAAAACCAGCAATTTCACACAAGATATCACACACACACACACACAAAAACAACAACAATTTGCTCCAACGATCAATTATTGATGAATTACGACAGCATGCAAAGTGAAACACTTCTTTCAAGATTTTGTTATTACTACTAGCTATTCTATTTCTAAATGAGTACACTCTCTTTCTAAGCAAAATGCAAAGGCTATTACATTATTGTTCACAAAAATTCCTGATGCACTATGGCACCCATCATAACCCATTAAAAATCTAAATCATTGTTGTAACAGACATTTGAGTACGTCATTGTAGAACATGAAAAATTTGTCCATAGACGCACAATACAAATTCATACAATATGATTTGAAAAGCAATATTTTTACATCTGTAGAACAAAGGGGATTCAAACTTGATCCACAATTTAGTTTTGATTGACTGTGCTGAAAGGAGAAGTATGCCATGATGCACATTTTTGTGTCATACTTTGTTTTATCGCAATTGCACTGTTACACTCAATGCTGGATACATTAGATTTCATCTATTTACTAACGATGATTATAATTCTGTGGAGTAATTTTAGATACAATGATTGAAAGTCTGCATCATATGTTCCATTGAGAAATATCCTATATATGATTTTCTAGCAATCTAATCTATTGTTCTACAGCAGATTTCTTTATCTTATAGTATTTGGTAAAGTCATTCAAAGTACATAATTTGATAACACTCTTAAAACAACTCCCATAGTTTCCTCCTAGATGTAGAAACTTTGTGTTAATGAACTAAAACCCCGTTTCTCAAGCTTCTGATACCTAATAGCTTCTGTACAAGTAAGAACATGAGTACCGCAAATAGCACATGATACACCTGTCTCATGACAGATGGATAGATGGACCGACATCAATCTGTAAGCAGGAATTGCTTTGCAATCCGACCAAGCAAATAAATTTAAATGTTTCAAATAGTGGCTTACCTGAATCAGATTAGTCAGGTCTGATCCTTTGATATCATTGAGTTTGGCAGAGAGAATAAGGCAGGCACTTGCACACAGCTTCCTGTTATGTTTGTTGATAAGAAACTGCCAGAAAAAAGTAAATGATATGTTTCAGCACAATGCATTCCATGCAAGTTCAACATTTTACATCACTGTAACAATTTTGAACCACACTTTTCATGTATTTTATTAGTCATGAAGTAAATTTAAATTCAAGACCCCAAAAATCTGTCATAAAGTTAAACAATATTTCATTGATATTTTTGTTACAGGATATTTTGATATTTTGTCTCTTTAGGTTGTGTCAAAAATGCACCAAAATATGCTCAGAAAGTGCAAAAATCTAATCATATGGATTAAGTAAATGTAAAACTTTTCATTTAAATATGTCTAGTAATTTTTGTGTGATTATCTATTTTCCCTGATTGCTATAGTACTCCTCATAATTGACAATTTATGAATTACTTTCCTTCGGCAATACCCTAATGATCCTTTTCTTGGGCAGTAACAACAACTCTATGTAGTGCCTCTAGGATTACCACTGGAGAATCACATGCCCCTTTCCTGTCAGTTCTATTAAACCTCAGCTTTTGATTAGGGTGGTTATTATCAATGGAAATTGTCAAATATGTTTATATTTTCCCTGCAAATAATTCTTTTCACTTTTGGCAAGATTATGAGTATTTTTTTTTTCAATCACCCCTTATACAGTTTATTGGTTACTCTGTAAAAGATAGAAAAGTGTACTGAGCAAACAAAATTTCAATTTAATGTAATTCCTTTTCCACATGGTCTTTGATTATTAATGGAGACAGCAAAATGCATGGGCATTCAACTGACTGCTACATTGGACATCTATATTAAAAAAAGGATTAAATGTAATTGCCCATAAAAATTAAACTGTTTATTACTATGTTAATCAGGAGTTTATATCCTTGTTGCTTGTACTGAAAACCAATCAATAATCAATAATTACATAGCTCACCTCTACTTTTAGTAGTCTCTAGTAGCCATTGTAAACATTATTATGCAGAAAATAAGTTCAGACAAAAGTGATCTTGACAACATAATGTTGGCCCCTTTTCTAACTAAAGTTTTTTTGAACATTTGTTTCTTTTCACATTTTAAGCTTTCAATCTTTTCAGAATTTAAAATTTTAACTTTTAATCAGCTATCTATCTGCTTCTACCTATTTACATATATAAATGACATAAAACAATGAAAAAGATTCTTTTCTGTGATACAAAAGTAGATGTACTATAAAGAGTTAATAAGAAGAGGCTCAAGTGGGCCTGATATTGATCACCTGGCTTACGTAACTTAACAGCTGACACTTTCACTAAGCAGGCTTATGTAGTATTGTAAGAAAACAATCTAGGTGTACTATCTCCCAATTTTAATATCATGTTGACTTTGCCTAATTTACAATATCCTGTTAAACATTTGTTCTAAAGATAATGGCATAATTAATATGCAGTCTCTTCCTCATAACTGAAGTCATCCAAGATCTTGATGATCTAAACCCATTTACCAAGTTTTATAGAAATTGGAAGAGAAATATCATCACTTGATCTAGAGAAGTAACAAGCCCAACCAATCAGATGCAAGGTACCTCATTAACATAGCCTATATTTTAAAAGTTTCATCAAAATCAGATCAAAAACATGGCTTGATGAATGGCAACAAGCTCAGTCAATCTGATGCAAGATCACCTCATTCATATGCGTTGATCCTGTTAACTTTTGATACTCTTCAAGATCTTGATGACATAAACTCTTATTCCAATTTTGATCAAAATCTGATCAGTATTACGGCTTCTAGAGTGGTAACAGGCTCAGCCAATCTGATGCAAGATCACCTCAGTAATATGCATGGATCTTTTATCAAAATTGTCCAAGGTCTTAATGATATAAGCATGTATCCAGAGTTTGATCAAATCACATCAGAAATGTGGAATCCAGACGGATACAAACTCAGACAATCAGATGCAAGATCAGCTAATTAGTATGCATGGATACTGCTCCTTATTGAACTTGTCCAAGATCTTAATGATAAAAGCATATATTTCAAGTCCGATCAAAATCAGACCAGAAATACTACCTCCAGAAGGGTAAGAAAGCTCAGTCAATCAGATGCATGATAAATAGTATGTGTTGATCTTGCTCATTATCAAAATTGTTCAAGATTTGAATGATATAAGCGTATATTCCAAGTTGGATTAAAATCAGATAAAAGATATGACCTCCAGAGTGGTAAAAAGCTCAGACTATCAGATGCAAGATCATCTCATTAGTATGTGTGAACCTCGCTCATGACTCAATTCATCTGGGATCTTACTGATATAAGCATATATTCTGAGTGTACTAAAAACTGGATCAGAAATATGATCTCCCGAGTGGTAACAAGGTTAATCAATCAGATACAAGATCACCTCTTTAATATGAATGGATCTTGCTCATCATTGAACTCAATCCGAGATTTTGATGACATAAACCCATATTCCAAGTTTGAATGAAATTGGATGAGAAATATGGACTCCAAGAAATTTTTGATAGATGCATAACGGACTTGGGACCATACCATAAGCTCGCTTGGCATAATGGCCAGATGAGAGAACAACCAGAGATTATTGTTGTTTTTGTATTATTTCTTTTTAAATCAGTGTTTTTAAAATCTGCTTAAGAAGCTATTATCATTGTCCACCCCTAGAAGCAAGATTTTACATGGTGAAAGTTACAGGCTTTGAGCAATCATGGAGTGACAGCAAGTATTAGAAGAACAGTTCATGCATAAATAATTATATTGATTAGCCACTATAGATGAAGACTCACATGTAAAAGTATGCAGCATGCCGTCAACTCATCTAATTCCAATACTCATTCACATGTACAATACAGAATTAACCTGCTGAGGGCAATCACAATATACAATGTATAGTCATTAATTTGGAAAGTTTACCACTGAATAAATATATTTATTCCTACTTCCAACTGCACTGGTCAGAAGGGGCCTTCTGAGTATAATAGGATGCATACATCCTGGAAAAATATATGTGGTCATGAAAACAAATATTTAACCCCAATATAGGTCACAGTAACTTTCTTTGGTTGTAAGGGTATAGTACTAAAAGATTGGATCCTAAACAGCACCCATTATATGAACTTTAAAAACAACATTTCAAACAAGTCAAAGCTGCATACAATACAGGTCAGAAAGACCTCCTTTTTGCAACTTATCAAGACTGCATCCACTCACCAAGTTAAATGAATCTGGGTAGGATAGTATGCAAATAATTCATGTGGTTATAATGGTGTGGCAGTAACAGAGATGCATATCATCAAGCAAGAAATATGGGTCACAGTGTCCTGCTTCTGTGGTGAGGGTGAATTACTCATCAAGATGAGTCCCCTCACAAAGTTTCTTAGTTCCAGGTATAACAGTATGTATAAAGGGTGACAAAAACCTATTTGGTCACGAGCTCAATGCAAAAAGTTAACCTAAACCATAAAATGTGAAATGTAGGTCACAGTGACCTTTTGTTGTAAAGGTGTGATATTAACAGAGATGCATACAATCATCTAGTTTGATGAATCTTGCATGAACAGAGTTTGAGAAATAAACTTAAAATACAAAAATGAACCAAAATCACTGAATTGTAAAATACGGGTCACATCAATTAATTTTTGCGATGAGTGCATAGTTCTGATCAAGATTCATGCCCTCATCAAATTTCATGATTCCAGGTTTAACTGTATTTATAGTGTGCAAAAAACCTGAGCTATATGAAAAAACTTAACCAAGAATGTAGAACTAATGTACATGTTATGTGCAAAGTTAGCCTCCTCCAGCCCCCTGCCCAGGGGGTCAATGCTATGAAACCACCATTGCCTATGATATAGGAAGGAAGAATGGTTGAGATTCAGGAAGACTGTACATATGTATATGTTTTTATATGTGCAGACACCAATGCTGATGATAAAAATGGCTTACTTCCTACCTAAACTCAAGTCTCAAATCTATCTGACAGCACAATTTGCCAAAGTGAATATTGGTCCTGTACAATTCAGGCTACTGATTTGTAACCATAGCTAACAGATGAGTCAGGTTGGTGATATAGCTCTTGGTATTTCAAAAATCAACTTCAGTGTTGCTGCCAGATGGATGGCTGAACAGACACATGGACTTTTGGACAGACATCAACAATCCATTTGCTGGAATTGCTTTGCAATCCAGCTGAAAAAGAGAATAAGCTGGAGTGCTAATAAGTAAAAAACACATATTTATTGTATTTACCTTAAGAATCAACTTTTCAAAGAATACATAAGCTTGTGCTACAGTCCACAGATCAACATTACACTGTAAAAGAAGACACATGATTAGGTCATCTTTAAGTGCAAAAGTCTGTACAACTGATTTACCGGGGACATGCACAACACACATACAAAAATTTAGTCTACAAAGGACTAGAAATGTGTTTCTCAAACACTCAATGTGTATACATGTACTTTAAAACATGAAACTTCTCTTACATTTTCAATATCCAAATTGAACAACTGCACTGACACTAACAGTGTTAATTCCTGAAATGGAAAAAGTGTGGCCCAATGGCCCCTACCTGGTCAAAAAGTGTGGTCATTTACAAAAAACTAGGGTTGCAAATTTCCTTACCGGTTTCCAAACACATATCATTATCACAGGCACTTGCGTCATGGATTTATTAATTTTGCAACATGTATCAACTCTACCAGCATGGCACAGTTTCTACACTTTTTTTTGTCCACTAAAATAACTGTGTCCACTGTTCAGGACATGGTTATTTTGGTGGACAGAGTAAATTATAGAAAACTGTGCAATAGTCCAACTCTACAACGACTGCTTCAAAGTATATAATGCTGGAAAAGTGAATATTTATGCAGAAATTGGTCATTATCAGCCTGCCTTGTCACAGGCCTTCCATAACAGGATTTTAATTCCTCATGCTCAAGTAATCATTTCCCTCTAAAATTTGTTTTAGACATTTGATTCAACATTTTTTCATCCCTTTATGCTATTTTAGAAACAAATTCAGCAGAGTTTCTGCTGAAAAGTGTATCATTTCTTCTTCACATTTTCCATCCATGACAATCAAACATGAACTCTTGACTGGTGCCCCAGAAAATCAAAATCAATGACATTTCCGTCAGCCAATGAAATTGATGGTCTATTGCTTTGTTTGCAATGAGCACACTCTATACAGTAAGCCAGCTTGAGGTACACTTGATTCAGTCAGTATAAAATCAACCACAACAATCAGTTATCTCTATTTTCTGGGGATTTTTTTATGCACCCGATGGGTGCCACAGGGGGAACTTTCTTTTACCAAAGATGAAAAATAAGGGTCAATGGTACAAATCTGCAGCCAAAGATGAACTCAGCATTAAATTTGAAATTTGTGAGAAGTGTAACTTTGTAGAATCTGAGTGACAGCATGTAAAATAAAGCACTTGCAGCAAAGGGTAAAGATGGGTAATTTTGGTCAGAGGGGAAACTTTGGTCACATTAAATTCCATTTAGCCATAAGTGCTATAACATGCACTAATTTGACCATTCTGACAAAATTCATCACACATTTAAAGTATTGCCCAATCTATTTCACATGATGCACTTTTGCGTCAAAGTGCAACTAGAATGCATTTCATTGATGCTGTGTGAGGCCCCTCACGATCTTGTAAATTCCTGCCAATGCCACCTCTGAATCGAAAGTCATGCAGTCATAACAAGTCCCACTGAATGCTCAAGTAAAGTAATTTCCAATGTTTTCCAAGACTATTATTTTAATAATATTCACTAGTTCTTTTGGAAACATTTCTTGTATGTTTTTATATTTCTATTAACTAAATGTTGATTGAGAAGATTTATAATTAATGACCAATTTTACCTGATGGTAAAACTGTCAACTCGGGTAAATTTGGTCACTCCTTTGGTGGGGGCATGGCACAAATTATACATCTGCATAATGCAAGCGTTGTATTATAAAATTTATATTTTAAATTTGTAATATGGCTGACAATTAATTTCAACTGCCATCTGGTGAAAATGAAGTTGAAAGTTAAAGTAGAATCTAATATATTAATATGAATGTACCTTCCTATTTTATTTCTTTTGCTGCCCAATAAAATTCAGTGGTATTGATAGTTGCAATCCAACTTATCAATTTATCACATCCTTTTGCAACTTTACCTTTAATGCTCAAAATTGGCTTTATTTTAGTACTTTTAACAAAAATGCAACTGACCAAATGTGCCTGCCATGTGACTGATTTTTATACACTATGTGAACAAATTAACCTGATGTTCAATTGTATTTATTTTTGCACTATCTTAAGGTCCCTTACAACACTGAAAAATAAAAACTGGCATCTGAAAGCTATGAGCAAAAAATGTTAAATGTTATTGCCTATTTCAGGATATCACAGAGACTAACAGTGCACACACATTTGCTGTAGTGAGGTGACCGATATTACCAGTATTACACTACTGCCTGCTCGAATACAAAGTGAAAATGATGTTGACCATTTTTTCCAGAGTTGTTGCATTGAAAATTTATTACAACAATTTTCCCAAATAAGTCTTTTCAAACTTGTGCAGTGGCAATATAAATGTAAATATGAATTGATAATTTACAGTCTTTGCCACACAAAAAAAAATCCCTTGAATTAATATGCAATTATGACAAATTGTTAGATTTATTGTAAAGAAAAACTACTTAAAACAAACTAACCTTATTGTGAGCTATTTGCTTCATCTCTCTTTTTAAACTGAAAAAAAGATGACTGAATAATTTCATGAATAACATGACTGGGTATACCTGGCTAGAATGTATCATAATGCATATCACAATATTTGTCTATGACATAATATGTATCTACACTGTATCATTGCTTCAGTCATTGTTTAATTCCACATACACCTCTCCCTTGATAACTGATGCACAATGGGGTTCAAAAACAGAGACTGCACTGTAAGCGAGGGCATGTGTTACAGAGGGACTCAAACAAATTAAGAAGGGGATGCCATCCCTGCTGGACATTGAGAAGAAAACTGGCGGAGGGACTGTTTAATAGCTGAATACTAGTTTTATAATCGCGTTAGGAATAATTGTCAATAAAGAGCTTTTTCTAATGAAGTTGTTCGCTTTTTGTATAACTAACCTTTATTTTCAAGATACCCAACCTTCTGAAAGATCGTTAACAACATTACTCCAACTGGTTTCAACAACCATCACGTGCACACAAAAATACTGCTTTTTGTTATTGTTGATTCACAACAAAACAATATTCCTTTTTTTTAAAAACTAGCAAAGTTTATTTAGTGAAACAACCATCAGCATTGAAACTTGATTTTTGTTATTGTTCTATTACAGGATTCATACAGATAAGGAGAACTGAAATTCAATGACTTTTCAATGACTTTTTAATTACCAGTTTTCAGTTTTCCATGACTAATCTCAGTATCATGTGTTCTACTTCCAGTTACTCATTTTTTAAATACAAGAAACAAAAATAAACACAAGATATAAATAGATGTAATGAAATATGAAATGTAAATGATAATGAAGTCATTGTAACTTCACTCAAATATAAAACACTGCTCTTTAGCTGCTGTACTCTCTCCTCCAGCTGCAACTCTAGTACTTTCACTTGCTCTTCTTTTTCTTTTCCTTTTCTTCAAAGTCCATTGGACTGAGACATTAGTTTGATTGTCCCTTTCTCTTATGATACAGCAATGACAAAGAATTAAATGACGTTGTTTGCGCTGACCCTATGAATGCTGACATCTAAACAGCAGGCTCTTGTGTTGTCATTAGTTCCAAACTTCGGGCAGCAATGCCGATTCCTGCAATATCGATGTTTTTCTTGCACACTATGCAAAGCATTCTGTATCTCAAGGTCGGATCTTTTCTCAGCCACTTAATGAAGTCTTTGTCTTGCAGCCAACTATTGCTCAATGTGCACTTTCCATGCACTTTGCGAAGATCGCTCATTAAAAAGACTCGGCTGCTACTTGCCCATTCTTGCCTAGTGGAAACACACGGTGAAGTGAAAGAGTGCTCATGCATTAATTACATCATATGAAAGGGATGCTATGCACAATGTTTAATTACTTCCCATGGATTCTGATAATGGCAGAATGGCTAGCAGATGATGGAAAAATCAAACTGTACTTCCGATCCTCACACAACGTTAAATAGATGACTCAAAAGCAAAATTTTCTATCATATTTTATTTTTAAACAAAATCTCTCAAATTCAAGGACTTTCAATGACCTAAGTGAAAAATCAATGACTTTCAAAGCCTTGAAATGAGGTGTTCATTTCTCAATGACTTTCAACGACCTTTAATGACCATGCGAACATTGTATTAGTAAAATACTGATGCTGTGATTTCATTGCAAGTTATAGTGAAACTTCTCATCCTTGAGGAAATCTCTGAGTGCCAATTCAGGAATTTTAAGTTCACTACAAACTCTGGAACTTGCATCTCCATAATGAACCGTATCTGTGAAACAAAGCTGTTTATTCATCAAGTACTCATTTTGCTTGGTTGCCTTGCTATCTTTGATCACATTTGTGAACGAGTAGGCTAATTTAATGCAGTTTAATTACATTACTTACATAATAATATTTATAAAAGTGTTCGATCAATTGGAATGAGTTGACCTGACACATGACCATGACCGCTAGCTCTTACCCAGGTAGGATTTGCATGCCTTGTAACTTTTCTTTTATTCCACCCCCTTTATTTGATTTCAAACAAAAGATGTAATTAACGTGATAATACAAAAGAAGTTTGCTTTGAATTGAGTGTAACAATACAACAAATACTTCCACAAGTCAGATATCAAAACACGGTTAGCACTTAATTAGATTCTCATAGAAATGCTCACAGACATATCTGTGACTGTAGATTGACATTTTTCACGTTTGAATACAAGATGGCATATTGTATTTATGATGATTACAATGAAACAGAATTAAAAGATAGAACAAAAACACAAATCTTATTAAAAGCTGAGAATTTCATGATGCTGATTCAAATTTCCTGGTACTATCCACCATTTTTGATGATAAAACGAGAGATATATGAAGGTTTGTTACCAGTTTTGATCGCAATTTTCTTCACGTTCAACAAATAGGGGCCAATTTTTGGGGTATTTTCTAGTTTAAAAAAATGGGATCCACACCTGACCCTGCATTATAAGCAGGTTCACGAGTTATCTGGGCGTGAGTTATCAAGGGAGTGGTGTAATAATATTTAAAAATAAACTTCACTTATTTTTCTTAGCTATAAGTTGCAGTGATATAAACCTGTCTGTATTCAGCACACACACAGGATCTATGTTCCAACATAAATATGCACAAAACCCAACAGAACTTATGTATTTTTGTGCATATTTCAATTATTCTATTAAATGATTAAGAAAATAAAATTTTCAAATTTTTTTTAAATACATCAAATATCAATAGGCAGAACACGTATCATGATACCATATCTTCTGAGAAACTATATCATGTATCATAAGTTACTGAAATTCATGCATTCGTAAATCTTGCCACATCACAGATGCAAACAGAAGAGAAAGACATTACCAAAAATGTTTCATTACATTTTAATACAAGTTGAAGGATATAATAATAATAATAATAATAATAATAATAATAATAATAATAATAATAATAATAATAATAATAATCATCATCATTATCATCATCATTATCAATACATGATCAGGGATAGAAAAATCCAATGTCTGGGAGCCTGGGGGAACTAAAAATGAATGCTGAGCAACCATTTTTCCCAGTGTGAAAGCCCAGTCAGGCAACCAAAAGTATTATTAAATAAGAGTCCCATGAAGGGACTGATGTTCTACTGGCCGAAAAGAATTTCCAGGTATTCAAGATAAGACCATTTCTTCCTTTTAGCTGCTGAGTGTTGAAACCATTTCTGATATTCTTCAGCAATAACAAGATTTTCAAATTAGCTGCTGTGGATGTCAGATTGGCAACATTTTCATTTAAGACCAACAAGACATCATTTAGGGCCAACAAGACATCATAAGAAGTCTTCTGGTGGAAATCCCATGTTGATATGACTTTGTTGTTTTGAAGGAGTAACAATGACAAGATTTTCAAGATGGCTGCCATGGTGGCCATATTGGATATCAGATTGGCACAATTTCTATTTAGTACCAACTAGACATCATAATAAGTCTTCAGTGAAAGTACAATAACAATATGACCAGCCATCTAGGAGAAGTAGCAATAACAAGGATTTTCAAGATGTAAATTGTGGCAGCCATATTGGAAGTAACATCAGCACCATTTTCATTTGTGACCAACTAGACATCATAAAAAGTCTTTCAGTGAAAACCACATGCTGATATGACCATTCATTCAGGAGTAGTGATAACAAGATTTTCAAAATGGCCACTGTAGAGGCCATATTGGATGTCTGAGCAGCACCATTTTCATTTAGGACCATCGACTTCATCATTTAGTAAAAACCTAATGTTGATATGACCATCCATTCAGGAGGAGTAGCAATAACAAGATTTTCAAAATGGTCACTGTGGCAGCCATATTGGATGTGCAATTGGCACCATTTTCATTTGGGACCAACTAGACATCATAAGAAGTCTTCTGGTGAAAACCTCATGGAAATATTACTTTTCATTCAGAAGTAGTGATGAGATTTTCAACATGGCTGCTGTGGCAGCCATATTGGACATCAGATCGGCACCATTTTCATTTAGGACCAACTGGACATCACATGGAGTCTTCTTGTGAAAATCCCATGTCAATATGACTTTCCATTCAGGAGGAGTAGTGATAACAAGATTGTCAAGATGGTTGTTGCGGTGGCCATATTGGACATCAGATCGGCACCATTTTCATTTAGGACCATCTAGACAATAGAAGAAGTCTTTTAGTGAAAACCCCATGTTGATTTGACCATATTCAGGAGAAGTAGCACTAACAAGATTTTCAAGATGGCCACTATGGTGATCATGTTAGTCACTGTGGCAGCCATACAGGATGTCCAAGATGCACCATTTTTATTTTGGACCAACTAGACCATGGGATGAATGTGCTTGTAAAGTTTCATGGCAATCCTCCAAGCAATTTAGGAGGAGTAGCAATAACAAACTTGTTCTAACAGACAGATGGATGACGAACCATTCCATAAGCTCTTCTGGTCTATGACCAGTAGAGCTAAAAATCTATTTTGCTTAAAACATGATTGACTTTCTATCTTTAAACAAAAGTAAACTTCTACAAGGTATATGGCTGAGATCTAGAAAATTGTCACTTGTTTAACAGTAAAATATTATACAAAATGTATTCACAGATAAAAAAAATCATACCTTCTCAATTTGGTAAGAGTAAGTTGCAAATTCGGAAACTTCTCTTTAAATTTGTCATTGAGCTCTTTCTTTAAAATGGATGGTCTCACATAGTCGATTACTGATGTCTGAAATAGAAAAGAGCTAGTTACCAAGTACTGTGTATACTTGCTTATAAGTTGAGTCCAACTGCAAACTGCACAGACCCAGATCTGCCATATCATAATGTGCTGGCAGATCTGGGTCTTTGCAGTTTATTAGGAGTAATCAGTAGAACAAACAACACAGACCCTGATTTGCCAGTGCATTATGTGACAGCAGATCAGGGTCCATGTTGTTTGCAATTGGACTTGATTTAAAAGCGAGTATATATGGTATATCAAAAAGATTTTATAATGCAAAGAAAACAGTAAAGTTTTATTTTTGCACCATGCATTTTCATTAGATAACCTCAGCAGAACAGGACTAGATTTGGCTCAGTTATTTGCTCTGAAATTACTATATTTACTGTGGACTGCTGGGGTTGCACTAAACAGTTTCACAAATCTGACCACAGGGTAAATACCATATCAATACTTTATCTCCATGTTTCTCCCTCATTATTTACAGTGCTGTTAGGAATGCATAATTTCATGTTGTATTTACAAGGAAATGATCCTAGTTCAGGAACACATTTGTGCCTGCCGGGTTTGAGATTAAGTTATAGCCTGTGATGTACAAGAGTGGCTGCCCATTTTCTCCTAGCTCTGTTTTTGCTTGTCTTTGGAAATTTTCATAGAGTGATTTTGTGCAAAATTGGTCAGTACAGAGTCAATTTCCTATTCATTAAAGTAATATCTGCTATGCTATTGGCTCCATCTTATATATAGATATATATATATATATATATATATATATATATATATATATATATATATATATATATATATATGAAATATCTCTGATTTTGTTCAGTACAGGTTCTTTATGGAGTTGAAAATTGTGAGTTTTGGGGATTTTCAAATGTTGTATGGAGGAGTTGGTGCAACTCTAAAAGAGGTAATCATGCATGGGTTTGATGAACTGCGCTGACAGACCAGACCCTGTAGCTGGTCAGGATGATTTCACTTCTTGGCCAGTTTTGATGGGCCTGGAACAGATGAGTGGGACTGGTGTAGCTGGTCTCTCAAATCCTGAGAAGCTATGGAGGGCATGAGCCCTCCAAAGAGGGTCTCTGCCTCCTGGGGAGCAGCCCTCAGAAGGCTCTTATTGTGCTCCAGCAAGACCTTAGATGTGTCCAGAGCAACATCCATGCAGAGGTGGAGATGCTCCGTTGACAAAGCCATGAATAAGAATAATGCATGCCTAGGTGTTTTGGCCACTGCTTCCAACAAATGTTGAAGGGCAGTTGGTAACAGAGATTCCTCGATCAGTATGCTGAAAGAGGCTGCTGAAAAGAGGTTGGCATGCAAGACTGTGGTTACTAATGACCTAACCTTAAGTTGTGAGGCCTCCAGTGTTTTAATGGAAAATACCCACACATGCTGCTCCAGCATTCATGGTGGGAGGCTTAAGGGGCCAGGAAGGGGTGCGAAGCCTTCAACTAACTGCAGAGACCAAAGGTCTCAATGTAAAGGGGGGGGGGGGGGGTAGATAGACTACCCCTTACATTGTCAAACAAACTCCTGGCCATTACCTAACCTTTGGGAAAGCTCCTTAAAGCTGGGTGAGGGAGCAACAAGAGATCAGGTTGAGAGGTAGCCTGAGAGAATTTCTCCAAGCTGGAGAGAATTTTAGTGTCCTCATGGCCTGAAGGTTTAGGACACATCATGGGTCAAAAGACAGTAACCCTTGCTAACCACATTATCAAAAGACCAGATCTCTTCCTCTGCCACCCTGACTGACAGATGGGAGGTGGGGGACCCCAGGGGAGGAGGTGCCAATTTGCCATGTGCTGCATCAAACTTGTTAGAATCTACAAGGACAGACAGGATGTCTTTGTTCTGCTCTTGATCCTAGGAGACAGGACTATGTGACCCAATGTCTCTCTGTTGTGGGGAAGACTTGGGGGTAAGGTTGACCTTGATCTAAAACTCTCATGGAGCGAAGGGACTGTCCCTAGTGGCAGACTTAGAAGGCGGGTGAGAGCAACTCTCAACCCTTCTGGGATGTTTGGGGGAAGAAGGTCTGCCCACCTCCTTTTGGACACCACTTCGTAAGAGGAAGATCTCAGTTCATGGACTGCAGCATCTACCTCTCTATCATGGGGCCAAACCCCTGAAGGCCATGGCTGCATGCAAGGGAATGGGCAATCATTACTCTGCAGTTGAAGGCCCCACATCCCATAGGGGTTTAGTGGGATTATAGGAAAGTGGGGGATGCCAAACCGATCCCCTTCCCTACACTGGCGTCTGTACACCGATTCCCAATCCCAAGCAGGATTAAACAGTAGCCTGAAGAAAGGGGGGTCTCAACCCGATCCCTATCCCTGTACTGAAGGAGCTCCAGTGACCACTGACTGGTACTCACAGACCAGCGACTGATGCCCTGTGACCAGTCAGGTGAATCAGATCTGAAGGAAGACCCTTCCTCAGATCAGATAGACTAATATTGTAGCTTTCTCATTACTGAGTGGCTCAATCCTGTCACCAACAACAGGTCACAGGGGCTGAAAGGGTGCTGCTCCACTCTCAAGGGGGGGTGCAACTCATTCTCAGTCAACTCCAAGCTGTGGGCTAGTAGAGGGTGTTGTTCATCTCTCACAGGAGTGTGCAACTCACTCTCTGCCCTATGGGATGGAAGAGGGTGCCACTTCTCCCTCATGGGAGGGTGCGACTCACTCTGTCCTACTGGAAAGGAGAGGGTACTGCTCCTCCCTCGTGGGAGAGTGTGACTCCCTCTCTGCGCTTCATTGGGATTGGCGAAGGTGCTGCTCCTTCCTCATGGAAGGGTGCGAGTCACTCTCCACCCATGTATTACCTCCCTTGGGAGGGGGCCCATGAACATTAAAGGTCTCCAAAGAGACTTTACTAGTCCTGCTCTGAGATTCAAGGGACAAAGACAAAGGTACTTTCTTCCTTCCTTTGTAGGTTTCATCTCTGTTCAGCAACTTGGTCCCAGACTTCGTCCATTGATAGACTGCAAAAGGGACAACCATCTGTCCTTTTGCAGTCCATAAATGCTAAGCAGGTGGGTGGGTGTCCCAAGGGGCTTTCTTGCGTCCATCACTCCCCACACCTTGCTTAGACACTGCTGCAAGAAAATGCTGAAAACAAGATTAAAAAAATAGAAGCTTCTATGTAAGTATTATGGACTAAGTCAATGCTAATTAAAACAGCAAGAACTCACTCTTCCCAGGTGTCATCCAACTAAAGAATTAAAACAACCATTTGATGTTTTAATAAAAAAGATAGCAAAACTCGATTACAAGAATTAAAACAACCAATAATACTTAAGTTTTAATCAAAGATTACATGAACCATACTTACTCAAGTACTGGAGACAAATAATAACAAAAAACCAGCTTGGTAAGATTGCTAAAATATAATAGTAATAAGAAATACAATCCTATACTGACGTTTTAGTATGAATAGTATAATCAAACATTAAACACACACTTGAGAGTAATAACTGGTGTGTGACATCCTTCTGGAGAATAAAAATAGCAAATAGTCGGATTAAATGGAATATAAATTTTGATGATTAGTACTGTTCTAAAGGTGGCACTCTCCAGTTTCTTACTTTGCATAGGGTTAGATTTTTAAAGAAAAATAATTACCCAGGTTTTCCTCACTGGTTGTCCTGGCTATTTAAAAAGACCTTGTATATCTTAAGTATTGTTAAAAGAACTTTGAATTGACTTTGTTTAGATGTATGATTGATGGGTGCAATTTGGGTTATAGAATATACAGCTTGGTCTTACTTAAGATGTGCACCTCTCAAAAAACTGCAAGCTTCGTTTGGTCATTTTCACTTCCTGGACTTCAAAGGTCAATTTTTTAAAAAAAGAGCCGATAACTTTTTTAACTTTTAATATGTTTTGTAATTCATTCATTGTACTTTCAGAGGCTGGTATTGCCTACTCTGGCAAAATTTGTTTCCTATTTTAATAAGTGCTGAAAATAGTGTACTTTTGACTAATTCAGGCTGATTTTTCGAGTACTTCGGAGCGGCCATTTCTGTCTGCTGTGTGCTTAGATCATGTCCAATTTCCAGAAGTACAATATGTTATGAAAGTCCAGCCACAGTACATGAAAGTAGCATAGAGGTATGCCAACATTCTCTCCATTGTGCATGTTGCAAATGCAAACAACTTCATCTTACACCTGTCACTCTCTCAGAAGTACGTATTATCTGTAGAGCACCCCCAAAACAAACACAAAAGAATCAAGATGAGGCTGCAAACCAAATTTGCAAGGATAGGGATATCTAAATACCTACCCGAGTTAGAAAAAGGATTATAAAATAATTCTCAATGACAATAAATGTACCCGAAAGCCCCTATGGAAAGTGGGTAACCTAAATGCAAGGTTATGAGAAATGTGATCAAGAAATGCCAATAACTCTCATGAGAGCTAATTCTGTACAGGAATAATACTTGATCTGAGGGTATTATAACACCGTAAAATTGATGCTTGTAAAGAAAAAGCTAAATTCGCGACATATGCTCGAAGCGAAGGCAATTTTCTACAAAGAGTTTATAAAATCTGTGCTAAAGATGGACGTCAATCAAATAGAATGTGGACTAGTGTGCATGGGTCAACAGCTACGGGTTAGACTGTAGTACTCTCTGGAGTCACCCTATGGGAGGATGAATTTTCATCATATGTTCAAGGGTATTTTCCATCTGGAAAAGAGTAATCTATGCAACAGCAACAGGTTATGTATTACTGATGTTAAATTTGCCAGTGTGATTCTTAATTCATGTACTTACAGCTTTGCTTACCAATGCAACTGATGTCTTGTGAAACATTTCTAAAGTTATTATCAAACTTATGATATACTGGGTTTTCTTTGTAAGATGATACAGTAAAGATTATTATAATGTTTCACAGGGGACAGGGCTTTTTATAATGTTATAATCAAGAAACATTATATCCAGATTCATCATTTTTTCTAGAACTGTTTATGTACATTTCCATGTTGATGTACATGTCGATGATGGTTGGCATACATGTAGTAAACAATTTATACTGGTATGAATACTGTCAGATAAATGTATTTGAACTCATATGTAATGGCAATTCAATTTTCAAACTGAATATATTTGTATAAATACATTTTATGATGAAAAATATGATAAACCAGTAAGTTTTAACATCTGATGAAAGTGTCAACATACATGTATATGTACCAGCCACTAGATCAAAAAAATCACTTTTATGTGAAAACATCTCTGTTCAATAACTTAATGACAAGTAAATTAGTCCTTTATTCATTTGGATGGAAAGAAATTGTCAATAGTCATTTGTTTTTTTTAAATCTGATATTTTTTGTTGATTTGTTTTTCAATGACATGCCAGTGCTCATAAAGAATATCAGGTGTGTCACTCTGAGCTGTACTTAGTTATTCAACATACAGCCATAGAATGATAGCTAAAGGATATTTATCAATTATTTTGTCCAAAATAGTACAAAACAAGTCATTCCTTTTTATATTTAAATTTCACTGAACCAGCAACCTGTGATTCTAAATTACAGATTATGAATGAGGTGTGATTATCACATCTTTGTTATTTAAACAACCGCCAATGTTTACCTTGTTTTGATGCGTTAGGTGATAAAAATATTATAATTAAGCTAATATTCTCAGACTGCCAATGATATAACCAATTAAACACTGTAAAAAAGGAATGTTCTATTAAACAAAGCCTTTGGAATATATAGCAATTAGAAATTTTGCCGGTAAATTAAACTTGAATGTTCTAACAGAGAAAATGTTTTATCCAAAATAAAATAAACAATCTTTACTGTCTGTATCTTTCAAAACCTTGCCAAAATAATCTTAATGTTAACAATGAGAACACTGTTTTTCCCACTGCAAGAACAGTGATACCTATGTGCTTCTATCTACTAAAGCAGCATGACAAAATATGTTACTCAAAGGATCTCTAAAACATATATCAAAGTATTGGGAATACTGATGGCTTGGAGGATTGAAGTAATGCTAATTTATGTAAGATCAGACAGAAGAATGTAACTCCAGAGATATTGCTATTCATGGTCCTTTCTACTATTGTCAACATACTGCTCCAAATAATCTTATATTTTTCTAACTTTTCTTTTCTTTATATGTCTCTGAAGAATTTATATTAACATTTGAAACATCATTTGAGGAATTATTGTGGTGATTTCCTTTTAAAAGCATTTTCTACTATTGTTTCAAGCATTACCATCAGTGGTGCAATATCCAAGAGAGATAACTACTACAGGTATAATAGTTTACCCAAATCTGAGTTGCCTCCCTTGACAGATAAAACACTTACCTGAAAGGTAAGTGGATCTATACTTTGTTACTAAGTTTAGCAAAACCATCAAGTTTGTTACTATTACTAGACATACAAACCAAACTATTTTTGGTAAAAGAGAATGGACACTACAGCATAAGCATGGAATAATTGAAATCCATCTAAGCCAAAAATATACCTACCATATAAGATGAAAACGTCAGGACTGTACGATAGGCCCCTGACTGCAGTTCTGGGTCATCTAGCAAATAAGGGTTATATGATTCCATCTCATCTTCCTCTGGCACTGTGAAGACAATAAAAATGATTTTTACAAATTAATTTTAATGAAAGAAATATATGCTTAGAGACTCTTGCCTCACAGAACCTTTTTAAACCTTTCTGGGTTTAATGAAACCTTTTAGTGTGAATATCAGTGTTATTGTGATGGATGACAAAAATAAACCATATATGAGTTGTGTAGGAATAAAACAAAGCAAAATAATAGCACTTTTTTTGTCTACATATATATTCATTTTTCATAATTTCAAGTAATAAGGTTTAAATATTATATCCATCTATTGGAGAACTGACAAAAGTTTCCTGCTGTAAATATTTTTCTTTTCCATGCTGGATCTTTATTGTTCTTGACACCAAGTAAGTATATATCCACATGAACTAGTCATATGACCCACTTAAAGTGCATGATTTACAAGTCTACACAAGTGTTTCATTAAAAGCCAGTAGGCAGCAAATTAAATGTGTACTCCTCTGTTATGAGCAGGCTACTTTTAAAGTGGTATCAAAATACTGGAAATTGTACTGTTTATGCACCAAACTGCAAACAGTGTAGATCTATATCTGCACCAGCATATCCAGGTCTATAATAAAAAGGAGGATCCTGATTTGCTGTCCCATCATGCTCTACACTGTTTGGAGCTGGGTAAGTCCATGACACTAGCTAATACATTACTGCAAGTCTTGTGTTCTAATGATAAAAAGAATATGACCAATTTTGCACTCGTTTTCATTTACCACAGATGCACTGAGTGAACACTTCTTGTCACTAGTGCAAATGCAGAGATGCTGCCAGGATTTTATCTAAAGGGGGGATCTTTCCCCTTGTCACCAAAATAATGGGCAAGTAGAAAAAACAAGTGCGGGGGAGGAAAACGTCCATAGTTCAATATTTACCTAATACTTAAATATCTGTCTATCTTTCTTCCTGCTCCACTCTGTTAGGGGTCTATTGAAATCAAAATCATCAAAAGATGTCCCTTCTAGTTGTATAAGCATTAATCTGTTGATTGTTTCTGAACTTAGTCTCTTTCTTATCTGTGTATGAATATTGCTCATTTTCCACAGCTCATAGGTGTTGTCTCTTGGATATCTCTGCTCAAAAATAAGATTTTTCACTAACATGAACTGTGCCAAAGTTTCACTTTCTTGAATCAGTGCTTTGCTGACTACTATGCCAGATTTCTTATCAGTTCCATAATGCTGAATTAGGGTGTTAAGTCCATCAATGCCATAGTCTGCTTGTTTAGACAGAGGTATTTTAATTAAATATCCTAACTTTTTAATTTCTTATTAGATTCTTATTTATTCAATTTTTTTTAATAGCTAAATAAAAACTGTATACTGCGCAGAGTACATTTTTATATTTGCAATTTTGAACTAATTTGACTGAGTTTTCGCATATCACTGCTTTCCAAGTGTGTGAATTCATAAACATTTTTGTGTGATTTGTGCACTTGTGCACCCTGGCCCTGGCAGCATATCTGCAAATGTGAATGTTTGTTTCCCAATTGAATTTGAAATAAAAATAAAAAATACTATTTACTATGCAAGAATTCAGTGAATATTTCCCCCCTCCCCAATCCCCCAGCCTACTGTGGTGTGGTCACCAAATGCAATGATGCAATCTAGCCGTGACCCCTGTGACAAAGCTGTAGAATTACAGGGTGGACATGCAGAGTAATCAAATTTAATGTCTCTATCTCATAAGGTGTTTGAGTCAAAGTGCAGAAAGGTAAGAAATTGATCAGTGACCTTGACCAGCAGAAAGGAAAGTGAGAGAGAAAACAATATTAAGGTAAGACCCTGACCCTGATGATAAAAACCCCCAATGTGGTATGCAACATGCCTTCTAATGATGATGTATAAGGATACCAAGTTTTATTTCCTAATCTCAAATGGTTTTAAAGTTTTAAACTGGAATAAAAACTGTAGTGGGAAACTTAAAACATTGAGCCATATCATTGATCTAATGATAGGACCCCCAATCAGGTACATGACTCACTTTCTATGATGATTTCATCCTTTAATTTTTAAATGGTTTTAAAGTTATAGAGCAGAAACAAAAGTGTAATGGACAGATGGAAAGATGAATATGTCCCACACTTTTCATTAAAAAGGTCGGGGACAATAATAACAAGGAAAAATAAATATCTTGTTAATATGTAAATAGAAAGTGTTGGCAATGAAAACTTAAACTTGTGACAAATTATTTACATGCATTATTACAAGAGTGGAAAGATGCAACTTTTATCCAGAGCACTATGTACAAAATTGCTTTTTCTCAGAATTTAAAGGAGAACTTAAGAAATATTATACCATTTTTTTTGTGTTAAAAACTTTGATACATGAAGCAGATAGGTAGACACTTTGTTGCTTACCAGCTACAGACACTGAAACCCATGCAATCTATAAAAAAAATGTATAATGTCCTTGACAATGCATGCATTTAATCTGATTAAACTGTCCATTCCTCAGATAAAGAGCTAAGTATGTTATGTAAAGCTGATTTCTCATACAGTTATATCCTTGCATATTGGAGTATCAACTCTGATGAGTATTACTGGAGTATCAACTCTGATGAGCATTACTGCAGTATATATCCATGCTATAGGTAGGGGAAAAATATATTGTGTTGATGGGGGAAAAACTAACAATACTCTGATGAGTATTACTTGAGTATCAACTCTGATGACCATTACTGGAGTATCCACTCTGATGAGTATTACTGGAGTATCAACTCTGATGACTATTTAATCATACTAGTAAACAAATTTATGTAGGCAAGAGAGAGAGAGAGATAGAGAGAGAGAGAGAGAGAGAGAGAGAGAGAGAGCGATAAGAGAGTGGTGGTTGTTGAGGGGTTGGGGTGGACTCCTGGTTACAAATGTCATGGAAAAGTATTGGAAAATCCAATACAAAAGCAGAGATGATGGCTGAAAATGTTGGGAGACTCAGAGAAAGGAAGGTATTTGATATTGCTTTGGTTTCAAGATGGAATTTCGTAGCATAAACAAGAAGTTAATACCACAAAGTTCAATGTTCCCATGCTTTCCGAAGTTATTAATTCTTTCCCCTCCCAAAGCAGATAACTCCCACCACCACCCCTTCTCAAAAATGGATCAAATCTCTAAACAGATGTACACATCTACAGATCATTCTATATTATATCCCCATATGACTTGCATGGCACTGCACATGCAATTAAGATAAGATTTCATAATCTTTTCAATAATTATGCAACAACCCAGTGAACATTTTTTGCTACTTATTACAACTGCAACTCTATTATGGGTAACACTGACAGATATCATTTATATTACGAGTTTATCATGAACTTTATTTTGGACAATAAATGAATAACAACTGGATTTTCATTTTAAATCTGAACACAAACATGGAAGCTAACACTAAAACATGGCCTCCACTTTTCATTTGCTCAGCACAATTACATGTTTTCAATGTGGCATTACCTCCTTTGCCACATTATCATTATAATGTGATATGCCTCAATTCAATTCAATTTCATATTTCAACAAACTTTCAAATGACCCTTGATAAGTAATTTCTAACAAAATCTGTGCAACTATGCCAAAGGACAATTTGGTTCTAAAGTATTTCACCATCCCTACTGTAAGAAACATGTCATATAGTACTGTTACAGGGTACTAAGCCTAGGGGAAGACAACAGTGGCTGACTGGTCAAGGTTGTGACTCAATATTGATTTCATATCAAATGAAGAAATAAATTCATCACAAGGACTCGAGAAAATCATCACAAGGACTCGAGAAAATCCAATTAGTGTTTACAAACGACAACATAATCTTGCATTAGGATAACATTTTCTTTAAGAATCCGTGTTTCTTTGAACAACTGACCTCAAACAGGTTTTAAATACAGTGAAGTTAATCCAGACTGGAATGATTTGTCCCTTGAATTCTCTCCAAACTGTTACCAACATATACAGATACGTTTAGATACAAAATATGAACAAAATGGGTCATGAAAAGTTCACAAAACAACCGATGACCATGTATCCAAAATGTTACAAAGTTTTGCGAGTTTAAATACCAACTGGATGTCTTTCAGGTTCTGGAAATCACATGGGAGTCAACTACATTATGACTGAAGATAGCTGAATTGGAAAGCTGATCACTCCTTAATAAACAATCGATTCTTCCACGGGTCATGGCATCATCGAAGAGTTTGATGCAAAAAGACCACACTGTTTCAGCATGTATTGAATGAGATGTGTTATGCTGTATGTCGATTCGAATGGTGCTGAAATAGTTCGTGTGGAAAACAAGTTAGGTACTTTTAGCTATTTAAAGATGCTGAACTGAAAATTCACTGAGCTACAGATGGAGATATCATTCACAATGATGTGCAGAATAAACTTTAGATTCCAACATGCAAAAAACATGCAACGTGTTAACTCTACTACCCTGCAGAATACTTTAAGAAAAAGTTTAAATTCTGATCAGATTACATTCTTATCTGTTAAAACCACATGTCAAAGTCCATGTTGACATATTTTCTCAATATCTGAATACTTGATGTGTTTTTCATTATTTGACTTTTCATAATAAAAACTGTCATACCTATTACCAGAATACAATTATTAAGAATAATTTATAATTTTCATTATTGTGGCAGTCAAATCATTTCTTGAGAAAAAGTCACAACATTTTCGATTCCCTAAAATCAATTACTGTTGAATACCCCAGTATATATACCATTACATGCAAACTTTTTGGATATTCTTCAGTTAACATTTATTAGTATGTACAGCACTCCCTCACTATAAAGCCCTTCATTATAACATGGTTCCTGTTATAAGGTGAGTATGGTCATGGATCCCATTTCATAAAGTGGTAGTAAAATTATATGTATCATGTACTTCATTATAAGGCAGTCTCACCCATAAGGCAGTATACTACATGGCTCCCATGGACTGCATTATAATGAGGGAGTACTGTATTACAGTCTTAACACTAAAAAAAATAATTTCTGACCTGTAGTCATTTTACAATAATTGTACCAACAGTTCTAACAAAGAAAAGTACTCTCTCAATGGCCATTTCTTGGTATGGAATGGTCTTCAAGATGGAAAAACTGGCAATGCTGGAGAACAAGGGTTCTCTGGATATCTAACCTGCATACTGCATGATCTAACATGCAAAAACTTGAACATAGACTCTTAATGTTGATGTGGCTACAGACATCGTCCATGGCAAAGTGATACCTGTATCTCAACATGCTTATGCAGACGAGACAAAAACCAATGGCCATGGAGAGATTACCACTAACTTTGCATGTACTGGCTATGTGGTTTGAACATAGAACTGCAGAGGTGCAAAGCAAGTGTATTAACAAGGTATTATCACGTCATCCACCCAATGTTCAGCCTGTGTAAGGGAGATGTGGTAGCTCAGTTGGTAGATCATCAGACTAATACTCCATGGACCTCTGATTCCAAACCCACTCAGGCTAGCCCAGGTCAGCTGCCCTAGTATGTCCCTGGGAAAGGTAATTAGCTCCCATTTTTCCTTTACATGATACTGCCTATACTGTGCTAAAAGTGACATTAAAACCAACCATACATCCATCAAATTTTTGTGTAAGATCTCAAAATGGGGGGAAGTTTTGGTAACCAGGGCTGGGGCATGCAATATAGTACAAACAATATTTTTGCTGGATAAAAAAAATCAAACATTCCTGCTTGCATGTCGAACCCACAATCAAAGCATTGTTGTAAAATATGTGACTTGACCCCAAGTTCAAAAGACTGAGCAAGCATGTTACAGAATGAATCGACCTAGTTTCATACTGATTCATCCAGTGTAAGAAGAAAATCCAGCAACATGTAAGTAAATGAAAACCTTTAACTAAAATCTTGACGCAATTTTTCTAAGACTGTGACCATGACTCAAGGGTAAAGGGTCAATCATGCTTTCACAGAATTAATTATCTTAGCTTCATAATGACTCATTCCAAGTATGAAGAAAATTCCAAAAGAAATTCAGGAAATATAAGAAAAGAACAAACTTAACACAAATTTTCAATGACTGTGACCTTGATCATATGGTCATAGTGTGAGAGAGCATGTCATAGAATAAGTTGTCTTAGGTTCATAATGATACCTGACAAATATGATCAGAATCAATCAAGGGGATTAGCAAATATATGCAAATGAAAAACTTTAACCAAAACCTTAAGAAACTGTTGATGCTGACGATGTCTGCAGAAAGTTGTCACACAGACATTCATGATGTCACAACAGTGTCAAAGTTTTTGACAGTATTGTGTGCTATTGTGGAGATATGTTTTAACACAACTTATAGGCAACAGAAATCTGGAGATATGTTAGAACACAACTTATAGGCAACAGAAATCTGGAGATATGTTAGAATGCAAATTATCAGCAACAGAAATCTGGAGATATGTTAGAACACAACTTATAGGCAACAGAAATCTGGAGATATGTTAGAACACAAATTATCAGCAACAGAAATCTGGAGATATGTTTTAACACAACTTATCAGCAACAGAAATCTGGAGATATGTTAGAACGCAAATTATCAGCAACAGAAATCTGGAGATATGTTAGAACACAACTTATAGGCAACAGAAATCTGGAGATATGTTAGAACACAAATTATCAGTAACAGAAATCTGGATATGTTAGAACACAAATTATCAGCAACAGAAATCTGGATATGTTAGAACACAAATTATCAGCAACAGAAATCTGGAGATATGTTAGAACACAACTTATCAGCAACAGAATCTGCATATGTTAGAATACAATGTATCTGCAACAGCTGGATCAGATATAACTTCAGTAATTTTATCAATTCTGATAAATGCTCTTCAAAAGTCTCAAAATTAACCATAATACATGTAATACCTTATATATTTTATGAAAAAGGAAATTTATTTCAATCTGGGAAAGGAGCTTCTAAGAAAGAAACTTAATTGTACAGCATATGGCCAAGCAGATAGAAACAGACCTTAAAGTTTTTCTGCACATCCAAAATGCTAACTAAAAACTATTTATATCTTGTAAGATATTGCTATAGATAATAAGGTTCGCCATAATTTTTCTTCAATTAACAATTCTAGACTATCATGCAAGATGCAAAGTGCTCCAACTAGATATTTTTCATTCATGGGTGGGTGAGCTGGGTATCCCATGGGGAAACTTTAATGATAAAGTTAAAAATGTGTACTGTTACTGACATAATAATTTTTTTATATTTCTTCTGGTTGTAACAGCTGAAAAAACATAGAAATAAAGGAATAAAGCAGAAATATGTGTGTAAATTAAGTTTTACTAAGGTGCTTTAGTGACCTGCAGAAGGAGGCACAGAAGTGGGGGGTGGGGGAGATGGGGATGGACTTGTGGCAGATGGGGAAGACACTAAGAGCAGAGTAGAGGACATTAACAGTAGCAACAACAAGGTGCCCCCTTTTTTTTTATCTAGTTGGACACACATTACAACACATAGAGCGAGTACATAAACAAGATACAGCAACAAATAAGTCTGGATAGAATTATACCTCGTTCCAGATTTGAAGGAGTGAGAGAACTTCTTGCTGTAGGAATGTGAAGCGATGGGTCATCTGACACACTCCTAAAATACAATCGACCTGAAGGCAGAAGCATAGCTAATTCAAAAGTAAGTCGGGTAGATATAAATCACTATTGCACCAGGATTTCTCTTTGACCTTTAAGAAGTGTCCTTTGCTTTGAGAGACTGGAAAAAGAAAAACATAGTGGACTCCCCAGCTTTAGGCAAATGTTATATTAATATTACTGGGACTCTTGATGAGACTCTGTGCTTGAATTCTAAGAAGAACCCTGGATAAACACTATGGCTTACCACACATAAGGTGTTTTTTCACAACTCACCAACTTTTGTTGCTTTCTAAGAATTTAGGTGGAATTAGCTTTTTTGTGGATTGTCCTCTATAAGTGAACAAACATTTACCAAATTTTTGCTTCTTCATCTCAGTAAATTAGCACTAATTCAATCCTATAACTGTAAATTCCTTCTTGACATTTTTCAAGACTGAACAAAACAGGTCTAATCATTTACCTAAATTTGAGTTGTCTCACTTCACATACAAAACAGATATGAAAGGCTAGTGGATATATACATTGTTACTAATTTCAGTAAGACCATAAAGTCTGATACTATTTTGAGCAATATAAACTATATTTGGTAACACAAAATGGACACTATACCATAAACATGGAGGGATTGAAATCCCTCCAAAACAATAATATATGCAACGTAAGTCATATTTCCATGGCCCTGTCCCCCTGTCCCATAGTTTGCAACAAAGTACTATGTCTGTCAATAATAATAAGAAGGAAGGTTGACCCAAATGATGGCAGATACTTATTTTTTCCATGGAAAATAAATCAGTCTGGGACCGAAACAAACTTATTATGCTCAGATCACCATGACAACTTGTATATTTGCAGATATAAATAACAGGTATATAATATACATGGTTTAGGAACCAAGTGCAAATGACTGTCTTCTTGTAAATCATGTGTATACTGTCAGACATCATGTAACACCATGGTGATTTGTCAAATAATCACCTGTGTCCGATCTTACCCTGTGCAAATGAAATGATATTGCACTGCACAGAATGTCTAATTTTTTTATATATTTCAAATACTGTTTCTTTGCTGAATGTAAAAAAATAATTTTTTTAAACAAGAGCAATGCAAATGGAACATGATACACCTGTCTCATGACCTACATGATACACCTGTCTTATGACCTACATGATACACCTGTCTCATGACCTACATGATACACCTGTCTCATGACCTACATGATACACCTGTCTCATGACCTACATGATACACCTGTCTCATGACCTTTTTCCTACTAATGATCTAACCTTTTTTGAGCTAGGGACTGGACTACTGTATGATAAGGTGTGGACCTGGGTAAAGTTTCATCAAAATATCCATAGGGATTTAGACAACCTGGATATGGGAAAAGGCCACCAATTTATATTATCCTTTGTTGTGACCTTGACCTTAAAGCAGGGGGTATTACTGTGAATACACAAGACATTGTGATACATAAAAGACAAATACACAAGAGGCTAAAGTTTCATTAAAATATCTTCACTGGTTCAAAAGCTTTACCTGAACATGGATAGAGGTGACTTATTTATATTTTCCCTTGCTGTGACCTTGAACTTGAGGCAGGGGGCATGGCTATCGTATGTGGCATAGTCTAGTCATGATACATAATTGGTTAAAGTTTCACTAAAATATCTTCAGTGGTTCAAAAGCTATGACAATGATACAAATCAGAGTTACATTTTTGATTGCTGTGGTCTTCACTTTGAGTCAGGGGACATGGCTGTGTTATGTGATACACCATCCTTACATGATATATAATTTGCTAAAGTTTCTTTTAAATATCTTCTGTGGTTTAAAAATTATACTCTTGACAAATATACAAGTTGCCGATTTACATTTTAAATTGCCATGACCCTGACCGTGTTGCAGGGGCATGACTATGGTACCTGACACACCATCTAGCCATGACATATATTTGGGCAAAGTTTCATTAAAATATCTTCAGAAGTTAAAAAGTTATACTCCAAACAAGTATGCAAGTCACAGAATTACATTTTCCCTTGCCATGACCATGACCTTGAGGCAGGAGGCATGGCTATGGTACCTGACACACCATCTAGCCATATATATATATACTTGGGCAAATTTGAAAATCTCTCCAACTATTACAAAGTTCTCAGTCAGAAAAACATAATATGCCTGATTTTATGGTAAACATATAAAAAAGTATGCACTGTTGCATCATTGGAGATTAAAGATCAGAATCAGTCTCATTCATTTGAGAAAGTTCAGCTTTTATCCTCTGAAGCTAATCTAAGGTCATTTGGCTTAACCAACTTTTTATTCCAATACCCAATTTTGTTTTGATTTTACCAGTAAACCTCCAGTCTAGAACATTTTTTCTAAGCAACCAGTATTTTTCCAAGCAACCAGTATTTTTCCAAGCACCCAGTATTTTTCCAAGCACCCAGTATTTTTCCAAGTACAATGTATTAGAAATCAGGATACTGTACACATTATCATAAGAACTGACTCTGCAAGAGAGGCGGGGTGAGGCACTTGTTATCAATCTGTTTATACTCTAATTTTTTGGTGTGTTATTTGTATCATGAGATACAATGAATAAAATGGTTGCTTAAAATGAACAATTACAAAATTCCATCAGAATAAATAATAACACCTACAATAAATAAAGTTTCTTAATTATGGATTAAGAACATACATGAAATGCAACCAATCAATCTGCTGTATACTACTGAACATCATTAAGATTTAGAGGGACTTCTTTCATTTTAATACAGAAATTTTATTTTATTTTGCGTAAATATCATACTTGTGCAAGCAACTAGCATATATCATTTATGGTGTCATTCATATATGATCACATATACATGTTTTATTAGTCTCACCCTTTAAAAAAGGAAAAAGTCACATTTCAGTCCACACTGGATATACATAATGAAATATGCCATAGTAACATCGGTCTTGAAAGACCATTGTTTTGGAGGATCACATGTCATGAAGGACCAGATTTTTCATGCACAGGACAATGTTTTTTATAATGTGTTGGCTTCTAATAAGAGACCACCTGGCTTCAGAGACCACTTAATGTTGGCAGAAAGGGTGGTTTACCAAGACAGGTTTCAATGTACTAAACAAAGTTAACATAAACAAACAGCCAAGGACTTTGAATTTTTCTTCAAACTGTGCTTTTGAGGCAAAAGCAAAGTACTCTGTTTGTAAGTCAAATTCAAAGTACTGAGAATACTGATGCCTTAGAGGTGTGAAGTGATACTAATTTACACAAGATCAAATGGAAGAACATAACTCCAGAGATATCGTTATTCATGGTTCTTTTTACTATCGTAAACATACTCCAATAAATAATCTTTATAATGGTTTTCTATATTTTCTTTCCTTTTTATGTTATTAGTGAATTTATATTAATTTGAAACATTATTTGGGAAATTATTGTTATTTCATTTAAAAAGCATTTTTCTACTAATATTTCAAGTATTACCATCAGTGGAATACCTAGGGGATAACTACTATCAGGGCTAAGTACCTAAATTTGAGTTGCCTACCTTGACATAAAGAGGCCAGTGGATCTATACTTTGCTACTAATTTTAGTAAGACCATAAAGTTTGTTACTATTATTAGTAACACAAACTATATTTGGTAAATGTGAATGGACACTATGCCATAAGCATATAGGGACTGAAATCCCTCAAAGCCAATAATGTTAATCATTTGAGGGGAGCTTCACGGTCCCCTTCTTACTTCTTTCATACCATCAAAATCCCATCTACAAGAGAAAGAACCATTACAAGAAATATTCTGTTAATGTAGGATTCTGTGCAGTCAAATGTTGGTTATCTGGTCCTACTTTTATAAAACATCTCAACTTTGAGTAAAATCTCAGCTCAAACTGTGCAAGCTAATTATCTGCAAACTACAATGGGATAATTGCATGAAAATTGAGTTTTGAACCAAGTTGGTTATTGTCGACTTAACATTGGGATACTTTATAGAAATTTTACAGAGGTGAAAAATTAAGACTTGAGTATGTACTCAAGTTGATAAAATTTTATGAAAGCCAAGCTTGGATGGAATAAAACTCAGAGCTTGAGTCTGAGATTGAGTTTTCAATCTAAGCCAATCAAAAATGATGTTACAAATGTCAAGTCCTTTGTGATTGGCTGAAACAAAATCTCAAGTTCAAACTCAGGTTACTTTTTTTTATGATCTTCAGGCCTTGAATACCTGGGAGACAGATTTTGTTTGGATAAATAATTCTCCAGATATACGACAATAATAAAGAACATATTTTACATCCATAGGACATTAAATTGGTCTTGATGAGTTAAAAATCCACATAACTGGTGAATGGATGATGAAAGTTTTATTAACTAATCTTTGTCTACAATTGTTTTACATATGGAATCTGCTTATTACAGCTTATCTGCATATAAATGACTTATATAAGTCATAGCCTGATGTGTATTTTAAACAAGAATGCCAAGGCTTGCTTGTTGAGCCCACACACAAAGGAAAAATGTAAACCAAAACCTAATCTGAAGTGTTGAAACCAGGTTTTGGAGTAAAATATATTTCTTTGATAATATTTAATCACTCATAGCATGTTTGGAGAACACCCACTACCTCACAAATCCAGCCCTTCCAAGCTAAAAAAAATGTTTTTTTAAGGAGGTTGGATGACAGAGGTTGAGATCTGAGGGTTGCCTTGTAGTGGTACTTTAGCAGTGTTGATGTGGAACAGATGCAGCTATGGAACTGAAGACTGAGTGTTGAACAGCCCTCGAGTACACACACCATGTGTACAATTCATTCTCAGGTGTGTCTGTCGGCAGAGGTCTAGGCAATGTTCAACTGGCAAAATATAGCCATGGAGACCCGGTTGAGCATGGAGTCAATATCTATGATTTTGTGAACCACATGTTGCTTGTCAAGGAAAGATGTCCCATTCACGCGTACAGAGGCTAGTTTTGATATTCCTGGCCTGCAATATCTCTCTTGATAGGTGGGACTTTGGTATTGAAAACAGAAAACCAGTATGTGTGCTTTGTAGAAAGCAGGAAATGAAATTAGATGGCAGTTGTCATTGTGAGACCTGTTGACAGCTGGGTCTTGAAGTTCTCTTTTTGAAGCAGTGTCAGATATCAATGACTTTACCAGACTGTGCTGTTTGAAAGAAGCCTGATCTTTCTTGGGTAAAATGTCAACAGATGCAGGAATTCTGCAAGAGGCCACCGATGAAGATGGAGAAGACTAACATAACTCTGGAGGCAGTAAGCAGAAGACTTCTTCAATAGATGCATGGAAGGCAAAGTCTTCTCTGGATATTGTCAGATTGAGTAAAGATGGGGCTTGGGAACATACATCTTTGCAATCACAAGTGTCATGCAACCAAAAAAGACTCCTGCGATGGTAGCTAAGCTGGCAAAGCAGGTAATTGGAAATGATGAACAAATCTGGAAGTCTGTCCATGTTGGAAAACAGTTATCTTTCGGTGTCATCAAAAGTATGAGGTGGGTACTGGGTGTCCATTAATGTGAAATTGTTGTAACCAGTACTTGATTGCAACAAAGCTGGGACTGGAGGGTGATCGGTCCAGCACCAGTTTGTGATGGCTTCATAGGTCCAATACTCGATTTTGTGGGAATCTTGTTTTCCAAATCTGGTGCTGGATCTGCTGGGCATCTGCAACAGGATCGGGGATGGAAGTAATTTGACTGGGTGCCGGATGCTGTCTTGAGTCTGAGACTGTATATGCAGGGAAAACAGATCACTATACCTAGTCCCAGCGATTTAGGGCATAGGCTGAGACTGCTGAAACTGAAGTGCACGAGAGTCTGGGCTGGCTAACATCTAGAGCTGAGGCCTAGTACCAGCTATCAAAGAATAAATCAAAATAGCCAGTACCTAAGTCTATATGCGGTATGGGTTGTCCAGGACAGGTCCATGTGGGCTGCTCTACCGTGTCAGTACTGGCCTTGTAGTCTGTTCAGTGCTGGTATGATCTGACTGTGACACTGGGGGCAATAGCTTAACTATGGATGTTTGAGCAGACTAAGATAACAAATATTGCCTCATCAGAACTGGCAATCTTTCTGCCTCAAGTGAATTGGGCAAAAGAAAGTTGGCAACTGAGGCAGCATTGGTGGCAATATTGATGGTATCCGCATCCCTATGAGAGTGTTTCTTGGCTCTCTCCCACCAGCCTAGGTAAACTGTTTGGCCAAAACTGATGTCTATTGCTCTTCAGACCATTGCAAACAAATATCACGAGTATGGTCCAATCAACACCCCATACATTTAATACAGGTGGGGTAATTATCTTCAGCCAAGCTTGAACTTCTTACACACCCCACACTTAATTCTGTCCATTGTTACCTATAATTAGTGAGAGCAAAAGAATCGCAGATACAAGTGAAATCAATAACACCTTGTGCTAAGTTACAATTAAGTGGGCACTATGAATTAAGATAAATACTAGACAAAACTGAAATGATTTTACTTCTGGGAATACTAGGATAAGTTACTTGACATAACTTACAATAAAGGTCAAGTACTGAGATGAACTGCAATAGTAAGTACTATTGACCGTTATAGTATTCATATACTCCCCCAGTAGTTTGTACCCCCATTGTGATTTTAAAAATAAAAATCATAAAGGATATAAAAAATTCACAAAACTTAGTCACTTCATTCAATAATTTATAATTTCTAACCTGGCTGTTGACAGGGAGTCCCTAACACTGTCATCTTGTTTGCATTTCAAACTAAACAGGAGTTTTCAGCGTAAACAATGAGCCTGCTCTGTCCTTTACCGGTTTCTGGAAAAGTCCATTTTCATTGAAGGGGTGAGGTTTCCAGGACTACACATACATAGAAAGTAAAAACAGTGTCGGCTGCATCCAATATTTGGAATGTCTAGTTTTAATATTTCTCAAAAAGATTGAACAAAATAAAAAGGGCAAGTGGTTTAACTTTTATATACATGGGTTCAATGGGATGTAACTATGTAGAGCTTATCGAAGACGATGAACTACATCACTCCTGTTGTCTGAAAAGGTAGACTTGCCCATGCAAGTAAAGAAACTTCCATTTGGTTTGAAACGCAAACAACATGACAGTGTTAGGGACCCCCTGGCAACAACTGAGTTAGAAATTATAAATTAATAAATGAAATGACTAAGTTGTGTGCATTTTTTATATCACTGAGGCTTTTAATTTTAAAAATCGGTAGTGGGGTACAAACTGCCAGAGGGGTGGGGGGAGGTGGGTGAATACTATAGTACAGGCAATTAAGATGGCACCAATTAGCTTATCATATGACAAAATAGACAAGTTGCACAAAATTCATTTATGATAAGGATTGGGTGAAAAACAGTATTGAAACAGATGGAGTAAACTTCCCTGGAGATTAGAAAACTCCTAAGGATCAATGTAAAAAAAGAAAAGGCACAAAAAGGAAGTTATCTGTGCAACCTCTTGTGAGAGCATGCTGAACAGCACAAATGGAAGCAGTCACTGGCAACTAATGGGATCTGGACCCAATTCCTCTATCCCAGAGGAGATCTTATTTAACTTTCAAGCTGATGACATTTTAGCACTTTTATTACTGAAGCAAACCAAAAGACATGGTTAACATCTTTTTAAGCTTGAGAGGGCTAAACTTACAAGGTAGTGGATGTTATCCTAACGTATTATGATCAAGTAATGTATCTGAAGAAGTTGCTGATGGAAAAGTCACTGCAATGCCTCCCCTTTTCCCCTAATGTGGGCTCAAAAACAAAACAAAGCATTGCAACAAACTCAAGAAATGAGGAACTTGCTTAAAAGAGGTCACGATCTGACAAAAGTCATAATATGACCAAAAAGAAAAAAAGATAAAAGATTTTATCAAAAAACTGGACTGTAAAACATTTTATTATGCAAGGTTTATAAACCGAGGTTCCCAACTTTAACATACTATTTGCCCATAAAATGATCCAGATTTTGTAAAGTTCACTTGAAAGAACTTGTTATATTGACTAGGGTATGCTCAAATTCTACACTGTTTCATCTCCAAAAACTAGAAATGTGTCCAAAAGACACATATGCCCCTGCCAATATGGTGTATTTAAGACATATTGCTTCAAGATGCAATATCAAAATTCTTAATCAAATAGGGCCATGTCTTACTATGTGGAAATCAAACTTGAGTGGGCCTTGTCAATACATAGGTCCATAACAAATTTGATTCAGTCCATTAAATAAATGAAAAGTGATTCAGCAGAAACTGAATTCATGATGTAAGGGCAAACTTTAAAGTCAAACAAGGGTTGTAGCTCCAATTTTAACATAAATATATCAAATCAAACATGACCTACAATTTGCTCAGTGTAAAGTCTGATACTACATTTTATCTCAGCCTATAAACTTCTTCAAAAGTTAGTGCACAGAAATTGAATTCATGATGCAATGGTGCAAAGAAATTATGACAGATGTAGATCAAAACTGTTGAACATAGCCTACATTTCCTCCATATAAAAGCTCATAAAAAACTTGGTTTCAATCCATCAAGTGCATCAAAAGTCACTGAGCACAAAAAGAAATAATGATGCAAAGGCAAACATCTAAGTCATACTGAAACAAAATTTGTGATGGACATGATGAGATGGATGGACATATGATAACACTATATGTCCTCTTCATAGCATATGGCAAGAACATAATACAGTAACCTCAGGAAAACAAGGAAATTGGCTTCATAAGACAGGTGCATGCTTAGATAGATGTCTGCTCATTGAAATAATAAAATGTAAGGTATCCAAAAAATGTGAGTTTTTAAGACAGGTGTTTGCTGAATAAAGATAGCCTTTTATGAAGGTTTCACTAAATTTTGTTACCTACTGCATTCCAAATTGAGTAACCTGAAAACCAATGCACTAACCACATCATGCAAGGTAATTTAGCAAGTAATTATGTAATTCATGAAGGACAAACTAAATTCATGCATGTTGTAGACCACTTAACCTTTAACCACACCATCAATTTGTAGTCAAATATTGCAGTCAAAGCTGCATATAAAGCCCATGATGAGGGCCATTTAGAATGGTCTTTATCAGAAAGTAGTTTTAATATACTATTAAATCTGGAATTATTCATAATACTTATTATTTATATATTAATGAGACCTCTGAAACTTGGCCTTTGTGACAGGTGGTCACTGTAGCAGGTTTATTGTAATTGGCTGTTCAAAGCACCCTGAGGACAAAGAAAACAACAGAAATGTCAATACGTTCTTTCTTGTATCTTTATCTATTATTTTTTGCCAATCATATAAAGATTACCTGGTGGATGATCAGTGATGTGAAAATTGATCTCAGAGTGAGCTCTCTTGATGGCATGTTTTGATGGAACTAGGAGATCACAGTAGGACACATCCTGCAATTGAAGGAAAAACAGATGCTGTAAATGACACACAATTAGAAGAAGAAAAAAAACCATATGCTGTAAATGACAAACAATTAGAAGAAAAAAAACAGATACTGTAAATCACAATTAGTGTGCAGAAAAAGGAGCCCAATGTAATCAAATACTGTGAATCACTTTAAATTTGTGGGTATCAAATTCTGTTGTTTTGTATGAAAATATATATTCATGGGTACTTAATTTCATGAATTTGTCATTTGAAAATAAGTAAAAAAAATTTAAAATATATATATATATGTATGTATGTATGTATGTATGTATGTATGTATGTATGTATGTATGTATGTATGTATATATATATATATATATATATATATATACGATTATACTGACATTCCTTTCACTGCATTTTCAAGCAAACCAGTCTAATCCCTACTGCAGAAATAAAGTTGATTTGGTAAGTTATTCATTGCTAACACTTCCATAAATGCAGAGGCCTTAATCAAGCAATGGTCAAAGAGAGGGAAACTTGAGTAAAATCTCTTACTATTACAAGCCTGCCTGATCTTAAGGAGTCCTCTGTTTGTTGACCAGAAGCAGATACCATGTAAACCCTGTACATGACTTACTGCTCCATTGTGTGATCAGGCAGTAGCGTTTTTTGCTGTTTCAAAACACCTCATGGAGCGAAGCTGCTGTCTCATTTACAGGAACAGATAAGTTTCATTGATAAGTTGCATCCCCCAGATTTATCTGTCACAGCCCAGGCGGATTGCTCAATTATATCAATGGAAGAACAATGGAAATGTACATGTTCTCTCAGATAAGGTCTCAATCAACCTCAAAACATGTACCTGTAAGCCAATTCATGCAAAGTGGATTATATCCACACATTACAAAGTGTCACTTTGGATGAGCATGATTAAAATGGGCTTTACGGTGAAAACTGTTTTTTTATTCATCAAACAACTAATGCTTGCATCAGACATGGTAATTGCTTTAATATAATTTATTCAGAATGGAACAGTGTCTAAAATAAGATAGTATAGTACTTTTGTGATCCACATATTATGTTGGATATTTTCATGAATGAATAGTGACCTGTGGTATTCAAGGATACATGTGATTAAAAAAGGTGCAAACTGTGATTGACATTTTATTTTCTTGAACTTTATTGCTGTCATGTTTTGCATATGTTTGTAAATTTCACTGGACTGCATAAAGTTTTAGTGAGTATTAAATATTAATTTAATAAATTGGGTGTTTTACTTCCTGGTTTGGAACCAATTGTGTTTTTTAAAATTCAATGCCACATTTTGTAAACACTGCAAAACACAAAACTTATGGTAAATGACCAAGTCTTAATTTAATAATGAATTTATTAATCATATTGAACGTATCAAACAGCTTAGTGACCAAGACTGGTTCAGGATGCACTTGATTATATGGCTCCATCTGAATAAGTGTTCTGACCTGTGTCAAGTACTATCATTTCAAATGTACATGGAACATCAGGAACTTGAACCGATAGTATAGTTGATATTGATCAAACATGTCATAATACAACATGGAATGTGCTTACGACAGGAGCAACATGCTGTCAACTCTGGACTAAATGCTTAAAATTAATTTTTTTTGCATAATTTGAATGCATTAAAAAATTTCTTTATGCACTTTCAGTCAAACTGACTGCATAAAATATGCAAACACACTGTTTATCTAGAGATCTGCTAATGTCTCACTATTTGCCCATGCAAGCTATGTCTCCTACACCAAATCTTTTTATTACATACCTGACCATCCTCACTCCTAGAGATCAACTGCTGGCCGAGTAACAACAATTCTTCTGTAGAACTTATAGATCTGGTCCCCGATGGATGCCTTGTTCGAGATAATATGGGAGGCTCATCAAGACCCAGTTCTGGCCTGCAATAAAAAACAAGAAGAATCCAGCAATTTGTGCAAAATATTCCTGCTGCAAGACATGTCAATCAGATACATTATGTGATTGCAGAAAAAAGATCAATGGTTTTAAATGGTAGAACTGATTTGAAAGGGGAAGGAGGAGGTTGGTTTAGTTCAGCTGTACTAGTGTTTATTGGATCTGTATTATTATTAATCAATGCATATTTGTGGCTGCATACAAATGGTCAATGCTTTGACGTTTTTATTTTATTTTAAGTATTACCGGTAATGACCGTACTGAATAGTGGATCAGCATCATTTGTAGGAAATTCATAGGTCTTCATGCTGTATACTTTCTTTCAAATTCTGTCAAAATATTTTGAGAAATTTTTGATGGGATGTCATCCCAAGTTTTGTTTTTCATTTTTAGTAATGCGTCCAAATTTGATGGCAGATTGGCATCATTTTTACAAATCTGAAAGGCCTTCTTGCAAGGATGCTTTTTGTCAAATTTGGTCAAATTCTGTTTCAGCTGTTTGTAAAAAGAAGTTGTTTAAAGTTTTTCTATTTTCAGTAATATTAGATGGACATATTTGATGGTGGATCGACATCAATTGTGCTTTTTTGCCTTGATGATTTCTGTCAAATTTTGACAAATTCAGTCCAGCAGCTTTTTGAGAAAAAGTCATTTAAAGTTTCTTATTTTTAGTAACAGGGGCCATATTTAATGGTCTGTCTGTATCATTTTTGTACAAACCTGAAAGGCCTTAATTGTTCTGTGTTAATTTAAAGGTTTTTCTATTTCCAATAATGGCAGCCATATTTAAAGACAGCTTGGCACCATTTGTAAAAATCTGAATGGGCATCATGCCAGGATGCTTACTGTTAAATAAGGTCAAATTCTCATCAGCAGTTTTTTTGAAGTCATTTAAACAATTTTCTATTTTCAATAATGGTGGTCACTTTTGATTGCGGATCTGCATCATTTGCATAAAAATGCTCTCTGTCAAGTTTAACTGAAACTGGTTCAGTGGTTTTTAAGAATAAGTTGAAAATAGCAATTGTTGATACATAATGGATGATGCAAGAGTGACATAATATAAGCCCACTCAGCCTTATGGCCAGGTAAGCTAAACAAAACCAAACAAACAAAAACTACATTTCGTATCAAATATAAATTTGTTTTTAAGATCTTAAGCTGAGTGATTTTTTGGGGTTCTTTTTCTCATTAAATTCAACAATTTTCATGTAACTACTACTACTGTCATTATGACAAGACTTGCTTTTGATGTTTTTAAGAGCTTTCAAGATCCAAAGTTACACAAATAACAACTTATAACAATGTGTGATGGATGGATGTACAGACAGAAAATAGATAGATGGATGGACAGAAAGCACCAAACCAATATGTCTCATTCCCAATGTCTCCCTCCATAAGGGGATGATTGTTAATAGTCCTACACATCTGAATAAATGCCCCATGGGGAGAGATGCATTTTGACTCCAATGACCACAGATCTTGTGCAAAGGACATACCGTATATACTCACATATATGCCGGGTCCAAATGCACAACATAGACCCTGATCAGGTTCTATGTTGTTTGTTCTACTGATTAGTCATTACAAACTGCATAGACTCAGATCTGCTGGTGCATTATGTGACGGTAGATCTCGGTCTAATCAGTTTGCAGTTGGTTTTAGCTTATACACGAGTATATATGGTAACTTAAAAAATATTTTTGTACAAAATGCATTTCCAAAACCTTATGGAAAGTGCTATCAAGCAAAAGATGGTGAAAGGCAATTCTAGGTGTGAAGGAAACCAGTGAATCGGGAGGATGTGACTAAACATGGATGGATGACCTCTGATCCTTGCACATCCTGGTTTCAAGAATCTAATGCCAGACTGCAGAGGCACAAAGCAAGTGTGGCACCAGTGTTATTCTGTCCTCTGTTTAATTAGTTACAGCTTTCCTCCTATTACAAACCAAAGAGGATAACATAATACAATTATCAAACATCAGTGGGTGGGCTTATTAACAAATCAATATATCTTAGAAAATAACTGCCAAAAGTTTGTAAAAGTGGAAGGTGTGTTGATCATCAATCATGGGTTTATCAGTGTTGTTCCTAATCTGTTTTAGCACTGCACCCTGCCCTCCCTAAGTACCAACCCCCCCACCCCTTTGGGGGCTACCATGTCTTAAATCTTTGGAAGCATTATTAACATCTATTTTTCACTCTCAGTGCAAATATTACCTTAAATGCACCAGTGGAGGGGATAAAAATTATTTCTCTTTTAGAGAGGATGCCATCAGAAGAGACTTGACCATGCTTAAAATGTCCTGACAGGCAACTAACACCCTACCTTGATTAGTGGTCTGGAGGCAACACAGTGGCATATCATCAGATAACTATGGATAAGTTAAAGCACATCATGAAATGAAACATTATCACCATATCCATTTCAAAAGCAGACTTAAACAGATAGGTGTTGACATGTAACTTCTGGATGTGCTAAAATCAGAAGAAGCACAGCCAAATTCCATAATCCTTCCTTAAAATCCCACTTGATGAAAAGATTTTCAAGTTTTTGCAAGAAATTTTGCCATGTGCACCCAAGGATGGAAAGAATGACATGTGAAAAAGGCAGCCACCATAATATGGTGGCATGTAACTGGCATCCAATTGTCCAGAAAATTATACGAAAAAATCACAGATTAAGTTGACTCGTTGTGATAATTATCACAATAAATAATAATTAACTTGATAAGTCATAAAAACTTAATATAATATCATGACTTTATCTTATGATTATGGAAATATTCAGCTCCCATCGATGTGAAGAGATAATTCTATTGCACAAGTGATCAACTTTTATGTCAAAAAAATGAGTTACCGACTGCAATATGTTGACATGATTATGCAGACATGACAACAAATTTACATACTTAGCTTGTTATATTGTGGCAACATGTCAGTAAAACAACATATCAGTAAAATGTTAGCTATACCAATTTGTCATCATGACTACATAATCATGTAAACAAATTGCAATCAGTAACTCGTTTTGTTGGTATACAAGATATTGTCCTGATCACATATGCAAAAGAAATATCTAGTAATGTCAATGGTCGCTTAATACTTCCATACAAGATAATGCCCAGATATGAGATCCATCGAAGTGGTTGAGTGGTTGAGATATGTTATAAGTAAAACTCTGGTGTTTGGAACAGCTGAGTTTGCTTCATAAATGTAGTGTATGGCAAGTTAGGCAATATTTGACAGTTCTTGGTGAAATTAAACTAAAATAAATAAGACAACCTTGGCACTACTACAGATACTAGTAACCTGAATGCATCATTCATATATTCTTGCAAATGAAATAAAGGATTCAAAAAAGTTCAAGTTCTATTTATAACTTATCATGACTACTTGAAATGGACGTCACACCTGGGCATTATCTTGACATAAAGATGCCATGATAATTTATCATGAAAGATCATGATAATCATCATGATTTGCCATGATAACTATCATGAAATGTCAACATAATATCTCCTGCATGTCTACATATTAATTATCATGGCAAGTTGACATGATCCCTGATTAATCCGATGTAATTATTCTGACAACTCTACATTTAGAAAGTCATCATAGTAGAGTGGTAATACAGCAGAATGACATTCCATAATTAAGCACTTTTAAAAAAATCACATAACATTAATAGCTTTCAGTTGAAAAACTGCTGACAAGTATTTTTTAAAAATTTTTTTTACTTGCAATTAAACATTTTTAAAATAAAATTGCTGGACAGACACATGGCCTATATAAAAGAAGTGCATGTCAAATTTATTGAATATTACAAAATTACTTTGTAAAACAAGACTTTGTATAAGATTCTCATATTATTAGGAAGGTTACAAACCTTGCTATTACAAATTTTCAGACATAACTCACTTTCACATGGGACGCACCACATATACAACTGTAATATTAAATTCATACAAATGTGAATTGTTCTCTTATTTTTGAATGAATACATTTAACAGCAGGTGAGCAAAACATTAATGCAAGAAAACTTCCAATATCACCAGTAATTAAATAAATCTGAAAAAAGTGGACCTTGAAAACAGGTAACACAAATCAATGCTGACTTGGAAAATTCCAGATGCCTTGCTAATTGGTTAAACTTACTATAGTTATGGCTTTGAGCAATATATCAAGGAATGATAATATCAGCCAGCTATCTTATTTTCCATACATTTAAACTAATTCTGAACATATCAGAGTTAAAAATGCTACTCAAACTCTGCTTCTACCAACGTACAAAAAAAACTACCGTTATACTTGCGCATAAGCTAGGTACAAATGCAAATAATATAGACCCTGATATGCCGTCGTATAATGCATTGGCAGATCAAGGTCTATGTTGTTTGTTCAACTGATTAGTCCTTACAAACTGCATAGACCCAGATCTGCCAGCACATTATGCTATGGCAGATCTGGGTCTATGCAGTTTGCAGTTGGTATTGGATTATACAAGAGTATATACGGTACTTTGCATATGAAGTAAAACTTGTGCATTCAATATTTATAAGAAAATCCATATAATATGACCATAAAAGGTATTAGGCAATAAGACATGTGCCAACAGATTGTCAGCTATGAGAATACTTGAGTATACATTTATTATTAACCTGGTGTTTTCCATATTTAAAGCAGTCAGTTTTCCTTTTAGAGCCTTTCATTTTTGTTGAAGTTTTGTTTGCCTAAACAAACAAAAAAACAAAAACAAAAAAGACAACAAAAGTCAGCTTCTGGTAAATTAGTTTCTGTGTCATTTTGTGTTTATTTGAAAGAAAAACTTATAAAATTACTTATATTCCTTTGTTTGTGGGGAGAAATACTTCCAATTTATGTTTTTATATGATGCAATCTAAATTGTACATTGGTATAGCAAATTTTTTTTGTTGGACAAAAGGGGACTGGCAATAACTCTGGAGGACAAGTAGATTATACATTCTACTACTGGTAGTCTTCTAGGCAACTAAAAAAATTATCCTCATTTTAAGCCTTGCACATTACACACACACACTCACACAATATAAACACAAAGTTGTATTTCTGATAACATTTTCGCCTCTTCAAAATGGTACAAAGATTAGGATACATAATTCATTCTAAGAAGGGCCTAGCTAAAATTCTGCATGAAATATAGGTCACACTGACCATTTTTCATGATAAGTGTGGAGTACTTGCACCAATGCATGCAATCACAAAGTTTCATGACTCAACCATGATCAGTGCCTGAGAAATAAATTTATAGATCAAACTTAAGCAATGTCAGTGAAGCAATAAACCTAGGTCACACTGACCTAATTGTGTTAATAATGTAGTACCTGTTCAATTGCATTTCCTCACCAATTATCATGATTCTAGGTAGGCTATGATGCACACAGTTTGAAATAAAAGAAAAAAATAATGTAGTCATCAGTAAAATGCAAAAACAAACCAAGAGTGGATTTATGCAATGCAATTGTAATTGTAATTATATATATGTCAAGAATGGTCTAGTGGCTAAAATTTATCAGTCCCCTCCAACCTTCCTATTTATTTTGCCAGTATATAGCACCACTAATATTTAGTCACAGCCCATGATGTACTGTGCATAGCAACCAGCAATTAGGAAGGTTTTCTGTCTGGTTTCTCTATTCTAAAGACAAATCATCCACACTCACTTTAACCTTCCTACCAATGTATGTGTGTGGTTCAGTGGCAAAGCAACCACCTAAGCAATACCCGAACGGGGTGGGGCGGTGGTGGAGGGGAGGTCAGGCCCAGTGTGGCCTTAAAATTCCCATCAAACAACTTTTTTTTATTGGGTGGTTTGTTGTGTGTGTGTGGTGTTATCATATATGTATATTGTCATTACAATGTATCATCAGATTCAGTACAATGACAATATCAGCAAAAAATATAGATTGTTGACATCATATAGAATTGGGACTCACCCACCAGCAGCCCACATAAATTTTTTTCCAGTTCACTGTAATAAAGAACACTAATACACAGTAGCATATTTACCGTAATCAGTGGTATCCTCCGCATTAGTACATTTCAATCATTACATGTTTGTTGGATATTAATTGCAAAAGTCTACTGGTAATGGTCGATGGAAATGAACAATGAAATATTTTCTGCGAGCTGTAACCTTGGCCTTGGCCATGCATGTGAATTCAATGTGCTTCAAAGAGCATGAATAATTGCTAATTTCACTAATCTGAAAATAGTATGAACATCATGATATTGTAAAAAAAAGTCACGACATTATGATACAAATTTTGACTTGCAATAACATCACCAGTATGTATGTATCTGCCAACTGTAGATCTCTCTCTTTATCCTGCACTGTCTTTCAATCAACCTACATGACTCTTTACCTGCATACAAAGACCACCCATCTCTCTTTCTCTCTCTCTCTCTCTCTCTATATATATATATATCGACACACACACATACAAACACAGGGAACAAACGTGACAAAGCATGGTACAGCAAGTCAGGGAAACTGGCCAAGCACTTTTGAGAACTACAGGTCTCTCTTTCAAGGTGGATGATACAAATGAACAATTACAAACACAAAAATGTAAATGTAAACAAACAATGTATTTACATCAGAGCTCTCTGTTGTTGGAATCACTGGTTCCAGGTTCCTCACTTTCTAGTTCTGGACTCATTTTCTAAAAAATTTGGTCTACAGTTTGCTATATACTGGACTCTCACCTTTTGGAAAAACATGGCCTTGGACTTTCATTTTCAAAATCACACAGAGAGCTCTATTACATGCTGTTTTGTAATCACTCAATCTAATACTAATATATCCAAGAACATGATTTCCATAAATGGCACATTATATGCCAACCCTGAGTTTAACAGACCCCTATGTAAGCACTTAACACTAAATTTAATGTGCAGAAACCATTATTGTCTTGGACATATCATGACCGTGACATATGACAGTTTCACTCCAGAATCAGGTTTCTTTGTTATCCTAAATGCTAGTCATCCTCAAAGTCTGATCAAGAAACTTACCCTTGAACAAAAGTTATTCAGAAATAATCCATTATTTTCAGTTACAATAACCTTTTACCCCAAAATTAACAGGCCTATTCCATACCTTAAGTGCAAGCCCTCCACAAATTTGATCAAGATATGTAGTGTAGAATTAAAGTTATAATACAAACACCATTTTTCTTCTTTCAGTTAAAGTGACCTTGACCTTTTGCCTTTTGATTCCAAGAGAGATAGACTTCTTCCTTACCCCAAGTGCAAGCCATCCACAAAGTTTGGTCTAGGTCTGTGATGTAGAACTAATATTACTTTGCAGAAACCATTTTTCTTCTATTAGTCACAGTGACCTTGGCCTTTGACCTTTTCAACCCAAAACCAATAGAGTCCTACCTTACCCTAAGCACAAGCTTTCCACAGAGTTTGGTAACTGTAGATGATGGAGAACTCGAGTTATTGTGCAGAAACCATTTCTGCATTTTCAGTCATGATGACCTTCAGGTCTGGCCTTTTGAGTAGGTTTTTTTTACCACAAGTGCAAGCCAACTACAAAGTTTGGACCAGTCACTGACCTTGACTTTTGACCTTTTTATCCCCAAACCAATAGGGTTCTTCCTTGCCTGAAGTGCAAGCTGTCCATCAAGTTTGGTAACTGTAGATGATGGAGAACTCAAGTTATTATGCAGAAACTATTTTTGTCTTTTGGAGTGACCATTTTAACTTTTGACTCCAAAACTGATAGGATTCTTCCTTACCCCATGTTCAAGTCTTCCACAAAGTATGGTAACTGTAGATCATGGGCAAATAGAGTTATTATAAGGAAACCATTTTTATTCTTTACTTGCACTGACCTTGACCTTTAAGCTTTCAAGCCCAAAATCAACAGATTTCTTCCCAAGTGCAAGCCATCCACAAAGTTTGGTAACTGTAGATGGAGGACAACTCAAGTTATTATGTGGAAAGTAAATTGGTAACAGCCTTATGGTGGGCATCTAAAATGCAGAAAACTGTCTACCTTAGACTAATTAAATTGTAGAAAATCAACATGTGATCCAGTTTTTGGTTATCTGAAACAAAGGAAACATATCATGTTACGACAATCATGCGCCATCTGTATTTTGTGGCCAATATACGGCTATCCCAAATTTTTTATAGAATAATATCTATTATACAGTTATAGTCCATAGAGTAAAGAAAGTTTTGCCAAAATTAAGGATGAGATTAAGGAAACAGGAACAGAGTGAATATTTGCATGGGTTTCTATTCTTCTTGATTTAATTTGCCTGGTCTGAGTGTTCTGAGATGGATAATTCAATGAGTTTCCTTTGATCTTTTGGTTTTGAGGTTCCAGTTTTGATTGTGTGCTATGCCAGTCAGGATAATGTTACTGAAATGGTGGCCAGAGGAAGAAAAGTGTTCTGCATTGGGGCTTCTGGAGAATTTTTTGATTTGCCAATCAGATCTATGTAGATTCATCCTACTCTTTAGTTTTTCAGTTTCTCACACACAGGATTGAACAAACTTTGAATGGTATTAAATATCACGTATTTTATGTTTTGCATGTGATGGTGCTGGTTTGAATATGTAGTTTTTGGTCCTTTACAGGGCTGGATAAATCACTACCATCTACTAGTATACTCATAAGTCAAGTCCAACTGCAAGCAAGATAGAACCAGATCTTCCATCACATAATGCATCAGCAGATCTGGGTCTATGTTTGTTATACTGATTACTCCTAACAAACTGCATAGACCCACATCTATGGCATATCTGGGTCTGTGCCGTTTGCAGTTGGACTCCGACTTGCAAGCAAGTATATGCAGTAGTTGTGTTGGCATTTCTTGTAGTAGTAGAATACCTTCCCAATATTTAGCCAAGGTTAAGTAATAAGCAATCTACTTACCTGAAACAACTTTTCCTCTTATACGGGATGGTAGAGCACACAACAACTGGAACTTTCTGACATGACACTATCACAATCCTGAAAGCGCGTCAATTGATTTCTGATGAAACATGACCCTGAGTTGATATATATAATTATGAAATAAAAACAAATGCACTCACTCTCAAAAGATCATGTACTGTGAATTCACTATTGTTTGCAATAACCAATTTCATGGATTTTTTGCTTGCTATAATTCATAAATCTGAAGGAAAACAAACTGCTTGTGACAAACCAGTTTTATTAAATGCAAAATGTATAGAAAATTTTCTATTTACCAAAGATTTGCTCTTTAGTACTTTCTTTTCCACGATCGATGATTTTCCTGATGCACAAGATGTCACCATATCTGTATGCTCTTCACCTTTGAAAGCAGTAATAGTCCATACCGTGAAATTGCTCAGTCCATTCTAGTTATGAAACAAGTTGTCAGCTGGTTTAAAGATACTTGAATTTTTTGTAAATTTAAATAACTTTTGAGATAATTTAGAGTTTTAGTAGTATCTCACAGTATCTTGATAAAATGTTGCGATCATGTAATAAAACAGTCAGTGATCATGTAATAAAACAGTCAGTGATCATGTAATAAAACAGTCAGTTATCATGTAATAAAACAGTCAGTGATCATATAATAAAACAGTCAGTGATCATATAATAAAACAGTCAGTTATCTTGATGTAGTAAAAAGCAGTAGGTTCCTGGAGTAGGTTGTACAAAGACAGCCTTATAAAATGTTTCCTCATTTTATCTCCATAATCTGAATTCATCTTCATTATTTACAATATAGTTTACCATTACTGTTCTGTGTGATTTTATTTTCAACTATTCCATAACAAACTTTAGTGCAACTAAGGCTGCACCATTTACAGGCTAAGTTTAGTTTATTGCCTGTAAACATTTACGAAATTGGTAAGCGTGTAAACAAACATGCACATGGCTGTCAGTGATACAAAAAGTACCTTTTTAAACTAAATTAGGTATTTCACATCTCTGCTTAAGAGGACTGTTCAGTAGGATTTTTCTGTTCATTCCTTTTCGTAAGTCTGGATGATTATCTCGTCAAATGTGACATCACTAGGAAAAAACCTAAGTTGGTGAGAATTGATTGTACATTACACATTAAGTTGATTTAGTGATAATGCTGACAAAATATTCTTTACACAACATCAAGGGTCGGCAACCATTTATATCTAAAGAGCCAAACTACGTCACAATTCGAAGCAAGAGATCAACAAAGAGCCAGTATAAGAATGCCCATTTGTAACTGACAGTATACAATTTAACATTATTGATATTAAACATGGTGATTAAAAATATGAGAAGAAAAGAAAGCGACAAACAGACCAAATTGACATGAGTAATTAAGCATTTTTTTTTTTTAAAATTAATGTTAATTTTAATAAAAAAAATGTAGTGTATTTTAGGGATGACAAAAGAACCGTATTTTGTTCTGTACTCAGCCACATTTGGCTTGTGAGCCATAGGTTGCCGACCCCTACACTACATTATTTACTTTTGAAAAGCAGGTTCATTAATAAAACCTTTAATGAGTAGCATTTTATTTTAAAGAAACACAGTTAAAAGTCTGTTAACCGCTGCATAGTTTCTTAGTCATTGTAGATCCTACAAAAGTGTCATATGCGCCTGACCAGGAAATATGTCCAGTTGCGTTTTTTTTTTCATCAGATACATATATGTAGCAGAATAAAACAATACCAAGATGATCTTTATTAGGTTTTACTTGAGATGTCAGATATATTCAACAAAGACGTGTTTTACAAACCAAATCCTGTCATAATTATAGGTAAAAGACATACAGCAAATGAAACAATCACAAACGAGGTATGGCATGCACACTGTCAATGTGTTACATACAACTAGTTGTTATAGTAAGCCTAATGTACAAAGTGTGGGTAAGGTTGAATTCCAAATCGTTTCCATTCTTGAATAAAAAAAAATTTGGTATATATTTTCATTCATGTAGTATATAGAGTTCATTTTCTTTGAAAGGCCCAACAAAGAATGATCTTTGTGTAGAAACGATAAGACCCCTTGTCCAATTCACAAATTTAAGTACTGATAAAAATAGCATTTTTTACAAAACAACAAAAACTGGTATGCATAAAAATAAATGAATTCACAATACATGTATAAAAAAAAGAGATCAATTACTATTATAAAGTTGTTTCCTGAATTTTTATGCTCAATAAAGCATAGTGAAGATGGATGTCTAGTTCATCTTTTTATCTCAAAGCTCTGCCCGAATAAACTGTTAGAAACACACTTTTCCTTCACAAATAATACTTTGAATTCTTTTCAAATTTCCCTAACTGAGATATATCAACATAATAAAAATGAATGCATCAAAAGAAGTTATTAAAATTGACTTCCAAAATGCTAACATGCACATGAAAACAAATTCACTTTGAGTTAAAAAACCTGTATCACTTCATTTTAAAAATAAGCCTTAATGGTATTGTTGATATATACAAGTCAAAGACACAATACGAGCTGTTTAAATTCAGGCATCTAAAACATTTCCTTAAAATACTGTTGTCAGTGAAAATTAAGCAAGTAAGCAATAGGCAAGCCAGCATACACTGCATATATTATATGTTTGTTCTACTGATTAGTTCTTACAAACTGCATAGACCCAGATCTGCCGGCGCATTATGTGATGGCAGATCTGGGTCTATGCAGTTTGCAGTTGGCATCGGCTTATACACAAGTATATACAGTAATTAACTAACAAAATCAGTGACAAACACACTTGCTACCTGATCAGCAAACTTCTCCTGTTAATGGTCAATACAAGAAGTTTATGATAGACTAACTGTATGAGGAAATATTTTATATCAGTGGCGATTAAAATTGTGAGCAAGTACTGAAAATTGTGTATTTTTGTGGTTATCAATTTTTTGGGTTTGCAAAAGGTAGGCACTTTCATCTGTATGTAATTGTGTGAATTGGAAAAAGGAGTAATATTGTTTAAACAGAAGAATTACAGTTCATTGGGTCTTTAATTTCATGGCTGATAGCAAAATGAGATCCACAAAAAATTGGGACACCAAGAAAAATAGTGAATTCACAGTATTCCATTTAAAAAAATTTGAAAAACATGCATGGAAGGGTAGAACTCATAATCTCCACTAAATAGTAGAGCTGTGCATCCTTGCTGATGCCACAATATGTATCATGATACAAAGGTATCGACATGGCAAATAGTGTACTAATTTTGATGCGAACCCATCATACTGAGCTCGACTTTGTCATCATAATTTATTAGCATCTTTTGTGTGCATCACAATATGATTGTGGCAGTAAATCATACTGTATCATAATTAAAAAAATACTTCCAAATGTTCTGTAATTTTCATCTGATACACCTACATTTTTTGCCAAGAGATGAAGGGGTATGGCATCAGTGCCTGAAGCATACATTCTAAACTTTTTCCCACAAGTCAAGCTGTGGCTGGTATGTTTAGGGAAAATTCAGGCATTTCCTCAGAGTTGTGAAAATTCTGTTATGCCTTATTCAACAATGAACACTCATCTGTGAGCTATCATCAAATGTCTTGTCACTAATGTCTAATGAAACAACTGTTATTGTTCTGTCTGTGAAATCTTTCTGACCTTTAGATTATATCCTCCAAAGCTGGACACAGTGACAATTTAATTAAATATGTCCAAACAAATTGTCTCCCTATTGGTTACAACAACTGGTAAATAGTCTAACTCGACTATGTTACTGACTTCATGCCAGTCAATAAAACACAAATAAATATGAATATAGTCATTTATTAACTTTTTTATGAACTGCTATTAATACATTGAACTTCAGATATTTTCATAAATAGATCCAGTTCTGACTGCTGTACTAAACATAAAATGGCTTGTCTAACATAAATCCAGAACTCATTAATATGCACAGATCTCGTTTACTATAGAACCTGTCTACAACAATGATAATATAAATGTATTTACCACGGTGAAGCAAAATCCAATTTGAAATTTCTCTTCAGAGCGGCAACAAGTTTAGCCAATCAGACACAAGATTACCTCTTTAATATGCAAAGATCTTGCTTTTATTAAACTCATCCTATATCTTGATAATATAAGACTTTTTAACAAAGATTGATTAAAATCTGACCGGAAATATTGTTGCTCAAGTGTTGACAAGCTCAGCGAATCAGATGCAAGGTCACTTCATTAATATGCATGAATTTCTTTCATAATCATACTTAACTAAGATTCTGATGACACAGGCCTATTTACCAAGTTTGATTAAAATCCTATCAAAACTACAGTCTCTACAGTGGTAAAAAAAATTCAGTCGATCAGATACAAGATCACATCTCATAAATATGAATAGATCACGATCATAATAAAAATCATCCAGGAATTTTCTGAGGCAACCCAAAAAGAGGGGAGTGAAGTACATTACTTAACCATCAAATTTTTGCTACTACTTTTCCTAACTTAAAATTTAATGGCATTGACATTGCCAGGAGGACATTTACATCCTCCCTACTGGTCAGTATTCTACCAATAAAAAATAAGTTATTTGCTTCATTTAAAGAGTCATAACACCTGATAAGTTCTAAGAACTGCAAATTGCTGGTATGTCCTGGCTGTGTGGTAGCAATATCAATACCCCTCTAGACACAATTACTTATGTATGCATACTGGCTAATTTCCTGGGAATCCCAGTTCTAAATATAAACCATGCCGAATGGTACTGGATTACAGTAAGGAGACTGTGGGGTGTTTACCAGTAGATGCAAAAGATCAAACTATTTGAATTTACTACATTTTTATTATAATTATCTTGCACAATTATATAAAACATGTGGGAATTTCATTTCTTTTGCATGAATTCCACAATCACGTGCCTGGATACAACACTTAACATATTCATGATATTAGCATATTTACCAAATTTTATTCAAAAAGAGTCAGAAATAAGTCTCTCAAGTGGTAAGAAGCTCGGTCAATCATGTTAAAGACCACCTCATTATTTTGTGTAGATTTCGCTCATAATAAAACACATTATATATCTTGATGATATAAGCCTATTTACCAAGTTTGATACATCTATGATCAGAAATTAATTAAAACTAAAGTGTTGACAAGCTCAGCCAATCTGATGCAAAATCACCTAATTGATATTTATGAATCTTGCTCAAAATTATACTCAACAAAGATCTTGATGACTGAAGAATATTTACTAAGTCTAATAAAAATTGGTTCACAAATATAGTCTCATTAGTGGTGACAAGCTCAGCCATCACGTGCAAATCATCTCATTAATATGCATGGATCCCGCGCATTAATGAATTCCTGCATGATCTTGATCATATAAGCCAACAATCTAAGTCTGACCAAAATCAGATCAAAAATATGACTTCCAGAATGGTAACAAGATCAGCCAGTCAGATGCAAAATCACCTCATTAATATGCATGGATCTTGATCATTATCAAAATTATAAGATCTTGATGATATATATATTGATGATATAAGCATACATTTCAAGTTTAATCAAAATCAGATAAAAAAACATCATTTCCTGAGTGCTATCACTTTCAGTCAATCAGATGTAAGATAACCTCATTAATATGCAATGGGTTTCACTCATCACTGAATCCATCCAAGATGATACAAGCCCATATTTCAAGTCTGATCAAAACTGGATCAGAAATATGGCCTTCTGAATGGTAACTAGCTCAGCCAATCACATCATTAATATGCATGTATCTTGCTCGTTATCAAACTTGTGCAGAGTGGTAACAAGCTCTGAAGGTCAAATGCAAGATCACTTCATTAGTATGGCCACCACAGTGGTAACAAGCTCAGCCAATCAGGTGCATGATGACCTCATTAATAGGCATAGATTAATAGGCAGGAATAGAGTACAAATTGTCCAAGATATTGATAATATAAACCTGTATTCCAGGCGAGACAAAAATTAAGGTATTACCGTATGATTATTGCTCTACTAAATAGCATGGAGACTGTCACAAATACAATATATAAAAAATAACCAAACTACTAGCATTACTGAAGCAGATGATCAATATGTGGCAAAAAGCTTAAATGTTGAGAATATGAGTACAGGATATTCTTCCATGAGTGTATTTCAATCAAAATAGATCAAATGACTAATATTTGTACAAATGTACAACACTGCTTATGCATGTGTCTGCATCTATATTGCCTTTCATTCCTGATCCGCTTCCTGTGATCTGGAGAAATGAAACGGACATCTTGATCTCGAGAGTCGCTTGACTCTCCAGACTGTGATCTTGATCTGTGGCCAACTCTTTCTCCTAGAAAATATGCATTTGATTTTCACTTAAGGTTGTGTTCACTTTATTTCAGAGTAATTAACACTATCTGATAACTAAGGAACACATAGATGTATCACTTTAATTTTGCCTTGTTGTGTTTATGTGATGAAAATATACATAACACCTTTAGCCTCTGCTCAGAAAACTTTTTCAGCAGAAAAATAAATCTGCAGCCCTATGGTTTAAACAATTTCATGTAGATGTATATACTGAAATTGGTACTTGAACCTGTGACCCTGCCTCTGTAAATACAAACTTATGAAATACAAAAGAAGAGAAAAATTCCTGGTGGCCAGGGTTCTGGCTTTGAATTTTCTTGACTTTTTCAGGAGTTTGTATAGACCTTAATTAGCTTTATCAATGAGCTACCAATATTTCAAATTCAATAGGCATCTAAAGACATTCAATAGTATTGTACAAATTTTACACTCTATGACAAAACTCTCAGAAGCGAGTGACAGTCCCTGTCCTAGGACCTCCAATTTTGGGTATGTCCTGGACTTGCCTTTGATTTGTAAAAAGCAACTGATGTAAAGTTTTAAATATACTGGACTCTAAATTTTGGGGAATATGTGTCCCATGTTTTTCTATTCTCAAAATCATACAGAAAACTCTATACGAGACTTGAGTGATACCAATAATAAGCAAAGAGCTATGCATAGTGTTTTATGACCGTATGCAATTGACTGACATTTATATAGTATCCTCACTAAAACATCCTGAAATAGCCCTGAACAATGTTGCAACAAAACTTGGCAAGTACAGTATCAATTGTTTGCCATTATTTATTCTTTCACACTAAAATCCCTGTCTTTTTCAAAACCTGGAACAATTATGTTTTTTTCAGACTTTTTACTCTGACCTATGGCAATCACTGAAATATAAATCATACACAGTTATAATTTAGTGTAAAGAGATTGTTCTATTTTTTGTTAAAGTTTGGAACATTTCAGTAATGGAAAAATTAACATTTCTACCTGCACTGAATAGAACATTTTAGAAGCTTTCACTTTTCTCAATTTGCTTTCTCATTACTTTATATAACTTAAAAAGTTATGGGAATGATAAATAAATCCTAACCTGCCCAGCACAATGTTTAACTCAGTCAAAGCAGATATCCAATGAATTTTTCTTGCCTTGTTATTATATTGTCAGAAAAGCTAAATTCTGCTATTGTAAACTGAGGATCTTATTTGAATGGTCATTTCATAAAACCAGTTAAATTATTTCTCTAATCTGTTAGCCTTGAAAAGCAAAATATTAAAAATTATTCAGCAAGATTCGTTAGTTTCAAATGAAATGAACACAAATGGAAGATCCTGATCATTAAATGATTAAACACAATGTTTTGGTTCAAGAAGTTCAATGAGTTAAAACACGGAATGAAATTTAGTGTTTAACTTGGATGATGTTAGACTTTACTTCTGCACCTTGTATAACATCATTATGTGTAATATTGAAAATATCAAACAGATTTATGAAACATTCAATCAATGAAGTTATGTGAATAAAAATGTCTTTATTTATTTGGCTGTGTTCATACTACTTATAATTTCTACTGAACTTGATATTTTGTGTCAGCCAATCACAAAAAACTTTACTTTTGTAACATTGTTTTTGATTGGCTGTAAGTAAAAACCCAGTCTCAAACTCAAAACTCACTTTTATGATTTCCAGGCTAACTCACTGTGCAGCAGAAACCCTGTGTCTATGCTCTTTTAAGTTGGGTGCAAATTATATACAGGTTAATGCAGTAAACTATACCTGGTCTTTCTGCAATTGGAGAAGTAGCACTGACAAAAGAATCTGGTGGAAGTTGAACCACTTTACGCCTCGCACTGTTCTTCTCACCAGAATAAGAACCTGTCCTGGAAACATTTGAAGAGTACATCATGGTTACTGGAGGCAAATGATACCTAACTACAGGGTCTGACAAATTTCAAAATCAGATGGCATCACAGTGGACTACCAGTAAAAGTTAGCTGCTCAGAGAAGGCAATTTGATTTGAAGCTGTTGGCCATAAACATTCCCTTTGTCCTTTTTTTTTAATGAATTTAACTAACTACTCTCCTTTGTGAAATATATTTATCAATCTATGTTTTGTGAAAAATGTACAAGTCATAGCACCATGTTCTTGTATGAACACAATGGGTTTAATCTGAATTCAACATATGGTAGTCATGACCTGCTATATTCCAGTAGCCCCTGGCCTCCAGACATAAAAGTTGTCAGACCCTGCACCAACAGTAAAGTACATTGTAATACCTTAAGTTAATGTAATACACTGTGGTATTATGCAGTTAATGTAATACACTGTGATATTATGCAGTTAATGTAATACACTGTGGTATTATGCAGTTTGTGTAATACACTGTGGTATTATGCAGTTAATATAATACACTGTGGTATTATGCAGTTAATGTAATACACTGTGGTACTATGCAGTTCCATATTTAACACAGCCAGAGTCATGAATCTCATTAAACTGTAATTATATAGCATTTTTGATGTGCTAAATTCTCCCCCCAAAAATGTGCAAAAAAACTGAATGCGTGAAAAATAAGCATCACATTTTCAAGCCCAATATTATTTCTTCATTAAATTGCTCCAATATTTAGAAAATTCCCCCTTTCTTTTTGCAATCAAGGGGACAATTTCCCCCCTAAATTGTTCAGTTCTAGAATAGACCCTGCTGTTTTATTTTCTCTATTTAACAGTGTTGCACATTAAGCATGGGCTCGCGGGTTTTCCGCAATTTTGTGTCCTATGTCCCCCAAATCTTTGTCCCTGATTATTTGCACAACTAAAGAAATGAGTTATGAAGATTGTAAGACAGTCCTGAAGTTCCAAAACTATGCATTCGTGGATTGATGTTCTGCCAATTACATTTTTTAAAATTGGTTCATAAACTAAATTTAATATATTTTGGTTACAAGTAAACAATTGAATTTTAATGATATTATGATTGTTCTAATTTTATTATTTTAGCTTTTTAGACAAAATCTTTCCCAAAAACAAACTTATGACAAATATAAGAAAAGCTAAATTAAGTTTCTTTATGTGATTTTGCCTATAAACTTGAGTTTTCTCTGTGCTTATCATGTTCATCTGCGATATATTTTTGTACTGGAGCATATACACAACAGTGTCACAGGTAGAAGTACACTCATGGGAAGTGCATCAGAACAAGTGATGCAATGCACCAACTTTCTGACATGGGGTAATCTGGTTGAAAGCATGCCAAGAAGAGTATGACGAAATGTATCACTGATATTTTATGTGCATGCTTTGCTGAAATAACTAATGTTTCCAATGAAATAAGAGATATAAATATGAAAGAGTATATTTCTGACAAGGCAAAAGTAAGTGCTTAGTGCATCAAAATCAAGGACTCCAGAATACTTAAAAAACTTTCTAAAGGTATTTTTGAAGATCTTCTCTTTCATACACAATATGATCATGGAGATTACCGGGGGTAGATATAATGACCTTAATTTTCTGTCAAAATCGTGGTGCATGAACCGTTAAAGACCTAGTCATTTACTGCATCCAATGAGGCAGTCCTACTAATGGAGACCACAAACAGCTAATTACATAATGAAAATCCTACCTGTATTTTAACTCTTGGCTTCGCCATTCATTAAAATTATGTGCTTTGTAGCACAATATAAAATGTATTAACGTAGGAAAAAGAATATATCCTCTGTGTTGTGCATAGGGATCATACATATTTAATAAACCCACTCAAATGACAAATCTGGTGAAGTCTCATAGTTACCTCCATCTTTTGGGAGGTGTTTTCGAATCAACCGAGTTCTCTCTTCCGAATTTTTCAAAACTCTTTTTCCCTTGAGACTTATCAATCTCAGTCATAGTTCGAGATCGCTGCCTGTTTAAAAAGTCCTGACTTTTTTCGGGGCCTTGCTCTGCTGCTTTATCTGACTCTTGTGTCCGCGAGACTTCATTTTCTTTCGTTCTTATTGAATGTAACTCGTCAGTTGGTTCAGTCGTTTCCTGAGAATGTTCTACTTTGATTATATGGTGTTTCCAGTTAAATACAGAATATTTGGTATCTCTATATGTGCCATCTAGTGAGATGTTGGACAAGAAATTTTTGGCAGCTATTCTTCTCAATGTCCGTCTTTTGTATTGCTTCATGCTAGCAGTAGCCATTCTTTTGACAGTTTGGTGCTTGACTGCAATATATAGCACCTATCAACTTTGGCAACAAATTATTATATATATATATATATCCACTCAATCGGAGTACTCTCGGCCTGAAATTAGACTCCCATTGGCATTCGAACTACCTCGGCTATTTCTACAAGACAAAAATATGCCTGCTAGAAATAGCCAAATTATTCTGAATGACAAGATATTTAATCGGAGTATTTTCGGCTTTTCCATCCGCATGCATTGTGTCGAAGTTATTCGACTAGCATCGGAAAAAGACGAATAGACCCCGAATGACCGGATTTATGAATTTTGCGTATGATTGACGGAGAAGTTGCGAAATAGTTCAACAGATTTGCGACCATTCGCAACTTCGAGGTCAGTCCTATGGATGTATGTCGATTGCTGTCATTCGGACCACTTCGTCCATTTAGAAAACAAGGCTTAACTTAGAAGTTACGAATGATTGAACTATTGTTTGAATTCGTAACCCCTCGGTCAACCCAATCGTAGAAATAGCGAAGGTGGTCCAGATATATTGGGGTTTCTTTTTTATTCAATATAAATTTTCGGCGAACAAAATGTATGATTTCTGTAAATTACTGCGCCTACATATCCTCGAATCTCCATATTTCGTGCCCTTAACGTGAATTTTAACGCGTTAGTTATAATATTGTGAGAATCTGTTCAAATAACCATAGAAAGTGTTCAACTATATCTACTTCATTTAATCATTGTTTACAAAATTTTGGCATTCATGTACATTAGTTCAGAATTACCGTTTTCCGAGCGTGTGTAAGTTTACTTATTTCTGGAAGAGCATCCATGGTTCGTGCCACTGACTAAAAGGTCACGTGACATATGACCGGAATGTGCCACTTAGGCCAAGGTATGGATATTATTAATTTATAGCGTCTCCGTGTTTGTTAAATAAAAAAAATAAAATTTAAAAATTATTTTTTTCCCGTTAATTCTATATGCAGCTTGTGCACTTACATTACTGCTTGTTTGTTCTTTTCCATATAACATAAATACATGAATCAATTGAGAGAGAGAAAGAGAGAGAGACAGGGACAGAGCGAGAGAGAAATTTAAAAGTAGACACTGGTGAATGGATACACATTTTATTGTAATAGATTCAATGTCTTTTAATGTAGAATATATGTTTTTTATGAAATAATACTGAAACGAAAACGTCCATAGTGAATATATATTTTCAGTGTAAATTTTTCTTACGTTGTATAAGAATCCCACATGGTTCAAACCAATATTTACCTTGGCTTTGCCGTTGTATAAATTCCCAAAGTGGGTTTTCCTGTTCAAGAAATGTAAACAAAGCCAACATGTGGTCAGCGGACCTATCTTTAGCATATAATACAAAATTCAAGGCGAAAATGTATGACACAAATAAGGCATTAGTCAAAATATAGATTTTCATTCTGATTTGTTTAAATTACATGAAATTACCTATTTAAATATCATTTTGTCTGATTTTACTTGATAAATACTTGCTGTCACTCTTGAAGAACGCTGGTGACCAGTTAATGACGTCATTATCTCGAAACAAGCGCGTTAGGTCGCGAGAAACTTGGTGCACGATTCAAGGATGATTTTGAAGTTAGGTGGATGAACGATACATTCGAAGTATATTTTTGTCTCATATATAGCAGAGGTTGCTTCGAATGACTTGCGACTTCTCGGTCAATCCTAGATTCGTACATAAGCGAACTTAACGGCAGCTAATGGTAGCTATCGGACATTCGCAACTTCGAGGTCAATTCTACGGATCATGGTATAAGATTAAACAAGAATAAAACTGGTACGTCAGAAAAGTACCACAAAGGACATGAGTGAAATATTGCATGAAACATGACATCAGTTCTAACTATATCTAAATACAATATGAGAGCGAGGGGGGGGGGGGAGGACGTTATAGCGTAAACTTTTACTGTGTAACACACTAAATGAATGCCACAATGCCACAACACAACAAACGACTTGCTTTATCTATTGCTCTCAAAACTAATTTACTCCTTGAAGAATACTTTACTGTGCATTAAATGATTTCATCCCATCGGCGACAGCAGTAAACAGTCTTTTCATTAGCTCAGAAATTAAAGTGAAAGCATCTTGAGGTCTACCTCCTATTTGCGCCTCAGACTACACATTGATGCGTCACGTGGCTATATTACTCGTAGTCATGCTCTATTTTTAGACCGGGAAACCCCTACGTTCTTTAAACACTGTGTACGTGTGTGTGTGTGTGGGGGGGGCATTTTTACATTGAACATAATCTAAATTTTATGATTTTTCGACATTGTGAATCGGATAAAAAACAAAACAAATTTAAAATAAAATTTTTGAAAATATATTAAAGTGTTCCTTGAAGTGCTTCTCTTAATTTTATTTGCTAAATTAATAATGAAAATTTGCACAAATGCATTTTGAGAGGACCCTATAAAGTTTTGTGATGTATTTGCGCGGACACTGTAAAATCCATATCTGCCTGAAGAAGGATGACCATGGAGCATGCATGCACATGAAGCGGAAATGTAACATGATAGTACATTGTGTTTTCATTGTCATATCTTTTTGTTCGATGAAAGACAATAAAGTATCTATCTATCTGACTATCTATCCATCTCCCAAAAAAACAGATTCTTGTCGTGTACACTCCTTAATGGTGTGCCCGACAATATTGGACTAACTTTTGTTTGATGCAAGACATGACTGTGCTATAACGGGAATGTTGTGTGTCAGTCTCTCACGAAGATATGTCTTGCATCAAACAAAAGTCAGTCCAATTGTGTCGGGCACACCATTCTAGTTCTATCTTCCCTGTCAGGTACACCATTCCGCTACTATGGTTAAACATTCTTTATCATGCTAAGAGAGACTGTCCAAAAAGAAAGTACTCTTTTACTGCAGGAAATAAAAACAGCCCCAAAATTCCTGTATGTAAAAACCAATCCAATAATTAAGACACTCTAGCGTCGTCTAACAAATGTCATCAACCGGAACATCGCTCGGCCATGTCCGTCCAGTGGAGAAATAACTTGTAGTAATACTGTAACACGCACAGGGGTTCCTCTACCGAGCGAATCAAACACATGCGTGAGGTTGGGCTGGAAGTCCCTTGTTTTCCCCTATTTCCAAGGACTTCCCGACAACATTCATTGTCAACTGGAAGTTCTCGTAACGCCCACGACTAGAAACAATTTTTATCCAATCAATAAATAAATGACCACAATGTCACAACCAAAACTTCACAATTGCATGGCTTTTCCTTGTTAGCAAACACCCAATGCAGGGAACTATAAAAATACTAAAATTGCACCAATAGAATCTTGTCTATTTTCTTTTTAGGTACAGATAGGATAAGCTCTCAAAATAATTTTTTACTAAAATTTTACTTATCATTATTAACCAATTATGAACCAACAAACCCGTATAAACTCTATTGTATCTCTAGACTGGTTCACAGTTGTTCCTTAAAATTAGTACCGTGAGTCCTAAAAACAACAGTCTGAACCGCGTTTCGCACTTGTACTTCCACCAACTCCTACAATGAAAGGCATCTCCAAATAAAGGGATGACCTCTTCCCAATTATTCCAAGGCACAAAACAGTAGTTCTTGTCACGAAATCTCCCACCGAAAAGCACAATCAATCAACACCTCTGAATTAAAATAGGAACTACTTGGTTTCATGTCCACTTATTCTAGTCTGAACCCAGCGCAAACTACGAAACCAGTCCACGCCACTGCAAAGTCTCTTAAAAACTCTAAGTATGACGTATGTTCCTAGAAATTGACTAATTATTCGGGCTGGGAAATATTTTCCCAACACCGACTTCCCATAATCAAACAACTAATCACTAAAATCTAACGAACCTATAAATGGAGACGTAAATACAAATGGAACATACCCAAATTTATTATAATACACATACACTTTATGGGTTTGGTGAGTGCACCACATTTATTGCGACAGAAAATGTCGATAATGTTCAAATTCTGACTTTGTCTCCTTCCGCCGCTATATTGTGCCATGTAAACAAAAGTAGTTCCAAATATAGTTTTAAATGGCGACGAACTACATCCGAGGTTTCTTTATCAACTTTACGGAAAAGGCTGAGGACAATCCGAGTAAAATAAAAATGCACTAAATACAGGATTTTCATTGGCTGAATCGGCAGGAAGTCGACCTGTGATCCCGCTGAGGCACTAGAAAGACGATAAATAGAAATCGAGTAAAATCTTCCCATTTGTGAATTGGTCTTTCTTTTCCGAAATAATGCCATCTAGATAAAAATAAAAGGACACAGCTCTTTGTAAGGAACTTATTTCAGTGTCTATCATAAAGGTGGTAAACAGGCAAATACTGACATGGCAGTATCACAGGACATCCTATTTACCCGGTATTTAATGTTCACATTAAAATTAAAAAATATTTATATGCACTTACTTTTCTATTCTTTAAACAATGAATCTTTTCTCTAGAAGTAATTCTACACTGCTGAAAAATTCTTGGTAATTGGCTTTGAGGTTCTGAGAGTGACTCGTTCATTTCTCACGGCAATCAAGAAAGATGGCATAACTTTATACAAGAAATGTTATTTACATCGATACTCTGGGTAACATAAAAACACTTGCTCTGGAAGAACTATTTTATCGACACGATAAAACACATATACTTCATATTTCAGCAGACGTAGCAACTTTAAATTTATTGTTGTTTTGAAACATATCGTGTAGTGTTTTTTCTTTTTTACCTGTAGCTTTGATGTACTGAGGTGATGCCCCATTTATTTTACAAAATATTTTGTCAGTCTCGAGATTCGAACCATGAACATTTCGTTTTTTATTTCCAACAATTATTCCCCTGAGCTTTTAAGGTAGTTATTATTAGTCATTTCTAGTATATGCGAAGATCGTTTTTTTCTCCCTGCCCGTGCACTATGTATAATTCAGTGCTAATTTAATTTCTCAGCTTTCATTTTATTATGTGTCTCTGTCCGTCTGTCTGTTTTTTCGATATCTCTCTGTAATTGAATTAATTTCTCATTTATCGATGTATGTGATGGTAGTAAAGTAATGTCTGCACGTAGAGAGCCCCTGTTATGTATAACTTTCCAATCTTATTTAGAGAACGTTACAGAAACAAATGTGTCCCAGTGCTCTCATGTACATAGCGAGAGTGCTTGTAGTGACATGTCTTCTTTGTACGTTGGAATTTTAATTAATCTGTCAGTCATTAGCTTAAATCATAGACTAGTATGCATTTGCCTTCAGGACGCAACTCGTTTGATTTGGTTGCTTGACAGCAGCAGTGTATTTCTCTTATTTGGCTATTATTCTTTCTATCCTGTTTTGAATTTATCCTTCATTTACCTTTTGATATTTTTGTATTTTTGTATTTTTTTTTTCATATGCTGGTGGAAACGTGTGTTTCAATGATCCTTCAAAATATACACATACAAGTATAATCATAATATTATTTCGTGACGTAAAAATAGGCTTTTGATCTTCTCCAGTCCAGCTGTTTCCTAAATGAACATTCTTTTCATCGCTGGTATCTTGCATTTATCCGTTCCATTAAGTTTGGTGGTTTTGAAGTACCACAGTTATATCATTTTATCATCTTCAATTAAGGTAGTAGTCATGTTTCAAATATCATGTTAGTATGGTAGTTTCTCATTAGTAAGATATATGAGATTATTTGTGGTACAGTTACTGGACCACCTAACTAAAAATCCAGCGGTTGAGAAAGTGATCCAGCCATGATGGTGATTTTTATGTTGCTTTATGCACTATTATGGAAAGTGGTCCAGCTATGATGATGTTTATTTTTTTGTTTTCTTTTATCCAGTAGCAAGGAATATAGTCCAGCAATGTACAGATGACGGATGGGGGACCTGGTATTTGAATTAAACAGTCAATCATTTTTTAAATTTTTTTTTCATTGTGCTTGGACACGGCCTACACCAGAAAGGTGCTTACAATGTTAAATTTCACTTGTGGACCAGCTCTCCCATTAGCCATTTCCTGTTGGTCAAACATAAGACATGGAAAAACATTTTACGAAATTCCATGGTTGACTATGACTTGCCGCGGTTGGTATGAATATATATATATATATATATATATATATATATATATATATATATATATATATATATATATATATATATATATATATATATATACACACACACACACATATATATTCAACTTACTGGCTTTAGAGAAAAAATACATTTGTGTTCAAACTTCATTGTCCTGTAATATAACTAGTTCCTTTTATTCATGATGAATATATATACATTTTGGTGTATGTATTTAAAAAGTATCAAAATTGCACATTGCTCTATTTAAAAAAGAATTATTGAATTTTAACCTCGAAGTTGTGAATGTTTCAGAAATCTGAAAGCTGTTATTTTTTTTGACGATGTCAACTTAATACTTTCATTGCACCGGAAGAATTGGCGAATAATTGAGATCATTAGGCAATAGGCATGACATGTTCAATAGACGTGTAAGGGAAGCACTGTGATAGCACTAATTTGTTGGGTTTAGTTGTCCCAAACCTAGGTTGACTTGTCTTGGGCCGAGTTATCTTTCGTTCGAATTGTCCGGGTTTGGTACAGGCTTGTTTCTGTCAGCTAAGTTTTGATGGTCACCAAGAAAACCACACTGCATTACTTACGTCACACTAAAAGCGGGCGTATGTGACTAGGGTGCTGACTGATTCGGACCAGGTTTATTACCACCATAACACAGACTGATTCAGACCAGGTTTATTACCACCATAACACAGACTGATTCGGACCAGGTTTATTACCACCATAACACAGACTGATTCGGACCATGTACACTATTATTAAGTTTTGTCTTGGATGTCAACGTGACATTTGCAATTGTTTAAAATATGATATTTCTCATTATTTCCCAGGTATGTTGAACAGTTTCAAACAGTATTTAAGGAAACATAGCCCCGATTTTACGTGCAACATCGGCATAGTTCGATATTCAGATCAATGAAATAACGTAAGACTGTTTGTATTGGATTGCCAATTTAATAAGGAAATATTTTCAAAGGAGCTCATTCACCTCTGTGCAAAAATGAAATAGTTTACTTAATTTTATTGACAAGTAATACAATTACTAACACCGAAAAAGATGGTGAAAACAGGGTTCATGCAGTACATTATTCCGTACACACACACACACACACACACACACACACACACACACACACACACACACACATACATATATCTATATCTATCTATCTATATATATTGGCCTGAGTATGTTATTGCTTTTATTAGATTTATGTAGAATTTAGCTTTATACCATATATTCTATTATATTCTAAATGTACTAAATAAAACTTATATACTTAACAATGAAACTGCGGTGTTGTCAAATTCATACAACGTCATACGTATATATTCTGCGAATCTGTTGAACCTCGTATTAACTGTCACATTAAACTATGTTGGCAAAAACAGGAATAAGTATTAAATAAAAGAGGTATGTATGTTTCATTGTTTTTCTTTATTATATAATATTTCACATCGTTTAAAGAAGCCTGGCATTTGGTCCGAATCAGCCCGTAATTTGGTCCGAACCAGCCATGGTCTGAATCAGCCAGCATTCTGTGACTAGAGTTAGGCTACATGTACCTTGCGAATTTTCTATATGAGAGGAAATCCAATCCGTGCACCGATATTTCACGATATAGGGATTTCTATAAATCTAGAAATCCTATTACGCTTCACAATGACAGGACGTACAAAAAACAAATAAAAAATCACACCTTAAAGTTATCCAACACCGATTCAACGTGATAAGAGTATTCGTGATTCAAATAGATTACCTGACATACGTGTCTTGCCGCTTGCCACTAAAAGTAAAATAAAAAGTTTATTTCTTTCCGAACCATACACTTGATTGAATATGATGAACCATCAAATTTTTTGGAAAGCTAATACTTGTTTTCGGTTCATTTTCGTTTTCGTTCTAAATCTCGCCGGAAGTGTACGGGCGAGATCGGACGAGAGTGAAGGAAGTTGAATTAGTTCATTTGTGTGTTATTATAAACTGATTTTATTTTATGAAATTTCCTAATTTTAATATCGATGGAAACAGGCCCACCAAGTTCTAACCGTGGTTTTCGGGTTAATATGTTGGTGGGTTGTCGAGTTATCCGTGGAGCGGACTGGAAATGGGGTAAACAAGACGGTGGAGAGGGACATGTTGGAACTGTCAGAAATTTCGAGTCTCCTGAGGAAGTGGTGGTTGTCTGGGATAACGGCACAGCTGCCAACTACCGATGTGCTGGTGCTTACGATCTTAGGATTTTAGACAGTGCACCGACAGGTATAATACTGGAAAATACGAAAAATTGATGCTGAACATTTCTAAAGTGTACGTCAACGTTGTTATGTATTGCACCTTTATTGTTCTTAAATAAAATATTAATATTGTTGTGCCGAAATTTAAAACTAATGTAGTTTTACCAAAGTCGGTCCACTCCTTACTGTTGAGTGATCTGCGCAGTAAGTTTAGACCAAGCCGAAATCTCCATTCAGCACCGAGGACAAGCATATGAAAAGAAGACTGGACATTTTTCTTGGTCCTTCAATGTAAGCTGTTAACCCAGAATAGTCTAATAAATCCATCAGTATCAGCACAGGTTTGGGGGTGTGTCATTTATCGGACTGGACCCAAATATGCATTATTGGGGGTTGATGTCTTACTGCATGAATAAACCATGCTGCATAGCATGTTCCGAACTAGATGCCAAAATTTAGAAACATCTTGTATAGTTGGCAGCACATATTGTCATTTTTGAACAGATTAGTCAAATTGTTTGAGTTGTTCTAAACTTACTCTGATGCCTTTTTCCATGCTGAAGTATATCCAGACACGTGGTTGGGTTTTCAAAATATGTTGACCGCCATTTCAGTTGTTAAATTGTTAATATTCAGCAACCTGCTGGGGCTCCATTTGTAGGTCCCTCCACATTATGAACATCATCTGCTTAATTGTATTAGCATGAGGTTTTCACTAAAATATCAAATATGGCAGCCATTGCTAAAAAGAAAAAAACGTGTACAACTTTATTTCAGAAAAGCTCTGAAGAGAATTTGATCAGCATTGACACAGCATCCTGGCATAGGGGTTTTTCAATATCAGATGAAAAACGCATTGGTGCCGTCAAATATGGATAAAGATACAAAAACTAGAGGAACCTTGAACAGTTGTTTTCACAACATATGCAATCAAAAGCATTAGAAGAAATTTAAACAGAAAGCATCCTGCTGACAAAACAAACAAAAGGTGCTTGAATTTTAGTGGTTACCTTGAGAAGTGCTTAAATTTGAGGTCAGTTCCAAAAAGTACTGAAAGAGTACTTGAAAACGCTCAGTAGTCCTTGAAAAGTGCTTGAATTTTGAAATAAACACATTAATTGGAAAACATTAATTTACTGATATAAATATCAAGAACAAAATAAAGATTCATTTTAAAGGTAAGAAAGTCAATGATCATGGAATTGTACTTGTGTGCTGGGTCACATGTATTTAGTAAGACTTCTGTTTGGGTCACTTTTGTGCTATCAGGACTTGGCCTTGTTTGGGATTGTAACCACCTCATGATATTTAAATGAATGTATGCTGTGTTGACTGGGTTGCTAATCTTTACTCTCTAGTGACTGATGTTATGACTATGGTCTAAAAATATGCAACAGGAAGAAAGTGAAACCAACAAAATCAAGTAAAATCAACAAGCAATTTATTTCTAGACAATTAAAGCGAAAATTCAAAAGACACTGACAATAACGTGAATTAAAGTCCAAAAAATCCTATATGTCCTAATAACAAGTCCCAAAAATTTAGAATGTTCCAAATGAATTACAATAGCCATGAATGTCCTGATGTACCACTAGTCTTGAATGTCCTGATGTACCACATTTCTTGAATGTCCTGATGTACCACAATGATGTAATCCGGAATGTTTTGAATGAACTTAAATAAATCCCATAAAATCCTAAAATCTATGAGCACTTTAGTGTTTCCAATTAATAGTATAAATAAATAATTCCTCTCTCTGAATTATATCTGGTATTCACAACTGCAACATCTGATTATTACAATAGCTTGTTTACAGACTGATGTTTAGAACAAGACTTTTAGAACATAATGATCTCTTGTTTCTAAGCCCATATATATATATATATATATATATATATATATATATATATATATATATATATATATATATATATATATATATATATATATATATATATATATACAGGGCTGAGCAAATTTTTTTTTTAACCGCTAGTCCAGGACAAGTGGTTTTAGAAAATTCACTTGTCCCACCTTACTCTTCTCTAGTCCCACCTTACTCTTCACTAGTCCCACCTTACTTTTCACTGGTCCCAAAATGGTAATCACTTGCCAAGATTTGATGAGATGTATGTACTTAATCCATAGAAAAAACAAACGAAATAATATACAATATAATTATTTCTTAAAATAATTTAATTTTTCAAAAACATTGGTTGTTATTATTGGTGTGTCGGCAACTCTGACTTCACTGATTTTCTGCACATGCTGGCTAGTGTCATGCATATATTGTGCTACACAGGCCTTGTGGGGTCCAGACATGTCATGAAACTTGATTGGTTCAATCCTGAATTTGTCAGTTCCACTGACAAATACACTGGGTGAATTTCCAACCTGTGCCAGTTTTGGATATTGTTTGAAATAACTGCAAAACATCTTTCCTTCCGAGTCAATACATTCAAGCCAGGGATATCAATCAACCCAATGCGGCTGAAAATTTCTGTCTCTTAGTAGTGTCATATTTGACATTTTTTGCCACCACGGATTCTTGCTTATGTCTCTTTGGAGAAATAGCTACCGCACACTCTGTAGCAGTCTTATGTTTTATCCCTCCACTTTCAAACAATTTTTCCTTCTCCGAATCGCCCTTATTACCTTCCTTGCGAAAATAATTTAGCAAACTCATTTTATCCACAGAGTAACTATCAGCTTGCTTGGCAACTACTTCTAAAGTGATCATAACATACATTTTCTCTTTTAAAAACGAACAGAGATAGCTCATTAATTAGTGTAATTGTTTTGCTTCAAACGCAATATCACACGTGGAAGTTAATCCTCTGTGTAATCAATTATAAATTAAAGAATCATTACTGTCATTTAATCAGTTCATAAAGGAAACCAACACTGATGTCGGTAAAGTACCTTTCATTAATTTAATTACACTGACTCGCTGGATTAAAATCATAGTGAGCCGCTCGTGAGGATCTGGCTTGACTAGACACAATGCAACAAAGCCACTTAAAACACTGCTAATTGATCACACTGGCTTTCTTTTGTTTGACGTGTTTTGATTTGCCGATAATTTGGTCACTTAGCCCAATATGCAGTCAAGCGGTAACATGATGTAAATGTATACACGAAGAGGGGTAGAATCAAGTATTCAGTATGCCCGGAGGGCAAGATTGGCCAAATAAAGGTAAATATAGTGATTAAAGCACAAAAATAAGGACTTGCCCGACTTTTTTAAAAAGCACTTGTCCTGGAGTAGCCACTTGGAAAGTTTTACTTGCCCGACTTCGAAAATGAATGGTCCGGGACTTCGGGTCATGGGATTTGCTCAGCCCTGATATATATATAAATATGTGTACCTGACAATTCTCATATCAGAATATGAGTAATTTTTATGGATAATTACTTTGTGTACCTGACTTTTGTCACAGCAAGACATGGAAATAACAGTCCAGCTGCTAACAAAACTGGCCTTGTACTCAAATGCTATGTAAACATGTTGTTTACAAAATGATCATAATCTGACTAAAGTACAACTTACAATCATGGACACATATTAAAAATTGAATTTACATAACAAAGATAAAAAAAAGTTGATCAAGTACTCTGTGATGGGAAGCCTATTTTCAAAAGCGATTGGCATAAGTGCTGTATATGGTAAGGATGCCAAGTGTTAAACCAAGAGCTAAATGTTGTGTTTGTCATAAAGAAATTGATGTTGTATCAATGAGTGAAAGTGCTTTGTAGTCTCATGTCATTGGTCATGGGAAGAGGGAAAATCACAAAAAGAATGAAATAATGACAGTAGAAATGAGTTTAGAATACTTTATGCTTAAACATGAAAACTTTAGAGGGAGTCATAAACTCTGGCAAATAAGACAGCAAACTCCACCTCAGCTACAGTTTCTTCACCAAAACTAGTTCAACAAAATAGCAGTACAGATAATGGCATTCTTTATTCCACAAGTAAATTCCTGAACCAGTCTAAGTGATTTGGCTTATTTACATATTTAGGGCAATCATCACCATATTTGTAAGGCACTTTACCAACATTAGTGTCGGTTCCCTTTATGAACTGATAAATGGCAGTGGTGATTCTTTAATTTTAAGTTGAATGTACAGAGGATTAACTATCATATCCGATATTGCGTTTGAAGCGAAACAATTACGCTAATTAAGGAGCTGTCTCTGTTCATATTTAAAGGACAAAATGTATGTTATGATCACTTTACAAGTAGTTTTCAAACAAGGTGATATTACTATGTGGTTAAAATGAGTTTACTAAATTATCAAGGAAGTTAATAAGCATGAGTTGGAGAAGGAAAATTAATGTGAAAGTGGAGGGGTAAAATGAAAGACTGCCACTGAGTGTACAGTGACTATTTTTCTGAAGAGACATAAGCCAGACTCTGTTGCAACAAAAAATGTCAAATATGACACTACTTAGAGTGAGAATTTTTCAGCCACATTGGGTTAATAGTTATCCCTGGCTTGAATTCATTGACAAAAATGTTTTGCAGTTATTGCAGATAGTTGGAAATTTAACCAGTGTATTTGTCAATGGAACTGACAAATTCAGGATTAAACCAATCAACTCTCATGACAGTTCTGGACCTCACAAGGCCTGTGCAGTTAGGGAAGGTCTGAATTCCAGTAAATTCCTTTCCATTCTTGCTCGTGGAAGTACTGATGCTACCGTGTTGGAGCAAGAAATAGTGCATATAATGCATATAAGATACTTGGACAATGGAAAACTGAAAACCTCTGATGTAACAGAATGTATATCAACCTATGTTTTTGAAAAATAAATTCTTTTAAGAAATAAATATGTAATATCATCCAACTTCTTCACTATTTTAAGATAGAGATCTCAGACTTTGGTATATGATTTGAAATTGTCTATAGATGTGCACAACATTTTAGAATTTAATCCAGGGGTCACACTACCAGGCGAAGTGGGTGACTAAGTCGCCGAATGTAAACTTTGCCTTCTTCTCTTAAGAAAGCGAAAACGACTTTGCCCTGTCATTTTTTTTTTTTTTTAGATCCACACTGAGTGACAGTAGTTTATCATTTTTGAGATGCTCCCTCAACCCAGCCAAGTAGTTAGTATAGTATTATGGTCTAGGCGAAATGGATTGCATTATGCTTTGGCAGGTGTTCATATCAATTGTGTTAACAAAACAAACTCTTGCACATTCACAGGCAAGTATTTTAATAGCTGATTGACCAATTAACTTTTTTTCCCCCGCAAGATATCACTGCCTCATTTCCGCAAGTTGTCATTATGATCATGAAAACGTGTGTTTTGAAACTAAATCATCTGTATGTAAATAACAATTTGTGTTTTAAGAATAGAATTGGTGAAATGACTTTCTAAATGTATATTTTGAAGATTTAAACTGCCCTGCTTGCATTATTTTCTTCATAAAATCAGTTTGAAACCGTCAGTGAACCTGCTAAGGGATAATAATGGCGGACATCGCTGTATTTTGGAAGTATGTCTTCATTAGACTATCAGTTGTTATAATTCACTGGACACACACATTTAAGGAAATCATAGGGGCTGTACAATTCGTATAATGCAAAGTGTAACTATTATGTGATAAAAGATTTAGCCAAAAAATAAAAACGTGTTGGTCAGAAACGTATGGGACAACGCTTGTGGAATCGATCAGCGCAGTAACTTAAAGTCAAGGTTGTTTTCTTACATTTCTCATATTTGTAAAAATACGAGAAAAAGTAGCCAAGAAAAAAAAATATAGCCAACCAATACACGACGTTATTATGAATATGTAGACAAATATTAAAACTGCAAATTTTCAATCCTATCTAGGGATTGTTGCAATGAAGCTAGAAAGTGAGTGGTTATATGAAGAAAATCCCTGTTTCTAAAAATAGATGCATCTACTTTTAAAAACTTCACCAAATAATGAGTCAAAAGATTCACATTTAATTTAGAATCAACTCCCTCAAAATGCAGTTGTAAAGTTGAGATTACTCATCAGTGACCAATGTGGTTTGAATGGATGAACACTATGACGTTGAGGACACATGTACATGTGCTCTCATGTGCGTGTGAAAGCCTAATATAGGGGTTGTCTCAAACTAGTTTAGAAATGTTTTTGACTGCCATTTTCTAGTGAAGAAACTGACAAAAAAATCAAATTTGTTCTTTAAGTGGCAGTTGCTTAAGTATTTTACCTATTTTTAATTATAATACTGTAATCTATGTACTCCTGTCATTTAAAATTAATTACAATCTATAGTTTCTGCTATGCTTTTTTGAAGTCATATGGCCAAAATACATTGCATATTTCTCTCCATCTAAACATGCACACTTTCAAGTATGAATACACTGCATATGAGTATGATACATTCATACACTTACAAAATGTGGTTATAATATACATACAACATAAGAGAATTTTCATCTTGAAGATAATGTTAAATGCAAATATGCATAATGAGGAATACAGGACACAGTTCAAATAAGAAAACCAAAGCACACACACACACACACACACACACACATATATATATATATATATATATATATATATATATATATATATATATATTGCATTTCTTGCTATGCTGCCACTTCTCCCTGTTCTGCTCTCACTTCTCCCTATTCTGTCCAAAAGGAGAAGTCACTTTTCCCTACAATTGAAGTCTAGCTTGACCCCTGGTATGTATGGGGGTTGGGATAACTGAGTAAAGCATGGGGATAATGCTTTTCTGCCGCTGGCTTATAGTTCCACCATATGTACATGCATAATCATTGTTTCACCTAGAAAGAAAGAGAGTGGCACCCTGCCCTGCCATTCAAAATGCCAATGCCAACCCTTTTGCTCCAACTGTGCACCCCACTGCCCCATTCAGTGCACTCCGCTGCCTTCTTGAACTGCAAAATTAGCATCTTTATAAACACAATGAAACCATTTTCCATATGACTTACTGATTCAAATTATTGTTTTAATTATTTTTCAGACTTAAATCAATTGCTTCATTAAATGCAAACTTCATTCTGCAGGTCTGTGTTTTTACCCAAGCTTAACTATTACATCAAAGGCACATTGTTGGCCTTCTTATTTTTATCATATAAATTCTGCTTAATAGATTACAATTTGAGAAGAAAATAACAGTGTACATTTTTATTTTGAAATCATAAATATCATAATGATCTCACGACTTGTGACAAAGGCCGTTCTCACAAAAATGTGCCCTACAGTAAGAAGTGCCCTTTACTGACCCCCTCTGTAAATAATTTCTAAATGGAACATTGAAAATATTGTGGATTCATTAAATCCCTTAAATTGTATTTCAGTCCAAGGTTTTAGGATTGACAGGGGCCCTTAGATGCACTCTCTGTATGTGTTAGTGTAAATTAGTGGCTCATTCAAAATATTGCCTACAAGTGTTGTAAACAGATTTGTTCACAAAAGTTAGATACTAGAATCTCATGAGGTTATATGCATGATATTCAGTCTTGAAGCATAACATAAGGTTTTCTTTTTTTTTTCCCTCTTTCTTATTTATGTAAATCCTAGAAAGTTGGAAACAGCTGATGACTTTGCCTTTCCATTATGATATTTATTAAACTTCGAAAGTAACTGGAGCAAGATGGTGGAGTAGGCATGCAGTATCACTGAGTTGTGTCTTTTGGCAATTTCATGCAAATGTTTAAAAATTGCAGAATAAGATGGTTTTGTTTTGAAATAAAATGAGGTAATTTATATATTATGAATTCAGTACACTTTGTTTCTTTTTTTCAGGAGTAAAGCATGATGGTACTATGTGTGACACTTGTCGTCAGCAACCCATATTTGGTGTCAGATGGAAGTGTGGAGAGTGTACCAACTATGACCTGTGCTCTGTTTGCTATCATGGAGATAAACATAATTTGAGGCATAGATTTTACAGGATTACTACACCTGGTAGTGAGAGGTAATGCACTGTTTCCTCATGTAATTATTTATGTAAGACATTTAAATTTCAGTTATTCTGATAGTGAATGTGAATATTTAATGAGAGCATATTTGCAACATACCTATCAACAGCTGAACTGAGATCTTAAATGGCACTGACACAAAACCAAGATTTACATTTATACATATAGGGTCAAATATTCATTGTAAAATGGATACTAGATGGAGTCTATGAAATACTTACTGTATCATTCTTGGATTATTTTCTAAATACTCTTCAATGGCAAAGAACTTAGTCTGAAAAAAAGGACTATTTACTATTAGTGTTGCCTTTATAGACATAAAAATGCAAGTTAACAAATATTTATATTTGAAACAAATCACTATTGTCTCTGCAAACACAATTGATTTTTATTTTTAAAAATTCTTATTTTATTTTTTCTTCTCAAGCCACTTGTCCAGAAATGTGATTTGTCCTGACTAATTTTTGACTTGTCCAATTTATTGTCTTGTTGATTTTCTTGATTATCCAGTCTTTAATTAATCTGTTCTAATGACAGAATTTGTAATCATGTTCTGCAATGTAATCTGCTATCATTTATTTCTGTTGTTAGAATGACTAATCTATTCATTTTAGCTCTACCAGAAGAGCTTAACGTTATGGCCTATTGTTCATCTTTCCATATTCTATCTGTTAGCACAGGTTTTTTTTATTGCTACTCCACCTAAACCACTTGCAGGGTTGCTATGTAACTTACACATACATTCATTCCAAGGTCTAGTTGGTCATGAATGAAAATGCTGCCTGTCTGACATCCACCTTTAAATCTTTTTAATGCTACTCCTCCCAAACTGATAATCATATTGAAATGGGGTTTTCACTGAAAGACTTCTTGTGATGTCTAGTTGGTTCTCAATGAAACTGGTACCAATCTGACATCCAGTATAGGCACCACAGTGGCAGTTTTGAAAATCTTGTTAATCCCAATTCCTTCAGAATGGATGGTCATATCATCATGGGGTTTTCACAAGAAGATTCTTGTGATGTCTAGTTGGTCCTAAATGAAAATAGTGCTGATCTGTCATGCAATATAACCACCATGGCAGTCATCTATAAAACCTTTTTATGGCTACTCTTCCTTAATGGATGGTCTAATAAACCTGGGGTTTTTACTAAAGACTTCTTATGACATCTAGTTGGTACTAGGTGAAAATGTTGCCTCTTGGACATCCACTATGGCCAATGTTGTGGCCATCATGAAAATCTTGTTATTGCTACTTTTTCTGAATTAATGGTCTTATTGACATGGAATTTTCACTAGAACACATCTTATGATGTCTGGTTTATCCTAAATGAAAATGGTGCCCCTCGGATATCCAATATGGTTGGCATGGGGTCATCTCTACTCCTTCGAAGTGGATGGTCATATTGACTTTGGATTTGCACTAAAAGACTTATTATGATGTCTAGTTGATTCTAAATGAAAAAATGGTGCCCCTTGGACATCCAGTGTGGCCACTATGGTGGCTGTCTTGACATTTTTTGAATTCTGCTTCTTCTGAATGATATCTTATTGATTTGGGATTTTCACTTAAAGATATCTAGTTGATCCTAAATGAAAATGGTGCCCCTCAGACCTCCAGTATGGCTTGCATGGTGTCCATCTTGAAAATCTTGTTATTTCTGCTCCTCCTGAGTGGATGGTCATATCGACATGGGGTTTTAACTGCGAGATTTCTTATTATGTTGAGTTAGTCTTAAATGAAAATGGTGCTGATCTGACATTTAAAAAAATGGCCTCCATGGTAGTAGTCTTGAAAATCTTGTTATCTATATAATTTCTGAATGGATGATAAAATTGACATTTCTTTGGAATATGTAATCAAGACAACTTTTTTATGAAAGCATTATGTGTTACTGATTGCAATGTGTTGATTATGTAGATGTAATGTTGTCTTACTGGCATTTGCCACAATATAACACATAAGAGTGTGAAGTTGTCCTTATCTCTGCATAATCTTGTCAACTCAGTGCAATTGGTAACTTGTTAAGAATAATCTTGTCAACTCAGTGCAATTGGTAACTTGTTAAGAATGTAGTCTTAACCATGTATGCTATAGAAATATCTCATCATAATGATGACAGCTTGATACTTACATTCTTAACAGTTACTTCTCCTAAACAGATGGACATTTAAAAACATAAACAAACGCAAACCACCTCTTCTTTCTTGTAATATAATCATGTACAGTAGTTATTCGTATTTTAAAATGATGCTGATCTAATATCCAAAATGGCTGCCTTGACAGCCATCTTGAAAATTGTTATATGGCTACTTCTTCTGAATGGATGGTCTAACTGACATGAGGTTTTCACTGAGACACTATTATAGCAATATTTACACATGTAGCTGGTTCTGAATAAAAATGTTCATGTGACCTCCAACATAGCATCATAGTGGGCACCTCAAAAATCTTGTTATCACTACTCCTCTTGCACGAATAGTGGTATTGACATGGGCTTGTCACTAAAATACTTCTTGCAATATGTAATTGCTTCTGAATGAAATGGTGCAGATCTGACCTCCAACAAATCTGTACTTTTTGTAAGAAGTTTTGAAAACCAGACCAAATTGACATTGGGGTCAATTCAAAGGTTGTTGCTTGCAGTTTTTACATGATTATGCTTATGAACACAGTGACTTGTAGTTTTACAGGTGAATATTGGCCAGATTTTGTATTTAGTTGCTTTCCATTGAACAAGTTGATAGTCAGCACTCTGACATTGATTTTAAGGTCAAAGGTCTTAACTCAGGTTTTAGCGGTACTGCCTTGTGATCATGATAATACAAACAAGTATGAATATATATATATTCATCAGATATATCTAAACACTGGGTCTGATATATATCAGATATATCTAAACACTGTGTCTGATATATATCAGATATATCTAAACACTTGGTCTGATATATATCATTTGTAATCAGTTATAACTTGAATATTCAGTAGTTAACAAGAATAACAGGACATATAAGAAACGGTCTTATTTTGGATTCCTGGAAATTCTTTTCAGTCAGTAGATAATCAGTCTCTTCAAGTGACTCTTGTATTGTTTTATTTTCCTAGTTATTAGAATAACAGCCAATTTTTATAGTTTAAATAAATTATCAGATGTAAAATAAATTTTTGTATCTTTAGTGCCAGTTGCCCCAAAAATGGCAGAGAGATTCCTAATTTCATCTCATTAATCAGAAAGAATGCATACTGTATCTAGTTATAAAAGTTATAAATTTTATTTAATCATGCAGAATTTAGTGTACTTCTCAAAATGTCGCAATTAATTGAGGGACATACAAACCAAAGACCTATACACTGGCACAATCTCCGCATTTTTTTTGTATACATGATATCAAGATTTAGCAACTGTTCACATCTGTTATGAACTTTGAACTCTTAAGAAAAATAAAAAATTGCTCCGATACAAGAATGGTTATGAATATGTTGCAAAAGGTTACATAAAGGTTTTTAGTATTTCTTTTGTATACATGATATCATGATTTAGCAACTGTTCACATCTGTTATGAACTTTGAACTCTTAAGAAAAATAAAAAATTGCTCAGATACAAGAATGGTTATGAATATGTTGCAAAAGGTTACATAAAGGTTTTTAGTATCACAAATGGCAGAGAGATTCCTAATTTCATCTCATTAATCAGAAAGAATGCATACTGTATCTAGTTATAAAAGTTATAAATTTTATTAATTATGATCATGCAGAATTTAGTTTACTTCTCAAAATGTCGCAATTAATTGAGGGACATACAAATCAAAGACTTATACACCGGCACAATCTCTGCATTTTTTTTGTATACATGATATCATGATTTAGCAACTGTTCACATCTGAACTTTGAAGAATGGTTATGAATATGTTGCAGAAGCGGTTACAAAAGGTTTTTAGTATTGAGTCTGACATTACTTGGAACCAGCTGAATAGTTACCGATCTGGTGTACTACCTACAGTTAGAAGAAATCTTATCGCGGACACACAGCAGTAATTATCAACTGACTTATCTGTACTTTGGTGAAACAATAGTTTTATTCCAGTTTAGATAATAAAGCCATTCTGCCTTTTGCCGATGTTTGGAAAGTAACATTTCAGTGCACCATATTGTCACATATAAGAGTTAATACAAGACTGTGTGCTAAAATAACAAGGTTAAGCGGGAAAGTATGATGAGAAAGAGGATAGTACTGGAAATAAATGGTGGTACATAAATCTTGTGAATGAAATTTGAACTTTTAATTTTTTGAAAATTATCACTTGTCTGCTACTCAGTTCTTGCCATCAGGCACTTGTCTGACAGAAAAATTGACTAGCCTCAGAATTGGGCTATCCAGTTTGTACAGCCCTGTACAGCTCTCCCTCATTATAACATGTTAGTTGGGGTCCATAACCACCGACTGCGTTATGTATCGAACCGCGGTATATCGAGACCATGATATGTACAGAACTGCAATATATTGAGAATAACATAATATGCTGAACAGTGGAATAGCGGGCACTATCAAAATTTGGTAAATTATAGTGTTTTGAAAAGGAAATGAAGATATAAGACTAAGTTTCACCTTGTTTTCTTTTAAACCCATATTGTCATACTTTGGAGTGATTTTGATAATAGTGTCCAGAGTAGTACCATGTTACATCTAGAATCGCATTATAACAAGGTGCATTATAATGGGGGAGAACTGTATTACACTTCCTATTCATCTTATAGCATTTCCCTTAGGATTATTAAATTAATGTTTGCCACACACATAATTAGATCACTATGGTTGGAACCAATCTTTATTTTTACATTAAATTTTATTTCATTGTTTCTAGAGTTGCTATTGAGCCAAGACGAAAGAGCAAAAAGATTACAGTGCGAGGGATATTTCCTGGTGCTCGTGTTGTTCGAGGAGTAGACTGGCAGTGGGAGGACCAAGATGGAGGAAATGGACGCAGAGGGAAAGTGACAGAAATTCAAGTAATTTCCATGTTTTTTATTTTTTACAGATTTAGATAATTTAGACCTGGTTTTTCTTATGATTTTAGTGCAGAGAGTCCCATTGAGAGTCCATGTGTCATCTACATTACATGCATTGTGGATTTTGGAAAATGCACATTTCCATCGTGGAAATTAATTCATCCATGCTGTTTTCTATCACAGACTGGATATAGTGGTTATTGTAAAGTCAGAGCAATATAATTATGCAATAGTGGACATCCACTACATTGCATGGAACTTACCTGTTGGCAGAGCTACAATAGACAGTGCAGAATGCAATTTTTAAGCTGTACTTGATGCCTTTTAATATTCAGAGACTCGCCCACAAAAATGCTTTGACATACATATATTGCGAGATTATAGGTACATTTCTGAGCAAAGAATCCCAATCAAGCAGCTATATTTTTGATCAGATTTTAATTTGTTAAATAGTCCTACATTATTAAGATATTGGGTGGGTTTGATTATGAGTAAGATCTATGCATATATATGAGATAATCTTGTACTTGATGCACTGAGCTTGTTATGACTCTGGAGACTGAATTCCAATCTAATTTTGCTCCACATGAAACTTGTATCATCATTGTCATAGGCATGTTCTATAATAAGTGAAACCAGTGTATATTAATAAAATACCTTGCATCTGATTGGCTGAGCATGTTATGTCTCTAGACCTTAAGACTATATTTCTCATAAAATTTCTGTAAAACTTGGTCAGTGGGTTTATATCATCATGATCTTGAACGACTTTGGTTATGAGCAAGAGACTATTCATATTAACTATGCCTTTATGTTCAAAATGCTTTTTATCAGGATATAGTGAAATAGATAAAATCAATATCATACAAAGTATGGAGATATTTTACATAGGATGTGTTCCTACAATACTATTTAATCCTGCTTAGTGAAATGGTCAACTGTTAAGTTGATCATGGTATCAGGCCCACTTGGGTCTCTTGTTAATGGATTGCTGTAAATCTTGGTTCATATAATGGTTATGATTGAAAGATTTACACATGAACAAATCTTCGTGCGCCCATTGTTTTTGTAAGAGTTATTGGCCTTTTTGACAGCTGGATGCAATATATGACAGAATGTAACCACTCTTGATTACTGAAATGGTCAACTGTTAAGTTACATAAGGCAGGTGAGTATGATTATTGGCCCATTTGGGCCTCTTGTTTATGGATTGCTGTAAATCTTGATTCATATTATGGTTATCATCAAAAGATGTACATATGGACAAATCTTTGTGCTCCCATGATTTTTTTAAGAGTTATTGGCTTTTTTGACAGCTGGATGCCATGTATGACAGAATTTTGTGAATGCAACTACTCTTGCAGTTTTTATATGCCCATCCTAAGTGTTATATTACAATGTTGTCCATGAGCCTATCCAGTGCCCATCTGTCTGTCTGTTGCCAATTTTATTTCCACACAATAACACAAGTTGTCCATCACCTACAGTTACCAAACTTTATGAATGGCTTGCACCTGGGGTAAGATAGAATCCTATTGATTTTGGGGTCCAAAGGTCAAAGTCACTGTGGCTGAAAGAAGAAAAATGGTTTCCATACAGTAACATTTGTTGTACGTCACATGCCAGGACTAAACTTTATGGATTTCTTGCACTTGGGGAAAGGTAGAAGGATATTGATTTTGGGATAAAATGGTCATAGGTCAAGGTCACTGACTGAAAAAATAGAAATTGTGTCTGCACAAAAATTGCATTTATTGACCATGTGACTTCTTGTACTTGTGGAAATTGTACATGATCTAAGCTCACAGCTGACCAAAAAGACTATCTTTAGCAGTTATTAAAATAGGGAAAACAAATTTTGAAAGTGTAGGCAATACCAGCATCTGAAAGTACAATGAATGAATTTCAAAATGTATAAAAAGTAAAAAAAAAATATTGGCTCATTTTTTTATAATTTACCTTTGAAATCCAGGCTGTGAAAATGACCAAGCAGAGCTAACAGTTTTTTTTATAGGTGCACATCTGAAGTAAGGTCAAGCTGTATACTCTATAACCCAGATTATACCCATCAATCATACACCAAAATAAAGGGACTTAAAAGTTCTTAACAGTACCTAAGATATACAAGGTCTTTTTTTTAAATAGCCAGGATAACCAGTGAGGAAAACCTGGGAAATTCTTTTTCTTTAAAATTCTAACCCTATGCAAAATACGAAACTGTAGAGTGCCACCAAAGTTGATGAAGTGCTTGCACTTAATGTATGATAGAGCGGGGAGGGACGAAACTAATTTTAATGATATAATACTTACCTGTTACCTATTACCAGATTCCCTTTTCCTGCCCTGCACTGATGTCCCACTAGTTTTAAGGCTATATCCTGAAAAAGAATGAGGGTTAGTGTGCATGGGCCAGGGTCATGGGTTGGACCAGAGATCTATCTCGAAAGTGACCCTATGGAAGGATGAATTCTCATCATATGGTCGAGGGTATTTTCCACCTGAAAAAGAGTAAGCTATGCAATTGCAACAGGTAGCGTTACATCATTAAAATTAGTTCCCCCCTCTCCCCCCCCCCAAAAAACAAACTACATATTACATTTTCCTGTGTAATTATCAAACAAGACAAAAGAAGAAGAACAAAAACTATGACATTGATCCTTAAGGAGATCTTGCTCTACCATACTATACATGTATTTACATTTTTGGAATTAAATAACTAGATGTGAAATGATATGCCTATGCCATGTATTGATACATATTGTGATACACAACCTATGATACAATACATATTGATAAACAGAAAGAACAAAGAGGTAAGTGACTAATAATTAATCATGGCTGTTGAAGATTAAAAGTAATTTTTACAAGATACATATCATTCTGAATTGATTCTCCACCTTCAGTATCGATGTGTGTAACGAAATGGCAACTTATTGATGCATTGATACATTCGTGAATTGTTTCAGCCCTTGAAAATAACAAAGATTTTATTGAAATATTGATGTACACAATTTCATGAAATTTTCAGGTCTTAAAATTAAAAAGCCTCTGTATTTAAAACAAGTGATCAGTTTTTGTCAAACTTGCATTATCTTTACTCTAACTTTTCAAATTAGCCAATAAATGTTGAATTCTATTCTCTGATATTTTAAAAAATAAAGTGTTTTATTAGCCAACCTTCTTATCTTTAACAGCCACCTTCTTTAAGCAGCCACAAGGGTGCTATCAGAAATGTGGCTGGTGTAGGCTTCACTGTATTGGTTCCCCATGGTGTTAGTATCAATGTCAACATTTTTTTGTTACAGTGTGCTATGTTTCTTTATTATTTCTTGGATTGCAGCCACCAGACTGAGGACAGTTTCGCTTCCTGGGGAAGAATTTTTCCAGCAAATTCTGTTTTAAATTTCTTGCAAAATACTTAAACATTTAACATGCTCTAAATACTAAAGCATTTAACATGCTCTTTGTTAGTTCCTATTTTTTGTGATAGTCATGAGATCCAGAAAAGCTTTAATCATTGAATCAACCTGTTTCTACTGCCATAGCGTGTCGTTGGACAGGGCACTTTGCTTCAAATGTCTGAACAATAAGGAATCTAATGTCTTGCTGTGCAATAAAACACCAAACCAAACCAAACCTGAGACACATGTTCATTTCTTTAGCATTTACACTGTAACTTTTAACGAGTGATATCACTTGCTGGTCCAGTAAACTCCACGTTTGAGGTGGAAGAAACATGACAAAACTACTAATCTTGGATGTTCAACTTACATATGTCAGCATCTTAGGTTTAATCTAAGACTGTGGAGTGGAAAGCAAAGGTGTTCCTTAACACTATTCAGACCACTCAACTCTTGTTCATTTTCATGTCTAGAACACTTGTCAGGGGTTGGCTTGTTTCATTGTAGAAACAGTCTGATTCATTTTTGTGAAAATTGTTATTGTCTTTTGGCACTTAATTTACTTATAGCTTGTCATTCACCACACACCATATTGTCACAAGTGCATCTGCATTTTGGTGGAGAAGTTCTTGCTACTTTTAGTTTGGCTTCTTGAAAGTACGATGTTGGGGCAGTTTCTTATGATAAGAAGTTATTTGTATGTTTTTTTGTTGTGTATGAATTTTTGTTGTGTATGAATTTTTAAAAAAAAGAGTCAGATTACAAACAGTGTAAAGAGGGCTTTCTGTCTTGTACAAGTGATGTAACTTGTAGCTTAGTAGAAGTTATTAGTTTCTTTTCTCACACTTTTCATATATATGAATTGAAACAAAAAGAAAAGTTGAATTATACAACACCTGATATTAACGAGAGTTATCTCATGTACAAATGAGACTTGATATGGCAGAATGAAAATACATTCCTTGATAGCTCTTTGATAACAGATGGCAGTCCTTTTTTATTGTTTTTGTTTTAGGTATCAGTATATCCTTCATTCCAAGTATGGATCCAAGGTAATCTTTTTATCAGTAATAGGTAATTAATGAAAAATTATATTTTATGCAGCTTACCATCATTACAAAGGTGTAACCCATTGAATACAAAGGTACAACACATGGGTACAGTTTATGTGTCTTGTTTTAGACTGCCAAGGCTTTTACCCTTAGTTGAATATTCTCAACAAAAGAAATAAATAGTATTTTTTTTCTTACAATTAGTGTATGTATGTTCTTTTTTTGTAGGACTGGAGCGCAGCCAGTCCAAGAAGTGCTGCATATGTGCTGTGGGATAATGTATCCAAGAATTTGTACAGAGTTGGATTTGAGGGCATGGTAAGTGTTCAGAGTCTGAAAAATCTTGTTTTCAGAGCCCAGGGGCATGAATTCAGTTCAGTTCAGGTAACCCAGAGCCCAGGGGCATATATTTAAGGTTAAATTCAGGTAACCCAGAACCCAGGGGCATGAAATCAGGTTAAATTAAAGCAACCCAGAGCCCCAGGGCATGAATTAGGGTTAAAGTCAGGTCACCAAGACCCCAAGGGCATGAATTGGGTTAAATTCAGATAACTTGGAGCCCATGGGCATGTATTTGGGTAAATTCAGGTAACCCAGAGCCCAGGCACATGAATTCAGGTCAAATTCAGGTAACTTGGAGCGCAGGGGCATGAATTCAGGTAACCCAGAACCCAGGTGCATGAATTCAGGTTAAATTCAAGTAACTCAGTGCGCAGGGGCATGAATTTTATTTTAAGTTCAGATAACCCAGAGCCCAGGCATGGATTCAGATAACTCAGAGCACAGGGGGATTAATTCAAGTTAAATTCAGGTATCCCAGAACCCAGTAGCATGAATTAGGTTCAATTCAGGAAACCCAGAGCCCAAGGTCATGAATTTGGGTTAAATTCAGGTAACCAAGAGTCCAGGGGCATGAATTCAGGTTAAATTAAGGTAACTCCATGACCATGAATTTAGGTTAAATTCAGGTAACCCAGAACCTAGGGGCATGAGCTTAGGTTAAATTAGGTAACCCAGTTGGCTACTGCATGATATCAGGACTTGCTCTTTATTTTTTAGAACATAAACACAAACATATTTCAGAAATAAAAATGATGAATGACACATAAGAAGGAACAAGGGAAGCCTAAAACTAAAAGTAATTGATTTCAAAAAAATTTTTGTACATAAGTTATATTTGGAAGGCATAGGTCAAGTATGATTATTGCCTTCTTCCATCACAATTGAACCCTTCTGACCCATGTTTGACATAGAATGCTGTCATTTCTATATGTTATTTATATATTTAGAAAAAGTGTATTTTCCCATAAAATTAATTTTTACAAATCTTTTTAATAAACTTGGTAAAGTTTGATCGTGTAGACATGTCCCAAAACTCCCTGATGCCCTAAATATACACCAAGAGCCATTGCATAGGACATGGCTTATTATTCCCACACTTAAGCAGAGCTAAAATAAGCCAGGTAGCTCAATGCCTGGGTCCCCATTAAATCTAGATCAGGCCTCTGCTATATTCTAAGTGAGTTGACCGTTGGGCCAGTAAGAAAAAAGTGTTATCTAATTTGCGTTAATGAAACCTTGAGCCCATCAACAAAATGCAGCATTTTTGTTTTGTTTGGTAAATTATTAATACTCAGCCCCCTGCTGGAGCTCCATTTGTAGGTCCCTCTACCTTAAGAAGATCATCTGCCGAATTGTATGAAAAGCTATAAACTTTCTGTACAAAGTGCAGCACATGACCTATGAATGGGGTGCAGTACTATTTCTGTTCTTTTTATTTCATCGGTTACCTATAATTAGCACTCACGTGTCCTGCATGAATAATAAACGATCTGTCCCTTGCACATGCTGACTTGGTAATGTCTCGCTAGTTAAATATATCTAGTGGTACCTATACAATTGTTTGAAAATCAAACTAAGCTATGGGATTAACAACTTGTAAAAGCCACCAATACAATGTTCTTCACCCTAAAGGAACTGGGGTAATTACATTATATTTTAATCACATTTAGTTTAAAGAGTTTGTAGCTGCTGATTCTATTTATACTGAGTGAGAGTTTTCTGTAATTGTGACACATCCACAGTACAACTAATTATGAAACTTTAAGCTACTGTTTTTACTGATTGATCTAAAAAAAAAAGACCAATGCCTCTTCGACTTCATTTTTGTTTTCAACTTTGATCAAGAAACATGGAGATTTTTGCAGTGTTTAGAAAATGAAGGTCCTCAAATACTCATCCCTGCAGATCATGAGGAAATACACAGACTGTACATTTACCTGAAGGCAAAGCTGAAGGCATACAGTCAAGAGATCACAATAGCAGAGGCATATGCCACAGTTATTCAGAATTCCACACTGGAGCATGCTGAAATTGTGAAATTGTTGGAAATCATGTTAGTTGTAAACCCCTCCACAGCAGAATGTCGACGTGGGTTCTGTCTCATGAACAATATCACAAGTATAATGGACCAACCATTTAATTTTTGGAAGGGGGTGGTTGTGTCAAAATAATAGTGAAAAAATATAGCCTTGTTGGGCCAATGGATTTTAAATCATGGCAGGGGATTTTTTTAAAGCCACTTGACCTGAGCCTGTGACAGAAATTTTTTTTTTGAGCACTGCGACACTGAAGCATGAAATGGGAGGATATTGTGATACCCTCCATCTGCACATTCATCCATCCATCTTTCTGTTACTACATCTCCTAAACTGCTGGGGGTAGTAACCATCAGCAGAAGGGGTGTCATTCTTGACTACTGCCCTTGGTCCAAAGGTCCAGCTTACAAAAAGTTCAATTAGAATGACATTTGAAATATTTTCTGATTAAACTTCATATATGCAGTCATAGAAAAAAGACACATTGTATACATGTATGTGACAGATTTTGTGTCGGGACCCCCAGGTTACTGTCTAGGCATAGGGGGGTTGAGTGTGGGAGTGTGGGTGGGAGTGCAATATTTTTTTTTTCATGGATAGTATCACCAAAAAATAACCAAGAACACAGATTTCCCTATGTAGAGTAATAATAAAAACAAAAAGAAGAGGAAGTACTTCATTTACAAAGTGACATTTAGTTTCATTGAACTAATCTTCCTTGTGGCTCATTATTATTTACAGATTTACATGAATATTACATGAGAATATCCTTCAAATAATCATACCCCCCCCCAGTCTTTCCACACATATGATGAATTTAAAAGCAGGCTACATTTATGCTTATGTAAGTAAACAAAGAAACTTGATTCAAACTAAAATAAAAATTCATACAGTAGTTATGATTTGATGTTGCCTTGATACTAATTTTTCAAGTATTGATACAGTGACCTAGTTCATACCTTTTAAACACATTTGCCCTAAATTCAAAATAACATAAGATTTTATCATAAAGAGAAATAAAATTTTCTTTTTAAGCCTGATGGTTGCTGTTGTTTTCATGTCCGTAGCATATACAGTAAAACATGCTTACAGCGAAGCGTACCATTTGCCCCTCCCATTGCATTGATGTTGCCATAATTCATTATAGCCCTATTATGTAGTAGAGATGTTATCATGAGCCTAAAGTTGCATCGTGATATCACCACTTTTTTATGGTATTATTGTGATATTATCATGATGCTTATATAGCAATGAATCATTCTCTGCACATCTTACTGAGAACTGTAGACATGTGCCTGGTCAAGTACCAATGCCAAGGTTACAGCTCACGGAAAATTCTAGTGTTTTTTCCACTGACCACTGCCGTAGACTGTTGCTATTTATATCCGACAAACAAGTATCAATTTAAAATGTGGTAATGCTGAAGAAACAGCAGATCAATGTAAACATGCTGCTCTGTATTATTGATTTGTCTCGCATTGGATTGGTCAGATTAATGTAAACATGCTACTCTGTATTATTGATTTGTCTTGCATTGAATTGGTCAGATTAATGTAAACATGCTACTCTGTATTATTGATTTGTCTTGCATTGAATTGGTCAGATTAATGTAAACATGCTACTCTGTATTATTGATTTGTCTTGCATTGAATTGGTCAGATTAATGTAAACATACTACTCTGTATTATTGATTTGTCTTGCATTGAATTGGTCAGATTAATGTAAATATGCTACTCTGTAGTATTGATTTGTCTTGCATTGAATTGGTCAGATTAATGTGAACATGCTACTCTGTATTATTGATTTGTCTTGCATTGAATTGGTCATGGAGTTACATGGGTTGGGGCAGGTGTTTTCTCAGATCTATACGATATTGCCAATCTGTAGTTTTTGGTGATATCGTTGTAGCGCTGTATACGATGACAATACTTCGTGATGGCAATATCTGATAACATCAGTGGGTATTCAAATACATTTCCAGACATGACTGTCAAATTAGCTGAAATGATTGTTAGCTAACTTAACATCTCAGACATTGGACATAAGGTGCTTATATTTATCCCATGCAATTGTTTGGTCATTGTGTTTTCTCAGATGTTTAAGTACTCCACAGCCACAAAGTACAAGATGAAAGTGGTGTTACAACTTTTTAGGACTGGTGTCGGGGTAAGTATCTCTGACCAATTTTTAGTTCTGGTTCATTTTGTTTTTGTGGCCTGTTCATTATCAGATTATAATTATGTTACAAGGTGTGGGTAAATGCAGGCATAAGAAGGCTTCATGGGACACTTACCCCACCTGTTTATTGTGTACTAATGTACATGTACCGATGGTTGTCCAATTTGTTGTCTGTGAAAGACGTAGTGTGGGATTTGGCTGAAAGGTGCAGCACTTACAGAGGAAGGAAGAAGGGTCCCACTTCCTCTTCATCTCTGGATGATCCCCTCCATTCCCAAGAGGGGTCTAGGTCACTTCCTGTTTTAGGAAAGTCAACACCTCCAGTGAGGGAGGGATCAGGAGCACTTTCTGAAGTCAACTAAAGACCTCCAATCACCGACACTTGAACCAGTGCTGTTAGGTAGAGATCCTTGGCATCTCACAAGGGAGGGAAAGTGCCAATGCCCAATAAGAGCAAGTTGCATGTTCCTGAAAGTAGGAAAGATCAGCACTCTCACTTTAATAGATCTGATGCTGACTCTAGTTATCCAATCAGAGATTCTTCCATCAGATCATTATAATTGGACTGGTCTTTGACTGGTGACCAGTCACCAGGTGCACCCATCATCAATCATCGGGCACTGGTCAGTCATCTGGCACTGTGCTTCCATCAGTCACTAGTCACTGGGGAATGCTTTTGGAGCATCTGGATACTGGGTTTTGATCTATGGTTTTGGGATAGGGATTGGGTCAGTACCCACTCAACCCCCTTCTCAATGTTACCATTTAATCCCTATGGGGGTAAGGAATCAGGCTTTGCTTGCCTGGCTAGGGAAGGTGATTGGATTGGCGTTCCTCTCCCCCACTACCCAATATCGAGTCTTCCTTTCCCCCGATGACATCATGGATGTCTCTTCTTTGGTTCCAAGGTTCGTTGGATGGAGCATGCTGTATATCTTCTCCACCCCCCTCTGACCTTGTTCAACAAAAGGGAGGTGGGCCATCACACTCCTCCTAGATTGTCAGGAACGTATCATTGATTCTGTTCTCCATGGAGGATAGATCTAAGGGTTAGTCCTGTTGTCTCCTGTGAGCAGTTACAGGACAAAGAAAACACAATTTTAACCTCTCCCTTGCCAGAGGTGGAGACCAGGTAGGATAGTCCTGTCTCACCTCAAAAACAAGACCAGGAGGATGATTCCCTTTTAATTCTAGTTGACTTGAATGAATTTCCAGAGGAACTGGTTGTGGCATGGCCTTTCCTTCCATTAGGGTCCTCTTTTTCATCCCACCATTCGGAGCAGGTGTAGGAGGAGGAAGTCTGGACTTTTGATAAATCGGTAAGCAAGGTCTACCATTTTCTACCCCTGGAGCTGTGTCCAAAGCCTTTGGGAGCTGAGGACTAAGATTCTGTCCAGTTTAGAGAGACTTTCTCTGGCCCATTCTTGTTCAGACTTCTACCACTGGTTTCTGCTTCTAGTTATTGTGTCCATTCCCCACTTGGCCTCTTAAGCCCCCTTCCTGTTTGGATTCGGGTGCTTCCCAGGCGATGATATCTGCACCGCTTGATGCGGAGATACTCTTCTAATCCCCTCCATGGTGTTGCAAGACTTGAGGGACCAACAACACCAGTCCCTGGCCATTATTCCAAGCCCATCTAAACCGGCCAAAAAGCAAACCTACCCTGATCAGTCGATGGGATCTCCTCCTATGTTTTTCAGACAGCGTCAGCTTCAACAGCCACACAAGTAGCCCCAGTTCAAAAACTTCCTTTCCCACCCATCTTTCTCCAGACAGGTAGTCATAAAGGCCACGGAAGGAAATCTTAGGACTCCTCCCCTTTCCCAAGGAGGGGTGGTAGTTGGCCCTAGGAAGTCGCACCCTCACCTGCAACATTTTCCTCTCCCAGCATCTAAGTAGTGCCTGCCTAGGCCTCATTTCAGAGGCTTGGTCAGTCATCATGGATGATGTGTGGGTCCGTTTCACAATAAAGGAAGGTTACTGACTTTGTTTCCAGGCACCGCCTCACATTTTGCTGACCTCCATTTCTTTTCATCAGTTCAAACTGGTTCATCATAGGGAAGAGGTGTACACCATTCTATGGAAGGGCACAGTTGAGAAGGTAGAAAATGACCAAAGTTTTGAAAAAAAAGGTGGAAGATTTTGACTAATAATCGATCTTTCTGCCTTAAACAGATTTCTTTGGGAAGAACCTTTCAAAATGGAGACTACCGCCATGGTCAGGAATGCCATAAGGTCCAGTGACTGGCTGGTCCCCTTAGATCTTCAGGATGCGTACCTTCACATCTCGATCTTCCTGGCCTACAGGAAATACCTCCAGTTTAATCTGGGCCAGGAGGTATTTCAATTTAGGGCTCTTCATATTGTCTGCCCCCAGAGCTTTTTCCAGGGTGATAGGGGTAATAGCAGCTCATTTGAGGTCTTTAGGAGTCCCTATCCTCCACTATTTAAATGACTGGTTTATGTACTAGATCCTCATATAATGACCTTTTCCTCTGTTGGTTGATAGTGACTCGTGTGGGTCTAATCCCCAACCTAGAGAAGTCTGATCCTAACCTTCTCATGACTTATGTATGTGGGGATGAATTTCCTCACTAGTCAGGGGATAGCTCACATTCCCCAGACAAGATCGCTCAGATTCTGTCCCTCATAGAGGGTATTTTGGTCAAGACTTTGTTGTTGGCTCACTTTTAGCTCTCTCTCCTGGGAACTCTAAATGCAGCTGCTGAATTAGTTTTCTATATGGAGACTTCATTTGCATCCTCTCCAGTTCCTGCTCATAGCAAACTGGAGACCGCATAGTGTCCTGCTGTAGGCTTGGATATCCCTGGGATCCAATTTTCATCACCACCTGAGTTGGTGGCTAAATCATGACCGGTTTTCTCCTGGAGTCCTGATTCACACCATGGAACCCAACTCCTTTCTGTACACATATGCATCAGATTTTGTATGGGGTGCTCACCTGGAACCCGAGAGACTAGTTCTTCAGGTATGACCCTTCATATCTACAACCTAGAAGTGTGGGCAGTGTTTCTAGCCCTACGTGGATGTGTCAGCCTGATAAAGTCTTGTTGCATTATGATTGCCTTGGACAACATATCAGTTGTAGTGTTGCATAGGCAACATGGAAGTACACATGCTCCTTCTCTGTGTGTGGAAGTCTGGAACCTCCTCTGATGGTCAGTCTCGGAGGTGATCACTTTAATGTCCGCCACATTCCAGGCAAGAGAAATATCGTGATGGACAGCCTGTCCAGACAGGGCTGTGTGGTCTTTATGGAATGGTCTCAGCACCAGTCAGTAGCAGAGGCATTTTTTCATCTTATGGGAGACCAATAGTGGATTTGTTTACTATGAGACTGAACAACAAGCTCCCTCCTTTGTATCTTCCCAGTACCAGGGCAGAGGGCCTGGATGGTGGAAGCTTTCAGTCTGAAATGGAATTGTCTGTATGCTTATATCTTCCCACTTTTCAAATTGATCCCTCAGGTTCTTTACGGAGTCAGGACCACCACATCTTGGCTCATCCTGATAGCTCCCCTGGTATTTGTGAAATTCAATATAAAAACATTCGAAAGAGGTATTTTCTATCACTGGAAATTTTGAAGAACAATTCACAGATAAGGCAAGAGCAACAACTTAGGAGTTGTCTGCAGTGTGTGGTTTTTAAAAAAATGAGTCTGACCCTACACACAGATATTACTGTGATGTTGGAACCTTTCGTGTATTGTTATTGGCTGAGAAAAGTGATCTTTAATTAGCTTGTATTATCATGGCAAAGGACTAAATTCTCAACATTTGTCAAAGTAAATCTTTTCGCATTTTTGAATAGTCATTGGCATAGCATATTTATAATGATCACATTGAAGCCACATTAAAAAATAAATGAAAACACAAATTTCACTTGAGAAAGCTTCTTTAATTGGTGTTTATTTCTTACATTGTAACCACCAGTAGGCATTTCCCAACATTTGTATTGATTGATATTTCATCATATGTTGTGTTATTTATTGGGGAAATATAATTTTGTTAAAGACAATCTTGCAAAAAATATGATTTCTTATTAAAATTGATGAATTTCATGTTGATTCCAAATTAACACATGCTAACCACTGTTTTCAACAATAAAAGGAGTGATACATTGAGCCTTCATTTACCAATTTTAATTGCAACTTTTAAATGTTAAGTAAATAGGAACATATGTGCCTATTTTTGCCTTTTCTATAGGACAAAATATGGGATCCACACCTACTTCATGGAGTGTTAAAACAAGATAGACACAAGTATTTTAAATTGCACTATTTCCAGTAATCCTTTACCAAGTTAGAATTCTGTGTAATATTACGAAAATCCAAAGTTATATGAGTCTTGTACTTTTGTTTTACAGGCAGACCTGAAGGTGGTGAATGATGCCAAAGGAGGAACTGTCTACAGAGATCATCTTTCTTTGTTAGGTACTGCAGATAGGTTTAACATGCTTATTGGGAAAACATATCTTGTCATGTCATCATCAATTTCTTCAGGTTTCAATCTAGAGAGTGTTTTTGCACCATTACATAATAAAAAAGTCACTGGCGCCTTATAAACTGTAAGTGACCCACTCCCGATACTTGAATACATCTCCACTCCATTTTTTTTAGAACTGTACAGTTACTAATAGGTAAAGAATCTACATCAGTGAGATGCTTATCAAAATACAGTCGCAAAAAGCATTGCAATATGTCATGAGCAAGTTGTCTAGTTGAAATTGTCTGTTTCTGAGAAATTGCATCAGTTTCACTGACTTTTACGTGCAAAGTGAAGCTATTATATATGTAAGATCATAGATGTAAGATGGCCTAAGATCAGTAATCCAAAATAAAGAGAATGCAAATGCACATCACTGATTTTTTTACCTGAAGTTGGTAAGATCGTCTAACATTTTGCTAGAAGATGCTAATACTGGTAAAACAGCAGATAGACCCCTGACACTCATCATGGACCTGTTAGTGTTGAATCTGCTAAATGTCAGTCAATATCTTGTGAGAAAAAACTGTAACATGAATGGTTAAACAAAACCAGCATGTCTGCACAATTATTACTCACAAGCAAGGAACATACTTAAGCAGTATTCAAAAGGAATGTAATATGTATTTTAAGGACAGATATGAAAAATTTATATTTCAGTATTTGGAACCTGTTAGTGAAGAGCTATATATTTTAGAACAATCAACATAAATTATAATTCATTCACATCATCAAGAATTTCTTATTTTGGATTATACAATAATTTGTTTCGTGCTCTGTGTAAAAAACAATACAGTGCAATCTACTGTTAGAGGATTAATTGATATTTTAAGCATAATTTTGGGGTACATTTATTTATCTAATCATCGTGTAACAACTCAGTCCAGAAGAAAATTTACTGGCCCATGTCAAAAATATTAGTGGCCCCTTTTGAAAATCTTGAAGTACCAGTGGCTCCATCTGCCTGAATTCTAGATTAAACCCTGTTCTTCTTCTGCAGCAGCAGCTGCTGATGATTACAATTATGATGATGATGGTTACAGTGATGATGATGGTGGTGGTAGTGGTTACAATGAGTGGTGGTGATTGTTACAGTGATGAGGGTGGTGTTGGTGGTTACAATATCAATGACGGTCGTGGTGGTTACAATAATGATGCAGTCATCATAGTGGTGGTTTCAAATTTTAATCATTATTTAAGGATTTTACATGTGTTACATTTATCAGTTATTTTATATACATTTTACAGAATTTTAACATCTTTACATTTTATATTTTCTTGTACTTAATTATACATTTACTTTTAAGGCTTTATCTTTCTAAATTTTTGTGCAATTCAGTTTTAAATTTTTTTAACTTAACCTTTTGTTGGCACTACATAACCACTTTTGTGCTGAGGTTCCGTAAAACACTACTACATACATATTCATTGATGATGATAATGGGGATAACAGTTATAATGGAAATGATTATGATGGTGGTGATGGAAATATTTGTAGATACTTACAATGGCTACAACAACAAGCATGGTATTAATGTTGTGTATTGTATTATATATTAAAATACATTATATTTAAATAAAAATGTAGTAATAAAAAAACTTCTGGTAATTCACACTGTCTAGTTCAAATGTGAATGACCTTTAACAATTTGTTCCTATTGATGCCCAATTAAAGTGATTTAGATAAATAAAGGTTGGATTTATGAGATTAGACTTTAGTAGTAGATGTAGTAGTAATAACAATAATAACATTATTATTATTATTAAAATTGTAAAACTTGACTCCAAAGACCATTGTTTTGAAAGACTTGATGCACAGATCAGTGGTTATTTAAGGTGATGAACTCTAATGAGAAAGGACCAGTCTTGAGAGACCACTTTTTGTTGGTAGAAGACATGGTTTCTGAAGACAGCCTTCACTGTAATAATTCAAAGAAAGTAGCAACCATTAATGTATGATATTTACTACTTGACATAAAGTGAATAGAAAGTATGTCCACATTGTTTGCCCATTCATGCATCCATTTGTCTGTATGTCTGGTTAAGATTTGCATTTAGATTTGTTTTCATGAACTCCGGTAGGGCATTTGTGTTCCTTGAACACATTTCTAGTTTTGTTTTGTTAAATAATAAATCACAAAAATCATTCTTTTATCAAACTCTTGTAGGTGAGCAGGGGTCTGGATCTCGAGCTGGCCCAGGAGGACTTGTTATTGGAGACCAAGTGAATGTAGATTTGGACTTTGAGATTGTGCAGTCTTTACAGCATGGCCATGGAGGATGGGCAGATGGCATGTTTGAGGTAGAAAAACAAAAAAAACACGCCCACTGTACACTACCCATATTTTTCTCATGACTATAATCTGTACCATATTCTGTGGTACTTATTTTCTTCATTCATTGCAGCTATTTTTAAAAAGATGTTGTTCCTACTGTATATACAGAAAAATTTCATAAAAATAATTCCAGTTTGTTGAATTCCCTTTTTTTTCCAACTCATTTAGTGAAGGAAAATCGACAGAATTTGCATGCTGTTTGGATTGTTTGTTAAGAGTGATGTCCCTTCTCTATGTTGATAGGTATGCTGGCTTGATCAGCCCAGTTTTTATATGCCACCATAAGGCAGAGTTTATTATTTTATGATGTTGCTCATCTGTCTAGCCATCTGTCTGTTACCAGTTTCATTTCTGCACAATAACCTGAGTTGTCCTTCCATCTGTGGCAACCAAACTTTGTGGATGGATTGCACTTGGGGTAAGGAAGAACCCTATTGATTTGGGGTTTTAAATAGTGAGTGGTCAAGTTGACTGTGACTGAAAGAAGAAAAATTGTTTTGGCACAATAATATTAGGTCTATATTACAGACCTGGACCAAACTTTGTGGGTGGCTTGCACTTGTGGTAAGGAAGAAGCCTATTGATTTTGGGGTAAAAGATCAATGTCACTGTGACTGAAAGGAAAAAAATTGTTCTGCACAAAAATTTCAGTTATCTACATAAAGGACTTTTAAAGACGGGGTAGGCATATAATATGCTGTTTACGGTACTCTTGGCCCTAATCTTATGGCTTGGACCTTCATCTGTCCTCTTTCATCTGTTGTGCATCATCCATTCACAGTTGCTATTTACAACTTGTCAAAAACCACTGAAGAGAATTTGAAAAAAAGCATCCTGGCATGAAGGGCTTCAAAATTTGTTCTGTTGGTCATGATCTGCCATCAAGTATCGTCACTGTTACTAAAAATAGATACACCTCTGAACGACTTCTTCTGAAAGCCACTCAGCAGAATTGGTGGACCAAATTTTAATGGAAATCATCCTGGCATGAAGTTCTTTTTATTTAAATGATTCTGATCCACCATCAAAAATAGTTGCCATTGCTAAAAATATAAAAACCTATAAATGAGTTCTCAAAAACCACTAAACAGAATTTGAGAAAATTTGACAATGCATTCTAGCTTGAAGTTCTTTCAAATTTATTCAAATAATACCAATCTGCCATCAAATATTGCCACCATTACTAAAAATTGAAAAATCTTTATACAGCTTCTCAAAAACCACTGAAGAGAATTAGACCAAATTTGAAAAAAAATGTATCCTGGCATGAAGGGCTTCTAAATTTGTTCAAATGATGGTGATCTGCCGTCAAGTATGGCCACTGGTACTAAAAATAGATAAAGTTTTGAATGACTTCTTTAAAAAACAGCTCAACAGCATTGGGCCAGATTTGATGGAAAGTGTCCTGGCATGAATTATTTCTTAAATATAGAAAAACCTTTTAACGAGTTCTCAAAAACTGCTGAACACAATTGGACCAAATTTGACAGAATGCATCCTGGCATGAAGACACTGTCAATTTATACAAATGATGCCAATCTTCCATTGGATATGGCTGCCATTACTAAACATAGAAAATCCTTCAAATGACTTTTCTCCGAACTGTTGAGAAGAATTTGAACAAACTTGATAGAGTACATGCCAGTTTTCCTATTCAAGAAAGGGAAGTAAATGAGGACTGTTGAGAACCATGGGTTTGGGGTTATGCAGAGATCTCCCCTTTGCAGAAGATTTAAATAAATAATTTTAGAATACAGGATACATTAATGTCAATAAAACACCTTTAAATCAGCAGAATAATGCATCATAGGGACTACATTGAATAATCAGTAATTAAAGCTGAAGAAAAAATATAAAACAGAAATATTGTATTGTGTTGTATTGTGCCTTTCAGCTTGAAAACACCTTAAATAGGGCTCAGCCCAACCAAACTAGGTATTGTGTTTTTGTTGCATACCAATAACATCATTGGTGAACAGAAACTAATGAAAGCCACTGAACACTTTAAATTGGTATTGCCATATTATTAAAGTACCTGAAAGATTTTTTGTTTTTAATGCTATCAGATGTATATGCATTTTTTATACAGTATTAAGCTATCCCTTAAGTCATACAACAAAGTAATCACACTTTACATGTACATTAATGAATGAAAACCAAAATTACTTGCCTTGTTTCATCTATTATTTTTCAGTCCACAAGAAAATGCAAGCATGTTAAAAAGCACAACTTCAGATTCTGAAGCAAAGAATCTATGTTTGATCTCCCATATACATGTATTTGATCTAAAAAAAAGAAGATAAGCAACACCAGTATTATTAGACAATGTAGCAACTAAGTGCTCCAAGCTTTTCTCTCCACTCCACAGTTTCAATACATTTATGAATTTGCAATCACAAGTTAACAGATGTCAGTTACCCACTTGAATGATATCAAGCCCACTTTCGCCTCTTATTTAGCTTACCTGGCCTCAAGGCCAAGTGTGCTTATGGTATGGCTTGCATTTATTGTGTGTCGTGTGCTCTCAAAAAACCCACTGAACCATTCTTTATCATATTTGACACAGAACATATTGCCAGAAGACCTCTCAGATTTGTACAAATGATGCTGATCTGTCATCAAATATGGCTCCCATTACTAAAAATAGTTAAAATCCTTTGAATGACTTCTTCTCAAAAACCACTGAATAGAATTTGATCAGATTTGACAGAAAGCATCCTGGCAGGAAGACCTTTCAAGTTTGTACAGAATGATGCTGCTCCGCCTTCAAATATGGGCACTGTTACTGAAAATAGACAAGACTCTAATAAAAATAGAAAAACCTTTCAATGTCTTCTTTTCAAAAACCACTGAATAGAATTTGTCCAAACATGACAGAAAACATTCTGGCATGTAGGCCTTTAAGGTTTGTGCAAATGATGTGGAACAGCTGTCAGATATGGCCACCATTACTAAACTGAAAAAAACTTTAAATGACTTCTTCTAAACAAACTGACAAAATTAACAGAAAGTATTGTGGCAAGAAGGTCTTTCAAGTTTGTACAACAAATGTGGCCACTGTTACTAAAAATATTAAAAAACGCTTTAAATGACTTCTTTTTCAAAACTGTGGAACAGAATTTGACCAAACTTGACAGAAAACATCCCGGTATGGAGGGCTTTGAAATTTGAACAAATGTTGCTGATTTGCCATGAAATATGGCCCCATTACTCAAAATAGAACAACATTTAAATGAATTCTTCTCAAAAACCACTTAACAGAATTTGGCCAAATTTGACAAAATGCAACCGGCATAGAGATATTTAAAGTCTGTACAACTGATTCTTATCTGCCATCAAAAATGGCTGCTGTTACTAAATATAGATAAACCTTTAAATGACTTTTTATCCAATAGCTGCAAATAAACTTTAACCAAACTTGACAGAAAGCATCCTGGCATGAAGACTTTTGAAATTTATACAAATGAAGCCAATCTGCCATCCAGTATGGCCACTGTTACAAAAAATAGAAAAACCTTGAAATGACTTGTCTAAAATCTCACAATAAAGTTTGCTGAAACTTTATAGAAAGCATGATAGCATGAAGACCTTTGAAATTTGTGCAAAAGATGTCGATCCACCATCAAATATGGCCACTGTTACTAAAAATAGATACAACTTTAAAAGACTTCTTAAAAACTGGTCAACTGAATTTGACCAAATTTGTCAGAAAGCATTTTGGCATAGAGGTCTTTCAGTTTTGTACAGTTTAATATTGTCATCATTACTAAAAATAGAAAAACCTTTAAATGACCTCGTCATAAAAACTGCTGAACAGAATTTGACCAAATTTGACTGAAAGCATCCTGGCATAGAGATCTTTTGGTTTTATACAAATGATGCCAATCCACCATCAAATATGGCTACTGTTGCTAAAAATAGAAAAACATTTAAATGACCTCTTCTGACAAAAGTGCTAAACAGTATTTGAGCAAACTTGACAGAAGGTTTTCAGATTTGTGCAATAACCTATTTGTTGGATTAAAAGGTTTGAGTTTTGAATAACTTTCAAGAGATGTTTCGATTTGTGATGTGATATTAAAGTGTTAGTTTTATTCAGTGACAGTTGGATAAGTAAGACAGGTTTGTACCTCATTATTTTTCCAGTTCATTTTATTAGTAATGCTTATCACTGACTTTTTAAATAATTTTCATTGTGCCATATTTCAGTGTCTGGGGCAGACTGGGACGGTTGTTGGTATTGATGAAGATCATGACATTGTTGTGTCGTATCCAAGTGGTAACAGGCAAGTACTATTGTACAGCATTCAGCTCTTAGCTTAGTATTAATTTGGTTTTCATTATCAATAAAGTACAAAAAATGAAACTGAAATACTGTTGTTTTTTTCCATGATGACGATGGGTTGGTGTTTGTTGCTGTTGTTTATTTTTTCTATGCTTGGTTAATTGTTTTACCTTTAAAATGGACAAATACTGTATTACAGTTTAATTCTGCAGATGTAAAACTTAGCGATTTTGTATACAAAGATGATTTAAAAAAAAAAAATTATGTTTAGGGACTGCAGATATAGAGGGCAACATCTTCTTGTTAGCATATGCTAAATTACTCTCCACTAATGACCTATTTACGATTCATCAAGGGGAAAAGTCTGGAAGAACATATCATGCAGTCAGATTATCTTATTTTAATTGACACACCAGTCACTTCAATTAGAACAAAATATATTGCATAATGGTGTGTAATTAATCTGAATTGTTGACTGGGATTAGAAAAAGAATACTCCCTAATCTTTCTTTTGAGAGCTAGATTGGCTGCTATGTTTTCATATTTGACAGTCTAGATCATGGTGTGAACAAGTCCATAATATTGTCCATATAGCAGTCTCACAATATCAGTGACAGTGATTACCATATACACTCACTTATAAGTCCAGTACAACAGCAAACAACATAGACCCTGATCTGTCATCGCATAATGCACCGACAGATCAGGGTCTGTGTTGTTTGTTCTACTCGTTACTCCTAACAAACTGCATTGACCCAGATCTGCTAGCATTGTGCGATGGCAGATCTGGGTCTGTACAGTTTGCAGTTGGGCTTGACTTATAAGTGAGTGTATATGGTAATATATTATTCTGACCTCTATCTCCTCCTGCACCATTACTAATTTCAATAGGTCATTGATCCATGATTTTTTCCACTTGAAGGAAAAAATCTGAATTAGATGACACTCCAATTCTCTCACCTTTTGCAAGCCTTTGGAAATCAGAGGAGTTGGGAGAATTGCATATGGATTGAGACCTTTCTGGGATAAAGCATTAACTACCCAGGCTTACTGATCTGGGACTGGAGAGACTTAGGTATGGATCTTCACATTCCACCTCGTAGCAAATAGACACACAAGAGGTCAAACCGAGTGGGTGCATATTTGATTGAAAACAGAGTGGTAAATGGTGTGAATTGGCTGATTCTGTCAGGACAGAGAGTCCACTTGGATGTTGAGCCTGCTTGGGCTGTGGCTGCTTGGGATGTGTCAGAAATGAATGTGGATTTGTTAGCGGTGACACCACCTGAGAAAATCACAAACCAGAAAGCAGAGGTCTGGGGACTTAATTTTCCATTCACTGTCAGATATAATTGATGATAGTCAAGTTATCAGGTAGAATAAGAATGCCCTTTCCACACAGCATCTCCTACCACGATTGAAAGGTCACAGTGGCCTTCATCTTCAGGAGATATATGTGTAATGAGCATTCCAGAAGTGGCCAAACCATGCTCTCTTAGAAGGAAGGCAGGAGGTGGGAACTTTTTAAATTCAGAAATAGTTGTTTACGCAGTTTCCAAAAATAATGACTAAATAAATGACTTGATCAAATGACAAATGACATGAGTAGTTACGATATGGAGTAGTGTGCCAGTGCTGTTGTGGCAAGCTTATTAGTAGTATGTGTTTTCTCTACTTTTATACCCATTTATGCATTGATAAACAAAGTAATATATGGAGAAAGTTCAATTTCCATAAGAAAAATACTCCTTGAAAACAATTGGAAGTTCTTGAAAACTCGTTGAAAAGTCCTTGAAAATGAACTCTGAGAGGCTGTATGAACCAGGTACATACAAGAAGAGTTAGCTCCCATTGTCTATGTTTGGAGCTCTCCACTATGGAGGGGTACTGTCTCTTCCATTATGGTCGCACTGAATAAAGCATATGTAAGATTCATTTTTCAGACTGATATACCTCATTAGGTGATAGGCATGAGATGTGTACAGTGGTAAGTTCCAGGAAAATTGCAATGTTGTAGGTGGGTTTTATCAACCACTTTTCTGCCAAGAGGCATGTCAGAATAGGGAAACATGTGCTTAGTAAGGGAAATTTTGTTGAAGTTTTGACCAAAATGAGGGATGGACATTTATTAAGGCATGATTGGGTATATGTCAAATACAGTAAATTAACATTCAAATTTTTATTTCAAAATAAATTTAGATTAAATCCATGTTTTATTAACTTGACCTTTGTTTTTTAGGTGGACATTCAACCCAGCTGTTTTAACAAAGGTGAGCACACCAAATAGTATGAACTCAGCTAGCAGTGAATCCAACGTTAATCTTGCCAGTACAAGTAGTGCCTCTGCAACAGCAACACCTCAGTTTGGTGTAGGGGACCTCGTCCAAATCTGCAGTGATGTGGAGAGAATTAAAGTCCTACAGCGTGGCCATGGAGAGTGGGCTGAAGCCATGCTGCCGGTAAACAGTCAATAGATGTTTTAAATCATTGTTTGTTCTTTTGTTTTATTGTTTATTTTACAGAGCTCTTTATAGGATTTTGAAACTTTAAGTATAGGGTCATATTCCTGCAAAAAGTGGGAGTCTGGTGTGGAGAAAACTGTAGACCTCGCTTTGAAAAGAGGTGCTGGAAGCAGGGACTTTTCCAGCCTAGAGTCCTGCTCTTGGTAGAGGTGATGACAAATATCAGTCGTTTTGTTTCACAATTCATTCAGAATAACTTTTCATGTAGATTCTTGATAGTTACAACTGACTATAAATTTGTTTATACAGTCCTGGTTGGTACTGTGAATTCACTATTTTTCGTGGGAACAGTAGGACCCTTTCCCCAATCCATGTGGAAACAGTAGGACCCTTTCCCCACTCCATGTGGAAATAGTAGGACCCTTTCCCCAGTCCATGTGGAAACAGTGGGACCCTTTCCCCAGTCCATGTGGAAACAGTAGGACCATTTCCCCAGTCCATGAATTTAAGTACTGATGAAAATGTCATTTTTTTGCAACACAGTGAAAATGAATACCCTCAAAAAAAATGTGAATTCACAGTATTAAAAGAATTGATAGCAATAAGTATCCACAATATGCATAAATTAAATATACTAGTAATAATACTTTAAAGCAAACTTAGCATTTGTATTAACTTTCACTCTCTACTTAATGTGTGCTAGTCTGCCAGATTTCTGAAGACAGACATTGTTAACATACCTAATATGTCAGGCATGATTTACATATTTCAGTTGTCAGGTTTTGACCAGTGTCTCACAATGTCATAGGTCTTCAAGAACTTCAGTCAGGGCCTGACAGATCTCAAAATCTGTTAATCCAGGATACTACCAGAAAGAAAAAAAAACATTGGTAGTCCAACTTAATTGCAGTAGCCTAGAGAAGAGATTTTAATATGAAACTTAAGCTTAAGTTTTCCTTTCTTCTTTGTCATAAGTCATTAATGTTTATTCTGCTTTTTGAAATATCCATATACGAGGGGTATTTAAAACATTCTGAATATTAGTGTGCTGTACAACAAAGTTCTTTATTAGTGAATAGTATGTCAGTGCATCCCTTCAGAGTACTCCTCATGCACCTCCACACACTTTCTCAGTCTGATTATCCAATTATTAAATGCCATTTTGTATTCACCTTTGGGTATATTGTTCATACACTGGAAAACTGCACTTCCAACCATGTGGCAACTTTCAAATCATCTGCCCCTCAGCTAATCTTTCATAATGGGATTCAGCCTAAAAAAATACTTAGAGTTAAATCAGGGTGATATTGATGATGTGGCAAAATTTGGATGCTGTGCATCTTCTGGAAGTCTTGTCACGATGGTGGATTTATGACCTGGTGTGTTGTAATGGAGTAGATGGATACCATGAGATCGGTGTGCAGCCAGGTGGATGAGTAGTGTTCAACAATTGTTGACAACATTTTGGAGGCACATAAATGTCCAGTGACACTAGCAGAGTCAGGCACAGGTACCTGGATGACTGGGCCTTTTACATAAAAAAATAATGCATGTAAAACTCTTTTGACAGTCTGACTATGTTGAGCGATTTGTTGTCTCTGCTCTTTTTCTATGATCCAAACTTTATTATTTTTTCTTCAGTTGGGGACAGAAAAGTAAACCCATGTTTCATCACTTGTGACAACCTCATTCAAACATCTCTGGTCACTCTCTTTGCATTTAGTGAGTAGCTGTTTGGCAGTTTCAGTCTATTTTTGACCAGCTGGCAACAAATGTGGGACCCATCTTGCACAAACCTTTCTGAGCTTCAAACGATTCTTCAGAATATTACAAACAGCTGCCGAATTAATACCTGTGATAATAGAAATATCTTCCACTGTATGTCGAGCAGTTTGCCCACTTCACAGCAGCCACTTCCCGTTCACCAGTCACAGACAATGGTCTACGAGAACGTGGGTCATCTTCCATGGATTCCTGACCATCTTTAAAATGATGAAACCACCTCAAAATTAAAGGATATGAAAGAGAATTACATCCATAGACTTTATCCAAGTTGGCCTTGATATTGGTTTAAAGAGTACTCTAAGAGCGCCCAGAGTTTAAAGTATGCTCTTTACTCAGTAGGAGAATTGTTCTCCGATTACAACATTTTTACATCACTGTCATTCACCCATGTTACATCACATGCATATTGGCAGTTGTCTGATGTGCTGCACATACAGCTTCAGATCAATTTATAGAACATTATGTCTATTGATTGGCATTAAATTTATTGATGGTTTTTAAAAAAAAATATTATAACAAAATATTTAGAACTTTTCAGATACACCTCCTAGCCATGTTTTTACAAAATGTAAAACATGTCATGATAATCATGTGGTAACCCACAGAGTTACCTGATTCAGTATAAAGTACCCCAAACTTGACATTCTGGTAGTCCCTGAGCTCTGTGCACAAGATTTGTCAGATTTGTATAATCTAAATATTTAGGCTAAATGTTTTTAAATCTTACTCTCTTGTCTGTAGCAAATGTTGCTTAAGGTGAGAAATGATGGTCAGATGCCTGGTAATTTTGATATGCCCACCATGTGGCAAGGCATATTATGTTATGATGCTGTCTTTTCTTCCATCCACCAGTTCCTTATTCATTTCCACACAATACCTTGAGTTCTTCACCATCTACAATACAAAATTTGTGGATAGGTTGCACATGGGTACGGAAGAAGCCAATTTGATTTTGTGTTTAAAAGGTTAAAGGTTAAGCCTACTGTGACTGAAAGAAGAAAAATGCTTTCTGCACAATAACATTAGTTCCACATCACCGACCTGAACCGAACTTTGTGGATGGCTTGCACTTGGGATAAGGAAGAAGCCTATTGATTTTGGAGTCAAAAGGTCAAGGTCACTGACTGAAAGAAGAAAATTGGTCTCTGCACAATCACATTAGTTCTACATCACAGACCTGGACCTAACTTTGTGGATGGATTGCACTTGGAGCAAGGAAGAAGCCTATTGACTTTGGAGTCTGAAGGTAATAGGTAAAGGCCACTGTGACTGAAAGAAGAAAAATGATTTCTTCTTAGTAACATTAGTTCCACATCACAGGCCTGCACTAAACTCTGTAGATGGCATGCACTTGTGGTAAGGAAGAAGCCTGTCGATTTTGTGGTAAAAAGTTCAGAGGTTAAGCTCACTGACTGAAAGAAGAAAAACTGGTGTCCACACAATAACATTAGTCCACCCATCTTTGTGGATGGCTTGCACTTGGATTAAGGAAGAAGCCTAATGAATTGGGGGGAAAAGGGTCAGAGGTTAAGGTCACTGTGACTGAAAGTAGAAAAATGGTTTCTGCACAATAAGATTAGTTCCACATCACAGATCTGGACCAAACTTTGTGGATGTTCAATTTCTATCATTCCATAGCATGGTTTATAGGAGTTATGGCCCCTGATTGCCATCCTCCTAACTTGGGTTTCTGCAGCATAACTTTACATGTACTATGGATCTTTCGATTTCAGCAAAAGCTGGCATGCAGCTTGATATTTTATGAGCCCTTGAATGAGCTACTTTTCCAGCATTCCATGTCAGCATTTATAATGACCCTTGACTGCACAGTTTCCTTTGTTTTCCTAATATAACTTTATAAAGGAGGATTTGAGTTTAACTAAATTTAGCATGCAGCTTTATATTGATTGATCATTGAATGAGTTTCATTTACAGCATTCCAAGCTATCATTTCCAGGCACTATGGCCCCTTATTGTGTGTCATCCTTAAACTTTGGTTTCTGCAGCATAAGTTAACCAAGGATTGTCAGATTTAAACCAAATTTTGTGTGCAGCTTTATATTGATGAGATCTAAAATGAGTTTAATTTTCAGATTCTGCTTGCCATCCTTAGGTAACATATAATTTATTTGTGGAGTGAATGCCTATTTTTCCAACTTTGGTTTTGGCACACGATCATCCAGGGTTTAAAGTCTGTTTTATGTAAAGCTTAAAATTGTTGAACTCTTGCATGAGTTTGATAGCCAGCATTATACATCATCATTTTGTTGAGTTATGTCCAATTATTGTTGAATATACCCCATTTTGTTTTCACAAATTTACTCTGTTTGAGCCCTACTGAAAATATTGTAGCAAATGGAGCCCTTTGTGATACAGCCATAGCTGGTAGCTCTAGTTTTTTTCACTACTAATGAATGTTGTGCTTTGCAGACACTGGGAAAGATTGGTCGAATTCAGCAAGTTTATCATGACAATGATCTAAAGGTTGAAGTGTGTGGGACGTCATGGACATACAACCCATCTGCTGTGACCAAAGTGGCATCCTCTGATGGTGCTACAATAGGCAACTCTTCAGGAGGTAAAATCAATCATAACCATTGTACAGTTGCATTATGAGGAAATCCCACCCAAGGACTAGAATTCAGTGGCAGATCTTGATTCCTGCTTGTTAAATTCTGATTCAAAGTGGGTATTTCTCATATCACACCAAACGCACATTCCAAATTCATAAGTAGCAGCCAAAATGCAGAATGGCAGAATATTAGTACAAATGTAGCCTTTGAAATACAAAGGGTTTTTACTTGATACTTCTGAAAGAAATGGTGGGATTATTTTACCCTGCCTGTGTGTGCATGTGTAATGTCACACAATTCCTCCTACACCATTTTAGGTGAAGACTTCAGACTTTGGGATATGTGTTGAAGATGGTCTATAAATATGCACAACAGTTTCGGAATTTGATCTATCTCCTAAGGGTGGAGTCTGGGAGTGGGGACATTTTTGCATACATGTAATTGTATGTAAAATATGTAGTGATCTCATGAGTTGTGTAATGTTGTGAAATCCCTCCTACACTTTTCAAGATAGAGACTTAAGACTTTGGTCTGTGATTGTAGGTGGTCTGTCCATCCCCTAGGGGAGTGAAGACACTATATCGGGACTGAGCAAATACTTTTTTGATCCACTTGCCCCGGTTAAGCGACTTGAAAAAAATCACTTGTCCTGCAGAATTTATCACTTGTCCATAGAAAAAACAGAGTCTCTACAGGGGTAGAAAAGTTTTTAAAATCCATGGTTGTCCCTTGGTGGCCAGTTTTGAAAATCCAGTTGCCCAGCAGCAGACATTTCTGGTTGCCTGGTAAATTACTGCAGCAGCCCCTAAGATTGCTGTAACAAAAAGTCGGCAACTTTTGTCACATGCCCTACAGCGAGTGCCCATTTCAACAAACCAGTGAGGAAGCATAATACTAGATCATTGACATTAAGTGAGTTGAGCCAAAGATCAAGATCACACTACCATATGTTGGTGTATTGACAAGAAATGATCATTCTCAAGTTTTGTTTCTTTTAGGGTTAATCTCAGGGGCTGATAGTATAGACTGTGATTACTTAATCAGATAATGAGTAGCTGACACATGAGGATTAGTGTGGCTTCTAACCAAGAGCAATCACCTAACACTCAGCTATGGAATTATATGGAGATAATTTGGGCACCCTGATGTAGGTACCCAGTGGGACAATGTAATGATCAAATGTTTGCACTGCAAAATATATAAAATTCCATCATAATTTGTAACAATATCATTGTTTAATAATACTTTTGGTTGCCCAACCAGTTTTTCACATTGGGAAAAATGGTTGCCTGGCATTAATTTTTAGTTGTCCAGGGCTCCTGGGCAATATATTTTTCTACCCCTGCTCTATTGTTGAGCAAGCTTCTTTATTTTCATTTAATATTCAAACACTTTCAGTATTATAGAGCAAACTTAATGAATTAATATAATATTATGGTCCTTTTTGGGGACTGAATTGCAGTGAAATTTCAGCTTATGGATTGAGGATGTTATGCAGGCCTGCAGGTCAGTACAGGTTAGGGTTCACATTTAAGTCATTTTCTTAGATACTGTTGCTTGTAGAGTCACATAAGTTTGTATTTAGATGTGTCATGTGGTGTGCTACACCTTTCATTGAAAATGAGGGCTCTGTGACCTAACATGTGCTGATACCTATGGACTGCCAACCAATGCTATCACTGGCAAAGGTGTGAGCATCAAGTGATTTACAGGTGCACTGGCAGCTTGTTGGACTTTCAGGCCTAATGTCCGTCACCTATGACACTGCCACTATATATCATATGCAAATTCAAATCGTCATGACTTAAACATTTTTCAACCATATTTCATAAAATTTCCAGCATGCACTAAACCATTAACATGAATTCACATGGGATAAGTGTTGACATAAAATACTTTGATTTTATATGATGTACTATGATAATGAGTAGAGCATGGTTATTTCTGCTGTGGTGACAGGTCAGTTGTGTTATGAAGAATACTTATGGTTCATTGACTTGTAATTACCTTTCGGTTGAGCTCTGTTTCTCTATGCTAGGGTTTGTTGTTAGGTTATTTTCTCGGACACTATTGCTTCAGAGTTATGTAAGTTGGTATGTGTCAATCCTAGGTTCAGAGAAACCAAAATATTTGCAAAGATTGGTACGTCATGAACAACAATGAATCTTTAGTTCACCAGGCTGTAAGACCAAGTGAGCTTATGGTATGGTTCTTTGTCTGTTATAATTTGTCTGTCATGCATTGTCCATTCACAGTTGCTATTTACAACTTTTTCTCAAAAACCACTTAACAGAATTTGACAGCATCCTAGCATGAAGATCTTTCAATTTCTTCAAATGATGCCAATCTGCCATCAAATATGGCTGCCTTTACTAAAAATAGAAAACCCTTTAAATGATTTCTCAAAAATCACTTAACAGAATTTGACCAAATTTGATGGGAAGCATCCTGGCAGGAAAGTCTTTCAAATTTGTTCAAATTTTGCATCAGATATAGCAGCTTTTGCTAAAAATAGAAAAACCTTTAAATGATTTTTCATTTCAAAATCCACTCAACAGAATTTGACCAAATTTGAAAGAAAGCATCCTGCTTTAGATTGATTTCCTTTTTATACAAATGATGCTGATATGCTGTCAAATATGGCCACCATTAATAAAAATAGAAAAACGTTTAAATTACTTCATAAAATCCATTCATCAGAATATGATTTAAGTTTCACAGAAAGCATCCTGCCATTGATTGTTTTCAATTTTTACAGATGATGCCGATCTGTGTCAGATATGGTCAACATTACTATAAATAGGAAAATGTAAAAATGATTTAATCTCAAAAACTGCTGAACAGAATTTGACCAAATTTGACAAAAGCATTCTGGCATGAAGGTCCATCAACTTTGTTCGAATGATGCTGGTCTGCCATCAGATATGACCAATGCTACTAAAAGTAGAAAAACATTTAATGACTTCATCTCAAAAACTGCTAAATAGAATGTGATAAAATTAGACAGAAAGGATCAAGGTATAGATGGCTTTCAAATTTTTACCATTTATGCTGAATTTCCATCAGATATGGCCAGCATTACTAAATTAAATTTTTAAAATTACTTCAGAAACTACTCATCAGAATTATATAAAATATAGCCAGAAAAAAAACACACTGAACAGTATTTGACTGAATTTGACAGAAAGCATCCTTGCATAAAGACCTTTTGTGTTTTTATAAATGATGCCAATCCACAGTCAAGTATGGCCACCATTACTAAAAATTAAAAATTTTTTTTTATCCATTTCTCAAACATCTTTTAACAGAATTTCACCAAATATGGCAGAAAGCATCTTGGCATGACGGTCTTTTAAGTTTGTACAAATTATGCCAATCTGATATCAAATATGGCTGCTGCTACTAAAAATAAAAAGCTTTTAATAACTTCTTCAAAAAAGCAGCTCAATAGGATTTGAAAAAGTTTGACAGAAAGTGCCCTAGCTTGATGGCCTATTACATTTATAGAAATTATGCTGTTCCACCATTAAATATGGTGGTCTTCACTAAAAATAGAAAAACATCTACACAACTTGATGTTAAAGCCTCTAGATAGAATTTGACCAACTCAGCCAGATAGCATCCTGGCATAGAGGCCTTTAAATATTTGAGAAGTGATATGTATATGCTGTAAAATATGTATGAAGGAATAAATACTGAAGAAATCTTGAAATAATTATTTTCATAACATATGCAATCAACAGCACTGGAAGAAATTTCTTCCCGGGCCTTTCCTCCATGAAATATACTGGCAGCCATGTATGGCATATCATGTGCTAAAAATGGTGTTTAACCACCAAAATCACAAGATCTCTGTCAGTTGTCCATCCATCCATTAACACAAGTTTGTTATCACTACTCATCCTAAACTACTTGGAGGATTGCCATCAAACTTTACAGTCACATTCATGACAATGTCAAGTTGGTCTTTAATGAAATAGGTGCTGATCTGACACACGATATGGTCACCACAGTGGTCATCTTGAAAATCTTGTTATCGCTACTAGTCCTGGATGGATTTTCATATCAACATGGCGTTTTCATAGATTCCTGGACATTTTTTGTGGTCAGTCCCATCAATGAACTCTTCTCGTCTGCTAGTGATAACATTTAAAAGCTAATTTTGTCAGTTAAGTAATCATTTAATAATAATTATCATAAATAATTATTTAATATGAGTATATCAGATTTGTACATCTCACCAAGTATATTATTAAATAATATGTATAGCCTTAATATATTCTTAACAACATTTGTACAGAATAAATACATGTACTAGTAATGGAGATAATATATTTTTTATTGCTAAGTTGTACCAATAATGCTTCTGTTGATCCTTAACAAAAGTTCTTTAATAAATTTCATAATGACTCGAGGCCTTCTAAGATGGTACCATATAATACATTTTTTAAATAAAGCTAGTTTTAGCACAGTCAGTCAATGGTCTGTTTGATCTGCACATTTAGTATCATCAGTTTTCTACAGCTAAATGCAAGTTTCTTACATACCGTATAAACTCACTTATAAGATGAATCCAACTGCAAACTGTACCAACCCAGATCTGCTATCGCTTAATGTGCTTGCAGATCTGGGTCTCTGCAGTTTATTAGGAGCAATCAGTAGAACAAACAACATAGACTCTGATCCGCCAGCACATTATGTGACAGCAGATCAGGGTCCATGCTGTTTGCAGTTGGACTTGACATATAAGCGAGTATGTATGGTTGTATTATCAGCTACAACAGTATTGTCACAGCCATGGGTTAAGTTGACTCCTTGTTAGAAAAAGTGCTCATATAATGTTTAAAACCATAAGTTGAGTAGTGCCAGCATCTAGAGATCTAAGTGTGCTGTTTGATCTTTAATGCTAAGTCAGGCTAATCAAGACAATACAGAGTGTCAGCACTTTGCCACACTGTGAATAAAAGCATTAAAGCATACTGTAGTTTTAGGTGATAAAAACAGTCTGGAGTACAGGTCACATTAGCCACATTAGCCATTTAAAATAAGTTTTTGAAGAAAAACATATTGGTTGTAGGAGTGGTAACACTGCAAATATGGGCTTGGAAATCCTTGCAAGCAGGCCTAAAGACTTCACGACCTCTTAGTGATGGATCTAATTTACACAGCCCAATTTTTGTTTAATGTTGCGATTACAAGACCTGGATTTATTTATGAACATTTTTGAAAAAATTGTATATGCATTTGTAGGAAGAAAACACATAATATATATGGGTCATTGTCTGGGAAGGGATGGGGAGGAGATTTTATAAAAGGTATGAGGATTTGCCAAGGCAAGTTAATTAGTAGATCTAGTTGTCAAATTAATTATATATCTAAACAAACATTTACTTGTCAAAGAGTGTAATACCTTTACTCCCAAGACAGATCTTTGTAGCCTCTTTTTCACTCATAAATGACTTTTGATACTTTTTTGTGTTTAACCTTGATTCTTCAACAATGGTAGAACTGTATATCAATGGTGATATGCCTCCGTTTTAATGTAGGTTATTGTGACTCGTTATTGTGTCTGTAGTATTTTCTTATTCTCTAGCCACAGACAGGGACATCTGTGTCCTGTAGATGTCCATTCAAGACATATACATGTTAAAATGTTTCACTTATTGTCAGAGACCATCCTGGGTCCCCCTAAACAGGGAGAAGTCACTTATCCATACTGGCAAAATCAGGAGAAGTCAGCAACTTTCAGAGGAACTTGATAACTTTCACCATTTTATTAAAGATTAGTAACAGTAGTAGTCAGTAGTTGTAGTAGTAGTTGTAATAGTAGCTGTTGTTCTTGTTGCTACTGTTGTTGTTTACAATTTTTTATTTTATTTGTATGATTAAGATAAATAAAAAGCATACTGATGTTATGTAAAGTTCATCATGAAAAAATACTGGTATTATAAGTATCAGTTACATTGAAACCCTGCTATAACATGATGGCTGGAGTCGACAAAGTCCCATCATGCTATGTACCATATTGTGCAAATATCCAACCAAGAATCAACTCAGTGCATATTAAATGAGAAATACTTAAGACAGTTATTACATATTACATATTTATATTTTGGCAGAGAACCATTCATTGGTACATACATATACATGTATAACAAAATTGGCAACTGAAGTGTAGATAGAGTATGATAGATAGAGCCAATCTTATTTTATCTATAACAGTAATTCCATCAAAAACTTGAACACAAAAGCGTAATTTCTATAATTTTTTCTGCTAGATTCCATTTAAATCCAGATACTTAGTTTCTTGCTAATACACTCACACTGACTTGTGAAACACTGAATTTTACAAAACATTCATATTTGCTGAGCAGTCCAAAATGTCTGATTTTTGATCAGCAATAAAATGCATAAATCAGACATTGGGAGTTTTTAAAAAAGAAACTTCTATTTAGGCTTGAAAAATACTTAAACTGAAATTCATACAGGAGGTCAAGGGTATTGACCTCGTATGTACTTGAGATGAACAATCAACAGGTGTGTATAACTGCCTGAACCCAGTATGGGAGTTAACAATTCAGTTTCATGGGTAAGAGTGATCTCCATTAAAAAAAAACTACAGTTGAGTCATTCTCGAAAAGACAGGAAAAACAATTCCCTCCACCCCTACAACTTAAATGGTTCTGTTCCAGTCAGTGTTAACATTAGAACAAATAACTGTTGTTTATAACTGTGGTTTTGCACTACTGCAGAGCAAAAATGGAGTAGTATCTGTCCGTGTTTCTAACTAGAAAATAGAAAGAATTAAGATGAAGCTGGGGAAGGGGGGACATGTATTATGTGGCAGTGACCTGGTGTGTGTGTGTGTTTTTGTGTACATGTATTATGTGGCAATGACCAAAACTACTCCTGACAATTTCGGCAATAAACTTGTTTCAGTGGGTGTGTATGATGATTGATTGTAAGTAAATTATCTGATCTATAATTTGGGTGAGAAACTTTTCAGACCACCACATTATTTGGTGCTTGGTTGTGTAAGCCAGATGACTGAGCAAACATCAGTTGTTGGCTATTGTTTATCCTGGATTCAGCAACAATTGTACACAGGATGGATTGAAGACAAACACAAAGAAGACAATGGCTGTATTGTTCATGGATCAATAATAATTTAACAATTATCAGTTTTTCAAGGGGCTTACATTTTTCAAAATTAAGCAAGAAGTAGTGATAAAATATTTTTTTTCTTCAAGAATACAGCTCATCTTGCCAAATTGTTAAATTAAACTCTTGTTTATTTTGGCATTAAAACTTTGTAATACTTCAAGAAATGTGAAACTATTGTAAAATTTTGGGAGCCACACCATGACCATGCTACAGTGGTCCTCCTCTTATAAGGCCACCCCTTCTGCAGCACAAATGTGGCCTTATAAAAGGAGAGTCCTTTCTAGAGGGCGGTCACACAGATGTGAGTAATAACCACGTAAAAATTATAAAAGGTGTAACTAATTTTTTAATATTTAATATTTTCATTTAAAAATCACAGGAATGTTATCAGGTTATGGACTTAATGTGATAAAACTTATATCAGTGATATTTAAAATAATTATGAATAATCATCAGTTGTGGTGCAAAACCACCTTGTCAGTAAAATTTTGGGCACAACTGGCTGTAACTATCCCAGTCCGTAGATTCCATTTTCTCACTCACTGCAGTTTAATGTATATTGACGATTTTACTTTTTAATCTTTCTGACATAAAATTTCTCAGTAGTGATCAAAGTACTCTCCCTTTTTCATTTAGTTGAATTGCTTTCACTTTTTGTTCTAAACTGAGAATGTATGATGACATTTTGCACTTTTTGCAACAACTTATTCCTTCATTGGCAATTTGTTGTTATTACACGAGATATTCAGTGTTTACAAAGGAAGTGAGCTTGTCATGTGATTTACTTTTTTTAGTGTGGTACCCTTTCAAGTACATTTTGTAATCTATGAGAGAGAAGCCACAATGGCTAACATGCCATTTTACTATCTAGCGACTGGATGTCATGCTGACTTGAGCTGAACAGTACTGTGTTTCTCAGCTGTTGGCCTTTGTCATCTTGATAATTATTCATGGTAATAATAGCCAGTAATTATCAAAGTGACAAAATCTAACATCAAAGGAACACACAGCAGTAAGGATAATTACTTACCTCTTTGTATGGATTAAAGTCACTTTATGGTCATGTTGGAACAAAGGTCAATGTGTTGAGTTTAGAAATCAACAAATATTAGCAAGATTTCTATCTGTAAATAACCTTTATATGGTCATTTGCGAGGGGTAAATTTGACAGTTTTTGCACTAATATGACAGCCACTGGCCATGTTAGAGGGGTGGCCATATTTGAGGGGTACTTTTGAACACAAACTCCTTGGTGCCATGGGATTCTGGCCGTATAAAGTGGGTGGCCGCTGGTCAGGGGGCAGTTCAAGAGGGGAACCACTATATATCTGAATTTGTGTTATAACAAAGCTTGTTATAGCAGGGTTTCACTATACTTTACCCTAGCTTTATTCCCTTCAGTAAACTTAAAACATGATCTTGACCCATATTTAGTACAGCAAAACATTTGGTTAAACCTTTGACTTTGCCCTTGTACCATTTAAGCAATGGTATGCCCATGGCGGGAGTAGATGTCGATGTTTGTCTGGACAAATAAACTGTATGTATTGATGATTACTGTAACTGAAAGGCTTATTTCTCATGTAAAATGACATTTGAATCTTTATCTGATCAAGCCACATGTTCCAGTCTATCTGATCAAGCCACATGTTCCAGTCAGGAGTTTATTGTAGAAGAATTCTTTGTGTACACAGGTACACTTCATATTCTCAGGAAAAGGATTAGTGAGCGATCCATTGTTGCACGTAATTAAATAATTAGCTATGGTCGAATGTAATGTTATTTTATAGGGTGTATTGTCACTGAAGTGACAAAATCACACAAAATTTAAGTTCGATATACTAAATTTATTGAAATTTTTGAAACTTTATTTATGTGAAAATGTTCTGATTTACAGTATATGATACTAAAACATTAAAAAACAAAGTACATGTAAAATGTCTCTTTCTATGACTTTTGTCAAAGCACTGTGACAGGTATGTTTGAGATAATTTTTTAATCTCATGTTATTTTCCAGAGCGATTGAGTGCATTGTTGAAAAAGCTGTTTGAGAACCATGTGTCTGGAGATGTGAATGAGGAGCTTGTAAAGGCAGCTGCCAATGGTGACAGTGTTAAAGTAGATGAACTATTACAGCGTGCAGATGTGGATGTAAGTCTATACTATATTTATAAGTTTTGCAAGTTTTGTTACAATACTGTTACATAAAATATATATAGTTTGTCATGCTTTGACATAATACCTAGTAGAATGATTTTATAGTAATAACATTGAGTACTTATAAGTAACTGCAATTATGTGTTTATTATTTATACTCCCAAAATTGTGTTCCATGTGTAATTGACATAATAATACAATCTACCACTTGCTGCCAGTAGCTTGTATCAGCTAAAACAATTAAACTTGTCTGGAAAATGTCATATCCAATGGCCTCTTGATCCATGATGAATTTGTTTGTATAGTCAGAAATATTCAAAGTATTACTGTTTTCCAAAAATATTTGAATGACATGTATTATAATTATCATTCTGACGAATGAAAATAATTGTCATTGCATGAGAATTTAATACAAATTTCAAGATTTAAAAGTCTGTACAATCCATGAAAACAGCACTTGTATTTGGTGCATTTTTTATTCTGTTCATTGTTACTATTACTTTTTCCCATGCATTACTGTTTGCAATGGGGCTTTATTGTGTATGATGCCAATATTAAGTTTTGGATTTATCACCATATCTCAGACTCTGTGACAAATTTGTTCTGAACTTATCTATGCTTGTATCAAGAAGACTGCTCAACTCTGCCAAGAGTAGATCACAGTTATCTCATTTTTCACACTTTAGAGAATGCATTTCTCCTTCAGATACGTTCCACGATCACATTAGGAAAATAAGCTTGCTACCTCCCTTATCCAGCCTTCCCAAGAAGACAAAAATTGTCTTTTCCATCTATATCATATAGACAAAGGGCAGTAACTCTTGCCCAGTACCTCCTCATGCTACCACCAGGTGTCACTAGTTTTAAGCTTTCGCTACAGTACTAGCAACATCATACTGTAGACCTCCCGAAAATTCTGTGTTTATCTCTGTGGTTTTCAACCATCCATCCAGGAATTTGAGCTTTTAGTGTGTAGTAAGGAATCTACTACAAGTGGTATACATTATGTTTTGATTTTGATCAATTTTTATATGAATTTGTCACATTCATGGATTTAGTTTATTTTGACCTTATTCTCAAACACGGTATCACTGATGCATGGTGCGCGTGTTGTTGTTCATGTTTTTGCATTCACTGGGTGTTTTTGCTCACTCAGTAGCGGGTGTTGTTTTTGTGACTTATTAACATATTTGAATTGTTAATTTATTAATTTTTTGTTCTTGTCATTTCAGTTAAACAATGACGATGAAATATCCCAAATGTAAAAGTTTAAGACAAATGAGGACACGCATGACATGTGCCTCACTTGCACAAAATGGACATCGTCCAGGAGATGCAATGTATGTGTGATATGGTCAGAGGATATTTGGTCAACTATCCTGCGCAAGAGCATTAAAAACAGAGAGAAAAGAGTAAAATCTTGCACTTCAGCAGTCAGACATTTTGAGTTGCCACCCCAAGACAGAATCAATTGCAAGCTTAGTGGGGGATGTCGTTGGCACCGCTAACCAAAAATGAGACATACGACACCGTCTGCTGTCAGTACATCAGCAGAATTGGAGGAGCAAGGCACTGCAGTTTTGCTGTCCTTGCTGTTTTCTATGCCATTGTTAGAGCTACAGATGTGTCGCTTGGTTCAGAAGATGACACAGTTACTAAATTTGGAGCAGTTTCTGACTGTATGCCCTTCTCACACCTCGGTAGATAATTTTGACCATATGGGGGAGTGTCACACCATTGTTAGGCAGCCCAGTGGGTATAAGTCCATGGCCTGCCTGTAAGTCCAGGTGCATTGGTTTTTACCGGGTCTTAATGATCCATTCTGTCATACTGTAATACCATACAATGCTGTCCTGGCTGCAGACCAGCCATCCGGTTATCCATACCTCATGCACAGGGACTGTAGATTGGTCACATCGGCAACCCATACCACATACAAGTATATGGGTCCCTTGAATGTGGACACTTATGTGATGTTACTGATAGATCCATCCATTTCATCATGCCTGTGGCACAGCCAGTACTGGAACCATCCATACTACTATTGGCATGGTCGACATCCATACTGCCCTTTCTACCAGTGAGCCAGCCATCTGTACCGTTATGACAATTTTGTCCTACGGATCCAGTGAGCCATATGTTCACGGTGTACCATTGTGGTGGTACAATGACAAATACAGGGACAATGATAATTCCCCCAGGCATGTTTTACACAGACATGGAAGTAGGACTGGACCAGATTAACCCCCACAGTAAGTATGAGAATAAACGTGATGATCTAACGTTCTCGGATCCAACTATGGAAATAACTGAGTTCAGTTTTAAGGCTGTGGTGGAAGAAATGTACTGAGTGTTGCCAGCTTCAGAATGCTTTCCACCCCCAACTGCCACTCAGCCCTGTATGGTCAAGTCATTGGTAGACTTGGACAATGAGGAGAAGAGTCCCTCCTTCTGTCTTCTTCCACAATTAAAATAATAAAGAAATTGCAGACCGTGTGTCCAACAAGATATGTGATCCAGACAATTTGAAAGCTTTCTTCTCAGAAAGCCAATTAATAGTGACCTTTTCATCTCACTGGTAGAAAATTCACTCAGACACCTTTCATACTGAGCATCTGGCCTTAGACAAGAATTTTGTGGCTGTAAATGTGACTACTTTTATTATCTATAAAGTTGACAAAAATGTTTTTCATGCTACATCACAGCACACATAATATCATAGCGATGTCATTGATGTTTTACTTAGCATCATTAGCTATTTTCCAGCTTGCTGAAAAATCAGGTAACAATCAACAGCCTGAATTGCAAAATCATCAACGGAATAGCACATCATCCCATGGTGAATGCTTTGACTGCCTCTGCTTACTTGCACTTTGTGCACAAGATGTACGTCTATATTCTACATCACTTAAACCGTATCATGCTCTGACACTGAGGACAACACCTTTTGGGTTGCCATTACTGTTTGGATGCAAAATCAAGGAAGCGAGGAGACAGGCAACTCTTGAACTGCCCCTCCAACTTGTCATTCCTCCATGTCATATAAGCCCAATCAATTTCAGCCTCAAAGGAAAGATGATCAGAAACAAAGAGATAAGGGATCATTTAGTTCCCAATCACAAAATCAGTCTTGATCTCAATCAAATGTCAGGAGGCAACAACCCACTCATTTTAGGAGGCAGCCCTATAGAGGGGGGCAAAAAACAGGGTTTCTCATTCCCCAAGGTTCCTAACTCATGCTGTTGACTCATCACTCCAACTGCCCACAGACAGCCTGCTGGTGGGTGCAAGACTTAGGCATTTCAACTATTATTGGATCACTCTATTTCCGCAGAATGAGTGGTGGGTGATCCAAGTCATTTTGAAGGGGCTTTGGATTTCATTTATCCAGCCCTCTCTTATTTTATCCTCTCTGCTCATGATGGATGTACCATCAGATTCAGAGATGAACAAAATTATGCAGCAGGAGATCTAGTTTTTAATCAACAAGCGAGCTGTGGAGATCATTTGAAAACCACAATCTCTGGGGATTCTATTCCAGGCTCTTCCTTGTGCAAAAGGCCAATGGCAAGCTCAGGCCGATCATCGATCTAAGTCGCCTCAACCAATACATAGTTCTGCTGAAATTCAAAATGGTGACAGCACTATCAATCCGATTCTCTATCAGAAGGGACAAGTTTGCCATCAATCTCAATCTGACCAATGCATACTTTCATGTCTATCAGGTACTCCAGAAATTCCTTTAATTTGCATACCGAGGGAATATTTACCAGTAGCTCTTCCATTTGATCTAAACATTCCATTTGATCTAAACATCAGCCCATGGGCATTTACAAAGATTACGTATTGCATGTTCACCCTGTTTCAGTCGAGTTCATTGACAGTGACACTGGTGTATTTGGACAGCATCCTCCAGAAACATATCATGAGTTTTATTGTTGTCAAGGACAAGAATGATCTCCTATCCCATTTGAGTCATCTTGGTTTTATAGTGAACTGGGAAAAGTCTGACCTCTATCTTTTCCAGTGTTTTGTCTATCTCAGCTTGGAGTTTATCACCAATCTCAACCTTGTATGACTCCCCCATGTTTGTGTGGTAATGATCATCAAACTCTTAGAGTCCATTTCTAACAGGAAGTGGATTACAGTGAGAGAGTTTTTGAAACTCCTCGGATTGTTCAGTGCAGCAGCAGATCTGATTCTGCTGGGCCTTCTTTTCGTGCACCCCTTACAGATGATTTCGCTGGCTCACTGGTGCCCCTTTTCTGGTCCACTTGATCAAAAGGTCAGGATCATGAATGAGATAGTATCATTCCTGCGTCATTGGCACAACTATGGTTGCTCACAACAGGAATTCCTCTGGAAAAGCACCAACCAGAAGTTACAGTATGTACAGATGCCAGTATATATGGTTGGGGAGCCTACCTGTTGCCGGGCTTCAATATTGTCAGTGGCAAGTGGGGGCCAGAGGAAATGCCTGTTCACATCAACCTTCTCGAAATGAAGGCTGTACTCAATGCCTTTCATTTCTGGAAGGACCACCTTTGTGGGAAAGTAGTCCTAACCATGTCAGAAAACTTGGTGGTGGTGACCTAACTCCTCAAACGGGGGAACCAAAACACCCAACCTGTGTGTTCTGGTTTGACAGTTTCTGCGTTGGTGCTTCCAGCTCAGTATCAATGTACAAATCACATTCCCAGTAGATTCAATATTCTGGCCGACTCTCTGTCAGGAAAGGGTCAGATCATTCATACCGAAAGGTCCATCCATCAATTGGTCTTTCATTGGATTTGCGTGCTTTGGGGACATCCAATGATTGATCTTTTTGCAACAAGGTGGAATCACAAACTGCCCATATATGTCTCTCCAGTTTCAGACCCAGAAGCTTGGGCCGTGGATGCACTTACAATCAGTTGGGAGGGATTGTGGACCTTTGTTTACCCACCCATGGTCTTAGTACCAAAAATTATACAGAAGTTAAGGGGTCAGAACTGCAAACTGATTCTGATAGCCCCTCTCAGATGGGGCAAGTCATGGGTCAATGATCTACTTGATTTGGTGATAGATTTGTCCAGGAAAATTCCAGCCAAATCTTCTCAAACAATTGCTGTCACAGGTATTCCATCCCTGTCAAGACTGACTTCTCCTCCTTGCCTGGGTCTTGTCAGGGGAGCCTTGCAAAGGAAAGAATTTAAATCTTTGATTGCAGAGAGAATCTCATGAGCAAGAAGGCCCTCCACTTTGAAGTCTTGTGAGGGAAAGTGGCATGTATTCCAGGACAGGTGCAAAGTCAACAACATTGTCCCTTTGAGTGGCTCGATCCTACAACTGTTTTTTTTTCCTCTGGCAGTAAGAGGAGAAAAAGTTGGCCCTGATTACCATCAAAGGCTACTACTCCATGATATCTGACATTTTGAGGCATCATGGCAGAGGGGATTTTTTTGTTTTTATTATTGCCCCCGACATATTTTTGTGGCAGGGTTGGGGTCATGATAAAGATCTATCAGACCTACTTGCCAGTTTTGACTGGAATAAACAAAAGTCCCTCACTCTGTTTCTGAAATGGAATCTCTCAAGGATTTTGACATGGGGTAATTCAGATAAATTCAAGCCTTTAGCCAGAAGCTTGCTGAAGCTAATATCATATAAAACCTGTTTCCTGATAGCTTTTGCTTCAGCATGCAGGGTGAGTGCATTATATGCCCTTTCAGTAGACCCGAACTATCTCCAGTTCAGATTGGTGGGTTATGCGCTCAGCATACTCTAAAGTCTCAAAAGATCAGAATGACCTCATGAAGATTTCAGCTTATGAAATTAGAGTGATCTCTGCGAGCCTCACTTTCGAATGTAATGTTTTGATCGGAGACATAATAGAAGCTGTTGACTGGCATGCACAGTTCACCTTTTCAAGTTTTTATCTCTGGGATTTAGCAGAGATAAGATTTTAATCTGGTGGGTCGAATGGCTGCTGCGTAGGTGAACACCAGACCCAGTTGACATCAGCACAGCCTCCTCATGGACATAGTTTAGTGCTTTTGCTGGATTCATCCATAAAAAGTTCATCGGTAAGAAGAGTTCAACAATTCTCATCTTACTCGGTGTAGTTGTCATGGATCACATGACCATTGGCTGTACTGCTTTCAAGTTAGGAGAGTTGGTTATCTTTCATATAGGGAATCCAGCTTTCCCTCAAAGGATGCCTGGGGGATAAGTAGGATGCTCAGCATTCCCTCCTATTACCTATTCTTCTAATGTTAACCCTTTAGCTACGACTGCCGCATCTAAGCGTCACCTGTAAATAGCTCCTGAACCCCACTGACGCATATATGCAGTGTCGATAAGCCTCGTTTACTACCCCAGTGTCGCTTGTGTGCGTATAGTTCAGCAGTACTCGAAACCCCAGTGTCGCATCGATGCGGACGTGACCGCTATGTTAAATGAACGTTGATTGGTTGAAAGTACAGAAGTTTACATATTTTTGATTATCATAACCAATGAGAGGACTGTTTACTCAACATTTTGATACAAGTTTGAAAGCTGAGAGGTTAAATTTAGACACACAGGAAGGGCTTTCCTGCACTTTACGAAACACGTGTAGTTGAGATAAACAAAGATGGATTCCGATTCAGATATGAGCAACTTTGAAGGGTTCAATGCAAGCGATATAGAAGATTTTAATGGATCATTCTTAGAAAATGGATCAGATATTGATGTGAGTCCCGTTTCAACACCAGACGTAAGTGATTTTGAATCGGATGACGAGGAGGACATAGTCCCAATTGCACAATGGAGTGACGACCTCGCCGTGTTCGAGATCAATGATTTTGATTCTCATGTTGGTTCAACAATCGAGCTTGGACCACTAAGCAATGAGAAAGATTTTTTTCTCAAGTTTTTTCCTGAATGTCTGGTGGAAAAGCTTGTGAAAGAAACAAACGATTATGCCAAGAAAATGGGGGACCAAAAGAAAGACCCGAAATGGTATGAAACCAGCATCACGGAGATGTGGGCATATCTTGGGATATACATCGTCATGAGTATTATGCAGATACCCAAATATTCCATTGCCTGGATGACATCTGTATATTTTGGGATCCCAGGAATACCAGAAATCATGACAAGAGAAAGATATGAAAAAATAGGGAAATATTTCCATGCCAACGACACAAGCGTCAACCCACCCAGAGGCCAACCAGGACATGACAAGATTTTCCATATAAGACCTTTCTATGACACAGTCTTGCATAAATGCCTGGAAAATTATGACCCTCCCAAAAACCAGTCAATTGATGAAGGCATGATTGCTTATAAAGGAAGACTCTCATTTAAGCAATACCTGCCAGCCAAACCCACAAAATTTGGCATTAAAGTCTGGGAAAGAGCCCATCCCCAAACCGGCTACGTCCATGAATTTCAAGTGTATGTTGGAAAGCCCGATGGACAGAGAGGGAGAGTGGCAGAAGAAGGATTAGGATCTAGAGTGGTGAAAGACCTTACCAGAAAAATAATAAACAAAAATCACCATATATATATGGACAATTTCTTTTCAAATCCCCAGTTATTTGAAGATTTACGTCAGGATGGACTCTTCTGTTGTGGTACAGTCCGAGGAAATAGGAAAGGAATGCCAGAACCTTTAAAAAAACCCAGTGGTTTAAAAACCCAGGGAGATATGAAAATCATGCAGAAAGAGACTCTGGTCTGTGTTGCCTGGAAAGACAAGAAAATTGTCCATATTTTATTTAATAACATGGATCCCACACAGCTATCCAGTGTAACTCGAAGAGAAAAAACCGGCCGACGAAAAGAAGTAACTTGCCCAAAAGTTGCAGATGAGTATTCGAAAAACAAAGGGGGGGTGGATATTGCAGACCAAAACAGAATGCAGTACAGTTCTTGCCGTAAAGCAAAGAAATGGTGGAAATACCTTTTTTGGTTTCTCATTGATACAGCGATATGTAATGCCCTAATCTGTATGAAGGAGTCACCAAACCACCATATCAAAACCAAGTCCGGAAAAGAAAAAAAAAGAACACAGCTTGAATTCAGGATGAACTTGGCCAAACAGATGGTTGCTGGCTTTCAGGGAAGTAGGAAAAGAAAAGCTCTGTCCAATGTTGATACAGAAGGTTTAAGGCACTGGCCAGGACGGTTCCCGAAACGTGGGAGATGCAAGATGTGTGTAAGGGAAGGGAGGAGACATGAAGTTTTTATAGGATGCAAACAATGCCAAGTACATTTATGTGTGGATAATGACTGTTTTGAGAGATACCACTCTCAACTTTGTAATTAGAGTGTTGATTTCATTCATGTTTTTATATGTACATATGTAAATATTGGATTTATTTTGTGGGATTCAAAACAGTTTACATGACTGGGATTTCTTGAATGATGGGATGTAGGAGTATATAAAGTGGAAATATATGAATAACAGACACTATACAAGGTAAGCTGTTTTTTATTTCACTGAAATCCAGCAAAAACTAATGAATTAATGAATATAAATGTAACCATGTTTATATTGTCAGTTTCTGTAGTCAGCCATGATGATGCTCTAGTATTCAGCCTAGCAACCAGCCTCAGTAGTCTCAGTAACTGATATCTTAGCACTCAGCAGTAGTGAAACTGCACAACAGCTGTAGTAGCTAAAGGGTTAATGTGATCGGGGAACGTATTTAAAGGAGAAAGCAAATTTTTCAGTAAATTTTGTTCTCCGAGGATACTTTCCCAATCACATTACTTTAAAACCCTTCCAACCTCCCCACCATGTGAGCATCTTCGTTGATTATTTGCTCAGCTTAAAACTAGCAACAACTAGCAGTGGCAAGGGGAGGTAATGGGCAAGAGTTACTTATCTTTGTATGATATGGACGGAAAGGACGATTTTCATGTTTTGGGAGGCTGGATTCAGGAAGTAGGAAGCTTATTTTTCTAACATTAATATGATCAGACAAGTATCGACAGAGAAACAAAATTTACTAAAATTTGGTTTTCTAACATCAGTATTGTTTCCCAATTAAACCAATGTAATCAAATAAGTTTTTTATATTGGAATATTGATACCTTTTCTTACCATAGGAATCTTACACTGACATAAAATGTGCATGATTGAGCTCTTTACATCATTGATTTACCTCCCTTGAAATCTCTATTGAGAGAGGCTCACAGATGATGTGTGTTAAAGGTCTTAAAAAAAACAGTTTTTTGGGTAATAATATGTAGCCATAGTTTAACTTTGTATAAATTCCAGTTTGACATGCAACAACCAGTTTGCAAATTTTGTAAGAATTTGACTGGAATTAGCTCCACGCTTGACTTGGTCATGATGACTACATTTTATCAATCTGAACATAGCCTGTTACCCTCCATTGGAAACCCCACCAGCAGAAATATACAGGAGTCAGTCTTGAGTATGACTCATGTACACAGTAGGGCAGCTCAACACTCATTCTCTAATTCCTTTGCTGTGTCCATTAATCTTGAGCTCACAGAAAAGAGATACATTCCTGTCCAAGTCCACACTGCTAAAAGACCATCACGAGGCCATTCTCCGATTGCAACCTCGATCTTCCAAACTCTTATTCCTCAGCCAGACAGAGGTCAGAAAACAGGCCAAGTGACCTGGGACATAATACAGACAGAGAACATCCAGTTTTGACACAGTTTCTCTTTCTGTCAACCTTTCTGCAGAAAGTGATGCCATGCCCATGCTGCCTTTTTTTCTGATATCTCAGTGTGTGTATTAAACACTTCATCATGGAATGGGGGAGACCCTTTTCCAACAATCCATGGCTCTTGCCAGAAATAAACACTTAACTCATGAAAAAGCAGTCAAGTTCCTTCACTGTGCATTTCCACCAGGATCTTATTCAAGGCCTTTTAAGGATCAAAGCTCTCTCAACCAGCACATTTGGGCACATGAGTTCATCTGGGCATGGGGTTAAAACTCCCTTGCTTGTTTGGAATCTGTCACACTCTAGAATGTCCCTTCTCCATATGGAGAGTCAAATCTTAGCTGGGGAATCTCTTTGTCTCTTTGTCACTTGGGTTTTCTCAGTGTGGCCATGAACCCTCTTGCCCTGTGTTGCTGGTTCATGAGACCCTACACAGATCACTCTCCTATCCCAGTGGCAGCCAAAACTTTGCCTACCAGACCCAAGGATAAAAGTTTTGGACTATATTAGTCCTATCTCTGCAAAAGACTTGGCTTATTGCGGGTGTCACAGTCTGCACAGATGCCACCTCATATGCTTGTGGTGCCTACCTCTTGCCTTCCTTTCAGGTGAGCAGGTTTGGGCCCCTTCAGGAGTGCTATATGCAAATCAACCTCCAGGAGATGAAATCCATAGTGAATGCATTTTTATTGCAGTCAGAGATGTTATCTAGAAAGGTTACTCTCATTCTTCCTGTCACCTCGACTGTTGTCAGTTACTTAAGATATCATGGGAGAATCAAGTCCTCAGATCTCAACTTTCATTATTTGGGATTTTTTTAAAAGTGGTGCTCTCATTGACAAATCCACATTCGAGTCTGCCACATCCCAGGCAGGTTCAGGTTCTTAGCAGACTCACCATCCTGATGGAATCATCTCATCCAGACTGCATGGTCCTTTCACCCATTTTTCTTCAGTCCAGTCTGTACCTGTTGGGGTTGACCAATTGCTAACCTCCTTGCAACAAGGTGGAACGCCAAGCTTCTGACCCTTGCCAGCCACGGATCTGAAAGCCTGAGCAGCTGACACCATTTTTGCCCAAATCAGAATGATCTCAATAGACATGCCTTTTTAACTTACCCATCTGATTATCAATCTCTAGCAAGGAAATCTGAGTCCTGACTAATCCAGATTACTCTCCTCTTGAGGGAAAAATCATGGCTCACCTATCTTAATCTAGTGGTAGAGATTCCCAGGACAACCCTACCATCTCATTGCTGGTTGGAGCAGCCATGCATGCAGGCCATCTATCAGAACTCAGAGTTGCTGAACCTGTATATGCCTCATCCCTAACTCCTCAGATTCCCAATTGCTCTGAAGTGGGGGGAATCATGGATCAATGATCTCTTGAACCTAGTAGCAAAGATTTCCGGCGAGATTCTACCTTCTCACCTGCTGAAACAACTGTAAATGCAGGTTTTCCATTTGAGCCCAGAGATCTTAGACGTGCTGGCTCATATCAAACAAGCTCTCAGAAAGAAACAGTTCTCTGAACAAGTGGTATACAGAATAGCTCAAGCGAAAATGCCAACCACATTGAAAGTCAATGAGGAGAAATCAAGAATTTTCTCCCAGTGGTGCAACCAGAATCACATCTCTCCATTTTAAGCCTCAGTACCACAATAGCTAACATCCTCCTATGACTCGTCAAGGAGAAGAAGTTAGCTCCCATGAAGGCCTTGGCCCTTTGTCCAGAATAAAATATTCCATGGGTTCTGATGTACCTGAATAAGACACACTTTGATACATTGTCTAAAGTCACTAGGACTCACCTCTCATACAAGACCTGCTTCCATGTCACTTTATCTACTGCAGGCAGAATCAGTGAGTTACATGCTGAAACTATTCGCAGTTCTGCATTCCTGCCAATGATTATGCTTTTGGTATAATCATAACGCTATTTTTCACTGAAGTACATCTTGCACTTGCCCTATATGGATTACACTTATTTAGTACAATAAAAAAATAATTAAAAAAAGCAATAACAAGTTGTGTTTGTCTTTTTATTATCATCTCTTTAATCCGACACAGCATAATCTTCTAGAAAAGAAGGCTTCAGCATAACAATAGCATAAGAGTACACTTGTCTATTGTAGACCTACATGTACTTTCCTAACAATGTCATTATGTTTTATTTATAGGAGCTGTGTACAGTATATGACAAATTTCCAAGAAAACAAACAGGTTTCTTGAAAACATGTCTTACAGATTCATTGTATTTTAATGAGGAGAATTGGTTAGAGGACCAGTCTATACTGTGCATAATGGCACAAGATGTTAAGTGAATCAGGCTTTAGCAATGTGACTCATGAATGTTAAATGACTGTGAAAAATATTAGAGGAGAGGGATCTTTTTAAACTATTAAACCTGTCAGATTGGAAAAAGGAAAAGTCCATATTGCTTTAGAAATTTTAGATAAAGATAAGAGTGATTTAATACAACACCTAGGTTTAGCACATCACCATGCTTATTGCAGGACTTGTGGAGTTGACTTTATGAACACTCAGTGGAAAGTTAGTTAAGGTGTGTGTTGTGTATATAATTTGTCAATATGTTTTGTGTTTGAATTCTGTTGCTGGTCCACATGGATTTGCCCACTTGTGACAAGAACTTCAACCAGCTGTAGATGGTATTAAAACTTGATGTACACTTTTCATGCAGTTTATTGTAATTATGATGTGTAATATATATGTTACACTTTTTATGCTTTTTAGCTACTTAGATTATGTTTATACCTGTGTATGGTTTGGCAGGTATGGTTCTGCTGTGATGGTTTTTTTCCTGTTATAACAGCCCCTGCTTTCATTACCAAGAATAGGCACTCGTGGGAAATCAGTCCTTTGTCTTGAAACTGCTGTCTTCTCTGGATCCTTCATTCCAGGGGTGTCTGCATGATCCCATCAGGTCTCTGAAGTGAGACCTGAAGCAGACTGAGCCAGTGAGAAGAGTGAGATCACATTTGTTCTTACCGCTGAAAGAAAGAAGGGATGATATTTCTGCTCAGGCTCTGTCATCCTGGATGCTATGGGTTATCTGCTTATCATACAAGTAACTAACCCAAGAACATCAGTTTCTTACACATCAAGGCATGAGGCTGGAGCAGTTGCTACCAGTATAGCATTCGATTGCAACTGCTTTGGGACATCTTCCAGACATGAGATGGAGGCCCAAGACAACATTCTCTAGCTTTTACCTCAGAGACCTTTCATCCCAAAAGGCTCAGTTTGACCTAATGGGACCTATATCAGCAATGCAAACAGTTACCTTCCCACATCGTTCAACAGCTTTGTAACATGGGTTATTTTACTTCCACAGGATTTGTGTCAGCTCATAGATCATATGCTTACCCTGGCCATTAATCTTACATGATTGATCTAGCCATTAATCTTACATGATTGATCTAGCATTCAATGTTCAGCCTGTACTTTTGTATCACACACAAGATTGGAACTATTGTGGTGTTTTTTGTTGATGTCTGCCTGTTGATATTCTAAGTTGTCATCAGATCTGACATGTGTAAATTGCAAGTAAATTGCAATTTGCTTTAAAATTCCATTCACACTGTATAGTGAAAAATATTTTGAAAGTGTAAAAGAGATGGTAGATACAAAATCGCATTCTTGTTTTTTCCAAGTTAGTGGAAAGAACTTATTTGATCAGGCATATGAATATATCTCAGCCGAACAGCGTTTACTTATCCCTATACCATATGAAACTCATTCTCTCCATTGATTCAGAGCAAAACACGTAATTTTGTGTATATATATTACACCAAACTCAAAGCTGCTTCACGTGCTTTAAGAGTCTGGAGACAGGGCCCACTCCAAGGTAAGGGGATGTAACTCCCTCCACCTCCTACCTATTCACCTAATGTGTTATGATTGGGTAACATATTTGAAAAATAAACCAATTTTTAGAGTAAAATATATTTCTTCGATTATTCGTATGAACCTGATCATAATATGCATACAACTGCCCAAGCCACCTCACAAATACACACCTCTGGCAGAGCATGCAGATCCACTCCAGTAGTAAACAGATGATTGATGGGATTTGACACCAATTCCTCCATCCGTATGGAGACCACTCTAGTCTGTCTTCCACTTAGGCAACCAGATGACCTTTAGCACTTTTGTTTCTAAATCAAGCCAAAGACATGGTGAACATAATTTTAGTTTATGAGGGCTGGATTGGAGAGGTAGTTGGTGTACTCCTAAAGTATTGTTTCCACACATTTCAAGAGACAATGGTTTTCATCTAGATAATTAGCACAATAAACACTTATAATCCCACTAGCAACGACCTGATATAGCCACAGAGAAAATTGATGCAACTCCATCCTTATGATTCCTCAGAAAAGTGAAGCTGGCTTGTGGAAAATTCAAGCCACAGTGACCCTCACATTCTAAACATAACTGATACAGTTTCTGTTTTCAACTCCTTCTAGACACATTTTCCACAATTCTAATTCACCATTTGATTCACAGCAAAGTTAAATTATGACACAGTAATTGATATTTACATTGAATTGACAGCCTTTGTTCATGACATTGCACTTCCATGTTTGAAAGCATGTACTAACTTTATTTACTGTGATTGCCTACTTGGAAAGGAAGCATTGGTGAAAATGTTAGATGTGACAAAATCACTATGCAGTATGTTAGAAAAGAAATAAATCATACCCGTCACGTGTGGTTTGTCACAGATAAACACTGGTTTTTTTGGATCAATGGATTATTGAACAGAAACCCCCTCGGGGCTAAGACACCCCTTGATATCACAAAACTTTTGTTTATCTGGGACAATTGATGTCTAATAGGTATGATTTAATTCTTTAGCATTCACTAGAGTGTGAATGGAATCATTTTATGCAGTCAATAGAGTGTGGAAAATCAGTTAACTGTGATCTAGCAAATGCATAAAGTTATTGCCTGTTGCTAAGTTTTTTGGGCACTTGCATTTTTAATTATAAACTACACATTTGCATTCATCTTTATAATTGGTACCTACAGGTATATTGAGTAAGTCACAGTGATGAAATTCCCATTTGCTCTCTTTGAAACTGCCTTTTATGATTTTTGTTACAAATATAATTTTAAAAAGTATAAAATAAAAGCCAGATTTATGGATATCAGTCTTGTTATCCCCATGCTTTCAAAGAAGTGCTGGGATATTGTGCTTCAGTCCGTCCGTATGTATGTATGGAATATACATGTGTAATGTCCTTGAACTCTTACAGTGTCAGAGCCAGACACATGAAACTTGAGTCAATGATAGTCCTATGGTTGTAGATTGTGCCAAAACTTTCAGTTTTTATCTCACCCCTGGGGGTGGGGCTATGGGACTGGGAGTGATTTTTTTGTACATAAATTTCAAAGTAACTCCCGAGTTGGTTATCTCACATGTCTAAGAATCGGTATGTATGTGTGATGTGTTATAAATGACCCAAGTGTCAACACATGTCATACTGGGACCCATGGGTCATGCCCTGGGATTGTTCCCTACCCCCAGGAACTTAGTTGCTGGGTCGCAATATAAAAACTGTTAAGAGCCCCATGCTATTGCCATATATACACTTATTGAGTATGATAAGACAAATTTATATATGCAACTTGCATTGACCCCTGGATCCATCCTTACCCCAAGAAACTTAGTCCATGAGTCATAACTTGGAAACTATTGAGGTCCCTACCCTATAACCACATATACACCTACTGGGCATGAAAAGACAATTTAACACATGCAACTAACATTGTCCCCAGGGTTTATCATTACCTCCATGGGACTTAGCTGCTGTGTCATAACTTGGGATCTGTTGAGATCCCTACCCTATACTTACTGAACATGAAAAGACAAAATGCACATACCCAACTTAAGTTTGCCCCTGGGGTAGTCCTTAACCTCAAGGACCTACCAAAAGGCTCGAACTTTGGGGTGGAGGTCACAATGGGGAAGCATGGAGGTATGTGTTTTACAAACACAGATTTGATGACATTAATGATGATTTTATTGATACAAATTAATTTTATGATACAAAGGACATTTGTGACATTACAACCATCATTTTTGCCTCTGAACCATACAAAAATAGAAGACTGTTATTCCCAGTCTAACTAATTGAAGAACATTTTTTGGAAAAATTTATTTATTATAAAAATTTCTGTGGCACTGTCTTATGGAGCACTATAATATTGGAATGTCATTAACCTTTCGCACACTTATTCACTGATTTTTCTACCCCCAAATTTTTATGTACCACCAGAAGGTAAGCATGCTACATTCACATACTGTAAAACCAGAAATATTCTTGGAGGATTTAATTTAGTTTTTTTTGTGGGTAATGGACATCCATGAAATTAAATCCACCTCAAAAAATAGTATTGTCTGTTTTGTGATAAGGTAAACAGACTGAGCCCAAGACACTTTTTCACAATGATATTTTACATTTTCTCCTAAACCACAAAATGTTCTTCAAGCAAATATTTCTGATTGTACAATATTTATTAAAATAGTAATTTATTTTTAGCTCATCTGGACAAAGGCCAACTGAGTTTATGGTATGGCCCTGCATCTCTTGTGCGTCGTCTGCCGATTAGCACTTGCTTGTGAACACTCTAGAGGTTTCATTTTTTAACAGATTGTGATCAAACACATATCATTAAGATCTTGGATGAATTCAATTATGAGCAACATTTACATATACGAATGAGGCATTCTTGTAATGATTGGCAGAGCTTGTGAGCTCTGTAGAAGCTTCATTTTTTACAGATTGTGATCAGACTGGTTGCATAAACATATTTCATCGAGACCTTTAATGAGATTAATTAAGAGCAATATCTGTGCATATTAATGATGCAGTTTTGCATGGGATTGACTGAGCTTGATGACATTGTAGAGGCTTAATTTTTTAACAGATTTTGATAGTCTTGGTGTATATGCTTATTCATTGAGGTCTTGGATGAGTTAGATTATGAGTAACATTTACACATTCATCAGGCCTTCTTGCATGTGATAGACTGAGCTTGCGAACACTCTAGAGGCTTTTTTTTTTAGTGTGATATTAGTCATAACTTTGATAATAGGAAGCACTTTCATGACAGGGTCACTCTTTATCTGAAATTTGGTACAGTTCACGAACTCCAGATAGCATGTATATCAAAGTATTTTATGCATATTTTTTTTCTTCAAATATGCAGGTTCTGCCGAAACTACATGTATCAAGTATGAATACCTTTTTCTGGAAACTTAAAGATCGATTGTATTATTTTGTATTCACTAATTGTCATTGCATAGGTGAAAATTTTCAGGGAAACAATTATCCATTGTACCAGATATTGAGACAGTGCTGCAAACATTTTTTTCAGACATTTTAAAGTGTCTTAAAGATGATGAATATTCTTGCATGTATTCTAAATGATTCATCTGATTAGATTCTTACAACCAAGTAGCCAATCAGAATATCATTCAGAAAAGGGGCTAGTTGTCAGTGTTGAAAATGTCAGCTACTTGTAGACGAGTACAACATCTAAATAATATAGAGAGATTTCTTTCTGAATTCACTGTGCCATCACTCCTTATACAGACAAAATAATCAAACCTGTCATTGATTAAAGCTTGAATTTAAATTTATTCTGTGACAGTGTGCAATGCACAATTGAAAATTCTTTTTTTTTTATGTCAGCTATTGTTGTGAATATAAACTAAACAAAGAAGTACAACTGTAAAAGACGATACTCTTATTAAATGATCTGTTATAACCAAGTACAGTACATTTCTCTTGACAGTGACACCTTTGATTGGTGAAGTGGTTCAGAAAAAGAAGATGATTGGATTAAAATATAAACCTGATAATTTTATTTTTAGATTATGACTAGATATGAAAAAATTTAAGTAGTTACTGTCAATTCGATTATTTTCATGGGTAGAAAATGTTGTGGGTTTTGGGGGAAATGACATTTTCATGGGTACTTAAATTTGTGGATTGGGGAAGGGGTCCTAGTGTTTACACAGAAGGATAATTATTCATTGTGTATTTAAATTCATGTTTATAGTAGCCACAAAATCTAAAAAAATTGGTACCCCATGAAAAATAGTAGTTGAAATACATTGCAATAGACAAATCCTAAAACATGTGATCCAGAAGGCACATTTGATATTGCATCTAGTCACAATTTTGTCAATTTGAGTTATTGTATTAAACTGTGATTTAATACAGAAAATATTTCTTATTGTTTTAATTTTGTACTTTTTAAAAAAATGCAAATTAAGCACCATTTTGTTCCTACAGACTCGTTAATTCATACTATTAGAATCAAATTTTAGATGATGCCAATGTCTTGTTTTCTTAACTTCTTGAAAGTTAGTCTGCATTTTCCTTGGCACTAGCTGGAACCCTTACGTAACACGATACTCACTGCTGTAGCTTGATTAGTGATCCATGTTCTTTTATTACATTAGCTCAACATGCTGACATATTACAAAGCCTGATAGCATACAACAAAGGTTAATACAGGATTGAAGGATACATTTTCTTTTTAGTAAAGGGTGTCAATAAAGAACATGCAAAGATTTCAGTTGCAGTGTTATATTTTTGTTGTTGTCTACAAAACAGCAAAGTCCTGTATGAAGCAAACACAACTTGCACCCAGAAAACTTTAGCCAGAGTACAATGTTTTTGTTACAGATATGTTCTCGAAACCATTACTAAAAAAGTTAATAAATGTTGTAATTACCTATCTATGCCATTCCAAAGGGTGTGTCGACAGCAAATGCGATTCAGGGTTTTGAAGTGTAACAAGTCTAAAAAAACTTGTTGATAATTGCAGGTTATTAAATTTCAAAATGATGAGTATTTTACTCTTGTGACAGAAAATTAATCTTAAGCTCTGGTTATAAAATAGTCCTCGTTGGTATGCTGTGTATTCAATTAGTTTTACTGTAGCAAACTCCTCTCTCTCTCTCACTTTCTACTTGTTTATAGCACTTTTGGAATGTAAAGGGATTCAGCTGTATTAATTTCATATTGGAATGTAAAGGGGTTCAGCTCAATTAATTTCATATTAGAATGTAAAGGGGTTTTGCTCTATTAATTTCATATTGGAATGTAAAGGGATTCAGTTCTAGTAATTTCATATTGCATCAATCAATGTATTGTTCATACTACAGACATTTTTCAAACAGTTACCTTTGGTTGGCATCACATAGCCACTGTTGTGCTGAGGTGCCATGAAATGTTAATACATACATTACATACATACATACTACATAGTAACACATAGTACTTGACATGAAATTATTTGGCAGTTTTCCTATTAAAGGAGAGCATGGAATGTATATGCTAGTATTGCCATATTAAAGTGCCTAAAATATTTCTCATTTATATGCTATCACATGTATAGTGCATTATTTTATGATATTTCATAATATTTAGTGCCATTACTCACAAATTATTTAAAATTCATATTTTGTATTTTAGCTTTTAATAAAAACATAGCTCAGTATGCTTTTCTCCTGAAACACCTCCAAACTTAATTACTAAGAGCAAAGAAACCTTTGGGCTTGAAAAAACATCCAGATAAATTTGGCATCTGATTCGGGCTGATCCAATGTGCCTAAACATAGAGCCACTGTGGCTTCTCTGGATGGTGATCTCCATGGTTTCCAGGTTATGACCCCTGGGGTTAGGCCCCCCAGGATAAGGACAGACCCAGGAATCCATGCTGACTGCATAAATTAACTTCCCTTGTAATGCCAAGTAGGTAAATATATACTTTAAGGATGCAGCTATGAACAGTTTCTAAGCTATGACACAGGGGCTATCCCTCAGGGGGGCAGGGTTAAACCCAGTTGCTAGTGTTGGTTGTGTAAATGGCTTGACCTTATTGTATAGAGAAATTGTATAGATGGTTATAGGGCATAGATCTAAATGGTTTCCAAGTTATGACTCAGTGGCTGGACCACTGACTAAGGACAGACACAGGGCATGACACAGGGACAATGTTGGTTTAAACATTTGTGAACTATCTCCTTTTGCAATATTCCAAGGATAAATGCATGCATTGTAGCAAATGAGCATTGAATTCTATCTAAATATGTTAAATTTTGGTCCATTGTTGGTTGTGGTAGTTGTTGTTATTATTATTAATGTTGCAGTTGCTGTTGGCTATTGTTTTTCCACTGACTTACTGCTCATTCTTAATTTTATATATGCTCTCAAACAGCAAAACAATACATGGCGAACAAGTTTGAATACATAATCATGAGGATACCTATTTCATTAACTGTAGAAAAACTGAGGGAAAGGATTATCTCTTCTTTCAGATTGTCCATTAGTTCTTCATTCATTGAACAAGTGTAAAGTCTAAATTGTCAACATCACTTAAGGGTGTTAACTTTCCATTTGAACTATGTGCTTTGACAGAAAGCACATGCTTCTGGCCACAGTAATTATTGCTTAACTAAAGAACCAATCCCAGTACTGAAAACTGAAAACTCTATCAACCAAAATTAAGCAAAGATTCATATCTAAGTGCCTTGAAATTGAATACTATGTAAAATATAGGTGAAATAAGTGTATATTTCATGGTTTTTAAATTTTATAAATTATTTGTAAAAAAATCTCAATGAACTTGTTTTCATTTGTCTACAATAAGTGTATAGCTGGACCACTTTTGTAGAAAATCACTTTGAAGGGGAACACTTCTATAGTAGTTTACCAAATAAAAGATTCATAAATCTATCATTAAATTTAATAAAAATGTCTTCCCATCTAGTCTAAAGAAATATCCATCAGTTTTTTTTAAAAGTATTATCAGTGTGATAAAGAGTGCAACTTTTGGTACACCCTATTTTCGATAACTCGGACTCAAGTAACGAATGCAAGGTTGTTGATTAAAACAATCGTCCTACATAAAATCTTTTTGCAATCCCATGGGCACTGAAGTCTTATACTAATAGAGACAGATGTTGTCTAGAAAGAAAGCATATTAAAAATATTTAAGTGGTAGAAAAACTTGCTTGGCCAGGGATGCTCATGGTGAAGTGCTATTGCCCGGCAGGTTTTTCAACTTGTACATGCGGGATTTTTCCAATGTTGCTGTTGAAGCATTTACTTGTATCTTTTGAGATTCACTTATTAACATATCTTATTTCAGATATTTGAAAGAGAATATAACATTGCAAATAACGAGACAAAATACTAAAACTAACAGCTGTTCAGTCCACTGATGGACACCAAACTTGCAAGTAGATAAGGAAACATGTTTTTTTGGAAAGACAGTACGACTGTGACACTGTACTCATTCAAGCATTGGTTATCATATTTCTTTGTATAGAGGGTGTGTTGAAAAAAAACAACTTTGTACAGCTGTCTTTTTTGCCTGTTAAGAATATTAAATAAAATTAGAACTAATGAAGTTGTGTTGAAAGTTAGAGAACTGTCACACATTTTTGGACTGAATCAAGTAGTTGTTTTGTCAAGTTAGTTCATGCAAGGAGTGTTGCCCAGTCTGTCAGATTTTCTTATTGAGTGTTTTAACAACAACACATATAAATCAACTGTCACTTTGGTACAGAGTATGTACATACTGGCAATTTTGTAAATGTAAAAACAAGCACATTTTTATTTCTACAAGTTCTCCACTTTGAATGTTCTCCTGTATGCACAACTGTTTCTCTCTCGGCTTCAAAATATTTACATTTCCAGCTGTTCTAAGTAGTAAATCCATCGTTGTCATTTTAACTTAAATTGAAGCGAATTCATTGCTCCTGAGACATTTTCCCCAGTTAATTTTTAAAAAGTTATATACTTTAACTACTAAATATTTCAAACATTAATTCTACAATATAATTTATACAGCATCACTTGTATGTTTTTTTCCAAACTTATGATAATATATCAGTGAGCTGCATGATGGCTGTCTGTTTCATTTATGTATATTTTTCATAGTATGACAATAAGTGTTTTCAAATGTTGCATATTTTTTCAATCTTTTGTACTCTGTCTTCTCAGAACTGATTCCTACAACTGATGTATGATTCTATATATTTGGTATAATAAGAAGATAAGTGATGTCAACATTAATAGACAATGTGGCAATTAAGTGCTCCAACCTTTTCTTTTCCCCTCCAACGTTTCAGTATGTGTGTAAATTTGCATTCACATGATTACATACTTGGGACTCTTGTTTCTTTATAATCAGGCTAATGGAGTGTTTGCTGGTCATACTGCTCTCCAGGCAGCCTCGCAGAATGGACACATTGATGTCATCAAAGTCCTCATGAAGTATGATGTGGACATGGAGGTCGAGGTAAAACAGTAATTCTTTGCTCTTTGATAAATGGGAATACTGTGCAATAAGGCATAGAAAAATCCTAAAATGTTTAACTTACCTAGAAGGGAAATTTACAGATAAACTGTTAATAAATCTGTATTTTTTAAAATATATTTTATATGAATGTATGGGCAAGTAACAAAAACTTTACTTAACACAATTTTCACCTTGCCCAAGGCTACTGGATAAGGTTTATATCTAGCCCTGGGCATCATGCTGGAAAAAAGATGTTTGTTGTTATGTTTAAATCTCAAAAGTTTTTTTGTAAATAGGAAATGTATGCAGTAACCAGATAGAAATGTGTTATTTATTACTTTAAAGCTTATTTTGGTCACTATCAAATCGCTTAAGATGTTTGATACTTTAAACCAATAAGTGTTTAATTTTTACATTATCCATCTGGGGTGGATATCCAGCATGTGAATACTGAATTTTTAACTTTTTTTTGTGCGGCACCGATTTTCATTGATTTTGTGGTCACTGCAAACAAAGAATTTAAAGACCCAATCATCCTTCCATAGAAACAATAAGACCCCTTCTCCAGTCTACAAATTTAAGAACTGACAAAAATGTTATTTTTCGCAAAACTACGATATTGATGCCCATTATAGTGAGTTTACAGTCCATATTTTCATAGTGATACTGAACATAATGTGCTGTTATAGATGAGTAAATATACACGAATAATCAACACATATGTGAGAGCATTTTTGAAATGCCGTCTAGTCTTGATTACTAAGAATAGCTTGAGTTTCTAATAATAGGCACTTTTCTGTATTTAACTAATTTGGCCTTTTGGCCATGTAAAAAGTTAAGCTATATAAAGGGACAAAACTGAAATTGTAATCGCAAGAGGAAGTGATTAGACTCAGGAGTTTCCTCCCTTGATATAGCTTGATCGCTTCTGTTTAGTACTTAAACAATATATCATTTGAAAAGACAATACTCATAATGGTAATTGCTTAAATATTTTCTAAAAAATATTGTATGAATTTTTTAATCAATTCTCGCATGAGAGATACAGACAAGGAAAGACTTTACACATTTATTTCAGATTACATGCATTTTGAAGGATATTGGTTTATGATCGTAAAGAAGGAACATAATTATCAGTATCTTGCCATTTATGTTTATCCTTTTGATTCTGTTTAATATACCATATTTTCAAAACGATCTAATCTATCAGTATTCTCAGTACTTTGATTTAGACAAATCTTTAATTGAAAAACTTAAAAACGATTTTTTAAATATTTTATCGCCATTTACCATGTTAGGACAAAGATGGTGACAGATCAGTCCATCATGCGGCATTTGGGGATGAACCAGCTGTCATTGAGTTGTTGCACCATGGAGGAGCTGATATTAATGCTCGTAATAAAAGAAGGCAGACACCTCTTCACATTGGTGTCAACAAGGGCCATATAGGTGTTGTCAAAACTCTACTGGAGCTTTGTTGTCATCCCAGCTTACAGGTAACAATGGTGTTATGCTTGTTGTTCTTGCAGTGTGCTTCTTTGCAGATCCTGTAATCAATGATGAGAAACATGTGAAGTTGTTTCCCTTGCTAGGTGTGCTGTTGATACAGACAGCAGGTTCATGTTTACATGTGATGATATTTATGTTGTGCTTTAGATGGTATTTTTTATTGGCTAAAATTCAGAAAACTGGAGAAATAAGCAATTAAAAATTAAAGGAATGTTGGGTTTTTTCCATTACATAATTTGGGTTTTAAAAATATGTAAGGAAGGTCTTGATTGTGATTAATAGATTTAACTTTTGATACTGATTAGAAGACATAACTTTGTGATAATCCTGAAAAGTTTTTGAACATTTATTTATGTATTTCTTTATCTTTGAACTACAAAACAGATATAAATGATTTCTCAAATGTAATTATAGTACCAAAAGAAACATTCAAGGTTTAATTTCATATTAGTGCATAAAGATTGTTGTTGGGGTCTGCTTCTTTAAACAGATCTAGATTTGTTGTTCCGGCATATTTTTATTGCCTAGATTATGCTGCAGAATAATACTGCTGGCCTGGTGCCTCTGTAGCTTGGGTTTAATTCCATTTTCAGGCTACAGATAACTGGTTGCCATCAAGGCTCACTGGTTTCCTCCACCTTAGAGAGCAACTTATGCTACAGTATAGTTGCCGCAAGTTCTTTGGGACATGAAAAACAGTGTAATTTTAGTTTTAGAACATACAAATCTGGCTGTAAAACTTGGTGTGAATATTAAGGATTATGACATTGGAACACACAAGTTGGTCTGTGTTTTACTGTGTAGAAGATAAACAAGAAATATAACACATGATCTATGTCTTGATGTGTCTTTGAGAAAGTCACTTTGCTCACATTCCCCCCCCCCCCTTGGCATGATATAGCCATCCCCCCCCCCCCCTTGGCATGATATAGCCAGTAATATGTTTAAAGTGCCATTAAAACAAACAAAAACAAAAGCAAACTCCCAAGTACCATAAATTGTACCATTTGGCCTTTGTTTTTGTAAGCTACTGATCTAACTACAATAGAATTGGCATCATAATAAAGTGCATGTGCCCTGTTTTCATAAATTTAAAACTGACATCTTGAAGAATTATTTTTATTATCACAAATTAATGTCTTGGGATGACAGGTATTATTGAGAAGCCTGCCAAGACATTGGAAGTCACATCATGTTTTAAGTTAATTTGAAACAAAAGTACTGCTGCTAAAATTGGTTCCACCACATTCAGATGTCATATGCAGAACTGGTTTGATGTAGATTGTACACTGAAAGAAACTTACCGAACATGAGATTTAATAAATTTCAGACAGTTATGGAATTGTCCACATTGATCAGAAACTCCAGTCTTTGCTGTCATGATTGTATGTTATGCCGATAGAAAGTGCACAGGCAGTATTTTGAAGGACTAAGGGCTAACATGGTTCATAAAACATTGAAAATTCTTTAAATTTGAGGGGTTGCTTTGAAAACACCTTGAATTTTGAAATAATTGGTTTTGGTCATGGAAAGTCCTTGAATTTATTGTAAAACTACTTAAATTTATCTGAGGGATTAAACAATTTAAAAGCTGAATATACATAACTTTTGAAATTCAGAATATTTTGTCATTGAATGTATTTTACAAAAGCAGTCAATAAATAAATAAAATGGGACAAAATTGGCTGGATTAAATGACACATGAGTAGTGTCCCATTGCTGTAGAGGCATGCTATTTTGTTGTATGTTTTTCTTTTATTTTTGAACCTATTTATGCAGTATGCAGTGATAAACAAAGTAACATGGCAAAAATTTAATTTCCCTAAGAAAAAAAATACTTCTTAGAATCCTTTGAGTGGTTTTGGAGTTGTGGCTTTATACAAAAACTTCAACAATAGTGTTGATGAAGATGCTGATGCCAGTTTCACCATCACTATCTTTTATCTACAAACAAGAAGCATCTCTTTCTATCTCTCTCTCTCTATAATACAAGTTGTTGAAAAACTAATGAAAGCTGGGCATGTTTAGCTGTTCTACATAGTTGTTATTAGGGCCCTGCTTGTTGAAGTTGGTGGGGTCTTATAGTAATTACGTCTATCATCATTGTGTCTATCCATCCGGCAACATTGTGGTTTCCACAAGATAATTTCACTGGGAATTGTTTGGCATGCAGCTTTATATTGATGAGATCTTGGAAGAGTTTGATTTCCAGCATCCTTTGTCATCCTTTAGAGGGGTTATGGCCCCTGATTGCTTATCCCCCTAACTTTAATTTCTGCAGCTTAACTTTCCCAAGGATTGTTGGACTTCAACATAATTTGATATGCAGCTCTATATTGATGAGACCTGAATGAATTAGAATCACTCTGTGACATCATTTACAGGAGATATGATCCCTGATTGCCCATTCCCCAGACTTTGGTTTCCTCAGCATAACCTTACAGAGGTTCGTTGGATTTCAGCCACCACGTGGATTTATATTGTTCAGACTTTCGATGTGTTTGGTTTTTTCAGCATTCCATGACATCCTTTACAGGAGTTATGCCCCCTCATTCCACATTCTCCTATGTCTCTAGGTTTAACTTGCACTCCTCTGTTAAATTAGTATGGAACAAGGTATGAAAAATCATTGTAAAAAAAATAAAAACAACTGTTTCAAACATCTAAAGAAATTGGAGAAATTATTCACTACTCTAACAGAATTTTCAAACATATTGGCCAAAACATTCTCCAAAAATTCAGCTTTACAAAAAAAATTGTCCGTCTCAAAATTCTGAAAGAAAAGGTTCCTTTAAATTTTAAATCTGTTAATGCTGAAGAAATACAATAAACATTTCACTCTCAGAGAGTTACAAGACTCTTGATCGAGCCTATAACACTTCAGTAGGACCAGATGATTTCCATTATCAACTTATAAAACACTTGCATGATACCGTTTTCGATACACTATTACACATTTTCAGTAAAACCTTGGAAACTAGCAACTTTCTGCCATCTTTGCAAGAAGCAACACTGATGCTGGAACCCACCCTGGCAAGGACCATGCTGACCCAACTATCATCATAAAGCACGAACATGCTCTATTTGAAAAACCATGGAATAAATGATAAATGACAGACTCACCTGGTGTCTTGAATCCAACAAACTACTATCAGACTTTCAAAATGGTTTCGTATACCAGAGAAGAAAAATTGACCTTCTAGTCAGACTTTAAACATTCTTAGAGAAGCTTTCATAAAGAAAGAATATATAGTAGTCATCTTTTTCTACTTGGAGAAAGCTTATGACATGGAAGTACAGCATAATGAATGACCTATTTGACCTTGGCCTAATGAGCTGCCCACCTATCTTTATATTGAAAGTTTTGTAGGATAGAAATTTCAGAGTTAGATGGGTTCCACTCTCTCTGAAAGTTGATGTATGTCACCCTTTTCAACATCAAAATTAACAGCCTAGTTAAATGCCTTAATCCAGGAACTGACGGCTCATTATATGTTGATAACTTTTTGATCTGCTATTGATAAAAAAGTATGCATACAGTGGAATGGTAACTACATATATATCTCAGTAGAGTTCAGAAATGGTCAGAAGAAAATGGTTTCAAATGCATGTCCCAAAATTGTCTTAATGACTCTCTTGTCCTATTGTGGATGATGAGAAATTATTAGGATTTATTTATTACTGTAAACTAACTTTCCTTCCACATTAGATACCTCAGGGACAGATCTGGATTTAATACAAAAGGAATTTCTCCTGTTATACAGGAATTTAGAAAGATCTAAACTTGACTGTGGCTTGATTGTGTATGGATCAGCTCACAAATCTTACCTGCACATACATGATCTGATTTACAATCATAGACTTCGACTTGGTCTGGGAGCATTTAGAAGTTCCCCTTCTGAATACCATTATGTTGAGGCAAATGAATCATCACCCTCTCACACAAATGAAATTGGCTCTTCAGTATACTACCAAACTATCCACTCATCCATCTAATCCTGCAGATGATGTCGTCTTTAGGCCAAAATTTCAAACCTTGTATGTTTGGATACCAAATTTCATTCCACCTTTTGGCATATAAATTTGTTCGCATCTAGATGCAGCAAGAATCATCCTTGCCAATACTGCAAAATTCTCTATTCCCCAAATTACCACATTCATTATTAAAACCCTTCAGATAATATTTGATCTTTGCCATTACAGTTCTCATGTTATTCAGAGTAGATTCAATGAAATGAGTCTTATATTATAGCTATATATCCATGTATACAGATGGTTCAAAATATGGGGACACGGTTGCAGCTGCTATTACAAGACCCCACAGCACCATCTTGAGTTAATTACTGGATAAAGTCTGCATTTTTACCATAGAAATTACAGCCATAATCTTTCCAACCACATCAGAACCTAAAAAAAACTCAAATTTCATAATTATTTCAGATTCTAAAAGCCTTACAAAAACCTTAAATTTGACAACCCATTATTTTTCCTAAATCTTACAGAAACATGATTTGCTCATAAAATATGGAAACAGTATTCTGTACTGTTTGCTGCCTAGTAATATTGCTATAAAGGATAATGATAAGGCAAATAAAGCAGCCAAAGCTGCCCCGCAGTCACTAGTGTCTGCCTGGAAGGCTCCACATAGTGACTTCAGATAGTATATAAATCTGTATGTTCTATATACTTGGCAAAATATGTGGAATGAAAACTCCATAAACAAGCTTCCAAACATCCAAGTGATCATTGGAGAGTGACATCCCTTATATAGGACAAATTGCAGTCATGGTATTGTGTCGCACATGTATAGGACACACATATTTGACCCATCTATACCTGCTGAAGGGTGAACCTTGGCCAAATACCTAGCTAGTGTCTGACAGTGGAATACATTCTTGTTGAGTTTATCAACCTCCACCCAGTGAGACAATTTTTTTTATATGAACTCAATTAAGAAGCTTTTTGATGAAGTACCACCAGAGAAAATCTTGGACTCCTTAAAAGAATGTGGTTTATATAAAAAAAACATTGACCCTGTACTTGGGGGATTTTATATTATTTTTTGCCTTTATCTTTAACTTTATATACATTTTTTTTTTAAATTATGCATTTTACCTTTTACCTTTTGTCTTATATGACTACATATTTACATTTATTTGGAAGTATTTCACTTTGTAAAGTTTTTGCAGTTTTTACTTTTACATTAAATTTGTCTTGCCAGACATTTTTTACCGAAAATTAATGTGCTGGTCATATTTTGTGAAATTTAATATAAAATAATTCAAAGGAGATATAACAAGTTGTAACAAAAAAGAAAACATTGATATACCTAATCACTAAATGTATCATTTTCAGTTCCAGATTTGCTGCTATTTTAGTGACTAACTGGTTTCCTCTCAGACTAATTATTTATAAATATCATTTTGTCTTTCAGTAAACTATACTATCGAATTTCACCCAACAACTGTATTTTATTCCACTCTACTGTTTTTAAAAATTAAATATTAATTGACATCAAGTTGACTTACTACCTCAAAAATATGTAACACCTAATTGATGGGCATTTCAGGTAAAGTCGGTTGGTGAAGCTTTATTTGATCAGATCCCCAAATAAGTAAAGGAGGATAATAATACAAGTTAGTTGTTGTTACTAGTATATTTATTTTCTTAATTTGGGCCTAGGCTTCACGTATTTTGTTTTAAAGGTATGTGCTGACATACCATGACACAGTATAGTTAAAAGCCACATGGTGTGAGGGGCTGATGTAATGTCTATAGTACAGACCCTGGGGCAATCGTTTAGTTATAGGGTTTTTGATAAGTCCAGGAGATAAGCTTTCACATCTCTTTTGTCTTGTGCTTTGTGGCTATAGAGAGTTTAAACAATTGGGATAACACAGTGACCAAACTTAGTTGATGACACGACCATTGCTTGTTCGACAAAGAAACAAAGTGTAAACTAGACCTAGTGACCTTTGAATTAGTCTTTGTTGGCAACACTTTTATCAATTGTCTGACAAAGAAACAATCAGTAAACATGACCTTATGACCTTTGAATTTTACTTTGTTAAGGCATTTATTTGGCAGTTTAATGGATATACAAATTAAAGACAATTTGATATAATGATATTTGAGATATTCCATGACCGATGTCCGGTTGCACAGAGTATTTTCCTGTCAAAAACCTCAGACCTGCCTGACGTGTCCATCAGATGCACTGATTTCAGGATATCTGATACATACATACATCCATCCATCCATCCATACATACATACATACATACATACATACATACATACATACATACATACATACATACATACATACATACATACATACATACATACATACATACATACATACATACATACACAGACACACACACAGACACACACAGACACACACACACACACACACACACATGCACACATATACATACATACTTATTTTGTTGGATTTCAACCAAATTTGGTATGTGGCTTTATATTCATGAGGCTTTGAATGAGATTATTTACAGGAATTATGCCCCTGATTGCCCATCCTTCTGTCCTTGGTTTTCCATATCATATCTTTACCAAGGTTTGTTGAATTTCATCCAAATCTGATATATGACTTCATATTAATGAGACCTTGAATGAGTTCTATTTCCAGAATTCCCAAATCTGATATGTGACTTCATATTAATGAGACCTCGAATGAGTTCTATTTCTAGAATTCCCAAATCTGATATGTGACTTCATATTAATGAGACCTTGAATGAGTTCTATTTCCAGAATTCCCAAATCTGATATATGATTTCATATTAATGAGACCTTGAATGAGTTCTATTTCTAGAATTCCACAAGATCATTGACAAGAGTTATGTTTCTTTATTCACTGTCTTCCTGACTTTTCTGCATCATTAAATTACCAAGGATTGTTTGATTTCAACCAGATTTGGCAGGCACCATTATACTGATGAGATCTTGAATGAGTTTAATTTCCAGCATTGCACATTATTATTTAAAAGAGTTATGGTGCCTGATTGCCTGTTCCTCTGTAGAAGTCCCTGCTGTGCAAATTGCTCTAGTTAGTTGGAAAATTGGTAAAATACAGAACAATATAGATATTTGTTGTGGATAAAACTAATTCAGTGCTTTATTGTTTAAATACTGAGGATTTTTATACCATCATATGAACAGTTGGCAACATAGCAAATAAGAAATTTATATCAAATGAAAACACCCCAAAATAATGAATCCAAATCAAACAAATGCACATTTCAGTCTCTTTCTGTGTGACCCACTATCTCTCAGATTATTCCATGTACAATATAACTTTTTTTTTATAGAAAAGAAAATTAGTCATGATAAGTTATCCTCTGTGGTCATTATTAGTTTTGAAAATCAGGAAAATATGCCAGCATACCTTGCAGAGCTCATGATATTTGTCATAAAGAAAAACAGGTTCATAAAATTGGACTTTTGATTCTGTCTGGTGAAATAAAATTGGCAACATAGAATTAGAAATTTGAGATAGTATACAATAGGTTATAAATGAGGATACCATAAATTCATTGCATTCACTTACACTTTCTCTCTCTCTCTCATTAACCTTTTTAAATTTTAATTTGTGGAAAGTATAATGAACATTTGTCATGTTTATGTACTTTATGTTGTTGTTTGTCTGAAAAATCAACAAAACATCAAGGTACAACATCTTAAGGCCCACTGATATTTTTGTGGCCAAAGTGACAGCAAGTAGCATTTGGGTTGGCCATAGTTTGGGAGGTAAGAGAGGGGGGAGTGGGTATGGGTGTGTCTGTGAACAGCTTTGGTTAAAGTTTTTGCCAGCACTTGTAGCTCAGTAACCCATTACCTGATTCACTTCATATCTGGAATATAATATCATCACATACTCACATTCTGTCAGTACCGCTCATAGTGCTAATGGGGCTAAGGGTCAAGAACTATAATGGGGACACATTTTGGTTAAAGTTTTTTTCATAACTTAAATTCTCCTTGGGTTCTTCCCTTGGGTGGGGCCTTGGGGTCAAGAATTAATAATTGGGGCCTATTTTGAGTAATGTTTTTAGTTAAAGTTTTTTTTAGCCCACCTGGCTGTAAGGTCAGGTGAGCTTATGGTATTGCCCTGCATCTCCAGTTTGTTGTCTATTGTGTGTCATGCATCGTACATTAACATTTCTATTTTTAACTTCTCCAAAAAAGTAGGGCCAACATGGATCAAATTTGGTAAGAATGTTCCTTAGGACATGTTATACCAAAATTGTGTTTGGGGTGGCTCCCTTAGCAGTGGTTTGGTTTCCATAGCAACCAAAATGGAAAACCTATTTTTGACTTCTTTTTCAGAATCGCTTTGCCACCTTTGGTCAAACTTGGTAGGAATATTTCTTAGCACATGCTTTGCCAAAATTATGTTCAAGGCGGCTTCCCTATTAATGGTGTGGCTTCCTTGGAAACCATTTGGAAAACCTATTTGCAACTTTCCTAGACTGAGTCAATTTCAATCAGGTTTGGTATGAATGTTTGTTAGGACATGCTTTATCAAAATTTTGTCCAGGGTGGGTCCCCTAACAAAAGTTGGGGCTTCTATAGAAATCACATGGAAAACCTATTTTCAACTTCTTCTCCAGAACAGCTGCACTAATTTCAATCAGACTTTTTAGGAACGTATGTTAGGACAAGCTTTATCAAAATTTGTGTCCATTGTGGATCCCATAGCAGTGGTGAGGCTTCCATACCCCATCTGTGGGTCCATGGGGTTGAGAATTATAATGTGGAACACATTTTGTGTACAGTTTTTGCTTAAGTTCTTCTCCTCACTTTTATGTCTGTAACCAGTTCACTTCATGTTTAGAATATAACACCGTCACATGCTGAACTTGTGGATTTTACAAATCCTACCTCTGGTCAAGTTCCAGGGTGGGACCATGGCATCAGTATGTGTGGCACCTTTTGGCTAAAGCTTTGATTCCATGTCTTATGTTTTAATTAACATTTTATCCCATTCATAACAGATGTTAAATATTATATGAACCATAATTTTGATATCTTGCTGTTCTGCGCTGTCCCCTGGGTTATGTCCTTGGATGGGGCTATGGGGTGAAGCACGGACACCATTTGATCAATTTTTTTATGATGTTCGAACAACCCCTCGGTTGTTTCACTTTCTGATTGGAATATTATATTATCCCATACTTCCCTTTTTTCCTATACCAGTTGTCCCATGGTTATGTCCTGGCTGGGGCCATGGGGACATAAAGTTGGTTTGTGGTTTTTTGGTTTTGTGGGTTTAACGCCATTTATCAGCACAGGATAGGCTCTACATGGTGGCCATTATTACTGGTGGAGTAAGAACCCGGGAAAACCCCGGAAAGAACCACCAACCCATGGGAAGCTACTGGCAAGCTTTCTCACATAATCACATGAACCCAAGACTCGAACCCACATGGACAGAGGTGAAATGGCAGTGATCAGTAAAGACAAGTGCCTTAAACTACTCGGCCACTCAGGGCCCCTTCATAAAGTTGGACATTATTATTATTATTATTTTTCAGCTAAGCCTTATCCAATTCAGTGCATATTAATGAATATCAAATTTGTATCTATCACCTTCTACCACTATTAACCTACATCTATGGATGCGGCTGTTCGGTTAAAAAGTAGGACATTTTTTTGTTTATAGTTATTTTGGCATCAAATTTACACACATATAGTTCCTTTACTTCCTGTGCCATTCCTGTCCTTTGGTCTTGCCTCTGGTTGGGTCATGGGGTTATGCCCTTTCATATATTGACAGTTTGTAACAGGGACAAATCGTGTGTTTCTTAAAATACAGTTCTTGTTCATTTACAGATAGAGGCTGTATGTTTTCATATTGACAGTGCTATGTGCAGTTACTTAAAAGAATGATATTTTTTGATTTACAAATGTACATACAATAAAATACACATTGATCACATCAACATCAGCAGTTTTGCCTAACTCATATGGATAGTGTAGCTCAAGACTGTAATAATAGTCAAGTTACATGTGCAATAGTTTTGCAGTAGATCATCGCACAGTTAAACTTTTTATAAAAAATTAAAACAAGCTTTTAAATTGGTGATTTTATTTTTAATAAATATGCCATGAAATATGAGAATCTGTGTTGGACGATCGTTTCTTTTTCTTCATAATTTCACAACATCTTTCATATCAATCCGTATTGTTACAGCATTTCCTCATTAATACGCCATGATATACTGTGATCGAATGGCATTATTTACACTTTGCAGTAGTTAATCCTTTCCTTGAAAATAACTATTAATAACATTCTCCCCAAGTACTGAGTTTAGAGTAGTTTATAACGCATCATAATGACATTTAATCTTAATTCTTTCCTCATTAATCACAGTGTTCACAAGTTCAAAAGTGATTATTTTCCATGGGCAGTAATTTTTTTAGCTCATCTGGCCATAAAGACACATTAATTTATGGTATGGAACTGCATCCATCATGCTTCATCCATTGTCCATCATTAGCTGTCCATCCGTCAACAATTTCTTGTTACCACTCAGGAGTCCATATTTCTGATCTGATTTCAATCAACTTGGAAGGGAGGTTTATGTAATCAAAATCTCAGTCGAGTTTGATAATGAGCAAGATCGATGCATATTAATGAGATGATCTTGCTTCTGATTGGCTAACGTTGTAACAACTCTGGAGGCTATATTTCATTAAGATCTCATGAGTTCGATAAAGAGCAAGATCCACTTGTACCAATGAGGAGATATTGCTTCTAATTGGCTGAGCTTGTTATCACTATGGAGTCCGAATTCTAGAGGTGAAATGATACACCACTGCTGCGCATCGATACGATTCTTGATACACAGCCTTCGATATGATACATTATCAATACACATATCAACTTGTTGGTCTTTTCAGCTTTAGAATGTCTGTCAGTGGTAGGGTGGTGCCATTTTTTTGTGTGTGTTGACATATTGGGTGTATTTCCAGTATGCAGATTACAAACAAACATAGACTTATCATCTGTTCATATGCCGTTCTCATCCTTGACAAGATTTTTTAAAAAAAATACTTCTAAACAGACTAGCTGTTGGTGATTTTTATTCACCCTTTTAGGCCATTTCAGGCTGCTCCATTCGATCCTATGCATGACTCATCCTGGTTTTCACGCCCTTTGTTTTACATTGAATGAATGTTTTTAAAACATCTTATTGCCAGTTTCATGTCTTCACTTAAATTTTGAAGAGATTAGTGTTATCTTCAAAACAGAAGAAACAGTGCAATTTCCTTGTGCGAGGAAATTCTTATCTAGAACAAATCATAGTGTGGGAGCAGAGATGACTAATAGCCAGATCCTTCACATTGTACTTCCTGCAGGTGTAAATCAACTACCGCAGCCACAGACATTTGTTTGTGTCAGTGAAAAAGGAAATTATTGACATATCCCACTCCCTTTCTACAAATTGACGAGGTGGCCATAACTCATGCGGTTTGGAATCTGCCCCCTTGCCGATTCTGTGCTATTTTTTTTTTATATCCCATTGGCAGGTTCAGTTGCTGATTACATATATCAACGTTAATATGTGTAGCCTTTTTTTGTTGTTGATCCAAGTAGACAAGATGCAATGCAACAGATAAATTTCACGTAAAAGTGGTTATTGAATGATCAGTAAAGTACTTAAATCATACATAGGGAAGAAATCTGCAATGTCTTCTTTCCGTTTATATATGCTATCAGTAGCTGAAGATGCAGATGAGATAACCTAATAAGCATCGAATTGGGGCGGGAGAAGGGGGCAGATTTCGAACCACGTGAGTTAGTCACCTTATGTTAATTTGTAGAAGGCGAGTGGGTGTTGTCAATTGCTTTTATTTTTTACTGACAGACAGGAGTGCATGTACTCGCTACGGCTGTCTCAGATGAATTCTCAATTTAAAGAATGAAAAGGCAAATGACTAATAATTATTCACGACTGCTGAAGATTAAAGTAACTTGCATAGAGTAAGTATCGTTTTGTATCGATTCTTCCCGTCTTGTATCGATATGGGTATCGATATAGAAAAAGTATTGATACATTGATATATCGAATAATCATTTCACCCCTACCGAATTCCAGTCAGATTTAGCACCACCTTAACTTTATATTATCTTTATCATAGGCATGTTCTATATTAAGTAAGATCTGCACATATTAATGAGATACCTTACATCAGATGGACTGAGCTTGTTACCTCTCTAGATCTAGAGACTATATTTCTCATCCATTTTCTAGAAAACTTGGTAAATGGGTTTATGTCACCAAGATTTTGGATGAGTTCGATTATGAGATAGGCACATTGATTATGCCTATATCATTAAGAAGAATTTGTATCAGGATGTAGTAAAATAGATCAGATCAACATGGTAAAGAATTTGAGAGGTAGTTTACATAGGTTGTGTTCTTACAATACTAATTAAGCTTGCATTGTGAAATGGTCAACTGTTAAGTTATGTAAGTGAGGTAAGCAGTATCAGGCCAACTTGGGTCTCTTGTTCCACCATGATCCTTGATACACTGTGTCCCATCAAACTTGCCAAGCAGCCATAGTGTAGCATGAGAGCTATCAAGAGTATGTAGAACAAACTAACGTAAAATAGTCCATATGTTATCATCATTTATATTTTTTGCCTTTACAAGTGTGAATTTAAATAGTTTTTATGACTTAAAAATACATAATTTACACCAGGACTCCGAAGGGGATACTGCAGTACATGATGCCATTAGCAAGAAGCGAGATGATATGATTGCACTGCTACTAGAGCACCATGCTGACATATCTGTCACAAACAACAATGGCTTCAGTGCACTTCACCATGCAGCACTGCGGGGAAATCCAAGGTAGGTTTTGCATGATGGTTTCTTTTGTGAATCCCTTTTTGTCTTACCAGTGTTAGCAAATAGAGAAGCAAAAATGTTTCTTTTTGGCAGAGATGGTGGCTTTGCTTTCAGCAGCAATGTTAAGATTGTATTGTAAAATTGTATTATAGTCATATTTATTTATCATTTATTATAGTGTGGGTTGCAGGTGAGACATATTTGTCTCTGGAACCATTGGTTTTGATTTGTTTTTGTTTTTTTGTAGCTTACCTGATCATAAGGCCAAGTAAATTTATGATATGGTCCTGCATCTGTTGTATGTTGTCCATTGTACATCATGCATTGTTTATATATATATATATATATATATATATATATATATATATATATATATATATATATATATATATATATATATATATATATATTATATATATATATCTTCATCTCAAAAACCACTAAATCATTTTGAGCCAAACTTGACAGACAGGGTACTGGCATGAATGCCTTTCAGTTTTGTACAAAATTAAGCCAATCTGCTATCAAATATGGCAGCCATTACTAAAAAGACAGAAATCATCCTGGCATAAAGACCTATCAATATTGGACAAATGATGGTGATGTGCCATCAAATATGGATTAAAAATCTAACAATAGAGAAACCTTGAAACATCTGTTTTCATAACATATGCATAGTATTGAAAAAGAAATCTCTTTGGAAATCATATTACTGACCCAGATTTCTTGGCCAACTGCTCTTGTGTTTGGCTATTAGACAGATGTAATCCAGGTGAATCATCTTAAACCTACTTAGGACTCTTGTTTTTGGGGTTATTTTTGCTATGAGGGCTAAACCTTTGGCATGCTTTCTACTCTTTGTTGCTAAGAATAGTTTGTGTTTCTTATAATATGTACTTTCTATATTAAGCTCTGTTGGTGTTTTGGCCTTGAAAGGCAAGCCAGTCAACTCTGTGAATGGACAACACAGTTTCTGATCTTAAGAGGAAATGGTTAGACTCAGAGTGGTCACCTCCCTTTATATAGTTTGACGGCTGTGTAGGACTTTATACAATACAGAATAATTTCAATATAAAACTCTCATCAAAGGTAATTGCTTAAATATCTTCTCCTAAAATATTTTACGAATTTTCTAATCAGTTATTAGGAGATAAAGAAATGAAGTGACACAAAAGATTTGTTATTTCTATTACATATATTGAGAGGGAGAGTAGTATTTCTTTATGATCATAAAAAAGGAAATTGATTATCAATATCTCAAAAGCTATCTTAATCCCTTTGATCCTGTCAAATGTGGTATTACCTGAACCTTTCAGACTATCAGTATTCTCAGTACTTTGATTAATGTTGTTCCTATTTCACTTCGTTAATGAAATCACTTGTATTTTGCATGAGATTTATTTTGTGGAACTTTTAAAGGATTGAAAATAAATTCAGATCTCTTTTGATTGTACTACATGGAGATATTCATCTACCAAGTGAATCTCGGGGTTCAGCTGCAACATTTGCAGCTAGTAATACAGATCCAGTTGTAAATGACATTTATTCAGAAGATATTTTGCTTCAAACATGAAGAGTTACTTTTAAAACACAGCAGGTGACTAGGCAAAAGTTTTCTTTTACATAAAAGTTAGATGGTGTTACTTCCAGATACTTTATTGACTCTGCTAGTCAAAGATAAACCTAATGTTTCCTTGCAACCGCTTCCAGGCCAAATTTAAATAGTAGTATTGTGCTTTTATTGTTTGGTTGGAATGGGGGTGCACATGGGGATTGGGGGTAGAGATATTTTGACTATGTTGGTGAAAAAAAATGTAGATAGAGTTTTGAATGAAACACTGCCAATTGTATATTATCATATAACGTATAGTGAGTGCTTTTTGCAGACGATTTTATTTGAAAACAGGATTTTGATTTTGGTAAGTTATGTTTCAGTGATTGTGGAACTAGCGAGGTTAAAATGTTTAAGGTGGTTAATTTTGCTGGGATTTATTTGTGCAAATTTCACTTTGAGACTGCTAATCACCAAAAATTTTCTCCACTACTAAACATTCGTTCTAAAAATTCACACTATATGATACATGTATCTAGCGCTTACTACTGGTGTTGTACCAGTTCTTGTCAACAGCCATTTTTTGTCATGGTTCTCCAAAAGTATTGATTTTGAAATTTGAATTACATCTGTGTTCTCTTTACCTTTAGTTGCTTTCAAAGTAAGTTTGAAGAATAACAATCAACATCAACTTGTTAACGTGTTTATTCAAACAGCAGACCTGAATAACAATGAATCCATCTTGTTTATATTGCTTTACAAGGGAAACACACACTGAGTTCGTGTGTGTGCCATATAAGTTCACTTAGGGGAAATAATCACAGACCATTATTTGCTTATATGTACCTGTTGATGTGGGCTAAATAAAATATGCATTCAAGAATAAAATGAGCCATAAATAATGCTTAGTAGTTGGATTTACCATATATACTCACATATAATCCGGGTCCAAATGCAAACATTATAGACTCTGATCTGCCGTCGCATAATACGCCGGCAGATCAGGGTCTCAGTTGTTTGTTCTACTGATTAGTCCTTACAAACTGCATAGACCCAGATCTGCCAGCGCATTATGTGATGGCAGATCTGGGTCTATGCAGTTTGCAGTTAGTATCGGCTTATACGCGAGTATATACAGTATTTCATGGATAATGTCAGCTTAATGCTATTTTTAGATCCACCTGTCTGAGAAAATATGGACAGCCATTGATGAAAGTTGTTATGCCACTTCTAGATCATTGTTGCCTTTTGAAATGATTGTCACTATCAAGATATTAGGTATAAAAATGTTAAAGGAAATGCATTTTCAGAAATAAAACAAATCTCTTCGGTAAATATATTACAGCACTGTTAAATTGGCTGATGAGAATTGCGTCCACTAGTGTGAGGACTTCTGCTCCAATCAGGCTATTTTTAGAAATGGCCTAAAGGACAAGCTGTTTGTGATAGAAAGATACAGGCGGTAGTTTCTTTTAGGGAAAAAAGTAGACTAATTTAAAAGTGCTGAAAATATACTGAAAACAGATTCTTAAAAGTGAAATAATGTTTGTATTACTGATGAGAACTAGCAGAATGCCAGTAAACTTGTTGCCTGATTAGGACCAAACCATTACCCACCAATATATTTGAGAACACTGGTAAAATTTGGCTCTGTAGATATAAAGTACTCCACTGTATGTAGTGCAAAAAAAAAACTTACCACATTCACCATGATCAAATCTTAATTATATGCTTTATTCAGATCGAGATTCAATCACATTGTGTAGTCAAACAACAGTGAGATAAATCACCTTACTGATCCTAATGGATACAGTTAAACACCAGTAATCTAACCAGTTACAGTGAAACCTGCCTTATCAGACACCTTCATATAAAGGATGCCTTCTCATAAAGGACAATATATCGGGGTCCTTTTTCTTATTTTCATTATCATATTTAACCCTCTACATAAAGGACATCTGTCCAAAAAGGACAGAACTTTGTGATCCCTTGAGTGTCGTTTGTGGGCAGTTTTCACTGTATCAAAATTGTCCACTCATTCTGAACAATAGAATGTCCTCTTGACTGACAATTGATTCTTGTTATCAATATCATTTATCTGGACAATTATTTCTCCAAAGTCCATTTCACCCATGGAGTCTGGATAGTAGACATTTGATTGTACTACATTATGATTCAGAGCCATGTTGATAGCAATATGAAGCTCAACCCATAGCAGTCTTGTAAACTTTGAATTTCCATTCTTTGATTACTAGTTCACATTTTTGCAGGCAGGTTGAGACAGGACATTTTAGAAATAAATTTCCTGTGGTCAGTGAGTGATTTAGAGTATGCAGGATAATGTCTGCACCTTATTCTATGGTTTATTGTTGTACTTTGTGTGCATTTGCCCATATATCCATGTGTGTGTGTGTGTGTGTGTGTGCATGCGTGCGTGCATGCGTGCGTGTGTGTGTGTGTGTCCATATCTCTTATACATACCATTCTTTATTCCTGAACAACATTGTTTAGAAGGACTACATAGACAGAAATCTTTAAATAAAATCTGATTTCTCTCATCTGGGTTGAGTGCAATTTTCAACAGTTTCTACCCATATTCGACCGGATGAAGGCCCATGTTTATTTTAATTTTGTACCTATGTTGTGTCATGTTGATGCAAATGTTCTGAATTCGTTTATTTTCTTCATTATCAGTTTTCATTGATTTACAAGAAATGACATTTTGTCAGTACTTTAAGTTAATGAATTGTGAAAGGGGTCCAGTTGTTTCCACAGAAGCATAATTTTTTTAATTTGGTCTTTAAATTTGTAGTTTGTAGCAATAATGAAATCCACCAAGATTGGTATACGAAGAATAAAAGTTATTTCACAATACCACCTTCAGTTAATACCTGGTATATGTAAATGATGTAAGCATACAGTTTATATCAAAATTTTGACTTTTTTTAATTTTACCTTTTTTTTGCCTTATTTTGTTTTGTATGCCTTTTGGGGATATCTTAACTTACTCAGTGCTATATAGCCAGGATTGTACTGATGTGTCACTAAACACTGTAAACACACACACACACACACACAAGCCATATGCATTTCTAAGTACAGTGAAACATATCTAAATTGACCTTATTGCAATCCAGCTTCCACTGCAGACTGGCCACTTGCTTTGGTCCCAGTAAGAAAAGGGCTGGACATTAACAGTTATTGAATTGCCCAGGACAAAGGAAACTTGCCACAAGGCAAGTAAAGTTTTCCTCTCACCTGTCTGACTGGGCAAGTGAATTGCAGGACTAAGCTGTCTATTCGTTTATTGAGTTTTCAGGTTTTTTTAAATGTCAATAAGTTAACTATTATTAGAAATAACATCAACTTTTACAAAGCCATTTCACTTTAGTATAAATTCAGGTTGAATATAAAAGAGAATCGTGCCTACAATTTCTTTGAACAGGTGACAGTTACTTTTGAGCAAAGTAATTTCATTATCCACTTGCCTGAATAGCCAAGGAATTTTAAAAGTTAGCATCTAGCTCTATAAAGCCATCAAATTCTAATCAGATATCATAATACTGGCTTTTTCTACACTGCTGCTGAATTTACATTCGCAAAACTAAGTTGAACATGCACTTTCACTTTAAAATAATTTTACTGTTTGTAAAAAGAAAAAAAGTTGTAAAAAGATCCATATTTGCTACTGAGACAGGGACCATTCAGTTACCAGTTATTATTGACATTTTGTACTCCATAACCTTCCAAAACTTTCAGTGCAACTGCAAAACCTACCAATCCATGTTTGAATGAACAATCAGAACAAAGTCAGTAAAATTTAGTTAAAATAAAAGAGGTTGGACAATAAGGCAAGTTGTCACATTCACAAAAAAGGAGTTCTACTCACTTGATAAATGGAGAAAAAAGTAGGGTCCAAACACGGTAAAAGCAGTAAAGCATATATTCACTGAAAGATTTGTTAGCTGGCATGTCGTGATGATTTACATTGGCAGGAAAAGAAAACTGAGTAGCCAAGTTATTACTGGATAGCTTTATTTATTTACATGGATGTAACCTTTAACTATGAATGATTTTCTTTCATTAATCATGGCAAATGTGATGGTCAGTTAAAATTATACTCGCTTATAAGTTTAGTCCAACTGTAAACAGCATAGACCCTGATCTGCCATCACAATGTGCCAGCAGATCAGGGTCTATGTTGTTTGTTCTACTGATTGGTCCTAACAAACTGCATAGACCCAGATCAGCCAGCGCATTATGCGATGGCAGATATCGGTCTGTACAGTTTGCAGTTGGACTTGACTTATAAGTGAATATATATGGTAATAGAATGGGGATTGGAAATTAGTAAATGTATCAACATTGTTTTATGTATGGAATAATTTCAACCTTTTTAAATATGTTGTAGATTAATGTTCTTATGATTGTCTGCACCAAAAGGTAGCTATTTTAGATAAACTTTAAAAATGAACATTCAAAACCACAGAAAATATAGCTTGACTTAAGAGATATTGTTGCTTTGTTTGCCTCCACAGTGTCTTGTTTAAGGAAGTTACATTGCACAAGCTAATAGACCAAATGCCAGTCATGGTAAATTTCAACAACAAAAATGTTTAATCTTAGAATATGTCAAATACTGCAGGCAAAGAGTGGTGTTTGGAGAAAGAGAAACTCAGGTTGATGTCTATGCTTATTGTTACAATTTTCTTAGAGTAGATTGCAGATTACAGTCAACTCTTACTACAGTGACATTATTACCACTGTAAATTTGGGTTCTGACATAAAATTGATTGGAGCAAATGTGTTCAGTGGTAAATTAGATTTTTACGATGGAGAATTCAGCTTTTGACTCCAACAGTTACTTTCTGGTAATAAATGCATTGTTCTTGACAACAACTTGTTCATTTCTTGGGATTTTACTTTTACCAGGAATATGTAAGTGGAGTGTATGCAAACTTGTTATTTGTAGAAAATAAGTTTAAAATTGAAGGAAAAAATATGTGATTTAAAAATAATTATGATAATATTATATATGGATTTATATTCTGACTTATTCTTATTTATGCATCCTGGTTTGACAGAACTTCTATAATTTAAAGGCATGATCATTGAATGACAGATTCGTTACTATGACAGAATGGCTGAATATGTACTTAGTCATTATAATGAGAGTTGACCGTAGTACTATTTCAAGTAGTTGTCACCTAGGTACAGTTAAAGTTTGAAAACTTAAAGTCCTCTGTGTCCAGAATGTTTGTTCCAGTTTATGATTTTTATTTTTTATTTTTGTGGTGCATTGTAAGCAAGTTGCTTGGTTTTCATGGCACTTGAAGTCCAACAATCCAATTCTTTATTAAAGATTATTGGCAAGTCTGTGATAAGCAGCAATGCTTCTTTGAACTCAAATTTTACTCCATAATGAAACGCAAAACACAATTATTTTGGTAGTTGGAATAGTGTACAAGTGTGATTAATTTTTTAAGGCAAAATGTCAAAATGCACCTGTTATTCAGGAAATGATGAGCCATCTGCAAAGCGAGCAGAACCCAGCAAAACTAAATTTTAAAACTCCTGGATGGAGTTTGACTTTGTAAAGTGCAGCACCAAGGGGAACATTTTATTTTTTGCACACACTATAAACATGCAAACTTCATATTGATGTTAGCCATTGTGGAGTGTATGACATCTGCTGACATAGCAACGCCACCCAGCATATATGATGCTCCTTCACATCAGTGCAGATGCAGAATGATCGTTTTCTATGTTGAGAAAAAGTAAAGAAGATCTTTGGGAAGTTAGAACAACAGTATCATCCAGTCTTCAACGAGTGCAAAGATGAACACAAATGACACTTGCATTACCTTCAAACCCCCCCCCCCAAAAAAATTGAACTATTGAGAGCAGCAAAGACTGCATCAAATTTAGAAAATATTCCACTGTCCATTGGATTTTAAACACAGAAACTTGGTATAGTTTTTATTTATTTAATGTTGTTCTGGTTGTGATTATGTGAATGTTGGCACATGTGTGTGTATTTGTGTGGTGATGGTATCGGACAATGCTAAATCTATCATTTATTTTTTGTTTGCAAGTGTTTTCTTTTATCAGACTTGAATTTACAGTAATTTTCTATAAGAATATATGAAAAGATAACTTATTCTCAATTGAACGACATTGCTTTTTTGGGTCATGCACACTCTGCCCCCCCCCCCTTGGGATCCCAAAACACACTTTTTGAGTCTCCAAAAACCCCCATCACTGTCTGAAAATATGACAGGTATGCATTGTAATAAATACAAATTTCAGAGGACAAGGTAGTAGTCCATACAAGTGAATAATCCAGATAATTGACAGGCAGATAATCAACATTTTACATTATAAAATTTTTTACAGCATTGTTCTGTGTGATTTTTTTTTAGCAGTTCCAGAGTGAACTTAATGGCAACAGTGAATACCGGTAGGTAGATCAATATATCTGTGATAGAACGGATGCAACTTTCTGATGTCACAACTGTATCCATCATGGCAACATTTGCAGCCCTGACTATTAATGTGAATGTTTGAAATTAATTGGACACATCTTTAAAACTGTTCAGTGGATATGAATAAAGTTTTGATACATATTTCCATTCACTTGGTATTTTTATTCAAGGCACATATGAAAATAAGAGTTTGTTTTACTTTAAATTATGTATTTACATATTGCAATTGCATTATGATTTGGCAGTGAACCTAGGCTATTAATACATTCTCCTGTATTCTGTGAATTCATTTATTATTGTGTGTATCAATTTTTGTGGTTTCTTCCAAAAAATGAGATTTTCGTGGATACTTAAATGGATGGGGATGGTCTTATTGTCTTAACAGACAGAGGATGTTTTGTTTGGTCTTTAAATTTGTGCTTTGTAGCAGTTATGAAACCCATGAAAATGAGTACTCAATAAATAAGAATTCTCATTGTCTGACAAATATTGTAAATTTATTTATTTTCGTGCATAACAGTCTGCATTGTTTTGCAAAGATTGATGTTTTCATCAGTACTTAAATTTGTGGATTGGGAAGGGGTCCTATCGTTTTCACAGATCAATCATTGTTCATTCGGTCTTTATATTCATGGTTTGTAGCATCCACGAAATCCACACAAGTTGGCACTCCATGAACAATTATGAACTCACAGTACTAGTAATTCCAAATATGGTTGGTCTTAGGGTTTAGTTATTTTAAATGTTATTTTCTGCAAAAAGTATTTTAAAAATTAAATCATTTCTTCATTCAGGCCTGACCACAGATAAGTCATATATTTCATAAAGTAATCTTATTGATATTTGAATATTTAAAAAGTTACCTGTGTTAAGTTTGCACATTATTCAATATAAGGGAATATGAATGTAACCCTCCTCCCCTTCCACCCTGCTCCCCCCCCCCCGATATTTTTGACAAGATCAGGGTTTCGTCAAAGGCTGAGGCAGTAGAAATTAGGAAAACCTGCGACTTTTTAAATTATACATCTTGGAATCTTGTATTCTTTAAAAACAAGGCGTGGAATGTTTCTAATTTGAGGAAATCCTTAAATTTTCTGCGGTGAGACAATGCAATTCTTTGTGGGGGAATTTAAATTATTATGAATATTTTAATTCTCTATGCCTGCTAAATGTGTTTAGTGATAAATTAATTGTTGCAAAGCATGTAAGAAAGATGTTTCAAAATCTCAGAGAAAGAAAATTTGAGATGTTGGTTTACAAAATTTAGTTGAATTGGGTTCTGTTATTCCATATGCATCTGAAAAAAATATTCATTGTAATGAATCAAGACGTAAGCCTCATAGTCAGTCCACTAATAGACATGTTACGCTATGTTCTTAACATTTAAAACAAACAAAAAATAATGCCTAATAAATGTAATCCATGGAAATTTATTATATACATCCAAATCCTTTGTTACACAGAAAATTGAACATATTATATATTCCATTATTGTATGAGCAGAGTTATGGATTCCATTTTTCAGTCTACAGGACCTGAAAAAGACAAAAAGAGAAATATTGTTATTGATAAAAATTCTGTCAAATTTTTGTGTATCGGTATATGTAAGGAAAAGATCAGGTGGCTTACAAATTATTTTGTGGATTTCTTAAGTCTATGAAAATGAAACATTTACATCCTAAAGAAAGATTTCTGGGGTTACCTGTAAAAGGCCTAATGAAACTTATGCAGAGACTGTAGCATGTATGCCACAAACAACGAAGCTGCATGATTATGTAATATTTTAAAAAAGGATTGATTTAAATTGAGATAATGTTGCAGCCCCCATGAAGTCTAATAAAATTGGTGCCCATAAACAAATGTGACAGTAAATCATGGACGGTATCCTGCCCTTTTCCGGTTTTAATGCAGTATAAGAGCATGTGCACCTGTGTTATTTTTCTGGTAATCTGTGTATCTACTAGTAACCCGTGTTCCTGATTTGTCTTATTTCAATCAATTATGTGAAATTTTTTGTTGTTTATGTTTTTTGCCCTTCATACTGTCAAGAACACCTAGAAAAGTGGCATGGATCTACTTGCCAAAAAAAAATTGGATTCAGGTAAATGCTTTCAGATACTGTATTAATGAAGACTGGAGTCATCATGTATAATCACACCCAACTACAAACAGCACAGACCCTAATCTACCATCATTAGGTGCTGGCAGAGCAGGGTTGACACTATACATTTATTGCCCTTGTTAGGGGGAAATATGAAGATTTGTTTACCCAAGGCAAGTCATATTCCATGAGCGGAAAGCCCAATGGATCATGACTTGTCATGGGTGAACAAATCTTTGTATCTCCCCTAAACAAGGGCAATAAATTGTTTAAGATGCCAAATCAAGCTAGAGAGGGATACACAATTGTTTAAGGAAGATTGGATGTTTTGTTTTCTGGCTCAATCAATGACACTGTTACTTTAATGAGGTATATTATTCGTTCTACTTGAAATTTCATGGCTACAGTGAAGACCTTGATATACTGGCACATTATGTGTGCCAGCAGAGCAAGGTCGATGCTACTTGTAATTTCATGGGTACACTGAAGACCCTCATATAACACCTCATGTGTGCTGGCAGAGCATGATCAGCACTAGAAAATGGTAAGGATGCAGCTGTCACTTTTCATTAGCCAATGACTGCATTGACTGGTCTAGATAGGCCATTTAAAACTTGTGAGGTAAGTTAAGGTGGGTCTAAAAATGGTAATAAAAATTCAGAGGGATGTGCTCCTTTTCTTAGTATTTTGTTGAGGTAAAAACTTGTATATATTATATCTAATAAATTGAACTTGTTTTAGTTCTTTTTCCCAAAAAACGATGATGACAATTTAGTGGAAAATTATTCATTGTTAGTGACCATGTTAATATTTAAATACAATTTTATTTTCCTTTTTTGTTTGAAAAGTAGATATTGCCCACTACCTGAAAGATGTGACAATACACACTTTCTTGTTTATCTTGAAATGTGTCAGTTACATTAAGCATTTTCTTTCTGCAGCATGTCAGTAAGTTACCTATTAAATGGTGTTTTTTTGTGAATTGGGAAATGGTAATATTGATTTTCAAACTGGCTGACAGAAGCAGGATAATGCTTGTTATGTACAATTTGTGTACATCTTTGATTAAAAAAGGGATTTTAGAAACAGCCTTTGTTCTTCTAGTCCACAAGCTATTGAAGTTTGGGATCCAGAGATGATATTCACCTATCAATCAGTTACAACTTTTTGGTTATTCCAGCACTGGGCTGCTGACCAATTATAAATAATATCGTTGGCCACATGTGAATAATTGGATAACCTCTGTATTGCTTTTTTGTCCGAGTCCTCATGGACAGGATTGGACACCTAGATAGTTTTCCCTAAATTTCATGTACAAATTCAGTGAAATTTTAAGTACATGTAAATACTCGGTGCAGCTGCTGAAGTATGTATACAAATTGTAACAAGAAAAGTTTATATTTTTAATACATATGCTGATGAATAGGAATAGTGTAGTCAGTAGCTCACTTGTGTGGTATTTAGTAGCCTGTGTTACAGTCCGTTTTAGTTCTCAAAAATGATGGCCTGCTAATGTGAAAATTGAGCGCAATGCCCTCTGTTTTACCCCTCGGATTCAATGGGTTAATTTCACATTTGATAACTATGATCAAGTTGTCCCAAAATAGACCGCATCCATGCCTTGTTTTGGATACGGTCAGTGTCATGTGTAAATTTGCTGTTAATATGATTAATCATCACGGAAAACACCTCATATGTCCCCAGGCGTCGATATCACCACAATCTCAATAGGGTGCCATTAATTAATGATAATCTATTTCCGATGGATTATCAGCGGGGGAATAAAAAGAAAAGAATATATTGGCAAAGCAGACATATATCAACAACTGTACCCAGGCTATATATTTGGCACAGTCTTGCATTGTAGATAGCAGTTGGGACTCAAGATAGTGAGGAAAATAATATAAATAGATTATTATTATTATTATTATTATTATTATTATTATTTTAGAGTAAATTTTAGCAACTGATTTCCGGCTGGTTTCAGATTCATGATTTTAATGGATGTGTTACAGTGTACATTGTATCTCGAGTCATGGTGTCTCAGTGGGTAACATGCTGATCTCACAGTCAGTGGGTTGCAGGGTTCACATCCTGCCCAGACTAGCCAGGTTTGGATGCCATGGTTTGTCTTGGTACATTGTTTTGGCACTAAATAGAATTACATGCTGACGTGCCATTAGACAGCAATCAATCAGCAATCAATTTTTAATATTACCAATCAGTGCTTGGTCTCATTTGCTGTGACTGTTGGAATGTTATATTTACATGGGAATAATTAATTGTAGTAATTGAAAGTCTTGTTTGATCTGATAAATTTAATTAAAATGGTTTGTGTTGGATGAACAAACCTGTTTTTTGCACATTGAGATTTTCATATGAATGTATAATTTTTAATAAAGTGCACAGTTATATGGGCTAATTTATAAATTATAGTTAATAATACTTAAATTTAAAATAAGGAAATAATTTCACCTCCAGATTATATACACATAACTGGAAGTGTACTTAATACTGAATTCTGCTGAATTCAGAATGTTGAAATAGTTGTATACATGTTTGGTGAATGCCATATGTAGACCAGTTCCCTGCCCTCCTTCCCCCCTCCTCTCCAGCAGATACACAGGTTACTGTAGTTTTGTGAATCCTTCAAGCACTGAAGGTGAAACTTGATACAATGGGATGTTTTTGGCTATCCCTGCACTGCTTTTAATTGCTGCAGTCTTGATACAACATGTACTTATCATCTGAAGGTTTGGGAATAACAGCTGAACTATCCATTATCCAGAAACAAGATCTTGTCTTATTGGACATGGAGTTTCATGTGAAGACAGTTAGGAGCAAAATAATAACTTTAAGCATGCCCTGGTTAAAATTGTGATATATAGCAATGGGTCAGACTTAATTTATGTTTGGAGTTTATTTGACTGAAAATTCTGTTTCTTGTTGTTTGTGTTCAATTATTAGTATTATATACATTTTCTCTGGTCTTTCTGGATATGTCAGTAAAATGCAGCATTTCATTCAGAGTTAACCAGGGCTACAAAAATAAGTAGGGCACTGAGTCATATGGAATTTCAAGTAATTTCAACATTCATTTAATGATTTATACACATTCTTTAAAATTTGTCAGGTACTAAAAATAGTACCTCTGCATTTTTTTCTATATAGGTATATACTTTTATCTTAAGTTATTTACACTGATACATCTTAGCAGTTTAATTTGATTCCCACTTCAGTCGAAATATTACATAAATAAATTCTTAGGCTTATTTACAGTTTGAGTATATAGGGGAGGGAGGCTTTATATATATATATACACACACACACACACACACACAAACACACACCATACAAGAGATGATATTTATGGTACTTAGAAATATTTTGCTCATACTTCTGGTTTATGAGCCAAAAGATGCATTTTGACATTGGATAACGTGCTGTTGACATAATCACAAATTTGCTCAAAATAACTTGTACATGTTTTTGCATGGAAGCAACGTAAGCAAATGTCTACAAGTAGGATTCTATCTTATAGAGAAGTCCAGAATTTTGCTGCAGAAAAATTACATGAACTTGACTGACAGAGCAGACCTTGCATGCATAAAAAGTGCCATGCATGCACAGAAAAACACATCATACAAAAAAAGAGGAAAATATGCAAAAGAATAGATAAACTCTGAACAGCTGGCTCCCTCTGTTGGTAGGAATGCTAACTACAGCTGGTTGAAGGGGACCAAATCCTTCATAACATAACTATTTGGCCCGGTTTCAACCAGCGATAGCAAAGCAACCAGTCTATCAAATGAAGGTCAATTGGCAGATAGTACTGTACACATCTTCTGCGTTGTTCTAGATTCTCAGGTATCTCAAAGCATGGTAAAAAAAGAAGGTTACTAACATGCGTAGAAGAGAAGAACACTCTTGTGTTCATGTGGCTAAAAAAGGAAAATGAAAGAGAAATTTGCAGAAATGCATTTGAATAAATTTGTTTGGACCAAATTTGAACAAGCATTACAAAAAATGAAACAAATTTAGTATTGTTTAAGCATGCCAGTCCATGCTGTAGTTTTTTTTTTTTGTCATGACAGTTTCCATAATTAGGTAAGTGAGTTACATTTCATTTGTTGGTATGAGAAACTTGAAATATTATTGAAATTTATTATGAGAAGAGACTTGTTTGAAAATTAAAAATGGTATTGGATAGAAAAGCTGCTGTTTAGTCTGTTTACCACTTTGTTTTGCAGAAGCCATATTTGTTCATTATATTGCCAATAAGTTAAGTGCCAACATGTTATTACAGAGAGTTCTTGAATTCTCCATCAAACCATAAAAACACATACTTTTTGTGGATATTTCCTCATATAGACAGTTACAATTTAAATTTGATTCATGTCACATCAGTCATACAAAAACTGGTAAGAAACAACTAGAATTTATACCTTTTCAGTCAAAGTTGTAAGATCTTGGAGAATACAATTTTGTCAGCTTAGTTTTTGACAGGTCTTGCGATGGAGAAAACTTGAAAATGTTGCAGAAATCACCAACCTTACATTGGACTGACCATTATTTACCCTTGGTTATGATGGAAATCTGGATTAGACCAGGGTTTGCAGACTTGCAAAGCTTTCCAAACAAACCAGGCTTCATATTGACGATTACTGCTAACATTATAACTATATATTAGATTCAAAGGCCAATTCTGGTTCCCCACCCAACTAATACCCCCACCCCTACTCCAGCCCCACCTTGAGTCCTTATTTGAACCTTGAAAACTTTTGACATTACATCTTTTTTGGTTTTGGACATGAAAGAGGTCTTGATAGGAAAAATATTCTAAAACATCTTTTGCCAGATAGAAATCATTTCCAAATATATGCTATCCTATTTCTTTTCTGATGAGAATAACAGGTTGATTTTCAGTATAATTCAACTAATATTTGCTAACATGCTTAAAAAAAAATGACTTTTTAAGATGATTTATCATGCTAGGATCTGCCTGTAAATTTGATATAATTGAGAAATTTATCAACATCACATTTTTGAAAAAAAGAGGTTAATTTGGTCCTAAATGGGAAATTAAACTTAAATTAGCATTATTTATGAAACATTTTGTTCAGAAATTTTTCAGTTACCAACTACAGTATCTTTACATAAAGTTTGCCTTGATGTGCCAAAATCACCACCCAAACTTTGCATACAGTTTGCCTTGATGTGCCAAAATCAGCAACCCAAACTTTGCATACAGTTTGCCTTGATGTGCCAAAATCACCAACCCAAACTTTGCATACAGTTTACCTTGATGTGCCAAAATCACCAACCCAAACTTTGCATACAGTTTGCCTTGATATGCCAAAATCACCACCCCAAAGACTTTTATTACATTCTGATTCTTGTACTGCATTGCGCTGGAAAATAAAATTTAGCACATACTGTTTGATATTGAAACATACCTAAACAATAATACTCTTAAATTATATTATTCATCTCAAAGATTGAGACCAACAAATATTTATTATCAGTTTACTGAAGTTTGCTCATTATTAAGCTAATTTACCCATTATTTGGCAATTGTGAAGGCTTCAGTGTTAGTGGGGAAATACCTTACACATTTCCTAAAGTTTTATGTATCTTAACATATGCAGGATGTCTCTTTAAACAAGTTTTAGTGATTTTGAAGACTTGCAATAAATATAGAGCAGAACAATTTAAAACTACATTTAATTGTTTCCTGACTGATCTCAATAATGCCACCCACCCACCCCCAAAACATAGAAGATGAAGACATATTTATATCCATTCCATCTCTTTAAAATTAGTCTTGTTAACTGAACCACAGAAAAGCAATATTACCATCTTTTTAATGTATGAATGGCTTGGGTGAAAATGTGGTGTAATATTTTTCAGGACAAATGATTGTAAATGTACTTCACAGATAATTATTAAATTCAGCTTCCAGTACTCAAAATTCACAAATGTTCTTCAAATTTCTAAAACACCTTTTTCATTTCTCTTTTCTTAATGTAATAATTTATCTTCTCAACATTTAAGATAAAAGGTTTGCCAGAAAACCCAGATGTAAGGCTGGGTCACTGCAAATTTGACATGCACTCACACAGATTTGAAACTTGATCCATCTTGTTAGTAGCAGGCCATACATCTAGAGTTAAACCTCATGCAACCAAAATGAGGTAAATCTCATTTAATTTTAAACTGCCATCAAAGTTAACAAGATGATAGAGACATATGTAGCAAATCCCAGCTCCACACACACACACATAACATTGACCTGATGGCATTGCTTAATAAGAATCACTCAACATGCAGGGGAAATAAGAGATGCATTGGAATAGAAGATAAAAGCAAAACAGAAATTTAAACCATGACAAGAATTGATAAAGGTTTCCAAAAGGTCCACACTTCACAATCCGTGCAAAGACTTACTGTTGATGAAGGTAGTATCCAAGGTATGCGCGATCCAAAGCCACAACAAAGTTGTGATGGTGTTTTGACTAATAGATTACTATTGTAAAGTAGCATAAGAATCCATTACAAGCCAGAGAGGCCTCATCTAAGATGCATACACACATTCGAAATTAAAAGCGTAGTTGTGAAACTGATTGCTCTCTATGATCTACCTGAGCTGAGAGGTTACTATGGAATCATGTAGTAGTAACCATGATGTATCTATGTATAGGGGAATCACTTGGAGAACAAGTGAATACCCTTTCTCTCCCTGCGTCTTGCATTTCTCAGGTAGATATTTGGCATGGTATGTTTTCACCCCATGGGCCAAGAAAGGGGGATGAGTTTAGCAATTTATAGAAGTGTCTTCATAACAGAGAGGCTGGCAGTCAGGCAGGCTGTCTACATACATGTATGGAAAGCTCATGCATTGTACATGTGCAAGGCAGGCATCTTCACTCCAGAAGAGAGAGAATCTCATTCCCCAGATTGCATAGCTGTCTGATGCTGGAACAGCTGGGGATGAGATTCAGGAATTCCAGTCATTTTGGTCCATATATATACCCTACCTTTCTCTTGCTTCAGGACTTTGTAATCTTTTTACTCAATTTCACCTTTGATATTTGTTTTCAAGTCTTTCTACAAAGTATTATCTATTTTCATTCAGGGGAAGAACATTTATCAGACCTATTATTTCTCTATTATTTTTCTTAAAACAATTTTCTACTATTTTTATAAGACACACTTCTGATATCATTTTTTTTTTTTATTTATATACCTGGGGTGCAGTTTATGCTATGCTTTAAAGCTGGACCTAATCATGCAGCCATAAGTGATTTATAGTTTATGAACCTATTATATTTTTGAAAAAAATTTGGATCCAAAATTCTTTTAAGGATTTTAAAAGAAAATTACATGTGTCAAGTTTTCATTACTTTAAATCACTTTTTTCTGTACTTTAAACTAACTAGAATTTTTTTTCTTTTACACAATAGTCTTAAGTTCTTTTTTCAAACTCCTAATACAAATAGTGTCATATTCATGGTTCATGTTGGTTGTCATGGGATTTATCAAACCATTTATCTTAAGTTGGGGGATTTTCCTGGAACTTTCTGGTTTATGCATCTTTCTTTAAACAGTTAGATAGATAGATTATCTCTAACTTAGGGGGGTGGGGGGATGCCAAGGGGGATTTTACTTTTACTAAGAGCTTCTGAAATTCAACAGAGTTAGTTCCTCTTTGATCAAATTACCAAAGCATAGAGAATGGATGGAAGTTACATATTTGGATGTGAGGGGTGTCTTCATTTGGGACTGGCCCATCAGCTTATAAGGTGATTGAAGCAGATGCCTCCAAGGCAGTATGGGTAATCTGGTGCCATGTGACCATGTCATGTGATGCTGCAGATTAGCTTCTGTGATCCTGAATCATTAGTCAGCTGTTTCTGGAAACTTTTATTTGGTTAACCATATTTACCCAGATGGATGTGTCCCTTCAGTTTATATCAACTGCATTCACCCATAGAAATCAGTAGCTTAATACTATTTTTTTTTTGCAGTCCATGTTGCAAAAATTGACTTTTGATCCATTGAAGAATAAATACTTGAAGTCAAGAATATCTTGTGCAGTAAGCTGTTTTCATACCTAATGTAAATCTTTTGTTGTCAACTATATTAAAGTGCACAGCAAAGATACAGACTGCACCAATTAATCCTTAAAGTGCCCTTTAAAAAAAAATGTTCTTCATTGTTTAAATGATAACTGTTTGCAGCAACAAGAGGTTACTACGGCCTATAATTTTAATTGCACAATAAGCCACCCACAATTTGCAAACTTGCTGGTATTGACTATATAGATAAATATGTTTGGTCCAGAATAATGGTTTTCAGGCAGTGTATGTATTGGCTGTGGTACGTTAAGGGGTTAGTTTAACATGTTTGCTGCCTTCTAAAATCTTGCTTTAAATTCTGGATCCAGTGCCTTATATACTGTCATATAAGTTCTACTTTACTCCAGATAGCATCAAACCAGACCTGGTATTCATGAAACATTTTGAGCAGGAAATGCAAAATGATGTTCAGAGTTTGAAACTTTTTGACAGGTTGAAGCTTGAACCAGAATAAATTTAGATAATTTTTGGTATTCTCTTAACTTTGTTTCCTCAAATTTTTTGCATGCTAAGTTAATCAACTCAAAAGTACTTCAAGTGTCATAACTGATCTTAAGCTCCATATCTGTCAGTGCAAGTACCTCTTTAACCTGGATCTATCAGCTTGAAATGAATCTATTTTAATAGTGTAGCTCCAAATCTGTCATTGCAGGTACCTCTTTAACCTGGATCTATCAGCTTGAAATGAATCTATTTTAATACAGTGTAGCTCCAGATCTGTTAGTGCAAAGTACCTCTTTAACCTGGATCTATCAGCTTAAAATGAATATTTTAATACAGTGTAGCTCCAAATCTGTCAGTGCAGTACATCTTTAACCTGGATGTGTCTGCTTAATATGTATCCATTTTAATACAAAGTGACTCAAAATCTGTCATTGCAGGTACCTCTTTAACCTGGATCTATCAGCTTAGAATGAATCTAGTTTAATACAGTGTAGTTCCAAATCTGTCTATGCAAGTACCTCTTTAACCTGGATCTGTCAGCTTAAAATGAATTCATTTTAATAGTGTAGCTCCAAATCTGTCAGTGCAGTACTGTACATCTTTAACCTGGATCTGTCAGCTTAATATGAATCCATTTTAATAGTGTAGCTCAAAATCTGTCAAGTACCTGTTTAACTTGAATCTGTCAGCACATGTTGCATGAAGCTGGCTTAAAGCAGCAAAATGCATGACATTCACCAGATCTGTAAACACACAATAAATCTGAACTCTGAGCTTTAAATCAGACTTGAGCATTGTAGAAACCTGTGTAATTTTAGCTCTGTTTTCTTCAAATTTTGCATTTAGCTTCAGATCTAAAAAAAATGGGTAGGATAAATTCTAAAATGTGATATCAAAATTGAAGGCACTGGCATAGGTCTGCTGAAAATTTTTTTAAATCTGGATAAGCATATACCCTTTGTACTTACAAGTCGAGTCTGACTGCAAACTGCACAGAGAAAAATCTGCTGTCACATAATGCGCTGGCAGATCTAGGTCTATGCAGTTTTTTCGGAGTAATCAGCAAAACAAACAACATAGATCCTGATCTGCCGCCACATTATGCGACACCAGATCAGGGTCTGTTTTGTTTGGAGTTGGACTTGACTTATAAGTGAGTATATACAGTACAAAGAAGTAAGTATTTTAGGAAAAGTTGCATACATGGGCCTTCATGTAGTTTTGTAACAAAATTTTGCATGTGTGTATAAAATTAAAATAAAAAATCTGAATTATGAACTTTGCGGACAATTGTTTTTTGCCTGATTAAGTGATAAGAATTGATCTTCATCCCATTCTGATATTTCTTCTTGCTACGGTATATATCCTTTTTTTTTTATCAACCAACTTGTTTGCCAAGTATAACCCACATCCAGTATTGTTTAAGATCATTGCATAGATCACTAGCAGATCAGGGTCCAGGTTGTTTTGCTTGAAATCATAAATAGAATGAGCAGTTGATTGCTTGGTTGGTTTTTAAAGCCCTTTCAAATCATTATTGATACATGGTTCGTACAGCCTTGAAAAATCCTTGAATTTGAGAGGTTTTCTTGAAAACTCCAATTTTCAAAAAGATGGTTTTATCCTTGAAAAGTTATCAAATTTGTTGAAAAACTCCTTAAATTTTGCCAAAAACTTCTTGAACTTAGCCAAGGGAATACAAAAATTTTAAAGGGAATAAAATATATTACATTTTAAATACAGAATACTTGTTATTTACATATTTTCCAAAAATAATACATGGTTTTAAAAAAATGGAACAAAAAAAGGGTGTATCAAAAGACACATTGCTACCGGTAGTTACCAGATGGAGTAGCATCCTTTTGCTGTAGTGGCACAGTTATGTTTTTCTTCTACTTTTGTACCTATCTATGCAATAACAAACAAAGTAAGTTAACTTTGGAGAGAGTAAATGTTGATAAGAAACAATATTCCTTGAAAATTTCTAGAAGTCTTTGAAGACTCTTTGAAAAGTCCTTAAAAAATGAACTCTCCAGGGCTGTATGAACCATGAGTATATCATGCAGAGGAAATGGTAGCTAAGTGCCTTTCCCAAGAAGACACCAAGGCAGCTGACCCTGGCTGGCGTGGGTAGATATCAAACCTGCATTCCTTGGAGTACGAGTCCAACACTCTACCAGCTGAGCTCCCATGGCTCCCAGAATAAGCAGCAAAGACCCCGATCTACTGGGGGATTATATGACAGCTGTGTGGTGTCTGTACAGCTTGCAGTTAAGTGGCACCTTATACACAAGCAGTATGATAGCAAAAAATTAATCTATGAATGAGCTTGAAATTTTTAAAATGAGCAGCATTCACACACAGTTCTCATGGCACATAATTCATATGTACCTGTTTCTTTAAACTTAGTAATGCCAGTTAATATTGTGTCATTCAATTTTTTTTAGGAATAATGAGTAAATGTAGCATATTTGCAACTTAAATTTGGGATTTAAAATGGGCAACACACGTATTGTAAGCCTATAAACATGGAATAAATTGCTTGTGAAAATAGTTCTCTTCCTAATGTGTGAAACTTGTATGCAGGTACTTGCGATCTGCAGAAATTATTCTGAGCTTTGTGGTTTTAAAAGGACATAATGGTTCCTTATGTTTGTTTTTTTAGCAGAATCAAGATTTGCCCACCATTAAGATGCTACTACTGAGTAATGGTAGAATGTTATATGTACCCCTTGTATACCATATATACTCACTTAAGTTGGGTCCAACTGCAAGCATCATAGACCCTGATCTGATCTCACATTATGTGCCAGCAGATCAGGGCCTATGTTGTTTGTTGTACTGATTACTCCTAACAATTTGCATAGACCCAAATCTACCAGCTCATTATGCAATGGCAGATCTGTGCAGTTTGCAGTTGGACTCAACTTATACTCAACTTTTAAGTGAGTATATACGGTAACTTGCACACACATTGATCCTGGCCTGGAGATCAGGAAACTTGAGCTTGAGTTTGAGATTGAGTTTCCACCATCAGCCAACAAGAAATGAGCTTTCAAAAGTAACATCATTTGTTATTGGTTGAACCAAATTTTGAAGCTCAAAGTTGAAACTCAAAGTCAAGCTCAAGAGTTTTATGATTTCCAGGCCAGGTCTACATGATGTTGTATAATGCACCAGCAGATCATAGTCTTTGCAGTTTACTTGAAACCATTGGTCAACAGAGTAGTCTACCATAATAAGACAGCACATTATGTGATGACAGATCCTGATCTACACTTTTCACAGGTAGCTGTGATTACTTAGTTCTTAATGGATTCGACTTGTAAATAGAAGGGTGCAGGTTCAATTCCCACCATCGGATCACCCAGATTGTCTGCCTTGGGCAAGGCACTTGACTCTGTTTGCCTTGGGATGATATAACTCTCAGTGTTGCTGTGTAATAAAACACCAAACCAAACCAATCACATGTGGCTATAGGTTATATACAGGCTAGCATGGTAAGTGCTTGTAGAAAATGTAATATCATATGTTAGATTTGTTATCAACATAGTTCAGGTGCCAAAACTTGATTGAAATTTTACACAGATGTTCAGTGATAAGAGGTTGTCTTGATGAAATTTGTTATTCCTTATTTTCTGATACAAACTAACTAAATGTTTATTTTAAACCAAGGGAGGCCACTAAAAGATATTAAATTTTGTTCTGAATGTGTGTTTATATCTTACATTTAAATATAAATATTAGGGTCAGAAAGAGAATCAAGTGCATCTCTTGTTTTAGATTTATTTTCCTGCAGAAAAAGGAGGTTTGCTAAATCTAGGTTTATTCTTGTCACATTCATTCACATATATATGTTTTGATTATGGGAATATTGTAATCATAATTCGATACCATCCTTTTACATTTTTACAATTTGAACTATATTTTGGGAGGTGGGTGGCTAACCCCTTAGGCCCCCCACCCCACCACCCCCATTTTAAACAGATCTGGGTCTACACAGTTTACCTAGAAAAATAAACCGGATCAACAGCAGGGATCCTGATCTGATCTGCAGGGATGCCAGGACACAGGTAATTGGTTTAACTCTGTTTTATCTGATTATGAGTAAGGCAAAGACCATGATAGGGCACATTACATGGGCATATATGGTACACTCATTTTGAGGAATTTCTTGAGGTTTCATATGAAGCCTTATTGTCTCCATATGGCTGCCAAATTGTTGGCTGCTGTTGATGATTTTGGATTAAAGTTGGCCTCAGTTTTACCACATTTTACTGGCAGTAGTATCAAATAGGACCAGATGCTGAGTCAGACTGGTTTTCTAATTGGTCATGGAGGATATATATCATGGTTTACCAGCCCATTTTTAGCTCTATTGGTCACAGACCAGAACTTATGGGATGGCATGTCCTCTGTCATCTATAGTCCGACCTTATGTGGTTCCTTCATTAGCACAATTTTGTTATCTCTGCTTCTTCCAAACTACTGAGAGGATTGCTATGAAACTATACATACACACACACATTCATCCCAAGGTGTAGTTTCTCTTCAATGAAAATGATGCCTCTCCAACACCATTTTTAATATCTTGTCACTACACTTCCTGCACGGAAAGTCATACCAACATGGGATTTTCACTAAAAGACTTCTTTTGACGTCTAGTTGGTCATAATTGAAAATGGTGCCATTCTAACATCCACCTTGTAAATGATATTATAGCTACTCCTCCTGAATGGATGGTCATATCAACATGAATGTTTCACTAAAAAGCTACTTTTTATGTCTGATAGTTCCTAAATAAACCTTGCTGGTGTTACTCCCAATATGACCACCATGGTGGCCATTTTGAAAATCTTGTTAGTACTACTTCTGAACAGATGGTCATATTGACATCAAAGTTTCACTAAAAGACTTTTTTTGATATGTATTTAGAAGTAAGTGAACATGGTGCCAATCAGACCTCCAATATGGCCATCATAGTAGTGATCTTGAAAATCTTATTATAGCTATTTATCCTCAACAGATGGTCATATATTTATGGGGTTTTAGTAAAATAACTTATCTAGTTTGTCCTAAATGAAAATGGTGCTGATGAGACCTCCAACATGACAGTCATGGCAGCAATCTCAAAAATCATTATCGCTACTCCTCTTCAATGGATGGTCTTGATGACATGGGATTTTCAGTAAAACACTTCTCACTATATGTAGCTGGTCCTAAATGAAATTGATCCTGATGTAACCTCCTAAAATGTGAAATATATTGTTACAGTTACTTCTCTGGAATGGATGGCCATATCAGCATGCTTTCTTTCTTTTATAAACCTCTTCTTTCTTGCAATATATAGTTATTCATATGTTAAAATGATATTGATCCAACTTCCAAAATGGCTGCCTTGATGGCCATTCTGTAAATCTTGATATGGCTACTTATCCTGAATGGGTGGCCATCTTGACATGGGGTTTTCACAAAATCCCTATATCTGTATATAACTGGTTGGGAATGAAAATGGTGCTTATCTGACCTCTAATATGGCCCATAGTGGCCATTTCAAAAGTCTTTTTATCACTATTCCATGGCACAAATGGTGGCATTGCCATGCGGTTCTTAATTAAAACACTTCTTGAAGTATGTAATTGGTGCTGAGTGAAAATAGTGCAGACCTACCACTAACATATCTGCACTTTTGTCACGGAGTTTGAAAACCAAGCCTTATTGACCTTGAGTTCAAGTCAAAGGTTATTGCTTGTAGTTAGGTACTTCATTGAGTTTATGAGCACTGTGACTTTTACATATTCAAGCAAATTTTTACCAGACTTTGTATTTAGTTACATTTCAATAAACAAGTTGATAGTCAGCACTCTGACATTTATTTTATGGTCAAAGATATTGACTACGGTGTTTAGCTGTACTGGCTTGTGGGCATGATAACAAAAATAACTATGAATGGATTTTATCAAACCCAGTTTGTTGATATATCCGAAGAATACATTGAATGGCACCAGTTCTGTAGCTTGTTTTTTTTTTTCTCCAAAAGATAATAATTATAGATTGCACCAAACTTAGCATGTTGGTATATCTTGACATTGAGACAGTTAAGTTCATTGATAGATGATATCAGGTTGAAGATCAAAGACCATTGCACTTACAGACATCTTGCAAACATGTTAACTTAAACAGAGAAAAAAAATTAAAAAATTTGTTTCCAGAATTCAATGCTCAGCAGTTAGATAGAATAAAATGACAGAAGAAAAAGACTTATTGTGGATGTTACGTACCCCTCGTAACAGGTGTATGATTTGTTGGTTATCGTTATCTAGAGGATGATCGACCTTGGTGTTATTGCCCGGATCGAGTAAATAGTGAAATGAAATATGAAATTTTATAGATGGGATAAATAGAGATCTGAGCAGATATATAGAACAGAATAACACGATACATGAAATATAACAAATTAATCAATTACATAAAACAAATTGAAATAATACATAACATTAGAAAGATACACTTCTTTTTTAAATCATTTACCGAATTTCAGCACAAATATAATTATGTAATTAGCTGATCTGTTTAAAATGAGACTTAGTTCATCATGGAATGAGTGAACAATCGAATCAATTGCCTAGCATGCCTGCATAACCTTGTTATTGCTGGTCACTCCAAATTCAATGTTGCTGTCAGGTCAAGGTTGATGTTCTCCCCTTTTTGCTTTTCTCTCTCTCTCTTATCCAGCCTCTTTCGGTCCTTAAACTTTGTGTGGGACGCCTCTTCTCTCTACCCTCCACGTTGATACTTATACGTGCATTGATGGTTGGCTTTGTAGGTAGGTAGGTAGGTAGGTAAGTAGGTAGCAAGGTGAATAGGTGGGTAGGTAGGTGGGTAGAGCTATTTTCCCCGTTAAAATAAACAAGAAGCAACCTAAATATCCGTCAGATTCCTTCTGGGGAGTAGAATAAAATTCACACAAGATTCTCACAATTCATATTAAATAAAGTAATGCATTAAATTCTTAGAATACATGATTCCTATAACAATCAAGATGACAAATTCAAACAATTCGTCAAACTCATATAAAGAAAATTGCTGTACGAATTCAGACAAATGAACTCAAACAAATAGTTATTCTCATATCAAGAAAATTGATCTACCAATTTAAACAAATAAATTCAAACAAGTAATTATATTGATATCAATGAATTACATGAGATTGATGCAAATACCTTGTGCTTTCAAGACTTGCTCGCTTCTACCACCAGAATTGTGTCTCTCAACTTCCAGACACCTGTCCCTTAAACAATTGTTTATACGAGAGAATTTCGTCTTATTCTGCTCGGAGTCAGGATTTGTCCAGCCTTTCGCAGGAACTTGGTCTGATTAAATTTTGCGATGTGGAATATTTAAAACATGAAATTTTGTCTGGGAAACACACCCCTTATTTAGCGTAGCCAATCAGATTAAACGTATCTACCACCTTTTATAAATACACGCCCATCGTGGTTAGTGTAACCCTCTTGATTTCACGCGCTATTTAAATAACTGATTCTGGAAAATTTCAAAAGATAAAACAACTTCAACTGGCTTTACAAATAGTCTCTGCATGCTCTCAACTTTGACATTTTCGATACCTAGACCCAATTTAACCTTATGTCCGACCGTTATACAATGAAGGCTTAATTAAGAATCAATCTCACCCCAAACAGGGACATTAAACCCATTGCAGTCTAGTGATTTAATACGTTATCTTTCCTCATAAATCTAATTAATTGTTATCTGCCAAACTAATGTGCTCTACTGAAATACATCGACAGAAATTTGCACCCTTACAGTGGATTCCTAGAAATTCTTTTCAGCCAGTAGAGTTTCAGGACTCTTTTTACTATGGTGGCCATTGTAGACCCAGCTTATCTATTGAAGTCAATGCTATCTGGCTGGAACAGCAGCATTAAAAAATATATTAGAGATTAATAAGAGAAAACATAATAACTGTGTATAGAGAATCATCCCATAGATTAATGATCTATGTTGAATTGTTTTCCAGACAACTTAGGATAGCATATATAATGTTTAGTATTGCTGCTTCAAATCCCTTGCCAACAGACTGTAATAATTTTTGCATGAGGCTCCTCTGGGTGTTTTGATTACCTGTTGCTTAGAAATCCTCTGTTGCTGTTAAATATGGAAAGAAAGGGAATAGGTGAGGATTGATTGATGTCATGAGTACGGCAGAGAATGGAGCCCATTTTGGGCAAACGTAATGAAAATCTTAATGATTAAGAGCATGTAATAAAGTGGCCAAGTTTATCAGTATAGAATAGTTCAAGAATCTTTGTTCCTTAGATGTAAAATTAGGAAGTAAAACTGGAGTACCAGTTATTATTTGCTATTTTTGTTTGGTGTTTATTTGAGTTAGAATGTTGTTCAGGCAACTTAACATATCGATACCATGAATTGGATAAATTGACTGTTGCATATGCTTCAAACATTGCCTTAAAAAATGAGAGCTAATTGGAAGTCAGTGGACCCCAATATTTATCTCACCTTGCTGTATGGCAAAGAGAGCTTATATTATGGCCCTGTATCTGTAGTGTATTGTGTGTCCATCAGCAATTGCTATTTTGAACTTCTTCTCAAAGACACATCGGGCCAATTTTGACCATAAATTTGGCACAGAGCATGCTGGCATGAAGGACTTTCAAATTTGCATAAATGATGCCAGTCTGCCATCAAATACGGTCGCCATTACTAAAAATAGTAACAAACTTTCAACAACAACTTCTCAAAAAACCCATAACAGAATTTTGATCAAATGTAACAGAAAGCATCATGCCAGGAAGACCTTTCAAAGTTATGCAGATCTGCCTTCAGATATGGTCACCATTCTAAAAATAGAAAAGCACTGTTACTAAAGGTAGAGAAACCTTTCAATGACTTCTTCAACAAAGCCTATGAATAGAATTTGACCAAACTTGACAGAAATCATCCTGGCATGAAGTCCTTTCAGTTTTATACAAATGATGCCAATCCCCCATCAAATATGGCCACCATTGCTTAAAATAGAAAAACCTTTAAAAGATTTCTCCAAAACTGCTGAATAGAATTTGACCAAACGCACTAGTAATCATCATGGCATGAAGACCTTTAAAATTTAATAAATGATGCTGGTCTGCCACCAAATATGGCCACTGTTACTAAATAAAGAAAACAAAACAACAAAAAAATGCTCAACAGAATTTGACTCAATTTGTAGAAAGCATCCTGGTATAGAAGATATTTAATTTGGTACATCTGATAATGATCCACCATCAGATATGACTGCTGTTACAGAAAATAGAAAAACCTATAAACAACTCCAAAACTGCTGAACAGAATTGTATTATATTTGACAGAAAGTTTTCTTCCTGAAGATCATTCAGATCTGTGCAGATAATGCTGATCTACTATCAAATATGGTTGCATTACTGAAAATATATTTTTAAAAAACTTTCAATGACTTCTGCAAAACTGTTGTATAGAATTTGGCCAAGCTTGACAGAAAGCATCCTGACATGTCGACCTTTCAGTTTTGTACAAATGTTGCCAATTGGTCATCATATATGGCCACCATTACTAAAAATAGAAAATCTGCTGAACAGAATTTAACCAAACTTGATAGAAAGGCAGACAAGCATGAAGGCCTTTCAAATTTGTAGAATCTTGGCCAAAAAATATGGTTGCTGTTACTAAAAATAGAAATGATTCTGGAATGAAAACCTTTAAATTTTGAACAAATTATGCCAATCCACCATCAAATTTGGCCACCATTACTAAAAATAGAAAAAACATTAAGTGACTTCTTTGCAAAACTGCACAACGGAATTTGGCCAAATTTGATAGTAAACATTCTGGCATGAAGTCCTTTCAAATTTGTACAACTCTTGTTCATCTGATATGGCTGCTGCAACTAAAAATATAAAACCTTTAAATAACTTCTCAACAAAATCCAATCAACAGAATTTGACTAAAGTTGGAAGAATACATCCTCTCATAGAGGGCTTTTAAGTTTATACAGCTGATACTGATCTGCCATCAGGTATGGCTGCCATTACTAAAACTAGAAAAAATCTTTAAGTGACTTTTTCTCCAAAACTGTTGAACAGAATTTGATCATATTTGACACAAAGCATCCAGCTTGAAGACCTTTCAGATCTGTTCAAATGATGCAGATTGTGACATCAAATGTGGTTGCCATTACTAAAAATAGAACAGAATTTGATGAAACTTAATAGAAAGCATTCTGGCATGAAGACCTTATAAATTTATACAGATGATTTTAATTCACCATCAAATATAGCCACCATTACTAAAAATAGAAAACCATTAAGTGACTTCTTCACAAAACTGCTCAACAGATTTTGAAGAATTTAACTGAATGCATCATAGAGAAGGCTTTTAGTTTTATACAAATGATGCCAATCTGTCATCAAATATGGCCCTTATTGCTAATAATATGAAAACATTTTAAACAACTTCTGAAAATCTGCTCAGCAGAGTTTGACCGAATTTTACAGAAAGCATCCTGGCATAAAGGGCATTCATATTTGTATAAATGATGACAATTCACCACTAAAAGTAGAAAGACATTTATATAACTTTATCTCAAAGTAACCAGTCTTTAGTTATTTTCATTATTTGTCACACCACTACCACTAACAGTGTAGACCTTGATCTGCAGTTGCATAATTTGCTGACAGATCCAAGGTTTTGCTAATCACTCAAAACCATAAATACAAAAACTGCATATCCTGATTATCCTGTACTCAGCATAAAACCATAAATACAACAAACATCATATTCTGATCATCATGTACTCAGCATGACATGATCTAGGTCTGTACTGTTCACAGTTCTATACATGTCATAAAAAGCAAATACTGTATATACCCACGTATAAGCCTGGTCCAAATGCAAACAACATAGACCCTGACCCATCACACAATGCGCTGGCAGATCAGGGTCTCTGTTGTTTGTTCTACTGATTAGTCCTTACAAACTGCATAGACCCAGATCTGCTGGTGCATTATGCGATGGCAGATCTGGGTCTGTGCAGTTCGCAATTGGTATTAGCTTGTATGCGAGCATATCGGTACTGAACAATGTGATCTGAGTATTAGACATTCTTTATCCCCTGTGGGCTGGGGCATTTAGAAAAGCCCTGATGTGCCCTCCTGCATGTTTTAAAAGGTGACTAATAGAGACAACCGTATGGACCTGGCATGTATGCTGCGATGATGTTCAGGCTGAGAATGTCTTGGACTTTTTGAAAGAGTTAGGTTTATATTCAAAAATTTGACTTTGTACATTAAGGATTTTACCCTTTTGTTTGCCTCTTTGTTTTGTGTGATTTTTTAAAAATCCTAAACGTACTTCACACTCTATAGCCATGATTGTACTGATGTGCTACATACATACATACATACATACATACATACATACATACATACATACATACATACATACATACATACATACATTATTTAACCTATGATGGGATATACCTCAATAGTTTGTTAAATTTTGACAAAGAATGCAAATTATTTTATGGACTCAGATCTTCTGACTTAATTGAAAAACTAAGCTGATTCTATGATTTACTAATATGTTATTTGAATGTTAACTTTTCTTAATGTTTGCTAATATTGTAGTAAGCAATTTATCATTATGGATGAAAGGATTTGAGTTATCTATTAATTCACATATTCTTAAAAGATTCTTCTGTAAAATGGCTATATTACAAGACTGCATAGATTTAACCATCAGCTGTTGACCATAGGGAAACTGTTACTGTATATACTGGCTCATAAGTGAGTCCAACTGCAAACAACATATGCCTGATATGCCAATTCATAATGTGCCAGGGTCTGTGTTGTTTGTTTCTACTGATTCCTCCTAACTGCATAGATCCAGATCTACTGGCACATTATGTGATGGCAGACCTGGGTCTGTGCAGTTTGCAATTGGATTCGACTTATAAGCGAGTATATAAGGTACTTATCACACAGAAATGCAGATGTACAGCTTGAGCTTGTATTTATTACACTAATTGTGTGCATCCTTGATACAGTTAGATAGATTAAGCTCAGCTGCCCAGGGGTTCACCTCTGTTCTGAGATCATATCAAATTTACATATGTGGGCATAGACTCTTGGGGTTCCCCTGCAGGGTGTGGGGATGTAGAATATGCTGGATGCATCCTCCAGCATGTCCCATGAGCCAACTAAAGGAGGCAACCTTTTTTTTTCTTTACCTGGGATGCATCCCATGATGATGTTAATAATGAGAAGTTCTTGGACTTTTTAAAAGAGTTAGGTTTATAAAAAAATTTGACTTTGTATTTTAAGGATTTTATGTTTCTCTTTATCTTTGTTTTGTGTGCCTTTTTTAGGGATGAATAAACTTAATTGCCACTATATAGCCAGGATTGTGCTGTTAAAATCTATACATACATACATACATACATACATACATACATACATACATACATACATACATACATACATACATACATACATACATACATACATACATACATACATACATACATACATACATACATACATACATACATACATACATACATACATACATATATACACACACACATACAATGGGGGCCTTCTGTTTATGTGTGAAAAATGTAAATTAATTCTGAAAAAAGGTTCTCTATTCCACAAGAGAATCTCTATAATTTTGTATGGTATTATTTGTATAAAAAGTGCATATATTTATATGAAAGAAAGACAAAGTGAAGATTTAAAATTGTATTTTCTAACATTTGTTTTAAGTCTTATCTGGTGATGAGAGATCATGACTGTTAAGATATTTATCTTAAGCCTTCACACTTTATTTCTTTTATTACAAATTTGTAGTATGATGTTAAATCTGGTTAATGAGCATGACTAATAAAACTTTTAAATTAGTTGTATTCTTATGCATTTCACTGTTGATAAGCACATATTAAAAATAAGAATATACAGTCTTCCCAATTTAAAACAGATGTACATGCTCATTATCTTGATTTTACAGTATGCCCTTTCCAGTTAATATATTCACTTTGTCTTGCTATGCATGTATCTAGAGATGGGGTTTTTGTGTACTGTTTTTTGAAGACGGTTGAGTTGATTCGATGGTTTATAGCTCAGCTTCTGTTGAACCTGCTCATCCATATACTGTATTTGCCGGCCTATAAGTCGATACTTTTTGACCTGGAAGTCTGGGCTTTGTTTTATACTCCGAATCAACTTATATATGGATTATGTCATTGAAATTGCTTTACCGTATGTTAATGTAATTTTTCGTACGTGAAAAAAAAAAAAAATTAAAAAATTTTAAAGTACGAATAGTATAGTGTAAAAAAATAATTATCATTTTGGGCTTCGTCTTATACTCCGCATCGACTTATATATGGATGAAGGATTGAAAATTGACGAAATTAGCGAATTCGACTTATAGGCAGGCAAATACGGTATACAAGACCGGAACTGTAGACAGTGTATAGAACTGTGATACAATCTATATTCCAATAGGGCAGTTTATGAATTAGGCAGATGTGATGCAATACGCAATATCCTCATGCCTAAAAAGAGCCCACGTGGACAGTGTCTTAAACCATACGGACAAACTTTTGTAACATGGCGGCTAAGTTTCAATATGTAGAGTTAACCAAAGACAGTGTTCCTGGGGTGATATTACTTTATGGCCTAATAGAAAGTCATTGTTATACAACTGAAAGGGTGGTTACAATGTCATCTCCCTAAAAGTGGAAATTGAAGTAAATTTATATTCTTTATTTCAGTAGTTTAGGCTACCGTCCTATAATAAATATGAAAAAGGTCACTATATTGGAACGCAATGCACTTCAGTATAATTTTCGGATATTAGGTACAGGTTTTTGTTTAGCTAATAAATGGTATATAAACTGTGGACTTTGAGGTGACATCAAGCTATAGAATTTTTCTAAAGATGGACGGGCACACCAACATTTATCATAATATTTTTTCTCTATTATCTTGGTAAATTTGTTTTTAAAAAATGCATAGTGTTCATCATCAGCTAATAGTAACAAATTTCTGGAACAGAAGTTACAAAAACTCTCTCAAACAATGTCATATTCATATCTACCTGCCTCTATATTAAGTTTATGGCTAGAACATCTAAATATAGAAAAGTCCAGAGGAATGTAAAAAGGTAATCCTCTGCATAGATATTTCTCAAATTCCATAATGACTTGTATTCTTTATAATACTAGTACATAGATTTTGTTGATTGATCTACCTTTTGATGCCAATTTTGTGACAACATTCTTTTTAATGTCTGAAAAAGTTAATGCATGTAAAGTTTTAAATCACACATATTTTTTGCTCGATAAAAGTTCCTAATAATTTTCAGAAATTCCTCCACCATGGCTGTATCAATTTAATTATAACTATGCGCCTTAAGATTTTTCAGATTTTTTTTCTTCTAATTAATTATTATTGAGACTGCTATTAATAATCTAATTCATTTAGTTTTAAATTTCTCCAGTCAGTCATATAATTGAAAGGAACGCACAATGAAATGGACTCACAAACAGTTAGGTGCATATAGGTTCGTAAGTAAAAGAGTAGACATAAGAACATAATGAATGAAAATATGAACAAACGAATGAACAAACAATGAATTAATGTAAGAAAAGATAGGCAAATTATAAAATATAGGAATGTACACACCAAAGAGAATAAACAAGAGGATAATAAAGGACCATAACATTTTGCAAGATGGACATTATAATTTTACTGAAACCAGGAATGGAAATACAATATGCCAATTACGACAATGAACAGAGGTTACTATTGATTGGGGGGGGGGGGGGTATTTATTGTTTTTATTAGACTGAACAATAAAACAATTATCTTCTTAGGCAATAAATCACTAATCTCCCCCAAATTAGAGGACTTAAAGACTATAAAACAAATCTTTATTTGTTGTATCTACTAAATCTGGTTTATATTTTATCTTTGAGTGTTAATTTGTACACATTGATATGAGCAGAGCAACATAGTTCACAGATCATAAAAGACATAGCTCAGCATAAGCATCACAGTGTGTTCACTCCAGTGTTGTTATGTTTGTCTGAAAGCAATATGGCAGTGCAGACAAGGTCTTGTGGGTAAATGACATCAAATTCTATTTATAGCAACAAACTGAATTCGTAACCTGCCCTATGGTGTTTTAATTGGTTTAGGAGAAGCCAGTGGAGTTCCTTAGATGGAACAAAGGGGGCTTTGTAGATCACCTGGCAGAGATGTGTAGTTCTCACAGGTGCAAGATCAGTGGTGTTCCAGTGAAGTGTTAGAGGAAACAAATGAAGATAAACAGTTCATCAGTCTCCAACCACAGAAAAATGAAATATTTTCCAAAGATTTGAATAGCAACTCTTGAAAGACATGGGTGATAATAGTACCGGTATATGTTAATCTTCCTTATATGGGCAAACATTGAGCACAGGAGAGTTTATTATTGGTTGGTTATTCATGTTTCATAGAATAGTGACACAAAAAACACAGACTCTAGACTTTGTAGTTTAGATTTTAATTCATAACAGGATGCCTTATGGCAAACAGGGGGAGCCACAGTAGTGCAGTTGGTAGAGCATTAGACTGGTAATCCAATGGTCACAGGTTTGATGCCTGCCCAGCCCAGCCAGAGTTGGCTGCCTCAGCGTGTCCTTGGGAAAGGCACTTGGCTCCCATTTCCTTGGCATGGTATAGCCAATTAAGTGCTAAATGTGCCAATAAAAATGAACTGACAACAACAACAACAACAACATTATTGCAAACAGCCTCCATGAACAGGACTTGCATTTTCTAATGCTCTTGCTGTACCATATTATGGAGAATTTCTGCTTTATTTTATTTTTGAGATTTTGGTGAAATACCTGTTGGAGAATGATATCAATAAATGTAAAATTGCCAAATAGTAAAAATTAAATATACATTTAATTCTCCAAAAATTTTTCATCTGTGAAAATTCATTGTTGGAGAAATTGCTCCATATCATCGTATTTGTTCAGTTTTGCATCTGTCTCCCAACCTAGCTTATCTGTGGATTGAATGCTCTTTTCAACTGCATGTTAGAAGTATATAAATTTACAAGAAAATGGGCAGATCAGTAGAATAGATTGGCTCCATTTCACTACACCCTATGATATTAAGCATAAAGACCAATGTAAAATAAATTCAATTTCATGAGTAAATTTGTTTAAGAATAATTCAGGAAGCTATCATCCTGAGAAAATCTCTTTTCCTGAAGATTGACAATAAAGTTGGAGTGCCATTCTCTGCTCCCATCACATTAGTAGGATGTGGGTCAGTGGTGGGACATATCCAGGCTTCTGAAGCTGGGGGGAAACATGGCCATGTGGGGGAAAACTGGTCTCTGTCATTCCCATACATATACGTGTAGCTGTGTGTTTTGGTACAAAGTACTTCCACAAAACTGGGGATATCTTTGTATTGCCATGTCATTATTAGCAACACAAAATATGATACCATCACTTTACCAATGGTAATGGCAGTGGCAGTATCAACATAATCATACTGGTTAAGGTTTTATGTTGCATTGGTCATATACTGGCAGGATATAACATCATAGTATAGTTGGCAGGTGAGACTGTGGAATCTTTGATTTTATCCCATTGAGAGAGAAACTGGCTTGAATTTTCCTGGTGGCCATGAAGGGAAAAAATGGATTCTGTCATTATCAAGACTTTAGATGTGTTGTCATGGTCATGTTCTAGGTCACACAAGGCCATAAATGTGTTACTTTTTTCTCTAAGGACCTTCAGGAAGATTTGCTTTTTATTTCAGGAGGATTTCTCATAACATATAGGCAATATATAAGTAATTAGCTTCAGGGAGATTTCCAGTTTTTGTCATTTTTTTTGGCCGAAATTTAGGTCTGTATCAAGGAGTCTCCCTGGCGATCAGGTAGATGTCACATGCAATCAAGGTTTGGCCTTCTGTAAGGCTCTGACAGTTGCTGTTGTTATTCATTGTCATTCCTTATCAAACAGATACCAAATGCCAAGTTGATATATATAAATCATGCTTTTATTTACTTCTAACAATATTCTTTATGATGTGAATAAAAGGATATGCTGGGGTGAGCAGTTTGTATATCAGTACTAAATTATATAAGTACAAACTGACATAGTTTCTTATACAAACTAAAAAAGCAACAATAATAAATAGTCTAGCATAATCATGGTAGCTGAAGAAACAAAGCAACTGCATCTTTATATATGAACTTTCACATGAAAGACATTGGAACTTGCAACCACTTTGAACCCGCAAACAGAAAACAGTAATGCAGGCACCACCAAATATAATCAACAAGGCAAATTAATCATAGTAATGAGTATGAACTGGTTAAAAGATGAAAGTTTGCATTTAAAAAACCATCTCCTTTATAATTGTTTCCACTGAGTCTTTAATTGATAACATGTTGAACTAATATTTTGTCAGGATATTCCTGACCTGTAAAAAAAAAACAATAACTAAGATTGCTTGCAGATGGTGTGGAAACAGGATTCTGTCATTCATTATATATGTAGCTTTAGAGGCTTGACTGCAAGAAGAGTAGATTTGGTAATGTATTTTCCAAGCATGCATATAACTCCATCAAAAAAAATGCTCCAATCATCATCTGTAGCATAAGATCATTGCTTTTTAAGGATGATCACTAGTGAAATGTTGGAGTATTTAAGTTTTTGGAAAAGGGATATTTTTACATATCGTATATACTCACTTATAAGTTGAGTCCAACTGAAAACTGCAAAGACCCAGATCTCCCCTCGCATAACGTGCTAGCAGATCCGAGTTTATGCAGTTTGCTAGGAGTAATCAGTAGAACAAATTACATGCATTATGTGATGGCAGATCAGGGTCTATGTTGTTTGCAGTTGGACTGGACCTATAAATGAGTATATACGGTAGTTCAGGGTATAGGTAATCCAAAACCACAAAACAATGTATCATTTGGTGTGCATTTTCTGGCACTACATTAGTAAAGTATATATCCCCAAGTAATGATCATTACCATATGTACTTGCTTACAAATTGAGTCCAACCGCAAACAACATAGACCCTGATCTGCAGAGTCTGAGTTGTTTGTTCTACTGATTACTCCTAACAGACTGCATAGACCCAGATCTGCTGGTGCATTATGCTATGGCATATTTTGGTCTGTGCAGTTTGTGGTTGGACTTGACTTATAAGCGAGTATATATGGTGCATAGAAAATATAGGAAACAGTACCCTGTCACGAAATGTCCATAAAATAATAGCTGAATGCATATTTAAAAGTTCATACAATTTGCACAAGTTGAACATCATAAATTTGTGCTATCAGGTACATAGAGAAAAGTTTATCTTGGTTATTAAAATTTTGCACTATGGCACAGTTATTGAGCTCACATCAAAATTCCGACATTCCAAGGCTTTGAAGCAGCTTTATGGCAGGCCATAACTCGTTATTGATTTCCCAAAGTGTTGTATACTTTTAAGTGACTGCATCATTTTCTTTCAAAGAACTACTCTTACAAGTATTAAAATTATTATTTTTTATTATTTGTTACAAGACAGAAGTTTCAATTATGTCACCTATGTTCTATGTCACACAGAGTTCATATCCAGCCACAAAAGCAAGTCCATTTGAGAGACACAATACCATCACATCTTTGACAAGGTAGCTTGACCTACAGAGGACATAACTTTGTAGAGAAATTAATAGTGGCGACTCGTATATCTTGTTCAAAATATAATTTCCATGCCTTAACTATAATGCTGCAGTTACCATTCATTGCTCTATGTCACAAAATGCTGGTTATTCTTGATGTCAGCTAGTTTAACTCCTGTAGGAGTATACGCTCAATTGGTGCATGGAATGATGGAAAATCTTGTATTATAACATGTGAAAAAATTAGGATATATTTTAATATGTTAAATACTTAGGACTTGAAAAAAAAATATGAAAAATATTGTTCTGGTTTTTTTCAGGATTTTTCTTTTTTTAAAGATTTGAAAATCAGAGTCCATTCCATCTCAAGTCTGCTATCATCCTTCTCATAACATATACGGATGTTCTTTTTGTATGCCAGTGATTGAACTTTCAGATGTTTTTCATTCAGTTGCAGTGTGCATGGCTACAAGTGTAGGAGGCACACCAGTTAGGGACTACTAGTAATTTATCCAGTCACTGAGCTGCCTGAAGCATGTGAAGTTTTTGGCAGTTTCCCTGCAATGGATTAGTATGCTGCCATCTTTCTGAAAATTAAAATATTGTCTACTGCAGTTTGACCTTGCATTGTGGTGTAAAATTAAAGAAGATACAAGAGATACAAGAAATTTTATTTAACATTGGTTGTCTAGTTAGCATAAAAACACTAGCTCTAGACAAGCTATTTTACCATTTTTACAACAACAACAAAAAAATATGGCATTTAAATGGACAGGTACATAGATAGTTCATATTTACCCCCCAAAATAATGATCAAAAACATTACAATGCCAACATTAACAGCAGCAAAAAATACATAACAACGATACATAGCATACATGTGTACTTTGTTTTGTATATGAAATGTGTGTAATGACACATCACAGAAGGCATACATTTTAAAATGATAAGAAGTATGACAAGTTTGTTATATATATATATATATAATTTAAACTGAGACCTAAGTAAATAAAGAATTAAAATAAGCAGTAAGGGAGCATGATTGAAACAAAAGAAACTCAATAAAATATTTGGTAACCTTAGAGCTGATTTGCTACTAAGCACTAAGTAAAACAACATAAAGCATGTTTACATTGCGACCCTGACCATGTCCAACTCAGCCAGCTGAATTCTTTTAAATCAGAGATTGTTCTTCAGTTCTTCGGGCAGGCTGTTCCAGATTCTGGGGGCATCAGATTTAAAAGAAAGCTTACCATACCTTGTGGTCTTTACCCTTGGTATTGTTACCAAATTTTGGTGTCTGACATTACTGGGTATAGTTACAGTTTTTAATGTGACCAGATTATTGAAGTAATTGGGTGTTTTCTTGTGAAGTATTAAATATACTTCAGTTGACAATAAAATAGGAAGATTTGCTGTTCAAATCATCAAATACCAAGTTTAGTGCGCTGTACTTTTTTTCTTCTTCTATTTTTTGAGAATCTTGTTTGCTAGTATAGAAATGCCAGATGCGGGGGAAATAATTACAGTTTGACTTAATAATGCATTTGTAGATTATTAACTTAATTTTAGTGGACAAATAATAGGTGGAATGTAAGATGTTTTAATTGTCTTGCCAGTTTTTGACAGATCTTATATACATGTATATGGTTGTTAATATGTAGTTGAGAGTCAGTATCTACTCCAAGGAGTTTCACACAGACCTCACAGGGTAATTCCTGATCTTTGGTGAAATTAGAAGAAGAAAAAATTCTGCATTTTTGCCAAGTTCAAGGGCTTGGAATTTCTGGGGATTGACTTGCGTACCATTGGCATTAAACTACCGTATATACTCACGTATAAACCGATACCAACTGTATAGACCCAGATCTGCCATCGCATAATGCGCCGGTAGATCTGGGTCTATGCAGTTTGCAAGGAATAATCAGTAGAACAAACAACATGGACCCTGATCTGCCAGCGCATTATGCACCGGCAGATCAGGGTCTATGTTGTTTTTATTTGGACCAGGCTTATATGCGAGTAAATATGTAGTCAAAGTATCTTGCTCTCATTTTGTATAACAGATTTAAGATTATATGGATTTTATGGATGTAAGATGTGGTGTTTTCATCAGTGTAATTATACAGTGTTGTTTGTTTAGTGAAGTAGGAAATCTCATTTATAAGATATTAAATATGAGAGGTCCCAATATTGAGCCTTGCAGTAGTTCTTGGGCAGTTTTATCCCAGTTACTATGTGAAGATCCCAGTTTAACACTATGGTTTTGCTTAGACAGTAGATTTCAATTAGTTTGATGGAATTCTGATCAATGCTATAAGCTTTCATCTTTTCTGTGATGATGCTGCGCGAAATACTGTCAAAGGCCTGCACAGGTCCATTAGGATTGCACCTACATTGGAGCCATCATCCAGGGCACCCTTCTAGTCCTCCACCAGTTTCAGCAGTGTGGTTTGACATCCATACCCTTTTCTAAAAGCAGGTAGAAATTATGAAAAATATCAAAATGCATTCGGAGCTGATTACTTAGAAGCCTTTCAAAATTTTTGAAAGTGCATGGTAAAATACTGCTTGGTCTGTAGTTGACCTTATCCATAGGATCAGATTTTGTATATATTGGGTTTACCTGTGCTTTAGAACAAGTATTAAAGAGGATGCTAATTTTTTAGCATAAAACTGGTGGGCACAGAAGTAGAATTTTAAGAGGTATATTGTCAGCACCTGTATTATTACAGGATACTGGCAATTCATTTAATTTTTATGGTCTCACTTTTTTGCAGTTTTGCACAAATTTAATTTTCATCAGTAACTAGATTTGTGAATGTGCCTCTTTCGGACTATTACATCTTTTGTTGGATCTTAAAATTAATGATTTGTATCAGTCATGAAATGCACAAAAATAAGTACTCCACAATTTTCATCCATATTACAGCTATTCAAGAGGTTTGGGCAAATGTCCCAGTCAAAAATATGCAAAATATTAGCTTTCTTGTTATTGTTATGAAATGTAAGTCGGAGAAGGGAACTGTGGTAGCGGCTAAGAGGTTAGCATGACAAACTCACAACTAAAAGGGTGCAGGATCAAGTCCTACCATCAGATCAGCCTATGTCGGCTACCGTGTTGTATCCCTGGGCAAGACACTTTACCCCAATTGCCTCGGCACTAAATAACCTTCTTATGTTATTGTGCCATAAAACATCAAACCAAACCAAAGTCACAGGCACCCAAACAAAGAGGAGGAAATTAGTTGCAGGGAGTTAGTCTGTATAACAAAACAATTATTGCCCCTTTTTGTGAGGTGAAGATTTATATTGTCAATTAATTCGGCTGCATGGAATCACCTCTTGCAAGTTAATTATTCTGAATTTTTATCCCAGAAAAGGGCAATAATTGTTAGATATGGGTGTGATTTTGAGTGACTTTTGATTTATTACATTCAAGCAATAACTGAATAGACACAAATTGGATTAGATAAGATGTATGCTGGGTTTTTTCCCCTCACTTTTATCGAATTCATGTTCTTGGGAATTCAGTGATACTTGTCTATAAAGGACAGTCAAGGATGTGGCAAGTAGTCTTGTAGATGTAAGAAAACTATACCTGTAGTTTTGCCAATGTTTTATTGTCTCTTACATGTATATTACCCTTTTAACTTTCACATAAAGATTTACTGGTATAAATAAAAAAAAATTAATTATTTGACAATGTAAACTGATGAAATAGTCTTTATTATAGTGAATGGTTGTTATTTTGTGATAAATCTCCTATATGCAGTGAAAATAGATACAATTTGAACAAAAATACAAGTTCTCTGACCATGTTAGATACAATTTGAACAAAAAGACACGTTCTCTGACCATGTTAGATACAATTGAACAAAAATACAAGTCCTCTGACCATGTTAGATACAATTTGAACAAAAATACAAGTCCTCTGACCATGTTAGATACAAATTTGAACAAAAATACAAGTCCTCTGATCATGTTAGATACAGTTTGAAGAAAAATACAAGTCCTCTGACCATGTTAGATACAAATTTGAACAAAAATACAAGTCCTCTGATCATGTTAGATACAGTTTGAAGAAAAATACAAGTCCTCTGACAATGTTAGATAGGTATTCTTTATGTACAGGTAAACTAGCAAGGTTTGTTAATTGGAGATTCCTGAATGTGTCTTGTCTGGACAAGGGTCATTGAGAGGTCCTTAAAGTAGATTTCAGTTTATATTATCACTAATCTCTTCTCCATTAATTCTTCTTTCTTTTACAACACAAATATTATGGAAATATTATTTGTTTAAGGTTTTTCTGTACATTACAGTTGGTTGGATTTAGAAATCTTTTTCCAGTCATTTGACTATTGTAAGAGTGCATGTATATGAGCGCCTGGTTGACTGCTGAACTGACAGACATAGTCTAACAGCTGTGGGAGTCAGGGTGCAGATTTTCCATAGCTTCCCATAAACTTGCTTCTGTGTGTCAGAAAGATTCATACTTGTCTGCAGCTCTGTGGTAGCATTTCACTTGTAACTATGGCAATATCAGATCATGGCTTGAGTTAGCCTTTGTAAAAATATCCTGATTTTTTTTTTAACAACATCTGTTCTAAAAATAAATTAGAACTAGCTTGGTACTGTTATTAAGCTTCATACATGCAATCATCTTAAAGAAAACTGCTGACCATCTTCAAAAGTGGGTGATAATGTCCCACTTTTCACACTCTAGTGATAATGGTTTTAGCTTTTTTTGCATTTGGCATGATTTTAGGACATTAGTGCATGTACAGAGATAAACTTGAAGCACACACTCTTCTTGATGAGCAATACTTAATGCTATCAAAATTTACAAGCTTCTTATCCAACAGTGACAAAGTTAAGTTTTTAGCTCACCTGGCCATAAGTCCAAGTGGGCTTATGGTATGGTCCTTCATCCATATACGTGATTCTACCGATGGTCAGACTAAAATAACGCTTTAAAAGCCATCTGCTGCACATACCGTTTTATAGTTGAAATCTACCACTTTTGAAAATTAAAAGGTTAAAAAATGTATGACAGTAAGAAATCCTACTGATTTAGAAGCCAATCTGCAGATCATAATTTTTAAATCTACTCATCAGGTGTTCCTGTTTTTTCAGATGTATGTTTGTCTAAAGTGCATTGTCTGGCATACAGCAACAATTGTCATTTCAGCTTCTTTTCAAAAAGCATCAGACCCATTTGAGTCAAACTTCGCATAAAGCAACTTGGCATAAAGGCCTTTCAAGTTGTACAGATGATGCTGATCTGCCATCAAATATGTCCACCATTACTAAAAATAGAAGAAATTTTTTTTAAACAACCTCTTCACCGCAACTGCTGAACAGAATTTGATCAGATTTTACATATAGTACCCTGGCATGGTAGTGTTTCAAGTTTTTAGATTTGATGATGATCTGCTGTCAGATATGGCTGCCATTACCAAAATTTGACAAAAACTGTCCGTTATCTATCAATAATTGCTGTTTTCAACTTCTTCTCAAAAAACTCCAGACCAATTTTAACCAAACATGACACAGAGCATCCTGGCATAAAGACCTTTCAAGTTTGTACAAATGATATCAGTCTCCCATCAAATATGGCTGTTGTTACTAAAATTAGAAGAACGCTTAAATGTCTTTTTCATCAAAAGTCACTGAACAGAATTTGTGCAAATTATGCTGATAGGCCATTCAATATGGCCACCATTACTAAAAATAGAAAAAGCCTTTAAACAATTTCTTCTCCAAAACCACTGAATAGAATATGACCAAACTTGAAAGAAAGCATCTTTGCTTGACGACCTTTCAATTTTATACAAATGATTAAAATCTGCTGTCAGATATGACCATTGTTACTAAAAATAGAAAAACCTTTAAATGACTTATTCTCCTAAACCGCAGAATAACATTTGACCAAACTTGACAGAAAGCATCCTGGCATGAAGACCTTTCAAATTTGTACAAATGATGTTGAAATGCCATCAAATATGACCACTGTTACTAAAAATAGGATGAACTCTAAACAGCTCCAAAACCACTGAATAGAATTTGACCAAACTTGACAGAAATCATCCTGGCATGAAGACCTTTTATGTTTGTACATGCAATGCAGTCTGTCATCAAATATTTATGCTGTTACTAAAAAAAAGAAAAACCTTCAGTAACTTCTAAATAACTACTTTACAGAATTTGACCATATTTGACAGAAGAATCCTAGCTTAAATGCCTTTCAGATTTATATTAACAAAATGCCATTACTCAAAATATATAAATAATTTACACAACTTTATATTAAACAAAATTTTTGATCATCTTTGATACAAACCATCCTGGCATAGAGGCCTTGCAATATTGGCCATATACATATGAAAGAAACTGACAAACAAAGAGAACAAAACACGAAAACATAATTATTATACAGAATCTACATGATGTTTGCTGTTGATATTTCCATAGTGATTCAGTTGTGATCAAACATGATAATGGTGTATGTAATTACAGTCTGGGATGGGTTCGATAATGAGTGAAATCCATGCAATGTTTGGAATTTTACGTTGATTAAACTTGGAATAGTTACTTATAGCATCAAGATCTTGGACACTTTAGTAACGAGAGATCCATGCATCTTAATGAGGTGATCTTGAATCAGATTGGCTTAGTTTATTACCACTCTTGCGACCCAATTTCTGATCCTATTTTGATCAAACTTGGCATATTGGATTATATCTTCAGGGTCTTGGCAATGAGATCATCTTGCATCTGATTGACTGAGCTTGTTACCACTCTGAAAACCATATTTTCTGATCCATTTTGATCATACTTGAAACATGGGCTTATGTCATCGAGATCTAGGATGGATTGCTGAAGAGCAAGATACTGAGATAATGCATATTAATGAGATAATCTTGTATTTGAATAGCTATCCTTGTCACCACTCTGGAGGCCAGATTTCTGAGCTGATTTTGATCAAACGTGAAATATAAGTGTCTTAACACTTGAGAGGCTGTATTTCTGACCAACACTTGAGAGGCTGTATTTCTGACCAACACTTGAGAGGCTGTATTTCTGACCAGATTTTAATCAAACTTGGTAACTAGGTTAATATTGTCAAGACGTTTGATGGTTTTTATAATGAGCGAGATCTTTACATATTAACGAGGTGATCTTTAAAGTTGTTTTACCTTAGAAACTGTATTTTTGATAGGATTTTGATTAATCTTGGTGAATAGGCCTATGACATGAAGATCTTGGTTGGTATCATTATGAGTGAAAGTCATGCATATTAATGATGTAACCTTGCATCTGATTGGCTGAGCATGTCAACAATCTAGCAACTATATTTCTGATAAGATTTTGATCAAACTCGTTACATAGTCGTATATTATTAATGCGTAGTATGACTTTTATTGGCAAAGGTTGTTACCACTCTGGAGACCATATTCAGATTGGATTTTGCTCCATCTTAAATTAAGCTTATACATGTATTATCATTGTTGTAGACAAGTTCTGTAAAAAGTTAATTCTGCACATATTAATGTGATACCTTGCATCTAATTGACTGAGGTTGTTGTCTCTTTAGATCTAGAGACTATATTTTGGTAAATGGGTTTATATCATCAAAATCTTGGATGACTTTAATTATTAGCAAGAGACTATGCATATTAATTATGCCTTTATCTTTAGAAAGAATTGTTATCAGGATATGGTAAAATAGGTAATATCAACATGATATAAATTTTTTAGATAGTTTACCGAGGTTGTGTTCTTAGAATTCTACACAAGCCTGCTTAGTGAAATGGTCAACTGTTAAGTTATGTAAGCCAGGTGAGTGATATCAGGGCCACTTGGACCTCTTAATGTTTGGTTCTTACTTCGTGCAAGCCAATGATAGATATTGGTAATGCTTGTATAGGGACAATATTGAGGAAGCTACAGTTTTGTCAGTTGTAAAAATTGGGTCAAATTGTGCTACTTCTCATCCTCCAGGGATCAGGCTAGGGTTATTTTTGTCTAGTTCTTACTCCATGCAAGCAGATGAGGCATGCCAGTCTGTGAAATTGGTAATGGTAGTTTAGCAACAATGTTGAGGAATCTACAGTTTTGTCACCTGTCAAAATTGGGTTAAATTGACTTGCTTCTTGCCCATCAGTGACCAGGATAGGATTGTTTTTCTTTGGTTCTCTGTCCATGCAAGCAGATGAGATAGGTGTACTGTAAGAAGGGTCAGCATATACCGTATATACTCGCGTATAATCCAAGTCCAAATGCAAACAAAATAGATCCTGATCTGCTGTCACATAATGCGCCAACAGATCAGGGTCTATGTTGTTTGTTCTACTGATTAGAACCTACAAACTGCATAGACCCAGATCTTCCGGCGCATTATGCAACAACAGATCTGGGTCTATGCAGTTTGCTGTTGGTATCGAATTATACACGAGTAAAACGGTAAATCTTTCTACTAGTAGGATAGCTAGTTTCTGGATTGCATTTTGTGAACAAGCTCATATCTTCCAAATTTGGGCCTGTTAATACAGAGATATTTTACAGTACACTTTGTGCTAAATACATGAGAATGATTTTTTTTTCCCTTGTGATAAAGCTCCAGGAGATTAGTCAGATTTACAGAGTATTAGAGATAAATTTTGGTTGTCTGGACAGTGTCCTCTATTTTGTCCCTCCCATCATCAAGAGCTTTTTTTAGATAACCAGACTGGTTTGGAGTCTCAGGTGACAGGAAACTTCATTTGTATTAGTCAGGTAAAGAAAAGGGTAACAGTCTTAAGAACAGACAATATAGAAGGACAAAGTATATGTATGTACCAGAGTTGATTTTGTTGTCAAGCATTGTAATCTGATGCTGATATGGAAATTTATCATATTTTGAAATAACTGTTTTTAGGAAGTGTATCTGTTTTCTGCTGTCAAGTTCAAAATATTGGCCAATCATATTTGGTTGCTTCAATCTTTCCAGTATCTTGTACATTTAACTATGCAAACCCATGATTATATAATTTTAAATGAATCTCTAAAATATATACAGGAACCTAAATTTTACCGGAAAGTGTAAGGGATATAAGAATCGTTTAGATGATTGGGAGATCCAATCATTGAGTGTATATTCATAAGTGGATCCTTGATTTGTTTCTAAGGAGGTTCAAGTTGCATAAAATGGCCAGTTTCTCTCAATTTTTACACTGAAAAAGGTACAGTGTTTACTCGAAAAGGGGGGTTTGAGTGATCCACCATACCACCAACCCTTCTAAATCTTGCCCTGTATATATGTATTGAACAGAAAATATGGAGGGACATGGTGCGAATGATCTGAAAATTAGGATAATCAGAGTTTGAGTAATAGAGGCAATACTCTGTTGCTGTTGTGATAGTGAGTACCGTTTATACTTGTGTATAATTCGATACCAACTGCAAAGACCCAGATCTGCCATTGCATAATGCGCCGGCAGATCTGGTTCTATGCAGTTTTTAAAGACTAATCAGTAGAACAAACAACATAGACCCTGATCTGCCATCGCATAATGCGATGGCAGATCAGGGTCTATGTTGTTTGCATTTGGACCCAGATTATACGTGAATATAGATGGTAAGTAAAATTACTTATATACCCATTGTGTGACTTCTTATGCAAATGCATTTTTTGGGATGATCTAGTGAATTGTTCTCATTGGACACTGTCATGTACCTATATGATGCTGTTAAGCACAAGTAGTATCCAACAAGTTTGTTCCTACATAACATGACATCATAGAAGATCTAGCATAATGTAACAGTATGTAAAAATCATGTCATGTCATGTATTTATACACTAATCTGTTGTAAATATAACAAGATTTTTCATCAAACATATTTGTATTCACTTTAATTTTATGAAAGACATTTTAAAAGTTATATATTATTTAACAAATTCGGTATATAAATAATATTATAGTGTTTGTACTGTTGGATATTGTGGACATGACCAAAGTATATGGGACTCATAAGCTTGATCCATTGTACTGTTGGATATTGTGGACATGACCAAAGTATATGGGACTCATAAGCTTGACCCATTGTACTGTTGGATATTGTGGACATGACCAAAGTATATGGGGCTCACAAGCTTGTGCCATTGTACTGTTGGATATTGTGGACATGACCAAAGTATATGGGACTCACAAGCTTGACCCATTGTACTGTTGGATATTGTGAACTTGACTAAAGTATATGGGGCTCACAAACTTGACCCATTGTACTGTTGGATATTGTGAACTTAACTAAAGTATATGGGGCTCACAAACTTGACCCACTGTACTGTTGGATATTGTGAACTTGACTAAAGTATATGGGGCTCACAAACTTGACCCATTGTACTGTTGGATATTGTGAACTTGACTAAAGTATATGGGACTCACAAGCTTGACCCATTGTACTGTTGGATATTGTGAACTTGACTAAAGTATATGGGACTCACAAGCTTGACCCACTGTACTGTTGGATATTGTGAACTTGACTAAAGTATATGGGGCTCACAAGCTTGACCCATTGTACTGTTGGATATTGTGAACTTGACTAAAGTATATGGGGCTCACAAGCTTGACCCATTGTACTTCAAATCTTACCCACAATATCTAACAGCTCAAACATTATAATCCTTAATTACTCTTTTCAGTTGATATTTCAGGCAAACATCAAATTTATTACCTTACGTTCCTTAATGTTTTTGCATGGTGACTGTTGCATGACTTCAAGACTTTCCCAAAATTTGAAGACCTGTTGGCATTACTTTTATTTGGCTTGATAATGCATGTATCAATTAACAAGTTTTCATTTATTTGAAAGTTGTCATATTTTTCTGATGGGACAGCATTGTTATTCACCTCTTGCAACATAGATTTACTAGTTGATATTACATTTATCAATACGGTAGGCTTATTAGCATAAATACAGTATAATAAAAGTCTGAAAAATTACCACATGTCTGAGAACATGTTCTCTATTTGCCTATGTGTGGGAACTGCTTTGCACTCAAACCAGAGCCATGTGTCATCACTTAATGTCTCTCGGAGGGAGTCTGGGGAAGAAAGGGGAGATATTTGATACCAAGGGCTGCATTTAGGGTGAACAGGACTTTCTTTGACATAGCACTTTAATTAGACACATACATGTACTTTGTAGTTCCCTTTCCACATGTAAGTGAAATGGTCCCACTTTATTGTCTAAAGTGTTGCATTAAAGTTAATTTATGAATAATTGAAGCTGCAGAAATTATTGTGGTATGATTGAGAATGGGGTCTGTACTTGTCATTGGGAGGTGGTGGTGTGTGTGTGTGTGTGTGTGTATGTAAGAAAGAGAGAGGGGGGGCAATTTGGAAAATGAGTTTTTCAGTACATTCATCAAAATTGATGAAATTGACAATTCTACATAATTTTGAAATGCTCTTCATAGTGACACAGATTCATTATTGGTCCCTGTAGACCCCTTAAGTAAAAATCCTAGACCCCCCCCCCAAAAAAAAAAAAAACCTTGGAGGTAGGGCATGGGGGCAAGTGTATATAGTTTTTCAGCAAATGGCAGAATTTGTGTTGTTGCTTTTGTGGGTTCTCAGCTGTGCTGCTATTTTTGTGGTGTGTGTGTGTGTGTGAAGTTAATTATAACATTGTTGTAATAATCTACTCAGGGCACATACAAATTTTATTCCATCCCAAGAATTAACACTTCTTATTGACTATTCACACCATAGATCTTGAAAGGTCCTTGTTACTGAAAGTAAAATGATTTTCAGATGCTTCAAAAATGTCTCTGGCACCATGTGAACAGCATTTACTTGCACCAAAACTTTTTATTAGATTATTTTTCTACACACAATTCAATTTTGTAAACACATTTTTGTATTTTTTGTTGTAAATTTAAATACAACAATTTTGAAATAAGATCTTTTAACCCATACTGTGAATATGAACAGGAAGTTGTTGCCTTTTAGTCAGCACTTTAATAAGAGTTAAAATAATTAATATCAGTAGTACTGACTGTACTATGATTATTATGAGATTAATGACTATACTGTCAGTACATTTAATTTTTAGCTCTCAAAAATAATATATTTAGTATAATTTAGACTGGCTATTGAAAACATCATCTTTTAATTTTAGGCACTGTGTTATTTTTTTATATACTCAAGGGGCAGACTGTGCCACAGAAAGAGTGGTATGAGTATAGTCTCTCGTGTGCAGTTCCAAGTCTGATATGATTATTTGTTCATTTGTTTTTATATTCTTGTGTTGTTGTTTTTTTTTAAATGCTTATATATTTCAAGCTTGAAGGAATTTATTTGTGAGTATATATAGCACTTCTGTATCTTAAAATGATCCCTTGTGAGGAGAATGACCAAATAGGTCAAAGGTCAAGTTCTCAGGGGTCACACATGCTGTAAATCAAAAAATTGTAGTAAGCACAAAATGTTAGTGATTTTGTTGAGTAAACTATATTTGCAAAAATATTTTTCCCAAAAATGATATAATAATTAAAGAATTGAGGCAAAATTATATGATGCTAAAATACTGAATCTACTGTACTGACAAAAGTGTTATGACACATTATAATTTACTGTAAATAACATAAGTTACAGTGTTAAAAAAAGGTTTGGGTCATGTGCACCATTTATATCAAATGCAGTAGAATTCTCATTTTGTGTGATTTAAAAAAAAAGATAAATAAAGTGTATTAGTTCAGATTTGTATAGACAGTAATCTAAGAAGCCATCACTGAGTACTAAACAACAGTAATTACCTATTACAGACTGCAATCTACAAGTTTCTTATGGGGAGGATTTATTGTAGAGAGGTGTGATCATATACCTTGGGATGATTATTTGAGTAGTTCATAGAAAAGTTTGACTAATTAGAATGTGACAAGTGAGTTTGGCAGAAGGCAGTGTGAGGTGGGCTTGAAACAGGAGTAATTGTGAAGACTGAAGGAACCGATTATCAGTAGCATGGCTATCTGTGGAGGCATGTTACTGATTTGGTCAGCAAATTACAAAGCCAGTTAGTGGCTTCCATGTTATCTGACCAACCATCCCCACTAGTATCTTGACTACTGCACTGAAGATTGGGGGGGGTGGGGGTGAAAGGGTGTCTTGTATTCAAGTCTCATCCATTTGCAACATTCATCTTGTATCCCTGCCACCTTAGTGAAGTGGAGACATATCTTAGATGCCAGGAATAGTTTTGTTTGTGTATATATATGAGAGAGACAGACAGAGAGAGACAGATTGGCTGGGATACAGAGAAAGAGTGACCGAGACTATAGTATTCGCTTACCCTCCCGTTTGTTTGTACCACCCTACCGATTTTAAAAATGAAAAGCATCAAGGATATAAAAAATGCACAAAACTTCGTCATTTCATTCATCAGTTTATAATTTCTAACCTGATTGTTGCCAGGGGGTCCCTAACACTGAAATGACTAAGTGTTATGCATTGTTTATATCCTTGATGCTTTTCATTTTTAGAATCGGTAATGTGGTACAAACAAACAGGAGGGTAAGCAAATACTCTAGCACAGTGAAACAGATATGTTTATCTCCAAAGTTGTCTCATTAATATTCTGTATAGAAGTATTAAGCTGCTTTTGTCATATTGAAATATATATCTGTTGCATATGCAATCAAGACAATGTCTTTTACGTCAGCAAGATGAGTTACCAGTATGTTCACATCATTTGCAGTATGGTTTGCAGTATGTTCACATTATTTGCAGTATGTTCACATTATTGCAGTATGTTCACATTATTGCAGTATGTTCACATTATTATGTAGACTTGATAACAAATTGGTATGTTTATGTTGCCTTACAGTATGGAGGTTGAAATGTTGCCAAAATAGAAAAGCCAAAGTATCTAGATTTATCGTCATGTCTGTATAATAATATCATCAAACTGCAATCAGTAACTCTTCTTGTTGGCTTAATATATGTCCTAATCATGTATGCTGTAGAAATATCTTGACCTGGTAAAAGCAGATTAATACTTCCATAATTTTTCGATAAATATGAATGTTTGAAATTGCCATAAGCATAAAGTGAGACACTCTTCCCAAATATTCATTTAAAAGATAATTCCAATGCCTAATTTAAAAAGACTTACTGAGCAGACATTGATAGTCAGTACACAACATATTCTGTGGTAGTGATATAGACATGTCTAGTACTATTGGTCTATTTCAAATGGTTCTTGACTCATAAAGCAGGAAAGAAAAAAAATGCTGTTGATCTTTGACCTTGACATCAGAAGGATAAAACTAAATATGATAGATAAAATGCTTTTTGTGGCAAGTTTCATGGATCCATCACAAAGGGCATAATAGAGCAGAATGGAAAAAATAGGTAACATTGATCAGTGACCTTGACCTTGAAGATAGAACCTTGATAGTTTGCACAAAGTTTTATCTCTACCCCAAATAGCTGTAGAGCTGAAACAAAACACAAAAAATGTTGATCTGTGACCTTGACCTTGACGATAGGACTGGTGTGTGAATAATCAATGGATTCAGTTGTGTGTGTATGAGAGAGACAGAGAGAGAGTTAGTAGATTTATTTTGATGTCAAAAGAACATGTATTCTATAATTGTTGAATAAATTTGTGTCAGTGTTTGTTTCAATGTGTGCATGTCTCTGTGTGAGAGACAAAGAGCAGTATGAAAACGGACTCATATGCCAACTCTAACAAGCCACTGTCAGAGAAAATAAATTCTGCACAAACGATACTAATATTGATTTGTTGTAGAAGTTAATTTACTTGTAAAATCAACAAGACTTGTATCAGCATTTCAGGATCTTGCACAAGCAATTGTTTATTTTAAATTCGGGGAAAAACACTAATTTCTGGAAAAACTGACACAAAAGGAGAAGTGTTATACATCACTTGACCAGTTGAAATAGAAGTTTGTGGACTGGGCACAAAACTTGTGGAAATTTAATTAAAATTTCATGTGGAATGTTTTGCTAAAACTTAAATAAATTCAAGTGTTCAAAGTTCTTTAATTAATTCATAATATTTATGGTCATTGATATAATTATTTTTATCTTGAACATATTTTGATTAGTGCTGAATCAGTATACTGATAAACTGGTATAGATCGATATTACATGCTGATACGATAATCAGTAATCATTATCTGTATTGGTCAATAAGAAATTTTATAATTCAAACAGCAGCTCGACTTATCATCTGATATTATGTCCAATAAATGGAGGAAATCAATAAAACATGTTTTCTGTATGAATCTGTCAATCACATATGACATGAAGTAAATAAAATTGACTATGTAGAACTACATGACTTGTTTTTGCAACTGTCTGCACAACTACTAATGGTGCAGCTATGAAAATTAGCAAATTCTCATTTGTTTATTTTCTTTAATATTAAGTAAACAAAATTATACCATTCAGTGTAATATGGCTCAAGCAAGGCAAACACAACACAATTTATAAGTAAACTGGCTTGAATAGTGTTCAATGCGAGGCTTCAGTACATAGTGCAGGCATAAGAATCTTCAAGAAATTCCTTGATTTCAGGGATTTTTACTCCCAATTAATGATTGTAAACAGTTCCTAGGTGGTCCAGAATTATAAAAATCTAAGGATTTTCAGAAGGGACACATAGTATCAGGCGATATTACTGACACTAAAGGGACTTGTCCTTCTTATGCCTGACATTGTGTATTGGAAGTTGTATATGTTGATGTATTGGAAGTGAGCTGCTGATACGGTCCAAATTTTGATAAATATTTCTGACAACTATGGAGAGGAAGGTTAGTTTAACTTGATATATACTCATTTGTCTGTAATTTTTCATACTGGGTAATGTTTGGTACAGGAATCTTTTTTCTTCATTAAATGTTTGTAAATTTTAGGTACTTTAAAAAAAATGTACTTGTACTTGTACCCATAACTATTTATTTACCAAAAAAAAAATGAATAAAAAGTTTTAAAAAATGACAGATAATGCATTATTTATGCAGAGGGCATGACAACAATAATATTAAAAAGCATATATTTTCCAACTTTTGAGGTTTCTTTTATTTTAAAAAAAATTATCCTGCAAGTTATCTTGTTTTACAACAAATAAATAAATTTGAAAATACTTATTGTTGGATTCAGCAGTGTATAAAGGATTCTTTTGCTAAATTTTGGGTTACTTTGGTTCATGTAGGGAGTTTTTTTTTATTTATAAGAGTTTATTTTCCAAAACAAATTATGCATGTTTTAATTTGAAATATATATTAATATATCATAAAAATGATAAATCTTTGAGGATAAATTAGCAAAATATATAATTGCAATTTGTATTTAAGAATAGATCAGCAGCAGCATTTATAGTCACATAGTAATTGTGGTAAGAAGCAGAAAAAGTTAATAGTAGTAGTAGTTATTGTAGTAGTAGTGTTACATGGAAGAGGAGAGGAAAGGTAGATGAAAAGGAAAATGGTACAGAAAATATATTCATAAGAAATTCAGATTTATTAAGCAATGGCAACAAAATATCTCTTCAGATTTATTAAGCCAAGAAAACAGTGATGTATATAATGACTTGTCCATGGTCAATTAATGTATTGCCACATGTCACTTAAACCCTAACTAACACGTGCTGTTACTGATGAACTATCACTGGCAAAGGTGTGAGCATCACATGATTTACAGGTGCACTGGTAGCTTCTTGGACATTCTGGCTTAATGTCAGTCACTTATCTGACAGCCACTATATATATATATATATATATATATATATATATATATATATATATATATATATATATATATATATATATATATATATAATGTACAAATTCAAATTGTCAAAACTTAAACATTTTTCAAACCATTCTGCATGACGTTTTCAGTAGCACTAAAATATTAACATTGAATTCCCAGTGCGTAAGTGTTAATGTAAAAAAAATTGATTTTATATAATGTGCTATACCAATAAGTAGGCCATGGTTATCTTTGCTTGTGTGATTGGTCAGCTTCTGTTCAACTTTAATAAATTTTTCCTTGAGAATTAAAGATCATTATCAGAATTCAAAAATTTCTGTTTCCTTATTGAAGCAATAAATTGTTTAGGTAATGAATTTTTATCCTTTGGATATAGAAAGAAATCCATAGGTATTCCTAATGTGAATCATTTCCATTTATCAATAAGTTATCCATCTGCCATCTGAGTATTAATCATCCTACGTATCTACCATATTCCTTTCAAACACCAAGTTCCTCATTGTTTATCTCCCTTGTTTGAGGGTTCTTCCATAATTTCCAGTGTCCTCCACAGTAGCAGTCCAAGATTTGAGTGAAGGAATTCAGATGCTGAAATTCGAAGCTAAATTTAGACTGGTTGTAATTCTATCCACCAGATGCAATGCTTTCCTTGGCCTTTTACCTCCAATTATGTTGTATACCCCTGTCTGCTTGGTTCACTAGCTGCCACTGTGGGTTGCCTTAGTGCAACAGTAGCAGCAGCAATAACTGAACAGAGGCCCCTGGATGGCTTCTGGAAATTGCCAGGCATTCTGGGAAAACTTGAAGTTACAAGCTTCATTTGAAATTAAACTAGGTCATTTAGTAGACATCCTTTTGTCCCTGTCTAAAGAACAAGTTGAAGGAAATAAAAACAGTGTATAGAATGCAAAAACTGTGCAAGAGTTGAGAAATATTGAGGAATTTGTCGAAGAAAATCTGTAATATACTTGCCATAAAAGTGGAGTTAGAAATTGAATGCCTGCCAAGTTTTATAAATGGATGAAGATCTTAAGCTTATGACTCATAGGAAGAAGTCATTTCCTGTCTGAAAGAGTCTAGACTCCAGAACAATACAGGAACTGTTTTTAGAATTTCTGAAAAGTATTCCTGTTTCAGTTAGCATTGATTGTACTTTTGAAAATTGAAATAGTTTCATATATAAATGTCTTATCATAAATTGTGGACATTTCAGGAATTCATAATCTTGTATAAACATGCTTACAGTGGAATTTTTGTTTTTCTTCAGTTTTAATATTTCCCTGTTGTCCCATGTTAATTTAGAAATTAAATGAAGCAAAGCTTAGTAAATCAACTACAGAAATCATACATGGGTCTAATAATGTTAGATTACAAGGTTAAAAATGTACAATTTCTTTGTTCAATGCAGGAAATTTACCAATATAGGGAAAAACAATTTCACTGCAGCCTGCTGATACTTACCAAAACCATGAGTAAAGGATATATTTGAAGAGTCCTTCAGTATTTCCAACCAGTAAGTGCTTGAAGATTTTGCTATACACAGAATACATACTTCTTTACATTCCATAGAAAAGATTTTAACTTATGGGATAGCAAAGAAGTATGGATCTTGCACACAGCGTGAACTTCTCCAGCTTGATGTTGCCTTGACCACCAGGCATGGGTTGAGGTAGGTTTGCTGGCTAGCTGGACATTCCTGGTGTAGAGTTGAAATAATGAATTAGATGTAATCACCCATAATGTTTTGCAATAATAGAGATATGTAGATATATGTAGGTCTGTCTTGATACAGCATGTTGAGGAGTCCTTGAAACTACATGCCAAGGTTGAACTGGAAATGCCACCTAAGACATGAAAGATATAATGGCTGCTACAAGATGTTTGAGGCAGCCTCCCTTCCCAGAAATTCTGAAACGTAAAGATCCTACTAATACTGCTTGACACTGAACTTTCTTCAACCCTGGTCTACATCTATAACATCAGATACATTTACCAATTTGAGACCTCTGAGGTTGGGCTTAGTACAGATAGCAAGCCAATCAGTGATTACTTTTTCTTGTCCCTCCAGAAAGTTTAAATGGGAACCAATCAGAAAGTGCCACTGTAGCAGAAGTTGTCAGATTAGCTCCACCCACATGCAAAGGGTCAGGCTATCCCACTAAAATTTTGGAGGGGGAAATGAGATTACCTACTGCTGACACCATTGAGAGATTCCAGCCAAAATTTAGTGAGGGGGGAAGAATAGGGGTAGTCAATAGAAACTGCACTTCCTCTTCCACCTGTGCATTCACATAAAAAGGAAAAAAAAAGAAAAGCATCATGTCTGAAAATTCTTTACATTTGCACTTTTGTTATTATATCTGAATAATAATTCTTTCACACAATTAGAATTCATTTTAATAAAAGGTCTATTCCCTCCTTTATTGATGCATCTTATAATCCGTTTATGTTTAAAAGAGAGTTTAGAAAATGGTGGATTTTCAAAGACAGCATCAGCAACATCCACATTGAATCTAGAGTTCATTGCTTATTCAAGCTATTACATGAGTTTGAAAATGACTGTTGTGACAGATATCAAAATTATGTTATTGGAGACATATACATTTTTGGTACCAACTAAACCTTTAAATAATAATAATAATAATAATAGTTGTTATGTGTTATTATTATTATTATTATTATTATTATTCTATTGTTGATAATTATAAGTGTTCAGTCACATGATGTAGGAAAATCAATAATTGTATTTAGGTCCTAATTGCTTTTTGCTATCATAATAATAATTAAAGAATTTAATATTTTCAGCAATAGGATCTGTTAGATTTATTGCACCATTTTTCATGAAACTTCCAAAGTGCAAGGAAAACATGTATAGTATTACAGTGAGTACTAGATATATAAGTTCCAGATGTATACAGTTGACCACAGGTTCATTGAGGTTTAAGCCCCAGATGGCTACAGGCAGTCAGACCTGCAGATCTCAACATCCTATATATGGTATCATCCATTGGCAGGGGTCCATTCATATCAACTCCCTGGAAGATAAATATAAGTAGATGAATTTACAAAACTTTGAGGGTTGGTGGCATGTTGATAGACTGGTACAAATTACCATATTTACTGCTTAATTACACAGAGATTTAATGAAAACAGGTTAATCCAAGATACTGTAAATCAGTCAATTTTAACAAGCAAGAAATGTGTGCAGTTTTTGTGAGGAAGCTAAATTCACGAAATCATTTTGTAAAGATGATATATTAATGTATTAAGGATAAGTTCTCCCTGGGCAGGAGCTCTGGTAGCTCAGTGGTTAGTGTGCCGTACTTGCAACTAGAAGGGCACGGGTTGGATCAGCCCAGGTCAGCTACTATGGTGTGTCCTTGGGCAAGGCAATTTACTCCAATTGCCTGGGCACTAAGTAACCTACCTGTGTTGTTGTGCTGTAAAACACCAAATGATATTTTACTCACTGGGATCTGCAGTAACTCTGTTGGTAAAAAGTCTGACTCGTATTCTGATGATTGCAAGTTTGATACCTGCCCAGGCCAGCCAGGGTTGGCTGCCTCAGTGTGTTCTTTGGAAAGGCACTTAGCTTCCATTTCCTCAGCACTGATAGTCAATAATGTGTTAAAAGTACAGTTAAAAGTCAGCCAACAACAACATCACTTGCTAAAATGTTATTTCATTAATTTCCTGAATTGACTATTTGGAAAAATTAATGTTATAATGATTTACAGTTTGGTCTTACATTATACACCAACAGATCAGGGTCTACACCATTCACTCTGCTTATGATTTCGAGAGTAAAGTACATTACAAGATTGCAGATCTGGGTCTATGCTGGTTGTAGTACGGTCAATGCTCTATACAGTTTAATACATTGGCTGTAACAGTGTTGCGCCTTGAGCGAGCTCAATGGACATTTTCCCACCCCAAACTGCAAGAGTCCCCCTAAATTTTACAAATCCACATATCTTAATTTTTATAGGGGACAGAGATAGAGACAGTGCCCCCTCGACCACTCAGCAAAGGTGGAACACTGCTTTAATTTCTCTGAAAGGTCTTTGCTGCAAAAATCAATCCATAGGATATGTCAGGATTTCCTGGATGATGTGAAAAAAAATTAATACATGTTGTCTTTAATCACAGGCCAGCAGTAGGTAACAAAATTTTAACAAATATTACAATTTCAAAAATTTTGTGAGGAATCGGAGTTATTTCAGATATTTTTCACAGGCAAAACTATGTTGGGTCTCAAGGGAGCAGTTGTTGTACTCCCATCTAAAACAAAGAATTATTATTATTGTTGTTGTTGTTAGTCATTGTGTTGGTGCTGATGATGTTGCAACATATAGTATGCTTAACTGTTCATGAAGAATTTGTGTTGTAAATATATATCATGAGCATTTGGTTTTAAGCAATGTTTTCCAAAACAAAATTTGTTATATCAGGTGCTGTGTAACAGTATATAGTTTTATCTTTATTTCTACAAATAAAGACAATCTTAAAAACCTTGGCTGGCTTTTCTTGTAATTAATAGAAAGATAATAGGTTACTTCCTGTGTCTAATTGAGTCACCAAAGAAATAATAATAATAATAATAATAATAATATTATTATTATTATTATAATTATTATTATTATTATTATTAAGCAAGTGTTATTTTCATAGTTTTTACAGATTAGAGCAATCTATAGCAAAGATATTTTATTAATTTGTTGAATGATATCAAATATCAGGAAAAACAATTGAAATCATTGTGTCATCAAGTATTTTCAAAGTGCCATAGATTTTTTAAAATTCCAGTAAATGAAACACTGCATACTGTTTTCCATACTGAAAATTAGCAAAGATATTGTTTTGTCATTGATTGGGTTTTCAATACAAGTGTTAATGGGTTATAGTAGCCATATGACATTCAGGAAATGATGTAGGGTGTGAAACATTAAGGGGTATCATGTCAAAAAAGTGTTGTGTACACAGTACAGCTTGAATCTCACCTTTACTTCCCAGAACCATATATGGCTAACATGTTGTCATAGTCCATCATAACACTGAGCTGCCATTTTGTTGACTCCCACATAAAGCCCTGCTGGTTTCACACCTAGAATCCAAGCCTTGGCCCATAGGGATTCTTGGAGAAACAGATGCCTGCAAAAAGGAAATAAGGGTGTGAGGAAAGAACATCTGTGTTGGATTGGATCTAATTCCAAAGCTCACTTAAAGGCCTGTGTTATCTGTAAGAACCAAAGAGCTGAATAATAATAATAATAATAATAATAATAATAATAATAATAATAATATTAATATTAATAATAATAATAATAATAAATTAAAAATAATAATATTTTGTTGTATCTCCTTTTCTTGTCACAGATGTGCCTTATTATATAGCTATCTTTTTTAAAAATAGGAATGAAAAAAAGATTACTCCATGGTAAATCTTTGGTGGATACTAGAGACTGGTGTAGTTTTAAATGGTTACATGGGTAGTCCAAAGGGAAAGGGGTGGGACATACTTAAGCAATAGAGGGGAGCACATTTTGTCGGGACAGGAATGGATGCCACCCCATTAGTCTGAGCACAATTCCTGCTGTATCAGATCTACCAAATTATGATAACAGTTGCAAACAATTTGACTTCTAGGAAGTCTTCAGACTGACTTTCAAAGTTTCCTGTATTAAACAACCATCTGTCTCAAACATCCACTTTTTCTTGATTCCCTTCAACGTCATTATAGTAGAAATGAACCTTTATTGCAAAGCTGCAGTCTGTGTTATGAGGCCACTGTTGTTACTTTCCACAAATGGCTGATTGAGAAAGGTTTCATTATATACTGTAACACAGTAGTTGGGGTCCGTAACTGATGACTGTCTTATGTACTGAACTGCAGTTTAGCGAGAATTATCAAAAATGTTATGAATACATTATGTGCTGAACCACAATATAGCTAGAACAATAAAAAAAAATCAATGAATTCAAGTATGAGTGTGTGTGTGTTGGGTATTAAACAAAATGCCAGTCAAACGTATAGTAATAATTTTGCTACTTCCTAATTTTTATATAGTAATCGGGATTAAGCCCCATCCTTGATGAAAATTAGTCATTGCTGTGTAAGAACGTTCATTATGATCTGTAAGCTACAGGTTTCTGAAACTTAGTTGAATTATTTTATCTATTAGTCAGCTTGGCCTAATGTTTTGATTAGTGTCAGTGAAAAAGAGACATCTAAGACAAAAAATCGGGAGCCATGATGCAACTGTTCTATATCAAAATTCATGTTATAACGATGCGCATTATAGCCAGGTTCCCTTTGTCTTATGAGGCAACTGTTCTTCCTTCCAACAAATGGCTGCTTGAGAAAGGTCTGACAATATGTGCATGATAAACAAATTCAGTCACAAGCACATACATCATATAGATTTAAACATTGATATTTTTTTAAATGACTTATTGCAGTAATAACATCTTAAGATTGACATCAACTTGTCTGCATCTGATGATGCCTTTTGATTTTCCTGTCAGACTGAGAGCACAAAGAAAGAGTAAGACATGGCTAAAGCCAGCTGACAATATCAGGAGAGCTATAGTCAATAATTGAGAAATATGGATTTTGTAAAATCAGATAGTGAGAGCTCTATGGAGAGCAGTGTCATGTTTGATTAATCTGGCAAGCCTGTATGAAGATTAAAAAAGGTTTATTTCATTTACTTTGTGGCAGAGTCACTTAGTAAAGAATGTGGTTTGGGATTCATATATTTCCATTTTCAAAGAAGTGCAGGGATATTGTGATACAGTCTATCCCTCTGTCTGCACACACATGTATACAGCCATATGTGTGTGTATGATGTCTTTGAACTGCTCCTACATCATTAAAACTAGACTCATGAAACTTGGGTTAATTATGGTTCTTTGTGAGTAGGTCATGCCAACAACCTTTGAAATTTTTATCTCTTCCCTTAGTGGTTGAAGTGTAGGGGCATAGGGGTGATTGTACATATAAATTTCAGATAACTCCTCTACGTTCGTTACCTAAATTTCAACATGTCAGACTGTGACCCCTGGGTCATTCATTTCCTAACCCTGAGGAATATAGCCTTTGGGCCATATCTTAGAAACTATTGAGATATTCACTTAGTAACCATTATATACACTTACTAGGCATGGAAAGGCAGATGTATATGCTATGGTCCATACCTTCCCCAAAGGGATTTAGCCCCGCAGGTCATAATTTGGAAACTTTTGAGATTCACACCCTATAATCATACCTACTGAGCATGAAAAGAAAAATTCATACATGCAACATACATTGGGCCAAGGTCCATCTTTATCCCTGAATGGACTTGGCCCAGTGTCATAGTGTGGAAATTATTGAGATCCACACCCTATAACCATGTACATACTTACAGGGCATGAAAAAGACAAATGTACATCCACAACTGACATTTGCCCAATGGAACAGTCCTTATCCACAGGGACCTTCCAAGCAGGCTCAAGCTTTAGGGTGTTGGTTAAGAAATGGCAAGTGTGGGGATATGTGTTTTACAAACACAGAATTCTGATTTTAAGGTTTAAAATAATTATACACATTGTATATTGACATAAGATAAAATGAAACCAGCCAAGATACCATTTCACCAATTGTCATTATCTCCACACTTCATCCATTGCCCAGTAGTTTGAGGCAACTAAAACTTAAAGCTGGGCACCCAAGTGACTCAAGGGTCAAAGCCTTGCCAGACAACCAGGTTTTGATGTCAAGGGTTGAAAATTACTATATTTTGCTATGATGTAAAAATGAGCTGACCACAGAAAATTAAAAATTAAAAAAATCAGAATTTTGGCTGTTATTTTCACATAATTGACAAGAAATCAAGTGCTGAATTTTAATTTATAGACTAATCACTTTATTTAAAAAGAGTTTCTTGAGAGATTTTTAATCAGACAACCAGATGTCTTTGATTGAATGCCAGATTTTTCATTCTGATTGTATTTAGGGTAACCATGCTTTTCACATTTTTTTCTACCCGTGTTGTGATAACCTGTCTATCCATGTCTGTTCACATAACTATTTCTCCTTCAAATATGTTTCCCAATCACATTAATGTTACGATTATAAGCTACCTCCCTAATCCAGCCCTCCCAAAAGAGGAGAATTCGTCTTTCCTGTCTATCTTTTATACACAAAGGGCAATAACTCTTGCCCATTACCTCCCCATGCCATCACCAGGTGGTGCTAGTTTGAAGCTTTTGCTGTTGAACTGGCAACATTGTTCACTTAGCCTCCCGAATATCCAGGGATTTGTTTTTCACTAACATCAGCCATCCATTCAGGATTTTTTGTTTTTCTGGTGTGGTAAGGATTATACTACAGGTGGTATACATTATGTTTTGATTTTGACCACGTTTTTGTGAATTTTGTAAATTACGCGGACTTTGTTTTTCTGTGATATCTGACAGCATGCTTCAACACTGTATCAAATAACAGACGTGTTATAGTTATTTCTCGCACTCACTGCATGTTTCTTTAACACCGGTTGTGCACTGGGTGTTAATGGCATTTTGTTAACACAGTCAAATTGTTAATTTATAAAAAAAATTCTCTTTGTTTTGTCATTACAGTCAATAACATGACAACTGAATACATGAAGTGTAAGAAATTCAAGGTCAAAGGGAATCACACAAATCTTTTCTAGCCTGCACCAAATTTACTTTGTCGGCAACACTCAGTATGTGCACTTTGTGGCCAGATGATGCGTGGTCTATGGTTCTTTGGAAAAATGTTAAGAACAGGGAGAAATGAGGGAAATCTAAGACAGAACAGATGGATGTTTTGAGTATTCATCCTAACACGGAGTCAGTGGCCAGTGTTGTGTGGGACGTTACTGATTCCCCTCATCTATGATAAGACATACACTACCAAATGCTACTGTTACATCTGCTGAATTGGAGGAACCTGGGGCTACAGCCTTCTATGCTGCTGTTGGAACTACATGAGTCACCTGGTTCAGGAGGCGATGATGCAGTTGATTAGTTCTGGTCAGTTTTTACCCACATTTCCCTCTTCTGATGCATTTGATAAATTCGATACTTTGGGGGAGTATCCCCCCAATCTTAGGCAGCCCTGTGGACGTAGGTCCTCCTGCATGTCCGAGCATGGCCTTCGAGACTCTAAGTCCAGGCGCATGGGGTTTGTACATGTTCTACATGAGCTGTCCTGTCATACAGCACTCCAGTATGATACTGTCTCTGCTGCCGACCGTTCCGTCCAGCAGTCAAATTCTCAATACATGGGGTTTGCACATGATCTACCAGAGAGGTCCCATCACAGCTGTCTGGTTCTCAATACTTGTTACCTAATGACCGTTTGGCTTCATTAGCAAACCATCCTATGCCTAGACTGGTAGAGCCTTGGAATATTAACCTGTATGGGGATCTTAGTGATAGATCCATCCATCCTCCTACAGCTGCAAACCACCCGGTAGCAGATCTGTCCATCTCACCATCCGTATGTTCAGTACCTGTACCAACCATTCAATCTATCAATCAGCCATCCATACCGATATCCGAGCTTCATACTACGATGGTTATGGCTAGCCAATTTCTCACAGCTTACCCTTTGGCGTGGTTTCCGGGGCATTCTTGGGAAGGACAGCCATGTTTCTACTATGCCTCCAGGCATGTATTACCTGGACGTAGAGATAGATCTGGATGAGGACGACCCACATGCTGAGTTGGGGAGGATAAGCTTGACAATCCTCATTCAGATCCCACTGTGGAAAGGACTGAGTTAAGCTTTAACGCTGCAGTTGAGGAAATTTGTTGGGTGCTGTTGGCTCTGGAATGCCCACCACAACCTACTTCTACCCCGGCCTACAAGGTCAAGGTCTCAGTAAGTTGCAGTCCTTACAAAAAAGGAAATTGCCGACTGCTTATCTGACAAGATCAGCGACACAGGCAATTCTATAGCCTTCTTCTCTGAGAGCCAACTACCAGCAGCCTTCGCAGCTAAGGAACTGCTCCTTCACCTCACTGCTCACCCACTACAGATTCAAACCCTCTCCAACTCATCCTCAAAGACATGATGGTCAGAGACAAAAGAGTACAGGATTGTTTGCTGCACAATCATAGAACCAGCCTTGATCTCAAACCAACGTACAGAGGCAACCATCCAATCAGTTTCGGCAGCAGTGTTATAGAGGGTGTAAGAGACGGAGTTTCTCTACCCCTAGGCCTCCAAACTCTCACTGTTAACCTGATCCACTGTGATGGTGGTGTACTTGGACAACATCCTCCAAAAACATACGCTAAGTTCAAATCTTGTGAAGTGAAGGAACAATCTCCTATTATGTTTGCATCACCTTGGGTTTCTGATAAATTGTGGAAAAGTCCAATCTCTGTCCATCCCAGTGGTTCGTACATCTGGGTATGGAATTTCTCTCCCATCACAATCTTGTACGTCTTCCCCATGTTTAGGTAGTCTGAATTTTCAAACTTGTAGAGCCCATTTCCAACAGGAAATACATCAATGACAGAGAGCTTCTGCAACTTCTGGGATTGTTCATTGTGTCAGCAGATCTGATTCTGCTGGGTTACCGTTACACACGCCCTTTATAGAATAGATGGCCTTGCTGTCTCAGTGGTGCCCCTTTTCAATGTCGCTAGATTCAAAGATCATCATCACAAGCGACATATCACTTCTGGTTCAGTGGCGCAGCCAAGGTTGGTTCATGACAGAAATTCCTCGGGAACAAACCCGACTGGAATTAACCGTATACATGGATGCAAGTACCCAAGGTTGAGGGACCCACCTGTTTCTGGGTTTCGACATTGCTAGTGATCAGTGGGGTCTGGTCTCCATGTAAGTCTTTTAGAAATGAAGGCAGTCATCAAGGCCTTTTATTTTTGGAGAGACCATCTCCATGGGAAGGTTGTCCTAATAATGTCCGACAACTTGGTGGTTGTGATATACCACCTCAATCAAGGCAGTACTAAATCACCCCACCCTTGTCTCCTGCTCAGGGAGTTCCAGCATTGGCGTGCACGTCTCAACATCACCATCCAGATAAGACATTACCAGCAGACTCAGTGTCTTGACCGATTCTCTGTCCAGGAAGGGTCAGAATCTACTTACAGAATAGTCCCTCCCTCTGTCGGTCTTTCATCAGATTTGCACACTATGACTGATGATCGATCTTTTTGCAACCAGGTGGAATCACAAACTTCCAACTTTTGTCTCTCCAGTTCCGAATTCCGAGGCATGGGCTGTGGATGTTCTTTCTATCAATTGGGAAGAGTTGTGGGCCTTTGCATACCCCCCCCCCCCCCCCCCATGAGGGTCCAGAAGTGCAAAATAATTATGATCGCCCCTCTCGACTGGGACAAGTCCCGGATCAATGATCTTCTCAACTTAGCGATGGATCTACCCAGGAAGATCCTTGTCAAACTGAATCTTCTCAAACAGCCCCGGACTCGAGTGTTCCATCCATGTCTGGACCGACTCCTCCTTCACACTTGGCTCTTGTCGGGAGAGCCTTGTGAAGAAAAGATTTTAAACCTTCGATTGTGGAGAGAATGCACGAGCAAGAAGACCCTCCACTTTGATGGCTTATGAGGGAAAGTGGCATGTCTTCAGGGACTGTTGCACCGTCAACAACGTCATCCCTTTGAGTGCCTTGATCCCACAAGTAGCTTACTTTTTTCTTTGGCTTTTTGAGGAGAAAAAGGTGACTTCGATAACTATAAAGGGTTACCATCCATGATAATATGACACTTTCCGCCATCATGGCAGAGGATCTTGGTCAGGATAAAGACCTCTCTGACTTAATGGCCAACTTCAACCTGCAGTGCCCAAAATGTCTCACTCAGTTTCCCAAGTGTAATCTTTCCATGGTTCTGTCTTGGCTGAATTCAAACAAATTCAAGCCCTTAGCCAGGACCTTGCTGAAACTCTTATCATATAAGACATATTTCATGATAGCTTTAGCCTCGGCATGCAGGGTGAGTGAGTTACATGCCCTCACCATGGACCCAGACTATCTTCAGTTTTAATCAGATGGTTCAGCGGTCCTTATGATGCAACCCAGTTTCATTGCCAAGAACCGGTTGCTGTCATCGGGGAATCAGAAAGTCGTTGTATGCCCTCTAGCCTATATCGACACATTTCGAGAGGCATTGCATCAAGATCTGGTCTGTTCAAGAGTTACTTAAAGTGCTCTAAACCTTTTGTGTGGAACACAAAAACGCCTCTTTCTTCCAGTTAAACATGGAAAGGAAGATATAACCCTTCAAGCCCCCTCATCATGACTGAGGTCAGGGCAATCTCACTGAGCCTTTCATTTGACCGCAAGATTTCAATTTGAGATATTATTGAGGCTGTTGGCCTGCATGCACGGTCTGCCTTCTCACTGAGACACATCCTGAATCTAGTCGGTCCAGTGTTGGTCGCACAGACGACTACCAGACCCAGTTGATGTCAGCACAACCTCAGGACCGACTCCATCAGCAACTTTCGCTGAATTTTCCCGGAAAATCTTTCATTTTTTTCTTCTTCCCAGACGTAAACTATGTCTCCATCGGTTGTGCTGCTCTCAAATTAGGAGAGTGGGTTATCTTTCATATAGGGAATCCAGCATTCTTCCGATGAAGGATACCTGAGGTATAGCAAGAATGGTCAACATTCCCTCCTCCTATTACCTATTCTCCTAACATAAATGTAATGATCAGGGAGAGTATTTGAAGGAGAAAGCAAATTTTTAAGTAAATTATGTTGCTCCAAAAATACTTACCCGATCACATTACTTTAAATAATACCCTCCCATCCTCTCCACAATGCGAGCATCATCTTCACGATGTTCCACTCAGCTTAAAACTAGCACCACCTGGTGATGGCAAGAGGAGGTATATATATATATATATATATATATATATATATATATATATATATATATATATATATATATATATATATATATATATATATATATATATATATATATATATATTTACCATTTTCCTTTTCCCCAGGTAAAAGTGTGACTTTTTATCCATTACTTTTTTTCTTGTGACTTTCTTTCCATTCCCCCCAGGGAGGAGGTCAGATGTGCAAAAATGTCAACAGTGATACTTTGTTGTGGTTGAGTCCATATTTTTTTGTATCCATGTTACTTGAAAGTGTGAAATAGCATGCTCTGACTGCATTGTCAACAGTCATGCTAAGATTCTGGTGCAAGTTTTCATTTGCTTATATTTCCTAAATGCCTGGATTTTTTTTGCTCCCAATTGGGATGAAGTGCTAAGAAGCAATGCCAATATATTCTGCAACACATTAGCTGACTCTTTTGACTTTGGGGTCATGGTCACACGTTTTTCAGCAAATTTCATTGAGCAAGGGCTGACATGCAAGAATATCTTTCTAAGAGGGGTGGGGGTGAAAGGGGCATGAATAAAAATACACCTTTAAATAAGTTAAAGTTATTGATTTGCTTCAAAAGGGAATATGAGAGAGATTTTAGTGCATTTTTAGTTCTGTTTAATGATAAGAATGAAATGTCAGTTATAAAGAAAACACTTATTTTCTTATTACAAGCAAGTGTGTTTTAAAAGTCTTTATAGAATTGTACAGTGATGGATTGAAATATGTTAATGTAAATTGAGACTCAAAAGAGCAAAAATCATAACCTGGAAATCTGCAAATATGTCTTTTTTGCTATAAATCTACTGACTCTAACAGGGTGATCTGAAAAATTTAACAAAAATCACAAACCTTCACCCCAAAATCCACACAAATCCAGAATTTAAAAAAAATAAATTTCACTGCACGTAAATCCTGTATTTTAAGAACAGGAGTACAAGGCAAGTTCTTTTCTCCTCAAACACTCTACATGCAACCCAGCATTATCTACATGTCCTTTAATATCATAATCTACATATAATTTATACTTAAAATTGTGGTTAGAAATATGTGTACATATTGTCCAAAAGCACTTATTAAAAATCCGTAAAGTGAAAAGAAATTCTACAATATCAAAATGATGAGATAAATGTACAAAATTACGAGTTCTGCCACCAGTCTGCAAACTGGGTGAGAAATCCACAGATTGTGGAAAAATCTGCAGGTGTGGTCACCCTTCTCAGTGAGATTCTTTCTCTGGTAGCTCAGTTGGTAGAGTGTTGAACTTGTAATCCAAGGGTTGCTTGTTCGATATTCACACATGCCAGCCTTGGTTAGCTGCTTTGACATGTCCATGGGAAAGGCACTTGGTTCCATTTCCTCACATGATAAAGTGTTGGAAGTACCATTTAAAAAAAAAGCCAACTTTATGATTTCAGAAAGCAGCAGAAACCTTAATTTGCTTGTGTAATTATCCAACACCAAGCCACATACATATTCTTGAAACTTTTGAGCAAGGCACTCAATTCCAGCTCAAGCTCAAAGCATGGAAATTTGACTGATGAGAATAAAGTGAGACTTGTAGAACTTCCAGCATTATTGTAAATTGGGTCCCACTTTTTGAATGGTAAATTTCAGTGACATTCATGTACTCCATGTATATCCAATTTTGGGGTTTTGAGCATTATTATTGCATGGGAACTGATGTACATTTCAGTGCAGCACTGTGTGGAGTTATTGATCCTCAGCCTTACAGATACCATAAAGGAAACACTGTATCTTGATATATGAATTGGCATATTTTTGGGACTTGCATGTGTCCATGGCAGTAATAGTTCATGAATGCATGATTATATCCCTTGACAATAAAGGCTGCAATTCTTACAAATAATGTCCATAGCAGTCTTCAATGAAAAGTAAATAGAAATTAATATTTTGAACAGGAAAAAGACCAATACAAGTCAGTTTAGCCTGTTTCTTTGTTGTAAAACTTCATTTGAACATTTACATCAAATATGTATTGTTTAAACTTACAGAGAGTACATCTCAATATTTTAAGAGACAAGTTCACACAAATTTTAATGTGATTAAGTGTATTTTTGGTTCCTTACTAATACAGATGAACTCTATGATCATCACATCATGTGCTCTTGTAATTAGGAGACCAACATTTATTATCCTTTGGCATACATGTGACTTTTCTGAAACAGCCTTCAGAGAGAATTTTTTTTCGTGATTTCCAGGAGATTTGCCATTATATATATATATATATATATACATATATATATATATATATATATATATATATATATATATATATATATATATATATATATATATATATATATATACATATACACACACACAATAAATAATTAATTCTTGATTAACCCCTGGGAGAGTTCCTGTTTTTAGCTCCCCTGGCCATAAGACCAAGGCAGCTTAAGGTAAGATCCAGTCATCCATCCATTGCCCATCCATCAATAATTGCTTGTTACCCCACTGGAGGCCATATTTCTGATCAAATTTTGATCAAGTTTGGAATATGGATTTATATCATCAAGATCTGATAATACTTGCCAATCTTCCAGACGGTGTTGGGTTGTTTTTGAGATGAAATAAGTGTGTTGTGTGGTCCGGGATGGTAGTCGGTGCACATGACCAAAAAAAGGCAACGTCAAAAAAATGTTTTCTTTGAAGCATTTAATATACAATCTAACAAAAAATAGTAGACTTAGCATTGTCATATATCATCACTACACACATATATGTGCACAAACATAATCACAATCACATAGATATTAAATAAAAAAATACATCACATTTTTGTCTTAAAAATCCAATGGAGAGTGGAATACAGTCTTAAACTAGACACAGACTTTGCTGCTCTCAGTAGTTCATTGGAGGGTTTGAAGATGATGCATGTGTTAGCATTCATCTTTGCAATCATTAGAGACTGAATGAGACTGTTGTTAAGATTTCCCAGAAATATTTGTATCATTTTTCATAGCATTGAGAATGATCTTTCTGCGTCTGCATTGCTGTGAGGGAGTATCAAACACATAATGGCCATACTAATTAGAATGTCAAATCTTGGTTTTCCTGAAGGTAGATGATATTGTGTTTGCTGTATGTGCAAAGAATAAAATTCTCCTCCATGCTGCTGTGCTTCACAAAGTTAAACTCTCTCAACCAGGAGTTCTGAAATTTTGTTTTGTTGGGCTTTTCTTGCAGATGGCTCTACCTTCCCTGAATCACAGCTGCATTTCGACAATTTGCCTTAAGAAAATAATCTCACTTCCACACTATTCTAACTACCAAAATAACCACATTTTGCATTTTATATATTGAGTAAAATCCAACTTTAAAGAAACGTTGCCACTGATCACAAACTAGCGAGTAGTCTTTACTAAAGATAGTTTAAACATTTTCATTCAAGGAAACAAAGTGTATCTTTTTTTTTTTTCTTCAACGCATCAGTTTGATTTTCCTAACTTCAGATGACTTGGGCTCTTCCACAACAGTGTTGCAGGGACTCGCGACACAAAATCACCCTAGCTATTGTCAGTCAGTCAAGTAATCTGTGCAGTGGTGGTTGTTTATCTCTGACCACCTTTGCCTTTTCATTGTCCCTATGACAATTAACTGTATAAACTGCCCTGTGGTGATAGTTTTCCATGAGCATTAAGCATGACTGTTTACAGTTGATACAGACTACAGGTTATGGGCATATATCATGATGTCAGCAAAGGTCTGTCTCATAATATTTCTGCTTTAAATCATGTTGTTATAAACACAACCATGTTGTAGGGTTTGGGAGTCAAATTTCGTGTTTGCAAAACATATTGTGTTTTGGCAGATATGTCTCATACAGGTTCAGTAATGAGTGAGATCCACATATGTTAACGAGGTGATCTTGTATCTGAGGCCATATTTTTGATTCAGTTTTTATTTGACTTGGAATATATTCTTATACCATCAAGACAAGTTTGATAATTATTGAGATCCATGCATATTATTGAGGTGGTCTTGCATCTGATTGGTTGAATTTGTTACCACTTTTGACGCCATATTTCTGATTCAATTTTGTTCACCCTTCCGTTGTCATATTCTAGCTGGAACACTGATTAAGATCTCAGAAGTTTGATATTGATCAAGATCCACACATATTAATGGGGTGATCTTGCATCTGATTGGCTGAACTTGTTGCCACTCTGAAGGCTATAATTCTAGTCCAATTTTCTTAAGATTTGGAACATAAGCTTATGCATGTATCATCAAGATTTCAGCCAAGTTTTGATCCACCATGGTAAATAGCTTTATTTCATCAAGATCTTGGACAATTCACTCATGAGTGAGATCAAGATATATTCATTTACAAAAAGTTCTCTACCAGTCCCCTCATTTTGCAGAGTAAATTCAGTAACATTGGAACCTCCTGTCATGGCCATACATCCTAGTATACAGACGGTTTGAAAGATGGAGATGAGGCTGCTGCAGCCATTGCAACACCCCACCGCATCATCTTGAGCTGGTTATGTGATAAAGCCTTCGTCTTTATGGCAGAAATTACATCCATACTCGGATCTTTGAACTACATTGAAACCTTTCAGAAAACAATTCTTATAATCTTTTCAGATGCCCAATCCACACTGGAAGCCTTGCAAAACTTTAAATTAGACAACCATTAATATCTTGTCTTACAGAAACACAATTCACTATACATTATAGAAAAAGTATGTATTCTTTACTGTTTTGGCCACCTAGTTAGATTAAGATTAAGGGTAATGAAAGAGCAGATAAAGTAGAAATTACCTCTTTATGAATGGAAAATTCCATATAGAGATTTGAAATATATAAATCAGCATGTTCAATATACTTTGCAAAGTATATTGAATGAACACTTCACACACACGCTTAGGATCATCAAACCCATTATTGGAGATCATATAAAATAAATTACAGAGATGTGGTATTGTGTCGCTTGTGTATAGGACACACATACCTGACCCATGCATACCTCATGAAGGGTAAACCTTGACCGGAGTGCATACATTGCCAGTGTCCACCAAAAGTAAAACACATTCTTCTAGAGTGTATCGACATCCACTTTGTGAAACAGTATTTTGAAGTGAACTTGATTAAAAAGCTTTTTGATGATGTTCCACCAAAGATAATCTTTTTTTTAAAAGAATATGGTTTATAGAACAGATTTTGACCCATTATTTTTATGGATTTTGCTATTTTAGCTCTATTAGTAATAGACCAGAAGAGTTTATGGGATGGCCTGTTGTCTGTCGCCATTTTCCATCTGTACATTAGCACAGGTTTGTTATTGTTACTCCTCATAAACTGCTTGGAGGATTGCCATGAAACATTGCACACAGATTCATCCCAAGGTCTAGTTGCTCATAAAGATAATGGTGCAGGAGATCCTATATGGCTGCCATAGTGACCATCTTGAAAATCTTATTATCATTACTGGACCTGAATGGATGGTCGTATCAGCGTGGGGTTTTCACTAAAAGACTTCTTATGATGTCTAGTTAGTCATCAGTGAAAATGATGACAATCTGACATCCAGACCACCATGGCAGCCATCTTGAAAATCTTGTTATTTCCACTTCTCCTAAACAGAGAGTTATATGACATAGGGTTGTCACCAGAAGACTTCTTGTGAGGTCTCGTTGGTCCTAAATGAAATGGGGCTGATCTGACATCCAATATCTTGAAAATATTGTCATCAATTCTCCTTCTTGATGGATGGTCATATTGACATGTTTTTTTACCAAAGACTTCTTATGGTGTCTGGTTGGTCCTAAATGAAAATGGTGCCATTCTGACATTGAATATGGGCACCATGGCAGCCATCTTGAAAATCTGGTTATCGCCACTCCTCTTCAATGGAAAGTCATATCAGCATGGAGTTTTCACCAGAAGACTTACTATGGTATGTTGTTGGTCCTAAATGAAAATTGTGCTGATCAGACATCCAGATGTCAAATATAGCAGCCATCTTGAAAATCTTGTAATCGCTTCTCCTAAATGAAAAGTCATTTCTACATGAGTTTTCGCCCGAAGACTTATCATGTCTAGTTTGTACTACATGTAAATGAAAATGGTGCCAATCTAACATTCAATATGTCCACCATGGTGGCCATCTTAAAAATCTTGTTATTACTCAAGAATATCAGAGATGGTTTCAGCACTCAGCAGTTGAAAAGAAGAAACAGTCTTATCTTGCATTTCTGGAAATTCTTTTTGGCCAGTAGAATGTCAGTCCCTTCAAGGGACTCTTGTTTTACCTTTTTTTATATATATATACAGTACCCTTTTAAGAATGTAAACATTATTAGCTTGTATCGTTTTTCTTGTTTGAGTACATGTTTACTTGAAAGGGTTTAATGTTTTTAGCAATTTGTACCTTTACATTTTTAGAACTTTTTAATCTGCACTATGTAGCCAGGATTGTGTTGATGTGTTGTTAAACCACATACATACATACATACATACATACATACATACATACATACATACATACATACATACATACATACATACATACATACATACATACATACATACATACATACATACATACATACATACATACATACATACATAGATACATACATACATACATACATAACATACATACATACATACATACATACATACATACATACATACATACATACATACATACATACATGCATCTGACTTACTAGTCACTCAACCTTTTTTCTGACCCAGTTTTGATTGAACTTGGAAATATCATGAAGATGTTTTATGAGTTTTCCTATGAGATTGACCTGTACACATTAATGTGGTAATCTGATTAGCCTAGCTTGTTACTACTCTAGAATTTGAATTTTTGATGAGATTTTTACCAAACTTGATAAATAGGTTTATATCATCAAGATCTCAGATAAGTATGATTATGAGTGAGATACATGGATATTAATGAATTAATCTTGCATCTGATTGGCTGAACCTGTCAACAATCTAGCAACTTTATTTCGAATCCGATTTTTTGCTTGGATTTTGTGCAACTTTATTTCGAATCAGATTTTTTGCTTGAATTTTGTGCAGATTCTGTAAATATGATTATATCATCATGGTCTTTCACAGGTTTTATAATTCAGTGTACGTGAAATCTGCATATTTGTATCTGATTGCGTGAGGTTTATTTGTACCCCTCTAGATCTAGAGACTATATTTCTCATCCAATTTCAGTAAAACTTGGTACGTAGGTTTTTATCATCAAGATCTTGGATGAGTTCAGTTATGAACAAGAGACTATGCATGTTAATTATGTCTTTATGTTTGGAAAGAATTTAATCAGGTTATAGTAAAATAGTAACATTTACATGGTTTAAAGGGTGGGAGATAGTTTACATAGACTTGTGTTCTTATCAAACTACTTAATAAGCTTCCTATGTGAAATGGTCAACTTTTAAGTTATGTAAGCCAGATGACCATATCAGCCCCACTTGGGCCTCTTCTTACTCTTTGCAGTAAATTTCAGAATCTGAATGAGAGAGTCTTCCAGATGATCAGGGTAGTATCACAAATCATGCAGGCCAGAAATAGGTGTGGGTGTTGGAATTTCATGGCTAATCAAATTCAGGAAGTATTTTCATATTCATATAAGATAAGATCCTGCTGTGAACAAACTAAACCACGAAATAAAAAAATCTAGCTGATATTACTATAGGTCAGCATGTGAGATTAGGGCAAAAATACATAATGAAGGGTTCAGGGCTTGTGAATGTTACTGAAAGGGCTGAGATACAATTTTAAACATTATAGTGCAGTCTCTGTTCAGCTAAATACAAGTTCCATTCTTTTTAGTTAGATTTTTTTAATTTATTTATATGCATATATTGGTAACTATAATTTCAAATAAAATACATGTGTCCATATGTGTACAGTAAGACATAATTTGGTCCGTTCCAGCCCATTTTCATAGAAATCTACAAAAATGGTATTTCCACTGCAAATTCACAGGAGCATTAATAGGAAATCAGCATTTTGTAGAAAAATCTTCAAACATTGAAACCCTGGTATTTCACAATGAAGCAAATAAAGTCTGTATTCATTTCTTTTTCAGATATGCCAATTTTTTTTTAATGCTTTTTCACAATACAGAGATTAATTATGGTAAATAAATGCCAACAGAACAGAAATTCTTGCTTTTATATGCACTTTTTTGGTTGTTGAGTAAAACCTGACTTGAAAGATCAGTGTTTTGGAAGACCACTGTCATTAATGATCATATTTTTTATGCATAGATCAGCTGTATTATATAAGGTGATGATACCTAATGAAAGACCACTTTTTATTAGCAGAAAGTGTTGTCTCTAAAGACATATTTAACTGTATTGGTGATCAGTCATTTCAGGTAGGCATTGGTGATCAGCTATTTCAGGGAGACAATGTGGTTTAGTGGTTAGCTTTATGGACGCTAGAAGGTTGTGGGTTTGAATCCTGCCCAAACCAGGCTAGGTCGGCTGCAGTGGTATGTCTCTGGGCAACATTTTAATCCAATTGCCCTAGCATGATTTAACTTTTAATGTGTTAATGTGTTGTTAAGCACCAATTGATCAATTAACCAGCTCTTACCATCTGTGCATCCCTTATTTGGTTCAGCTTGTAACTTGAATTCAATCCACACTGGGAGAGGACAATGATATCTTGGTATGTTTCATGTGATAAAGCAGACCACAGTGAAGGTTTGAGAATCTGAATGCACCCCCAGGGTAAGGGAGTTGGAGTTAGATAATATTAAATCTTGCTTGTAACTTGAACTATGGTACATCTATACAAACTGAGGGAGGGTCATCATAGTTGGTATGATGTGTTCTGAAGATGACAAATAACAGTTAAAGTTTTGACCATAAATGCAACCCGAGAGTGGTTGTGGTGGGCAGACATGAGGATGGTGAGGGGGTCAGAGATAAAATAAAGTGGATAAATTTATATTGGCTTCCATTTCTAGTCTTTGCAAGCCCATGTTAGTGGGAAGTGAGACATAGCAATCACTTTTCCACCAATGACAACAGCAGTGATGGTGGCAGTATCAACAGTTTGTTAGGGTTTTGGTTAAAGTTTTTCATTTGCATATATTTCCTAAATCCCCTGAAGCTAAGTCAATTCATTCTGCAACATGCTCACTCACCCCTTTTACTTTGGGGCCAAGGTCCCAGTCATAAAAAATTGATGAATGTAATGACAAAGTTTTGAGCATTTTTCATATCCTTGATGCTTTTCATTTTTAAAATCACGAGGGGGTACAAACAAATGGGAGGGTGTGCGAATACTATAGGAGTTTTTTTCCCCCAATAAATATGAATTCTAGATTTATATATATCATGACAGTGTCTGAGACAAATTCAGTGATCTTCTATTCATGATATGAGGTTTAGGGTCAAAGGGCATTACAAAGAAATTTTGTCCTGCACTTATAGGTATCGTGTGAACATGTGATTTCAAATATACAAGAACACATTTTTGTTACCCAAGTTGGTATGTTGGAGTTTAGCAAGAATGTCAGAGATGGTTTCAGTACTCACCAATTTACAAGAATAAAAGGACAGAAGAAATAAGACTTATTTTGGATTCCTGTACAGTCTTTTTAGCCAGTAGAGTGTCAGTCCCAGTGAGGGACGCTTGTTATAGAAAGTTACCACTCTATTTACCATAGTTTTGACGTAATACCCACATATGCCTTAATCTTAAACTGATCTTTTTGGTTAAAAATCACAAGAAAAAAATTCTTTGCTTATCACACGTCTCAATCCCAAAATGTTTTATAGGAAGGAAGTGGCTGCAAAGCCTGAATAGAACTTAATGATGCCATTGGAAATTGCCACCATGCATGCCTACTGTCTCATTACCACACAAGTTTGTGGTTTAAATCAGTCATAGAAATATATTACATGTGCTTTGTTCAGCATGGCCATATTGTGTGAGAGAGAATATACCTCCAGCATGGAGAACAACCAACATGGACAAATGGAGCTAACTGTTCGAGTATGTACATAGACGTGATAGGAATATTGTTTTAACATCATGTGTGCGCTTTAACCTCATACAATTTACAAGTTCCCAAATAAATTTTTTTTAATAACATTGTGGATATTATGTCAAGTACAAAGGAATATGAACACTAATACTTTGTAATTGAAGAATTTTTTGCGTATATTACAGTTAAGTTGAGATCAGTGAAATCTGAATAAGCATTTTTGGCAATTAATTAATCAGCAGCCATTTGAGGGGGGAAAGGAGTTGTGGGTTGACTTGTTCTTTAGGCTTGAATATTGTTTTGTTTCCTTATTATGGTGAGAAATTTTAGTACCTAACTGTATGGAACATTATGGATAGTCAGAGGGGAAAAAAATATATTTCCGCAGTAAGTATTAGGTTCAGAATCTTTCTTATATCCCTGTCATACGTATGGAGGGGCATATAGTGTACTTACCTGTGTCCATTTGTCTCATGACTTCACATCATGTCGTGTCTTACATCTCATTTCTGCTCAAAAACTTTTGAAGAACTTCATGGATTGAAACCAAATTAGTTATGAGGCTTTACTTTAAGAAGAACTATATCAAGTTCAGTTTTTCATCATATTCCAGCAAAATGTCATGGAGTTATCACCCCAGCTTGGCTTAAAACTTTGCCCTTTAATTTCCACTCAATAACATTGAAAGAACTGGTCAAGTTTGATTTTTTCAACTTTGTCTAGCAAAAAGTTACTGAGTTATGCCCCCTGTTTGACTTGACTTTTGCCCATTAATTTCTCCCCAATAACTTTTGAATGTACATGTTCTGTAGAACATAATTTTAGTTCATTAACTGCAACCCAGATTTCTTTTAGAAAACTGCAAAAAATACCTTCTTTGCTCAAAATCTAGAAATGCATACAAATTAACATTTTGTGTAAAATGCTGCTGGAGTATTCAGCCTGGAGGCTGAGTTATGCATTGTATATACCATTGTTTAAGCATATAAATTTAAGGTAGGGTCAAAAAAGAGAATGTTTGGAAATAATCAACCCAAAAAATTACCCTTGGCATGGTTTTTAGATAGACTTGTACATAAATGTAGTTATTATGTATATCACTGCTCTGTTGGAAACTATATGACTATTCATATATATGGCACTTAGCTGTCAGTACATAGATACAGAGATGAATATTTTTAGATAAATTTATCAGTAGCTTAGTGGTTGAAAGCATTCAGTAAGTGCTGTATATGAAATGTATTCAGACTCCTGTTAAGAGCTACTGCAGCGCTTATCTTAATCAGATCCTACTACATTTCTGAAATCAGCTCTGGAACCAGTTGCTGGGAAACTCAAACTAAAGGCCCTAACGATCAACAGGTTTTTGTACACCATCTGAGAGAATAAAAAAGTAAAGTTCTAGCAAGCCTAGACATTACATAAACCTTACCCAGTTATCCAATTATCAGTTTCTGGGAAGAAATTCTGTAAATATGCTTCTTGGCCATGGCTGAAAAATCTGTAACCAGCAGTTGGAATGGCATCAGTATCATGCAGGGTAGCAGTATTACTGTTAGACATTGACAGAGTATTTTTTATGTATATGTGATTTGGATTGAGATGGACCCCCAAACTTTAAAGTACTTAGCCTATTAATTTGTGTACTTTGATCCTAGCCAGCAGTCACATTTTATTTTATAAATGAAACTGACATGTTTATCATGAGTTATGTTAACATTTCTTGTACCAATTATTATGTTTGGCCATTAAGATTTCTGGTAGGAGAGAATTTCTGGTCAACTCCTGTGGTCTGATTCCCCAGCTTTAACTCATTCATGGATCAATATACTACATTGCAGTTCTGTAAGAGAATACATAGATAGCTGCTCAGTTTCCCATGTAGGTTTCCATGACAACCAATTTAGAGGTGCATTGGGGTCTGCTTTCTAATGATCAAAGGGTTGTTTGAGCTTTGAACATGGGAGGGGTGTGTGTGTGCAAATTTAGACTTATCACAGCTACTGTTTTGCACTGAAGAATACATTTAGCATTCAGAATTTTGGAATTTTCAGTGGGATTGGTATGCAGTGAAAAGTTACAGAATTATTGTTAATATTGGTTTTCCCTCTTTCTCAGAGTTTTGATCTCAAAATGGTGATTGAATGAATTGTGAATGGATAATATTGATAGAGTTACAGACAGTTAATTTTATGAATTTCCTATCGTAAGTTTTTACTTTCAAAATGGGCAGTAAAAGGATTAAATGCAATCCCTGAAGGATTAGTACTCGCTGATAAAAAAGGGAGCGTAGGTGGGCAATCAGTATACTCTTCATTAGCTACATGGATAAAAAAGGGAGTGTAGGTTGGCAATCAGTATACTCTTCATTAGCTACATGGATAAAAAAGGGAGTGTAGGTGGGCAATCAGTATACTCTTCATTAGCTACATGGATAAAAAAGGGAGCGTAGGTGGGCAATCAGTATACTCTTCATTAGCTACATGGATAAATAAGGGAGCGTAGGTGGGCAATCAGTATACTCTTCATTAGCTACATGGATAAAAAAGGGAGCGTAGGTGGGCAATCAGTATACTCTTCATTAGCTACATGGATAAAAAAGAGAGCGTAGGTGGGCAATCAGTATACTCTTCATTAGCTACATGGATAAAAAAGGGAGCGTAGGTGGGCAATCAGTATACTCTTCATTAGCTACATGGATAAAAAAGGGAGCGTAGGTGGGCAATCAGTATACTCTTCATTAGCTACATGGATAAAAAAGGGAGCGTAGGTGGGCAATCAGTATACTCTTCATTAGCTACATGGATAAAAAAGGGAGCGTAGGTGGGCAATCAGTATACTCTTCATTAGCTACATGGATAAAAAAGGGAGCGTAGGTGGGCAATCAGTATACTCTTCATTAGCTACATGGATAAAAAAGAGAGCGTAGGTGGGCAATCAGTATACTCTTCATTAGCTACATGGATAAAAAAGGGAGTGTAGGTGTGCAATCAGTATACTCTTCATTAGCTACATGGATAAAAAAGGGAGCGTAGGTGGGCAATCAGTATACTCTTCATTAGCTACATGGATAAAAAAGGGAGCGTAGGTGGGCAATCAGTATACTCTTCATTAGCTACATGGATAAAAAAGGGAGTGTAGGTGGGCAATCAGTATCTCTTCATTAGCTACATGGATAAAAAAGGGAGTGTAGGTGGGCAATCAGTATACTCTTCATTAGCTACATGGATAAAAAAGGGAGCGTAGGTGGGCAATCAGTATACTCTTCATTAGCTACATGGATAAAAAAGGGAGCGTAGGTGGGCAATCAGTATACTCTTCATTAGCTACATGGATAAAAAAGGGAGCGTAGGTGGGCAATCAGTATACTCTTCATTAGCTACATGGATAAAAAAGGGAGCGTAGGTGGGCAATCAGTATACTCTTCATTAGCTACATGGATAAAAAAGGGAGCGTAGGTGGGCAATCAGTATACTCTTCATTAGCTACATGGATAAAAAAGGGAGTGTAGGTGGGCAATCAGTATACTCTTCATTAGCTACATGGATAAAAATTTAGCCCTGTTCCTTACTGAAAAAAGGGGTAAAAAGATTGAATAACTTTAGCAAAGTATGATACCAGGTCACTGGATGCAAAGTTCAGTGCATGGGTGAGAAAGAGGAGAAAGATGATTGACAAAGATTAAATTGGTCACCAACCTTTGTACATGCAGGGGATTGATCATTGATGGAATCCTTGATGCTTTTTTGAATAAAAGAAGAAACCAATGTGTGTGTGTTGTTCGGGGGGGGGGGGGGGAAGGCACACATGCTTGCCTATGAGTAATCTGATGAAGATAGATCTGCATATCAGTTAGTAGCTAGCCAACCATATGCAACCAAACAGCAGTCTACCAAACTAATATAAATCTTGACAGGTGAAGCTTGACACATGATTGAGCAAGGTTAATTGGTTATAGAGAGTGGAGTGGCAACAGTTGCTGACAACAACAAAATTAAAAATGTCTTCACTTTATGAGGCTTAATAATTGTAACTAAATTTCATCTAATTTTAACAAACAGTTCGCAGGCTATTTTGCTGAGACATAAATACTCACAAACAAGAAGGATTACAATCCAAGCTCTGGCAGGCAGCTGGGAGAACAAATTACCACACAGGCCAAAGGACTTTTACATTAGCAATGACAGTAGTTATGTGGTGAATGTGTCAGCACCAAGCTTTCAAATACTGCATGCTTTTCTCAAGTTTGAATTTTTTAAGTAAATTTTAGATGAGGCATCAGCTTGCTGAATTTGCAGATTTGGTACAGATTGATAAATGTCTGTATAAAACACTTATCTCTGTACTAAGAAAATGTAGCAACAGATGATTACAGGCCACATCTAGCTAGGTTACTATGGTAACTAACTTTTTTGAGGCCAACAGACTCCCTCTATCATTGTAGCACACACACACACAGGGGGGGGCCCCACCAGCTTATCATTGCTTCCTTCCTCTTGTTCAAATCACATCAATACAGGCATGTACCAGAGCTAATGCACAGTCCTAATCCAAACACAGAAAGAGACCTACCTATACACTTACTTTAAACGAATCTTTAGCCAGGGCAAGGCATGCCTCACAAAAAAATATACCATACATAAGTATAAACCGATACCAACTGCAAACTGCATAGACCCAGATCTGCCGGCACATAATGCACTGGCAGATCTGGGTCTATGCAGTTTGTAAGGACTAATCAGTAGAACAAACAACATAGACCCTGATCTGCCAACACATTATGCAACGGCAGATCAGGGTCTATGATGTTTGCATTTGGACCCATATTACACTCGAGTATATACAATAGGTGCATTGGAACTCTGACAATATAGATTAATGCTTTGGCTTGAAGGCATGGCCAATGTAAGAGTTTATTCTTGTGTATTGGGACTGTACATTTAGCTATCTATGCCACTGTCATTGTTTCATTCTGTTTGGGAAAAAAACCAATACCCAGGCATTTTCAGTTTTAGAGAAACAATTTTGTCAACTAGTAATATTCTTTGGACAAGGTATGGTATTACATTTTACATACGTGTAATAAAGTCAGCACATTCCATTTTTATATTTCCTATAATTCCACCTAATATATTAGAAAGATTAGATTAATTGCAATCAAATTTTGTAACAATGTTGAGGTCAGTAATATCAAGTTTTTAGTTTTTCATTATTTTATGACAGAGTTATGGCCACTGTTTAACATAGTCTATGACTGGGTGACCCATATTCTTTTTCTGCTTAGTAGATATAGAACTTAATGGGTTCTCATAAATTTAGTACACATGTTTATATCAGTGTTATAATTAACTCCACTTAACTTTCCAATTTTCCAACAATATTCAAGAGACCTAAATTATTTTTTTTTCCTTTTTTGATAGACTGTTATAATGTGAGACAGGTCTGGTTTGGTGTAGTTTGGTTTTGTATGGCACAGCAACACAAATGGCAGGCAACATACAAGTTATTTAGTGCCAAGGCATTTGGAGTTAAGTGCCTTGCCCAAGGACACACCACAGTAGCTGACCAAGGCTGATCCATTGGTACAATTTGAACCCAAACCCTTAAGTCGCAAGTCTGGCGCACAACCACAGAGCCACCGTGGCTCCTGCCTGCATTAGTCGCCTCTTATGACATGCAAGAGAGTGCATCGGGCCTAGTCTACATTCTGAACCTGCAGGGGGTTACTGAGAGACAGCTAGCCTATGCTGCCTTGCATTTTGCACAATCTGATGCTTCATATGCAAGGTCATTCATGACTGTTGGTTACAAGGTTTCTGTGGAACAATGGAACACTGTGCCTTGATTTTTGGGCTTACACAAAAACTTTAACATTAACTTGCATAAAAAAAACTTAAATATTTGCTTGCATTATAACTTTAACATAGGCTTGCATACCAATTTTTAACATTTGCTTTCCTAAAAAACTTCAACATTGATTTACACAACTTTAACATTGAGTTGCTATTGCTCACAATGGCAGGATCACTATGTGTTGCATTTTTTCTCCAAAAAAGCTGACACAAAAATGAAAAGCTTATTTACATTTGAGGTTAAAGAACATCATATTATTGATACATGTATTGAGAAAGAGCTACATATAATAATAATAAACATGATACATATATTTTTTTAGAGGTTATAAATTTTCTTTGGAACTTGTTATACACCTTTCTTATTTTTGAAATAGTTTTCCAGATTCTGCAAATGCCCTTCCTTTATTTGCTGGTTTGTCATTGACTGTTAAAACATCAGGTTGTTTTGAAGCTCCCACCATTTTTTGGAGGGGGGCATAATGTTACCCATGTCCATAAGTCCCATCACATAAACTGTCACAAATTTCATTTGTGCACCATGACTTTTGAAGGACTTAATATATTAAAATCATATTTGGTCCCTTACATTAAGAAGACCTAGTTCAAATTTGATTTTCAATGACCATGGCCCCTGTTTAGCTTAGAACTTCTTGGTTCAATTTTTTTTATACTCAGTAACTTATAAATGACTTTATGGATTGAAATCAAATTTGGTATGAGGCTTTACGTATAAATGACTTTATGGATTGAAATCAAATTTGGTATGAGGCTTTACATATGGATTGAAATCAAATTTGGTATGAGGCTTTACTTATAAATGACTTTATGGATTGAAATCAAATTTAGTGTGAGGCTTTACTTATAAATGACTTTATGGATTGAAATCAAATTTGGTATGAGGCTTTAGTTATAAATGACTTTATGGATTGAAATTAAATTTGGTATGAGGCTTTACTTATAAATGACTTTATGGATTGAAATCAAATTTGGTATGAGGTTTTACTTATAAATGACTTTATGGATTGAAATTAAATTTGATATGAGGCTTTACATTAAAATTGAAATCAAATTTGGTATGAGGCTTTACTTATAAATGACTTTATGGATTGAAATCAAATTTGGTATGAGGCTTTACATTAAAATTGAAATCAAATTTGGTATGAGGCTTTACATTAAAATTGAAATCAAATTTGGTATGAGGCTTTACATTAAAATTGAAATCAAATTTGGTATGAGGCTTTACTTTAAAATTGAAATCAAATTTGGTACGAGGCTTTACATTAAAACTGAAATCAAATTTGGTATGAGGCTTTACATTAAAACATCTAGGTCAGTTTTAATTTTCACTGTTTTCCAGCAAAGTTTTATCAAGTATGGAACCTGTTTGATGACTTCAGTCTTTGTCCATCAACTTTGTTTCTGCTCAATAAATTTTGAAGGCCAGCCTTCATGCATTGAAATCAAATTTTGTATAAGGCTTTATATTGAGAAGGCCTAGCTCAAGTTTGAATTTTACCTTTTTTTTGGCATAATTGTTTTGAGCATTGCCCTTGACTTAGAACTTTGCCCTTCAATTTAATTTCTGCTCAATAACTTTTGAAGGACTTCATGGATTGAAATCAGATTTGGTACGAGGCTTTACATTAGGAAAACCTAGGTTGAGTTCAATTTTCACTGTTTGCTGGCAAAATTTTATGGAGTTATGCCCCTTGTTTGACTTAGAACTTTGCCCCTCATTTTTGTTTTTGCTGAGTAACTTGTAAAGGACTTCATGAAATCAAATTTGGTTTGAGGATTTACATTGAGAAGACATTGGCAGGGGTTGAAAATTCACTTGCCCAGCTTGAAATGGTTAGTGAAAATTTTAATGAATTTTCCAATTATTGGCCCAATCAGGTGAGTGCCAATTCAGGGCTGACCAGTGTTTCTTTTTAATGTAATGGATGCTCTCTTGAGAGTATTGCTGACTTTGTTAATTGAAAGTCCATCTTTTCTCCCATAAGTATTTTTTCTACTTGTTTTGATCAAGCTCATACAAGCACTTTGTTGTCACTCTTCAATACTTGTTGTCACTCTTCAATACTAATAAATGCTTACTAAAGGGAGGGCACACTGGTCTCAGTTTGTAATTACTTACAACTAGTGTTTGAACTTGTGGATTTTTTTTTTCTTTTAAAAAAATACTGTGATTGATGTTTTGTCTATAATTTTATCTCAACATCCCTTACTCTCAGCAGTGATTTAGGTTATATGCATGTGCAGTTTTATAATCCTCCTGTGTGGGAATAAAGCAATCACATTCCATTGCATTTCTGTTTACATACCATAGCAGATGAGCACACATTGCATTAGATAGCATAAAACCATGACCGTTAAACTTTGGTTTGGTTTGATGTTTCATGGCACAGCAACACAACTAGGCTATTTAGTTCAAAGGCAATTGGAGTAAAGTGTCTTGCCCAGGAAAATACTATGGTAGCCAACTTGGGCTCATCCAATGGTAGGATTAAAATAATTGCCCTTTTGATCACGATTCTGGCACACTAACCACTGAGAAACTGCAGCTCATCACTAAAAGTTGATGTTACTAACATGCTGAAATCAAAGATATGCTTAAATTTAATGACACTAAAATAGTGTGATTTGCAAAATTCATATATCCTTAAAAATAATGATACATTAGTCATAATTGCAGTTGATGTGATTTTATATTACAATCAGTCAGAAGAGTGTCATTTCCACTCTTTGGGTTCTTGTTTTCTTATACATTATCAAATTCAACTCTGCCACCTGCCACTGTATAAAATAATCCTATGTAGGCACCCCTTTCACCTTCTGTGTTGTCTTTGAAATCATCCACCAGTCTCTAGCCAAGATAAGATTTCAAACATCTTTGCGCCAGTTATATTAGCTGTTGCACTATCTTCTCATTATGTACTGTTTCAGCAGCTTTGATTCATTTACACATGAAGTATTCAACTTAAATTTGTAGTCTTTTCTTTATCTGATGAAAACCCCGTGCTTGGTAATAAGCCCATTCCTCACTTTTACAAAGTTTTGGCATATATTCACATAAGATGTCTTTTTCTGATTATAAGATCACCTCCTCCTTTTTGAAGAAAACATGTTAAGCTGTTCCTGTGGGCTTATTATTGTTGAAATACTGTAATTTGATGATTGCATCAGAGGCTTTACTTACATCCAGAATAGTGCAATTTTATTTCAGTTTCACATTTACACTTATATTTACTTCATCAATATTAAAAATAATTTTTTTTCTGTCATGTCATATTTTTAAAAAGGAATTAAAATTAAAGTGATCCATATATAAAATAAGAGATAAAAAAAGTGAAATGACTTAGTTATTCTCTTTATTCCACCAGTGGTATTGAGGGCTGTACATTTAAGGAAGGAAACCATTAAAACACTATGTACATTTTGCTATTGCTGCATTAGGAAAAGATGTCATAACATCATTAACTTCTATCAGGATATCTCCGATAGGTACAAGTCATTCTACCACAACAATAATAACACTACTAATCTATGGGAACAGATCGGAAGGTCTTCCTCTGGTTATACAGGTCATTAGTCAGATTGAAACTTGACTATGGCTTGATTGTGTACGGATCAGCTTGTAAATCTTACCTGCAGATGCTTGATCTGATACACAATCAGAGACTTAGATTTTGTCTTGGTGCATTTAGAACTTCCCCTTCAGAAAGCCTCTATGCTGATGCAAATAACCATCACTTTATCTCAGATGAATGAAATTGGCTCTTTAGTGTGCTACCAAACTATCTTCAGATCCATCAAACCCCGGATATGATATAATGTTTAGGCCCAACTACCAAACCGTATACATTCAGAACCAAACTTCACTCCACCTTTTGGCATGTACATTTTTCCTTAGAAACAGCAAAAATCACTGTTGGAAATGTTGGAAAATTCTGTATTCCCGAGTCACCACTGTGGTTATCAAAACCTCCCAAAATTCAAAAAGTCCTCAACAAATCCTTTTTCACATATCGGACACACATACCTGACTCATTCATACCTCCTGAAGGGTGAACCTCAACCGGAGTGTGTACCCTGCCAGTGTCCGCTAACAGTAGAGCACATTCTTGTTGAGTGTATTGATTTCTACCTTGTGAAACAGGAGTACATTGTCATGAACTGCTTGAAAAAACTGTATGAGGACGTACCACCTGAGAAAATCGTGGACTTTTTAAGAGAATGCGGTTTATAGAGCACATTTTAGTCATATTTTAAGAATTTTACATGTTACAGAATTTTAAAATCATTAGGTTTTATATTTTATCCTGTTGTACTTAATTTTATATTTTTTAGAAGGGTTTAACTTCCTAAATTGTTCAGTTCATTTTTACATTTTTGAAACTTAACCTTTTGTCAGCACTTGATAACAACTTTGGTACTGAGGTGCCATAAAACACTACTACATACATACATGCATACATATTGTGCAATCACCTTGCTTTCCAGTGGAAAAAATAACTAAAATTCTGCATGATGATCTGTGAAATTTATCATTTCCACCCAGTGAGAGAGAAGTATTTTGATACAAAGTCACTTAAGAAGATTTTCAGTGATGTACCACCAGTGTCAATCTTACAGTTTCTAAAAGAATGTGGTTTGTATATAATAAATTTTGAAATATATTTTAAGGATGTTATATTTTTCTTGTTTTACTCTTATGTTTTATTTTGTATATCTTTTAAAGAATTTTAACATTCATGCCATTTGTCTTGGTGAACCATCTTTTTACATTTATTTGCAATGGTTTACTGTCCTCAAGTTTTTGCATTTTTTACCTTGACATTTTTGGAACATGTATGATATGCTAATACTTGCCCAGTCCACACTTTGCAGATATCAGTCTGCAGAATAAAAACAGCACATACTACACCTCCCTGATGTTTGTTTACATAAAACAGATACATTTTTATCTCATCTTTTGTAAAAGTGTTGACATCATCAGGATTATGATGTCATATTGTATATGACTTCATAAAATTGCTAGACTTATATACAACTAAACTATTCATACAACATTCTTCCTGGCTGATATCAATTTGACTTTTCTTTACCTTCAGGGTGTGAATTGGCATGCTTTTTTTTCCTTAATAATTGTATTTAATCTTGGTTTGGTTGTCCATTGCATAGTGATAAAAGTCGATGTTATCCAGGTAACACAGGCTCCTGGTGTGTTTTAATCTAACAACAAATAGCTTAGACCAGGTTCTTGAAATATTATAAGCATGAAACTCATGCTTAAGCTCAAAAAGCCCCCAAATCAAATGTGATACTTGGAATTACTGTCTATACTTGCTTATAAGACAAGTCCAACTGTAAATAGCATAGACCCTGATCTGCCATTGCATAATGTGCTGACAGATCAGGGTCTATATTGTTTGTTCTTCTGATTACTCCTAACAAACTGCATAGACCCAGATCTTCCAGCACATTATGCGAAGGCAGATCTGGGTCTGTGCATTTGCAGTTGGACTCCGACTTATAAGTGAGTACTTACAGTAATAATGGTAACAGTAAAAATCGCTAAAATCTTTTGAAAGTTAAACCCGCAACCCCCATCAAAATAAACATGTATTCCTGGAAGACAAAAGTTAAAATTCAAGATGTAATAATTCTTTATAAAGGATATAGCAAATAATGTATAAAATATCCTCTCATCCTATTGAAAATCAGCTCAGATTCCAAAACAAAATATTACAGTCAGATTAAATTTACTCCTCAAATTTTGTTCCAAATTCATCAGGTTTTTAAAAAATCTTTTCCCACAATGATGAGTCAATTCCTCATTCCATGTTGCTCTAGAAAAATCCATTCATGGTTAAAATGAATGAATCAGATTTTGGTATGCTGTTGCAATATTTGTGAAAAGATCTTGAAACAATGGTCTCATTCTCTATCAAAAACTTGAAAATTTGTTCAACTTGTATTACATTACACACTCATGCCTGTAGTAGGATGCAAAGGGAACTTTTTGTGTGTGCTTTTTAAAGCCTTTCTCAAAGAAGTCTGTGGAACAACCGACAGAGGTTTGTTGGATTTCAATCAAATTTAGCATGCAGTATTTATATTGAGGAATGTTGGATTTCAACCAAAATGTATCATTCATCTTTATATTGATGAGACCTGAATGAGTTGGATTTCCAGCATTCTGAATCATTATTTAGTGGAGTTAAGGCCCCTGAATGTCCATTCTTCTAACATTGGTTTCCCAACACATAGTCCTCTGATTAAAACACTGCCAAGCAAACTGTAGAAAGTTGGGCCTTTTGCAAGGCACCCCATTGCTAAGAAGTCATTTTCAGATGTATTTGTGAATATTGAAACAAGAACCTCAGATCTCTTCTTTGAATACAGTAACCCATTGATTGAAAAAGGAGAAAGAAAACACTCTGAAGAAAAATTGGCTTAGTTCCAATAAACCAAGCCACTGAGAAATATCAGAATTAAGAAGAAGAGGTCAGCTGTTTAATTTACAGCTGATGTTGTGATGTAGTTACTGATGGCATGCTCTTGGTTGACATGAGTTGTCTCACCTTGACTATACAGAATTAGATTCAAACTGATTGTAAAACAAAATGGAAACATTTTTTTTTAAAGATTGTTGACCCATGTAATGTGTGACATGGAGCCAAATCTGTAAGATCCAGACACCTTTAGCATGGTCACCAGTCTCTCTTATGCACTGCAAGATGCTTGAGAAGACCGCAAGTGGGATCAGTAACATAGATGAAACATTTAGTTGTCCAACTAAAACAGATATCTCTCTTTATACATAAAGTAAAAGAATCTAAGAATGCAATTTGATTTGTTCATACTTTTCTCTTTTTGTCTCCTAAAAATTTGCTAAATGTTAAAATTTGTTGTGAAGTTTCTTGTCATGCTTACAAGGTTACTGATATATATATATATATATATATATATATATATATATATATATATATATATATATATATATACAGTTATATATATCTATAGTTGGACAACTAAATGTTTTGTCTATATTCTGGATTCTACTCGCACATGTTTTTCTCATCATAGCATTTTGCAGTGCATGAGAATGATTAGTGGCCATGTTTATACATCTTATAAAAGCAGATGTAATGATATGCTGATCACAATTATCCAATATTAAAACTGATTATCATGGAATTGGTTATGCAACATATTAACTGAGATGCTGCACCCAGCAGCCAGAGCTAATGGGTTTATAAACTGAACTGTTATGGCACCCTGTAGCATTTACAGGATGCAAAAATTCAAATATCTCGAATTGTTCCTTCTACTCTCAGAATAGTCTTTTCCTTGATCTCTTCAGTACTTTCTGAATCAAAGAAGACAAACAAATTCTTCCCACCATAATAGCTTAATGCCAGCCTTTCTGCACCACAAGATTTCCATAATTTATAACATACTAGCTCAAAAGTGGAGTGTTAGGCAGTCGTACCATACACCATTGCCAGTAGCAGGTAGTCAGTATCCTTACAATTTCACACTCATACACCATTGCCAATAACAGGTAATCAGTATCCTACAATTTCACACTCATACACCATTGCCAGTAACAGGTAATCAGTATCCTTACAATTTCACACTCATACACCATTGCCAGTATCAGGTAGTCAGTATCCTTACAATTTCACACTCATACACCATTGCCAGTAACAGGTAGTCAGTACCCTTACAATTTCACACTCATACAGCTTTGAAAAGATACTTTGTGTTCATTCCAGAAATGGAAAAAGTGGGGCCCAGCACCCCTACCAAGTCAAAAAGTTAGGTTATTTAGAAAAAAAACGGGGTGACATTTACCTATACCTGTTTCTTGTTTATTAACGAAATTCAAACATATATCATTATCAAAGGCACTTGCATTGTGGATTTATTAATTGCTGCAATAAACATTCATTTTTCCAGCATTATATGCTTTGAACAAGTCATTGTAGAGTCAGACTACAGCATGGTTTCAACAATTTTATTGTCTGCTAAAATAACCGTGTCCTATGTTCAGGACACAGTTATTTTAGTTGACAAGGAAACTGTGGTAAACCATGCTTTAGTCTGACTCAGTAAATGACTGATTAAAAGTAAATAATCTCTGAAAGTTAATATTTCTTGCAGAAATGAATAAATCCATGACCTAAGCGCCTGTGATCATTATCAGCCTCCCCTGTCATGAGCCTTCCATACTGGAATTTCAATTCCTCATGCTCAAGAAACTATATCTCTCTAGAATTTATTTTGGATATTTGAGTCTACATTTTTTCCTCCCAGTACATTATTTTGGAAACAAATGCAGCAGTGTTTTTTGCTGAAGATTTTATATTCTCTTCTTAACATTTTCTATCATTGATCGACCATGTGCTCTCAATTGGTGCCCAAGGTAATCGAAAGCAGTAAGACATTTCTGTCAGTCAGCGAAATTAATCATCTTATGCTTCTTTGCCAATGAGCACAGTCTATTCATTAAGCTTCAGATGTGCTAAATTCAGTAAAATGAACCCTGTACATATATCTATAAATCCATTTTTAAGAAATGTTTTAATACTTATACTAATTGACAAGATTAATAAAAGAAAGGTGACGACCAGAAAGAAAAAAATGCTTTTTTTTATGCTATAAGGCATGTTTTGACATGAATCCATCCAGCCATCTGCATGTCCTTCTATCTGTTCCATATTTCATATCTGCACAATAGCTTGAGTTCTCCACAAACTACCATTACTAAACTTTGTAAATAGTTTATAATTGAGGTAAGGATGAAGCCTATCAGTTTTGAACTTAAAAGTTCAGAGGTAAAGTGAATGACTGAAAGAAGAAAAATAGTTTCCATGCAATAACATTAGTTCTACATCGCAAACAGCACCAAACTTTGTGGATGCATTGCACTTGTGGTAACGAAGAAACCTATCAATTTGGGGGTCAGAAGGTGAAAGGTCTAAACTACATTGACTGAAAGAAGAAGAATCATTGCACTTGTGGAAAGGAAGAAACCTATCAATATGAGGTTCAGAAGGTGAAAGGTCTAGGCTACATTGACTGAAAGAAGAAAACAAATTTGTGCACAATAGCATTAGTTCTACCTCACAGACTGGGACCAAACTCTGTGGATGGCTTGCACTTGGGATAAGGAAGAAGCCTCTTGATATTTGGATCATAAGGTCAAAGGTGAAGGTCACTATCAGAAAAATTAAAAATGGTTGCTGCACAATAATTTCCGTTCTAGAACCATGATGGCTTAGTGGTTAGCATGCCATACTTAAAATTGAATCAAAAGGTCAAAGTCACTGCCTGAAAAAAGAAAAAATGGTTTCTTCACAATAACGTTAGTTCTGAATCACAAACTTGGACTAAACTTTGTGGATGGCTTGCACTTGGAGTGAGGTAGAAAACCTATTGATTTGGGGGTCATAAGGTCAGAGATCAAGGTTACTGACTGAAAAATGAAAAATGGTTTCTGCATAATAATTTCAGTTCTAGAGCTATAGTGGCTCAGTGGTTAGCATGCCAAACTTACAATTGAAAGGGTGCGGGTTCAAATCCTACCATAGGATCATCTTGGGTTGGCTACCATGGTGTGTCCTTGGGTAAAGTACTTTACTCCAATTGCCTTGGCACTAAATAACCTCCTTGTGTTGCTTTGCCATAAAACACCAAACCAATTGACAATGGACCTTCACTAAAATGTGTGGATGGCTTATACTTTGGGTAAGAAACAAACCTATTAATTTGGAGGTCAAAAGGGCAGAGGTGAAACTAACTGTGACTGATAGAAGAAAAATAGTTTTTGCACAAAAATGTTTGTTCTAGATTAAGCACCTTGACCAAATTTTATGGATTTCTTGCACTTAGGGTAATAAAGAAACATATATATTTTGGGGTCAACAGGTCAAAGAATACATTCCTGACAAGTTTAATAAGAAAATAGTGGAAAATAAGACTTCTTATCATATCTAGTTGATCACAAATGAAAAACGGTACCAATCATCTTGTGAACATGTTAACTCAAATGTTAGTAAATAGTATTGTTACCAAATTTACTATGTTGAAGTTTCTCAGGAATAACATAGATGGTTTCAGTACTCAGCAGTTAAAAAGAAAAAAATGGACTTAAAAGGGATTCATGGAAATTAATTTCTGCCAATGGAGCATCATCCCCTTTTGAGGGACTTTTGTATTGGCGTCAGGTAACTTAGAGGCTTGTATGTATGGCCATAAATCAAACACATGTATTGGATCTGGTCACGCTTACATCTACAAACTTTCCACTTCTGCTTGTAATGATAGACTTTGTCCATGCTCTCCCATCTTCTTGTGTGCATATTGAATTAGTGCACAAATAAAAATATAAACAGCTTGTCTGTCAGAAACATGATGGGTTCCATTTGCTGACCCACTGTTATATATTGAATGATATGCATGAGTTTCCTACAAAACATCAAACCTTTTCCAACTTTTAGAGGTATAGAGGTATAGGTCAAGTATGACCTATTGGTTTACACATGTAGTGGAATATTCATTAAGGATCAAATTCACTTGAAAAAATAGATATTGTGGTGCAAACATCTTGCGTGCATGGTTTGGTGAAAATACATCCCTTTCACATTCTTACCTCCCTTTGCTGCTACTTTCCACTTCTTGCAAGGCAAGGATCATTTTCCCATATAATTCTGTAGATTGAACGAATGAACAAATTGAGTGAATAAATAAATAAATGAATGATGAATGAATTTGTAAATGAATGATCCATTGAAAAAATGTTTATATGGTTCAATCAGATTTACTTGAAAATGAATTGAGAAAGGTACAAAGGTGTAAGCATTGAAAGAGAAATGAAATTTTAACCCAGAGCTTGCTGTCAAAATGATACTTTATCACTTTTAAAAAATGATCATGTTTGCTGTTAAGTCTTATATTTAGGTAAATTAAGGTCGGTAAAATCTTTTTTTTTTTAAAGTACTAGTATGTGATATAAAAATGTTTAAAAGTTATTGACCATTCACCTGATGAATGATATGACTCCTTGTAAAAACTACTATCTTTATCATCACTAATATTTCATGAAACCTATACCAAAAAATTGCAATATTGACTTTAAGGATTCGTAAGAAACACTTCACCAATAAATTAACCTTGAATTCCTCTTCATGAAGAAAAAAATTAAACTTATCCTGTGCAAAACATATGCAAAGAAATAAATGAATAGGCAAATAAACAATAAAATAGCCAAATAAATAAATAACCAAATAAATAAAATAAAGTTATGTAAATTTATCAAGTAACAGTTTAGCATACAAGATCATATGAAATTTTCAAATTTTTCACAATAATTTGTTGAACAATTATGTCACAATTTTTTTTAGCATTATTCAGTAGAAATTATACAGTTGTTGTTGTTGTGGGTGTAACGCCATTTTTCAGCACATGATAGTTTATACATGGCAGCCAGTATATCTGGTGGAGGAAGAACCCGGGAAAATCCCGGGAAGAACCACTGACCCACGTGAAGATACTGGCAATCTTTCTCACATACCCATGTTGACTGAGCCTGAGACTCGAACCCATGCGGACAGAGGCGAGATGACAGTGATTGGTAAAGGCAAGCGCCTGAGACCACTCAGCTAGAAATTATACAGAGAAAATGAGAATATTTATGCTGAATGTCTACATCCATTTTTCCATGATAACTTAATTTAGACATAGTTGGTCAAGATGCACATATTTTCTTATAAGCATTGTATGCAGAACTATTTTTCATGTGCATTTTTCAAAATAAAAGCATAAATAAATATTCAGCAGGTTTTCTTTTCCTCAATGAAAGTACATTCATAATTTTTCATTATTCTTTGCATTTAGATTTTGATGACCATTGATATTCCTTTTTTTAAGAGGGGGGTGAGGGATCTTTGATGTCAGTTTGTGTAAGTAATTTAAAACTGTAATTAATGACAGAAAACAATGCAATTAGTAATTCCACCTTTCAGCTTTTTCAGAGAACTTATGATGCCTAGTTGGTCCTAAATGAAAATCATGCCACTTTCACATCCAATGTGGACACCACAGTGGTCATCTTGAAAATTTTGTTATGGCTACTACTCCGGAATGGATGGTCGTATCAACATAGGGTTTTTGCTAAATGACTTCTTATGATGTCTTGTTGGTCTTAAATATAATGACATAAAGTAAAGCTGCCACAGTAGCCATCTTGAAAATCTTGTTATCACTACTTCTTCTGAATGAATGGTCATATCAGCATGGGGCTTTCGCTGAAAGATTTCTTATGATGTCTAGTTGGTTGTAAATGAAAATGGTGCTGATCTGACTTCCAATATTGCCACAACAATGGCTGGTTTGAAAATCTGGTTGTGGCTACTTCGCCTTGATAGCTGGTCATATCGACACTGTGCTTTCACCAAAAGACTTATTATGATGTCTAGTTTGTCCTAAATGGAAATGTTGCCAATCTGATATCCAATATGACTACGATGGCAGCCATCTTGAAAATCTTGTTAATGTCACTCCTCCAAAATGGAAATTCGTATCAACATGGGGTGTCCAATAGAAGACTTCTTGTGATGTCTTGTAGGTCCTAAATGAAGATGGTGCCAATCTGACATTCAATATTTACACCACAGCAGCTAATTTGAAAATCTTGTTATTGCTGAAGAATATCAGAGATTGTTTCAACACTTTTAGCAGTTAAAAGGAAGAAATGGTCTTATCTTGAATTCCTGGACATTCTTTTAGGTGAGTAGTGCATCTGTCCCTTCAAGGGACTCACATGTTAGGAGTAAAATGGAAGAATGATGGATGTTCTTTTGAATAGGGGTTCTAGTGCTTTTATTCCACCAAGCAATAAAACAGTTATCTTTTTGGTCCATTGCCCTCAGGCGTGCACAAATAATTTTTAATATAGACAGACAAAGTACTAATCTCCACATATTTGAGGGCTGAAGACAATAAAATGGGCTTTCAATTTATTGTTGCCCACTTTTCGTAACCTGTCGATTCATCCATCTATTCATTCATCCTAATTTTGTTTCAAAACATATACTCCCTTAATTATGATTGGATTTCCCCAAATTTGGTATGTGACTTGATATTGATGAGACCTTGGCTGAATTTGATAGTCAGTGCTCTGCATCATCATTTAGCAGAGTTAAGGCCCCTTGATTTTTACAACCACCCATTTTCCTGTCCACACAATAAGACCCTTAATTATTATTGGATGTCAACTAAATTTGGCATGGAGCTTGATTTTTATGACACCTTGGCTGAATTTGATTATGAATGTTCTGCATGATTGTTTAGCAAAGTTATAGTCCCATGTTGTCAGACTCGCCAACTTTCCCTTAATTATTACTGGATTTCAACCAGATTTTGTATGCAATTACATTTTCCTGAGACCTTGGCTAAGTTTAATTCTCAGTGTTCTACATCATTTAGTACAGTTAAAGCTCTTGATTTTCAAACCCACCCATTCTTGTTCCAATACAGTAACTTCCATAATTATTATTTTATTTCAACCAAATTTTATTGACAGCTTGATATGGATGAGATCTTGGCTCTGTGTCATTCTTAAGTGGAGTGATAGCCTGTAATTGTCTGACCCACCCACTTTAATTTCCACACAATAACTCCCATAATTATTATTGAATTTCAACCAAAATTGGTATACAGCTTGATATTGATGAGATCTTGAATTATTTAGAGTTATAGGCCCTGATTGTCCACCCACTTACTTTTACACACACTAAATTCATGGAATTTTTGTGGATTTTAACCAAATTTGGTATTCTTCTTGATATTGAGGAGATCGTGGCTAGGGTTGATTGTCAGAATTCTGCATAATCAATTAGCAGAGTTATAGCCCCTGACTGACAGACCCACCCACTTAAGTTTCCACACGATAACACCTTTAATTATTACTCTCTGGCCTTTATTTCATACTTCACTAACTTTTTTTTTACAAATTGTGTTTTTTTTAAGTTCATTAATTGGGTGTTGTTTATGTTTCAATCATGAAATTTAACAATTGGATGCATCTATGTTAGTGCTACACCCTTATAACCAAAGAAGGTTTCTGTGACTTACAGTATATGCTTAACTAACATAGGTTCAGTATATTTATTTAGCTCATGACTATATAGATTTTTCCATGCTATATACATCCTAGCCTATACAGAAGGCACTTTTGTACCATTGCAGTTGAAGAAGGAATACATATGTTTTTATTCAGTGGTAAACTTTCTGTATTAATGACTGTATGTTGTATATTATGAGAGGTTACCCTCAACAGATTAACTGTATTGTACATGTGAATGAGTATTGGAATTAGATGAGTGGACTTACCCAACTTTTCATGTGAGGCATTAGCTGTAGTGGCTAATCAAGGTAATTACTGATTCGTGAACTGCCACTCCAAGGTTACTCAAAGCCTGTGACTTTCACCCCATGAAATCTGGCTTCTAGGGGTGGACAATCATAATAGCTTCTGAAGCAGATTTTAAGAATAATGATTTTTTAAAAAGTAAAAGAACAACAAAATTATCATTTCTGTTTTGTATCAACTCATTTTATTACCTCATCTTTTGATATCATAGAAAAGAATGTTCTTTTTAGCTCTACTGGTCATAGACCAGAAGAGTTTATTGGATGATCGGTTGTCAGTGGTCGATCTGTCGTCTGTTGTCTGTCATCTATATGTCTGTTAGGACAAGTTTGTTATTGCTACTGCTCCTAAACTACTTGGTGGATTGCAATGAAACTTTACACACACATTCATCCCATGGTCTTGTTGGGCCTAAATTAAAATGGGTCCAATCTGATGTCCAGTATGACTGCCACAGAGTATATCCTGAAAATCTTGTTATCGCTACTCCTTCTGAATGAAAAGTAATATTACCATGGGATTTCACAAGAAGACTTCTTATGATGTCTAGTTGGTCCAAAATGAAAATGATGTCAATCTGACGTCCATTATGACCACTACAGTGGCCATCTTGAAAATATTGTTATCACTACTCATCCTGAATTGATGGTCGTATCAACATGTTTTTTTTTTTACTAAACAACTTCTTATAATGTGTCTAGTTTGTCTTAATTGTGCCATTCAGACATTCAGTATGCCTACAACAGTGGCCATCTTGAAAATCCTGTTATCACTTTTTCTTCTGAATGAATGGTTATATCAGCATGGCATTTTCACTGAAAGTCTTCTTATGATGTCTAGTTGGTCATAAATGAAAATGGTGCCGATCCGACTTATAATATGACTGCCAAAATGGCCATCTTGAAAATATTGTTATCACTATTTCTTCAACATTTGGCATGCAGCTTTATATTGATGAGACCTCATCGGATTTCAGTTGTCAGTTTTGTATATCATCAGCAGTATCTTCCATCACAAATGGACCTTAAGGACTCACGGTGCTAATTATATGGAAAAATAGGAACCAGTCTAAAAATGGGTGAATATAAATTAGAGTACATACAGGTTCGAAGGACATTTGATTGGTTGATAATGAAAAGTAAAATGTTGGTAACAAGAATCTTTTGAGAGCTTATCCTATTTGCAACTGAAAGAAACAGAGACAGTATTTTGTTTTTGCAATTTCAGCTTTTTTACAGACTTGACTAAGGAACACTCCATACAGAAAGTAGTATCCGATTCTTTAGGTACTGAATTGGAAATATGTTTCATACACATGATAAAAGAATTGCCATGGCTTATATTGTTTTCTTCACACAGAAGCTTGCATTAACAATGGGTCTGTACTGAGAGATATAGGTTTGATCATGAGTATTTAGACATTTAAAGTTATTGAGTTATTGTAGTGTTGCTGCAGATTTTCCACATGAGTTCAGTTAGTACCGTGAGTCTTACAGTGGTTCCGCATATGCATTTATAATTAAGTTACGCTAAATACAGTATTCTGGTTCTATTTGTGGATAACAAGCAAAATGAATACCTTTTAGCTACCTCTGAAAGATTTTCAATCAGAAATTAAACAAACTATCAGGTATGATAACTGATGCCATAAAGGCAAGGGTTGAGTGTGTGGTTAAAATCTATTCAACCAAATATAATTTTAGACAGTTTACACAAGATAGGAACACTCGGTACTGAAAGTAGCACCTGATTCTTTACGTGTTGAATTGGAAACATGTTTCATACACATGTAGATCAAGAAAATGTGGCCACTCATATCTTTTACTCCACACAGAAACTTGCATCAAGTATGGTTCTATACTGAGAGATATAGGTTTGATCATGAGTGTTATTAAATTTAAGCTTATTGAATTTGCCGTACTATGGTGCTTCTGTAGGTTTATTATGGGAGTTGAATACCGCGAATCCTTAACCCATATGCTGTATCACCCACTGTCACCTTGCCCTTTCCTCTACAAAACTACACTCCTCTACTTCCAATCACAGTATATAATTTAAACACTTTAATCAGAGACCACTGATGCAAAATCTCGCATGTTTTCACAGCATTTACCATTATATCAAAGATTTTGGGAATGCATACAGAGAATATGAAAATGGTCTGTTATCCTTTTCACATTTAGCATGTACAATCTGTGAACAGCATCATACCTGTTTCTAAGGTGTACTCTAGGTCTACATGTGGACTGTAAGTCTATGCAAATCTTATAATCCACTGTTTTCAGACATGGGCAGTCAATGTTTTTATGAACAGGGGAATTGGGCTAAAACAGTATGTAAACAAGAATGTAGTCCTTCTACATTATGAATTTTATTTTCATAGAACTACATACTAAATAAGAAAATAACATATAAGGAATATGGCATGTCATGTAGCTACAACATATGCATGACTATTTTAAATACATGTCTTGTAGCTGCACATTTGCACAACTGTTTGAGATACATGTCTTGTAGCTACACATTTGCACAACTGTTTGAGATACATGTCTTGTAGCTGCACATTTGCACAGTTGTTTGAGATACATGTCTTGTAGCTGCACATTTGCACAGTTGTTTGAGATACATGTCTTGTAGCTGCACATTTGCACAGTTGTTTGAGATACATGTCTTGTAGCTGCACATTTGCACAACTGTTTGAAATACATGTCTTGTAGCTGCACATTTGCACAGCTGTTTGAGATACATGTCTTGTAGCTGCACATTTGCACAGCTGTTTGAGATACATGTCTTGTAGCTGCACATTTGCACAGTTGTTTGAGATACATGTCTTGTAGCTGCACATTTGCACAGCTGTTTGAGATACATGTCTTGTAGCTGCACATTTGCACAACTGCTTGAGATACATGTTGGCATGTGCATAAGCATAGCATTTGTTACATGTGTAGAAAAGCTGTCTACTCTTTTTCTGGACTATTTTATGTTTTGTTCATATAAATATTTATGATTTAACAGAACCTGGATATGTCATCAGATCTCTGTATATCTATAAGGCCCTAGTAACTGCTAATGAAAGGTCGAACAGACAGGTCATCTTAGTTGACCTAATCCTAAACATAAAACCATTATTTAGTGAGACCACCAACCATTTATGACCATATTCTTTATGTGCAGACTAATTATGTTATATAATGTTATGACCTCTATTGAAAGACCACCTGTCTAGAAAGACTATATTTTCTTGGCAGATGATGTGGTCTTCAAGATAGGTTGTTAACTCACCTGGCCTTAAGGTCGAGTAAGCTTATGGTATTGTCCTGCATCCATCATGCATCATCCATAGTGTGTCATGTGTCTGTCTGCAATTGGCATTTTTAACTTCACAAAAACCACTAAGCCAATTTCAACTAAATTTGGCAGACAGCATCTTGGCATGAAGCATTTGCTTAAGTTTTGTACAAATGATGCTGATCCACCATCAGATACTTGTATGACTGCCATTACTAAATATAGAAAAATCTTTGGATGACTTTTCAAAACCACTTAACAGAATTTGACCAAATTTGACGGAAAGCACTCTGGCATGAGGGGCTTTTAATTTTTTTTTTTTAATGCAATGATGATGCTGTTACTAAAAATAGAGACATCGTCAAAAACTGCTGAACAAAATTTCACCTAATTCAACAAAACACATCCTTGCATAAAGGTCTTTCAAATTTATACAGTTGATACTGATCTGCTATCAAATATGGGTAAAAATAGAAAAACATATAAATAACTTTATCTCAGAAACGACTTAACAGTATTTGACCAACTTTTACAGAAATCATCTTGGCATTGAGACCTTTCAATACTTGGAAAGTGATAATGTTGTGCCATCAAATATGGATGAAGATACCAAAAAATGCAATAAACAGCATTGAAGAAATTTCAACATAACGCAATCCATCTGATCCAGTTCCTTGGCCAACTTCTCTTGCATTTTGCTTTTAGGCAGATATCAGCCTGGTGATTGATCTCTGGCCCACTTAGGCCTTTTGTATTGTATTGCAACAGTGAATAACCACAGGCTTATGATGTATTCTATGTATTCAGTCACTCACCAACCTCTCTCTCTCCTTTCATTGCAGTGCTATGCGGATCCTGTTGACAAAGGTGGCACGCCACTGGGTGGTTGATGAAAAAAAGGATGATGGGTACACAGCTTTACACCTGGCTGCCCTCAACAACCATGTTGAAGTGGCTGAGCTACTGGTTCAACAGGTCAGACATATAAAAGGGAAGAAACAACTTACTATGATATTTTGTTGTTGTGGATATCTTTTTTCTTGATTTTGCAACACAAGACATTTTTTTCAGTACTTGTATTGTTTTGTTGAATTTTGAAATTTGTGGTTTGTAGCAACAATGAAATCCATGAAATTTGATAATCAACTGAAAATAGTGATTTCAGCGTACCGATATGATCTTTAGTTTTTCTGTTACAGAGTTTGTAATTACTGTCTCACCTGCAAAGCATAGGCAAGACATAGGTATCACTTTTCTGACTGTTGTTGTCAGTGTCATTGTGACTGTTTCTGACTGTTGTTGTCAGTGTCATTGTTACTGTTTCTGACTTGTTATCAGTGTCATTGTGACTGTAGGCATCAGTGGGCAAGTTTTTGCATTTGGTTCCGTTTATCTTGAACTGTGGCATATAAAGACTCTCAAAGGACCAGAGAATTTTGTCTTTTTATGAACATGTAGTCTTTATATATAAATAGTACTGTAAGAAAAGGGGTTTAAAGTGTTCTATATGAACAGGAGTCCTTTATATCAATATATCTACTAAGGGAGGTTTCATAGTACTGGTGAACAAAACTCTTTACCTGTACAGGGCTACCAAGTGGTTCACTATTTCAATTTTTCAGTGGTCTTAAGTTTTCTGCCCCATAGTGACAGAGATAGGACATTTAGAAGGACCCTTGTCCATCCTTAGGTTTTCAGACATTGTGCTAGGGCATCCAAGTTCCATGTTCCGTGAACATGTTTCTATTTTATTTTATTTTATTTTTTTCTTTTGTCAAACAAGTAAGAATTAAACCATTGCCAAATAATATACATTTATGCTACACAATAAATGAGATGCTTTGACTTCTTTTGTAGGGCAAAGCCAACATGGATATTCAAAATGTGAACCTCCAGACAGCTTTGCATTTAGCTGTGGAAAGACAGCATACACAGATTGTAAGAGTAAGTAGAAAATCAGAAACTAGGTTTTAACTGTGTCTATTATATGTACATTTGAGAACAAATTCTAGCAACCTTAGTTTGCAGATACTTTCAATGGCTGAGGTGTTGATAACAGGTAGTCAAGGTAACAGGAAACTGATGAACTTTGTGGAAATCTTGATTGGTAGCCCACAAATCCCAGCACATGCTTAAATTGCTCATTGAATCTTGGACTGCAGAGGGAAAAGCAATCAAGCACACGACCACTGTGCAGTCAAAACAAAAATAATTAGAAACATGTCAGTCAGTTTTGTTGTAAAGTAAGCTACACATTGAAAAAGATAGTATAAACTGATGCTATCAAGAGGAGAATATGGATTCATGTTGACACTATTATTTTATTACAAGGACCCTTTGGATTTTAACGTATCAGATGTTTCTGCTGTTGTTTTCACATTATGACTGAAAATCTTCTGCATCTGTGATGAAAAGTAAAAAATCTTGAGTTGTTTTCTCCTTGAAGAGATTAAGGGCTATAAATTGATTTAATCCATAAAAACAGATTTTTATATTTATTACTAGTGTCAGGTAATCAGTAATATGAAACTGTAACTCACTACAAAACACTGAAACACAATTGTGACATTTGCTGATTGCCTTCATGGCACCAATGTTTGTCCTTAGTTCTACTGGTTATAGATCAGAAGAGTTTATGCTATGGGCAGCACAAGTTTATTATTACTACTCCTTCTTAACTACTTGGATGATTATCATGAAACTTTACTCACACATTCATCCCAAGGTCTAGTTGCACATAAATGAAAATGGTGCTGCTTGGACATCCTATATGGCTGTCACTGTGGCCATCTTGAAAGTCTTGTTATTGCTACTTCTCTTGAATGGACGATTATATCAAAATGGGGTTTTCATTAAAAGACTTCTTATGATGTCTAATTGGTCATAAATGAAAATGGTTCTACTTGGACATCCAACATGGCCCCACAGTGGCCAGCTTGAAAATCTTGTTATCACTACACCTTGTAGATGGATGGTCATATCGAGATGGTGGTTTTCACTGTAAGTCTTCTTGTGATGTCTAGTTGGTCCTACTTGAAAATGGTGCAAATCTGACATCCAACATGGCCACCATGTTGGATCTTATCACTACACATCTTGAATAGATGGTCAGATTGACATCTGGTTTTAACCAAAAGACTTACTATGATATCTAGTTGGTCCTAAATAAAAATGGTTCTGATTACATCCAATATGGTCACCACAGTAGCCAATTTGAAACTCTTGTTATCACTACACATGAATGGATGGTCCTATCAACATAGGGTTTTCATCAGATGACTTCTTATGATGTCTAGTTGGTCTTAAACGGAAATGGTGCTGATCTGACAACCCATTGTGGCCACCATTGTGGTCAGGTTGCTCATGAGACCTATAATATGGCTGCCATGGTAGCGATATTGAAAATCTTGTTATAGCTATTTCTTCTGAACAGATAGTCCTGTAGACTTCAGGTTTTCAATGAGAAACTTAGTTGACCCTAAATTAAAATGGTGCTGATCAACAGTTGCCTTCTTTAAAATCTTGTTATCACAATATACTCCTCTAGAAGGGATGGTCATATTGACATGGGGCTTTCACTGAAACACTTCTCACTATATGTAGTTGGTCCTAAATGAAAATCTTACCAGTGTGACCTCCCAAGCTTTGGAAAATCTCACAACAGCTACTTCTTCTAAATGTATGGCCATATCAGCACTTCTTTCTTGCAATATATAGTTATTCCGATATTAAAATGGATCCATTGATGGCCATCCTGAAAATCATTATGTGGCTATTTCTTTTGAACAGATAGTTTTATTGACATGGGGTTTTCACTACAATACTATCATGGCAATATGTAGTTTGTTCTGAATGAAAAAGGTGTTCATCTGCCCTCCATCATGGCACCATAGTGTCCATCTAAAAAATCTTGTTATCACTACTGTTGCATGAATGGTGGCATTTGGCTGGGATTTTCACTAAGACACTTCTTGCAATATTAAATTGGTTCTGAATACAAATGGTGCAGATCTAACCCCATACATATCTGTACTTTTGTGAGTTTGAGATTTAATTGACATAGGGGTCAAGTCGAAGGTTATTGCTTACATCTTTGTACACCTCTCCCTCAATAACTTGTGCCGAGATAACTCGTGAACCCACTTACAACACGGGGTTAGGCATGGATTACATTTTTTTTCCTGGAAAATACCAAAAGAATTGGCCCCTATTAGTTGAACATGAAAAAACTAGTAAATGAAACTTTGTAATCATAAATGCGATATGCCCTCTTGTATTCCAGCGTGAAAAGTGTCAATCTACCATCACAGCTATGTCCGTGAGCATTTCTGTGAGAACATAATTAGGTGCCAACTGTGTTTTGATCTTCGATTTGCCGAAGTGTTTGTTGTATTGTTACAGTCAATTAAAGTAGACCTGCTTTGTATTATCACATTAATTACATCATAAGGCATGCAAATCCTGCTTACATAAGAACATATGAGCTAGCGGTCATGGTAATGTGTCATGTCAACTCATGTCATTTGACCAATCGAACACTAATATAAATATTATTATATAGGTGTAACATAATTAAAGTATCTAACATAATCAGTGGGTTATCCTAATAATTCGCAAATGTAATCAATGATAGCAAGGGAAGCAAGCGAAAGGAGTTCTCAGTGCATGGAAAGCTTTGTTTCACAGATATGGTTTATTATGGAGAAGCAAGTTCCAATGTTTGTGGTGAACTTAAATTTCCCGAATTGGCACTCAGAGGTTTGCTCAAGGTTCAGCTATTGAGAGAGAGGTGTACTTCATTAAGCTTATGAACACAATGACTTGTACATAAATAGTGAATTTTGACCAGACTTTTTATTTAGTTGCCTTTTGATGAAGAAGTTGATAAGCTCTCTCTCCCCCGTTATAATGCACCTTGTTATAACATTATTCTGGATATAATGTGGTACTACTATGGACCCCATGATCAAAATCATACCAATGTATGACAATAAGGGTTGAAAGAAAACACAGTGAAAATTAGTCTTGTATCATTGTTTCCTTTTCAAAACACCATTATTTAACCCTTACTGCGCATCAGTCTGGAGGCTGAACTGCCTGATTTGCACAGGATTTATCCATTAATTCAATAATTTGGCACCACTTTTGAGTTTACATCTTGGTCAATAACAATTTTCTTTATAGTGGGAAATTTGTTGTGGACACTGGATGGATATTGGGTATACTTTATTTCAGCATACAGGAGATGAAATGGTTGGTTGCCATGGCAACCAAATCAAGCCTAGAATGTGTACAAATAATGACAAAATTGGTTATTTTTCAGTATTCATTTATATTAGGCTTAATATTTTCTTGCAAAATCAGTCATGCTTTGAATTTTTTTAAATTTTGATTGAGAACAGTGAGATTTTCTAATTATTTAGCTTGGATTGTCCAAGTTCCACCAAATATAGGCACAACAAGTGTTTTGTTTTGCACTGGATTTATCCATTAATTCAATAATTTGGCATAACTTCTGAGTTTACTTATTGTGCAATAATAATTTTCTTTATAGTGGGAAATTTGTTGTGGATACTGGATGGATATTGGGTATACTTTGTTTCAGCATATAGGGTATGAAATGGTTGGTTGCCATGGCATCCAAATCAAGCCTAGAATGTGTACAAATCATGACAAAATTGCATATTTTTCAGCATTCATTTATTTTAGGCTTACTATTTTCTTGCAAAATCAGTCATACTTTGAATTTTTTAAATTTTTGCTTGAGAAAAGTGAGAATTTTGAATTATTTAGCTTGGATTGTCCAAGTTTCACCAAATATAGGCACAACAGGTGCTTAGTTTTGCACAGGATTTATCCATTAATTCAATAATTTGGCATCACTTTTGAGTTACTTCTTGTGCAATAATAAGTTTCTTTATAGTGGGAAAATTTGTTGTGAACATTGGATGGGTATTGGGCATACTTTATTTCAGCATACAGGGGATGAAATGGTTGGTTGCCATGGCAACAAAATCCAGCTTAGAATGTGTACAAATCATGACAAAATTACATTTTTCAGTATTCATTTATATTAAGCTTACTATTTTCTTGCCAAATCAGTCATGCTTTCAATTTTTGTGTGAGAAAAGCAAGATTTTCTATTTATTTGGGTTGGATTGTCCAAGTTCCACCAAATATTGGCACAATAGTGAAGCGTTAAGATTGAACACTTAAAGTCAATAAAGTTTTGTATGTATATTATGTGCTTATATGTTTTCTTTAATGTACTCACATGGTCTTAAACATTTAAAATATAAAAAGGTATTTTAGTCTAACATTGAATTTGTTAAAATTTATACCAAATAGCTGTGTTACTATGGTAACAATTAAAAATGCAGCGATACTATTAAGATATTAAAGCTTATTTTATACCATATCCAAAATATGAATGCCTATGTTCAAATTCGTAAGATGTTGAAAGAAAGCTGAAGAATGACAAACAATTCATAAAAACCATGAAGATAAAAGTAGTATAATCAATCTCATGTGTATTTATTCACATATATACATAAGCATGTACTTCGGTGCTGCATTATTTTGATCCAGACACAAGGAATATACCACGATGACCACTGACGATGAAACAAGCTCTTATATCCTAAGATATAGTTATCTGTAGTTTGTTTGGAAGCACGTGGTTTTAATATTTGTCTCAGACAACATAATCAGAAAATAATTAATCATGTACTTTTTTGACTTTGGGATTTTAAAAAAAACCCCAAAACAAACAGTTGTCAAAAGAAAGAAAGAACTTGATTTGTATCTGTTGCTGAAATAAATATTCCATTTCAAGATCGGATAGTAGATTATATATATATATATATATATATATATATATATATATATATATATATAGTGGCATAGGCAATGGAAAGAATCTCCTTAAAGCTGGTTTAGGCCAACAACAAAAAAAATGTGTTTCTGGTCGGCCGACCATCCCTTTTTCTCATTGCCGACTATAGCACTTTTCCCCCACCCCCACCCCAAAAAAAAGAAATTTTTTGTTTGTTTGTTTTTTAATAATAAAAAAATCAAATTGCTGAAATTCATCTGTGCATTTAATTGAGCCAGTTTTGCCCAGTACTTTGAAGCGCTTGAAATATTTGTTTATTTATATATAATGTTTAAAAAAAAAAAAAAAAAAAATACATGCCTACCCTAATTTTAAAACCAGTGCAATAGGAAACAGATTTTTTGTGTGGCCTTATTTAAAACTTAATAATCAAGTCATATAAAAATAAAATTATATGAAAATCAAATTTTGGAGTATATGCAAGAGGGGCACCTTTTACAAATGTGGCTCATTTTTGGGGCAGAGGTGTAATTTGTGGAACATAACAAAAAGGGCATACTGGTATAAGTATTTCTCAACCCAAGAACACACTTTTGGTCACAATATTTAGGATGTTCTTTTCAAAATAAAGAACAAAGAAGCTTCCACTCATAGAAGTATTCTGTATTAAATAAAACATAATATATGAAATTATTTGAAGAAAGTGCAGTTTTAAGTAGGTTTTTTAGTAATCTGGACAATATGGGATGGATGCTAGAAAGGGCAGAGGGGAGGGCATTATAGGCAAATATGGTAGGAGCATCCCTTTCTTTATATCTTGTCTGAGTACTGAGTGCCAAAGATGTCAGATCTTGAAGGATTATTAAAAAAATATGAATTGCTGTATACAAATTTATTTTATAAAATGTCTTCATAAACCATGAAATATTCCCAAAGATCAATGTCTGAATCAAACTACTCAGAAGTAATGATCTTTCATTTCACCATGTCATTTTGTGGATTAAGAAGGAAATTAAGACATGTAGTTATCATATGATTAATCTAGCATATTAGATGTTTTGCTTATTGGGAATCATTAAACATTTTATTATGAGAAAATAATAAAGTGGATGAATATCATCATTACTTACATCATGAAATCATGACAGCCAAAATGTGTGTGGAATAAATATGTCTAATATAATAGCCTTATGAAATGCATTCAGTTTGTAACCGTATCACTATTTTTTTTTTAACTTATCACATTATTGAAAAAAATGACAAAAAAGCACATAATTGGATGTCTTTAAAGAAGTATTTAATTAAAATCTAAAATATTGTACAAAAGAATTATATTTCACATTCGACAGGCTTGCATAGGTAAGAAATTATTGGAAATTCTGTGAAGTAAAGCTTGAATGAATAGGACATAATAATGATACATGTATCTTGAAATAATCACCAACAATAACTTTATAAAATGAAGCCAAGTAATGAGTGGATACATTATGTTATTTGCCTGAAACTATTTCAGTGGTTACCTTGTTAGTATGTGCCCTGTAACATCTGTGACAAATGGAAAATAATGACTTTAATTTTGTCCCTTTCACTAAAATTTAGATTCACTGACCAAATTATGTTTTGCCTGCTGCCGAAATGATATCTCTTGATTGCACAGATAAGTCTATTGTCTTTTTCAATTCTCAATCTTTCCTAAATGGATTGTTTAAAATTATTTGTATGTATTATACTCTCTATTATATATTTTATTATATTTTATGTACTGTATTCTGTAACTCTAAAACCAGACACATTTTCTGTTAAGCAAAATCATGAAACTGAAACTTAAATGATAATGTGTCGTATATACCTCACTATAGTTTTATACCCATGTATTATGATCATTATTGTTGTTGAGTAAGTTATTCAGAGACCAATAAGAAATTAATTTATCCCTTCTCTGTATCCCTTATTAATGAAAAAGTATGATGTTAGCTTAGTTTTGTACTTCTGTGAATTTTATATGCCAAAAAAAAGGTTGTCGAAGTTTCAAAATCGTAAAACCCACCATCCTACTCTCTTGTTATCAATGCAGAAAGCAACTTGAAATGTGCTCTAGGGAGCAGTAATGAAATCGCTACTGATTAAAAAGAAAGGTTCTAGCAGATATTTGAAAACCCGGGGATGGGGTGGGGAGTTAGGTGGCAATCGAGAATGACATCAGTATTGATGTGCAGTATTTAGTATATTTAATGATTTTAATGGTTTTCGAAATGTAAAGTGCTCGATTCACTTATTGAGGTACTCGCTAAAGTGCATCAACTTTCTTGTGAAATTGAACAAATTATGAGCTGTAATGATTTAAAAATGATATGTAACATTAATTTATGATTTAAATGTATTGAAACACGTTTCTCTAATGGCAAATCCTACATTTTACCGCGATAAACATGTACTATCGATTAGTGCAGTTGAGCAGAATTTGCCGTGCCATGTGACTAATGTTTTTTTAGTGTTTCTAAAAATAGACGCATATTCGAGGGCTTCATTTGTATATTTTTCGTGCTGATTAATATATCAATTAGCGAGTAAATGTCTTTTAAATATCGAAAATCCATATTTTTGAGAAATTGGTGATTCTTGGTCATATCTGTTTGCTGAAATGACGGATATGAACATAAGAAGTGAACACGTAGCAGTAACTTATTTTTAGCGTATAGCCTCGTTCCAAAGTTTGAAGTTTGCTCTAATATTCCTCTTTTTTGGTGAAACCTTGATAATAATAAACTGATATGAAAATACCTGTTGTTTGATAACGAATATTTTTGCAGTGAGTAGTGTTTCTCATTTTAAAAGAAAGGAAAGATACATGCTGGGCACAACTGCAAAAAAATGCACTCATGACGTAAGTCCTAATATGGGAACTCTTGTAATCAAAGTTAATGCTAGCTTTTTCCCGTTCATGTTTTACCTCTCTGATCATTTGGGAGTCTCACTGATTCAAAATCATAACTTGGATCAAAGAAAGTGAGAAAAATTGGAAATCTCCCTGAAGCTGATAAATACATTCCTTTTTAATTGTATAGCATTTCTCCCATGGTAAAACGAGGAGACCAGCCAAATAAAGTGGTACAAGTGGAGATTGGCTTACTATCATGCAAAGATGGACTTAGTCAGTATTTGCCAAATTTTTGAAAATAGGCAAAGGGGGGAAGGGGGGGGTAGGTTTGGGTTTATCATAAAGCATGGGTTTATCATTGGATAGACACAATATATATTGGAAAATCATTTAGAAATGAAGCAAGGATCTCCCTGAAAACTGTTTCATAAATATAGCATGTACTTGTATGTGTTCAGTATCCTGGACTTCAGTTTTTAAGATGGTACCTTATTTTTATGATTGTATAGCTGTGAAAAAAGTATACCTCAAGTATCATTCCTTAGATTAAAAACCCGCCAGAATGTTACAAATTAAGAACCTTTCAAAGACAGTACTTTTAAAATGTATTTTAAGGTGACCTTTACATGCTCAGTCTTGTCTGGTTATGCAATCTCTGTTTATTCAACTATAATCTTTATATAAAACCATGAATGGAAGCAGTATATTGAAATGATTTATATTGGATTAATAAGTATTGACTGTGCAGTGTTTTCTACCTGAATTTGAAGCTCTTTAATCGCATTATTGATATGCATTGCAGCTCTTAGTCCGCGAAGGCTGTAACATGAACATTGCAGATAAAGATGGAGACACACCACTTCATGAGGCACTACGACACCACACACTGTCCCAGCTGCGTCAGCTCCAGGATATGCAAGATGTTGGCAAGGTCAGTGATATGCATACATCTAGCATTTCATTTTCAGAAATTATGTAATTGTTCATGTGCCAATTAATTTGGCTAGATTAAAAAGCAACTCTGGCCTGCTTATTGGTAATGCCCATCAATCGATCTTTGCATCCATCCATCTGGCATCAAGACCATGGTTAACAGTTACATTAAAAGATACACAAGACATAGCTTCAGTTCAGATTTTATTGTACATAAGAAACAATATTCTGCATAATGTGGGCACATCTCTTAATAGCATACTGCGCACTGTATTTACACAAATTTTGTGGGGCAAAAGTGAAGCAGTGAATGCATGAAACTTGCATTAACTACTTAACGATGACTCAAGCTGATACTCCATACATGCACAGTAGGAAGTGGGTATGAAGTATATAGGTATAATAATTGAATACATTTAAGTATGGACACAAATTGGGGGGCAAAAGTGAAGTTGTGAATGCATGAAACTTACATTCACTACTTAGCAATGACTGCAAATGAAGCTGTGAATCATACTGCGCAATGACTCAGCTGATAGATAAGTGAATATCAGAATATAATAGAGCTCAACCATCCAGTATGTTATGAAGGAAATGCCCCAAAGAATATGACATGGTGGAAGGTGGGGAGGCTGTCAGTTTAGCAAAATAACATTACATATAGCATCCACATTGAAAAGATATCTACAGGCATACAAAATTCGCTCTACGAATGTAAACAATACTGACTCGGTGTTTGATCACATGGTTCTACTCAGTCATCTGATTGGCTGCATGATGCAACATATCTAAAATCAATAATAAGCTTATTAGCATGAGACTGGCAGTCAGTGACATCATATCTGGGTGGAAACCTACTGTAAACATTGTATTGGGCCTTTCAAGGGGCCAGAGAAGGATGCATTGTGTACCATTTAAAATACATTTATTCAATTAAATAAGAAGAATTTTAGCTCAGTTTCTCAAACACTACAATTCCTGAAGAGTCATGTTACTTGATGTGTAGATGTGATATTAGGAGTACTACACAATTCATAGTTAGGTATTTTTACCATCTGCGTAACCTTCCTTCTGAGCACACCAACATGTGGTTGTAAGCTTACTCGACATTGGCTGAATGTTAACAATTTGACTGGTTCTTCTGCTTATGCACTATACTTCTTGCAAGTTTGGTCCTGCCAAACATCTGTCAGACTTGCAAAGATCCAGAAGTTGCTGGACCAAATGTCCAGTAAGAGTAAGAAGTTAATTGCCAAGAGTGGCAACATGCAAGTATTGTAAACCAGGTTACGTCTTGCAGCACCAAAATTTCAAGTGCCTGTCTGGGTAATTTGTGTACTAATGAAAATTGTAAATTTTCCCAAATATTGTCCGGAAAATTAATATCTTTTTGTCATGATTGTGTATACCCAGCAAGAACAACGTCTAGGTAGGTAAACTAGGTTGCATTATATCCTTGTTTCCCAATAAAGAATACTTGCATGATAATGTTTCAGTTTTCTTTTACAAATAAAGAATTAAAGTTGCACTTCTGGTGTTTGTTTTTCTTATTGTTTGTGAAACTCTGACAGTCTGTTCATCATGTACATGTACTGCTGTGGTAAGTCTGGTGTCCAGAAAATTGGAGGGTCCAACTCCTCGGGTTAATTATGGTAGGTCTATATTGAGAAACTGAGCTAAAATTCTTCTTATTTAATTGAATAAATGTATCTCCATGAAAAGTGTATATTCTGTTACGTTACATAAATGTCTGATCATGCTCAAAGTTGAACTTACAGTTACCTCTGAAATTGCCTTTGCATAAATGTAACAAAGAAGCAAAAAGCATGAAGACTTCCAGGCCTACTAGTGGCTTATGCATCTGGACTTCATCATAGTTTCAGTGGTGTGAAACCATGCAAGCGTTTGGCTAACTTTGAATGCGCTGTTCATCCATCGCAGGTTACAAAGTTACACTACCCCAGTGGATGCTGAAAGGCATTGTTGAAACTTTGCTTAAGATCAAAATAGAAATATATAGAGCAGGACTCAAATCCATTATCCTCGATCCCAAGTCAGTTAAATCTTGCACAATCCAATCTGCCTTATGTTGCAGAAATGAAATTATTTTATTGCTTAACAATAGCTATCACAAACATAGTTTGAATTGCATTGAATCGTGTTCTCTCTCTCTCTCTCTCTTTCTCTCTCTCTATATATATATATATATATATTTTTTATATTTATTTATTTTTTTAATATTTTCTTCAGTTACTCATGGGTCTGGGTACACAGGGAGCTGACAAGAAATCCAGTGCTTCCATTGCCTGTTTTCTGGCTGCTAATGGAGCTGATCTGAATATCAAGAATAAAAAGGGCCAGACCCCTCTGGATCTTTGTCCTGACCCTAATCTGTGTAAGGCTCTTGCCAAGTGTCACAAGGAGAGAGTCAGGTAAGTGTACAGCAACAACAACAACAACAAACAGCTGCTATTAATAACAACAGTATTTGTAATAATTACAGCAACAGTTTCAGCCAGCATCACAACAGTAAGAAAGGAAGAAAACAACAAATGTGAGTATGTCTGTGTTTTTGGGTGAGTATAAAATTGTCAGCTGAAATCATATAGCAGTATATTGTATATTGTAATATAAATGATTGTATTGCGGTATGTTTGAATACAAATTTTATGCCAAGCTTACCATTTGGAAAAGCAAGGTGACACCAACTGTCAGTGTGATTTGCTGAGGCATTCAGTTTTATTTGATAGATAACATGTTCGGCCATTCTTGTTTCTTGTTATTTTTGAAAAATTTAGGAGTATTGTATGTATAGTGAGGTAAAAGAAGATAGTTTGCCCCCCTCCCCCCCCCAAAAAAAAAAAAAATGAGGACCAGCTTTCATAGATGGGTGATGTCAATGTATGAGCATGGCGAGATTAGTATTCCCACCTGAATGTTTTGTGCTGATAAAGCATCCATAGCAAAATGCTAACACTTGATCAGCTTCACCATCCTCCTTGTGTTAAAGTCAAAGTGAGTCTAAAGACCATTGTATGGGGGCTAAAGATCCAGTTGAGGCTTATTCGGTATGTTTGGCTCCAGAGTTTCACACTTATGTACAGGGTTAAAATTTAAAGAGAAGGTATTCTCGGATTTTACCTTCAGGTTATCCTGGTTACAAAAAAGGAATGTGTGTACCCCAGGGAGAGTGTAGATGACCTTCAGTTCTCTTTATTTTGATATCTGAATGATAGGGGTTGATTTGGGCTAGAGAGTAAAAAACTAGGCCTTGCTAGCTATGCATGGCCATTTTCACTTTTGGAATTAAGAGGTAAATTATATTAAAAAAACAAGATGGTAACTCATTTTAGTTTTTAACATGCTTGACTTTTTTGGGAGCATATTATGTTATTATTCAGCACAATAACTTCAGTTCTACAGCACCTACCTTCACCAAACTTTACAATTAAGTTCTTCTTGACCAAAGAAAGAAGCCTATTAATTTTGGAGTTCAAAAGTCAAGGTGACTAAAAGAAGAAAAATGGTTTTTGTACAATAATATTAGTTCTACATCACACACAGAGACCAGACTTTGTTGATTGCTTGCATTTGGGGTAAGGAAGAAGCCTTTTAAATTTTGGGTCAAAGGTCAAGGTCACTCTGAAAGAAGAAAAAAATTGGTTTATAAGAATAACATTAGTTCTACAGCACAGACCTGGACCAAACTTTGTGGATGGCTTGCACTTGTGGTCAGGAAGAAGTGTATCATTTTGGGAGTCAAAAGGTCAGAGGTCAAGGTTGCTGTGACTGAAAGAAGAAACATTTTTTCTGCACAAAAATTTGAGTTTTTGAACACATCTTCATCAAAGTTTGTGGATGACTTACATGTTTGGTAAGTAAGAAGGATATTGATTTTGGGTTCAAAAGGTCAAAGGTTGAGACTACTGCAGACGTGCCAATACTTATGATTTTACTGTAAAGCCTACTGAAATGACCCTTAAACTACTTGACTTATGGAACAGTTGCAGAAAATAAGAAATATGATCATTCAGTCAGATCCGGATATTGGCTTGATCAGATTTGGTCTGTTGCCTGGTTTTAGACAGTGGATTTTGTTAGGTAACCAGGCTAACTTTCAGGCATGAGAATCTTCAGGGAATTCCCTGATTTCAGGGATTTTTACTTCCAATTAATGAGTGAAAAAAATTCCTAGTTGGTCCAAAATGATCAAAATCAAAGGATTTTCAGAAGGGGATACATAGTATCAGGCGATATTACTGACACTTAAGGGTCTTTAGAATTTTTTCATTCTCATGCCTGAAATTTTCAGGGGTGCCAGACTCTTTAATCTACCCATGTTCGTGTAAACTGCCTGCATGATCAAGCATTTACATAGTCTGGAAATGTTGTCCAGCAAGCAAAAACATTAAGGTGAATGGGACAATCAGCCTCTTTAAAGGCCAAACAATCAGCACAGAGGTATACAAAAGACAATTTTCAGATACTTGGCCATACCTGGAAGAAAAGCAGTAAAGGCAGCAATTATTTATTGGACTTAATTTCATGTCAGTTTCAGTATTGCATATGGAAGGTGAGATGATTGCCGATGTAATATGAATTTTAAAAATATCAACGATTACAACAATTTGAGTGATTTAGCAAGTCATCGACTTCTGTTGTGTTCCGAACTTCAGCTTCTGAATCTTTACTGGAGAATATTATGGATGGAGTGTACTTTACAAACTTTTTAATTGAACATAATGTTGTCTTTCCTGCATCAGACCACACTTATAAACTTTTCAAATGCATGTTTTCTCAGTTGACAATAGCAATACATGATATTTCATTATTGAAAATTGGTCTAACTTACAGAATATAGACTGCCTTGTTGAGAAGGTCTCTGTAGGGTTGGCAGGTCTGTCGCTGTGACTCAATAAGAAAAAGGGTTTTTGTATAATAACTTTAGCTGTAGACCACATACCTTGACCAAAAGGTTTGGAGGGTTTCCATTTAAGGTATGGAAGAGGTCTATTCATTTGGGGTGTCAAAGGTCAAGGTCATTGTGATCTGGTGGAAAATGGGTTTTACAGAATATCTTTTGTCCAGGAGTAAGTTCCTTGACCAAATTTTGTGGATGGCATTCATTTAGGGTAATAGAAAAACCTATAGATTCTGGGGTCTAAAGGTCAGCAGTCACGGTCATGGTAAGTGTAATAAGAAAATAATTGTTTCTGCACATTCAGTTTAGTCTGCATACCATGATGAAAGGTCCAGGTCACTGAGACTTGTTGCTCAATAATCTCCAGAGTCAAGCATGTCCCACTAGAACCTACATAGAGAATTAGTAAACACCAGGTGGACATAGAATGTACCGTTTACAATACACTTGTTGATATTTTGAAATTTCATAAGTGCACTTTCAGAAAAAGCAATGCCTACTCTGTGAAAATTAATTTCATTAATTTTAGACTAGGCAAAGTTAGTGTGATTTCAAGTTCATTTTCTGAGCACACTGGAACAATTATTGTCATAAACTGTGTGAATCATACGGCATATAACCTTTCAAATGGTAATCACAAAGAACTGTGAACCCAAGTAGGTAAAAAACATATAGGGGTATGTTAACCTTGTCTACACTGAGAGTTGTAAAGCAAACAACTTTGCCCTGTACCATCCACTCTTTCAGTGGAGTAGAACCATAGTGGTTGACTGTTAGCCATTACTAAACCATTACTGGTATAAATTCATTAACACCATGTTGAAGGGTAAGAATTTCTGAGGATTCATGAATGTTCCTGATTTTTGGGCTTAAATAGGTCATTTTTGAGGTCATTGTAAATTTGAGGAGAAAATGGAAGGTGGGGGGGGGGCAGGAAGGGGCATAAGGCCTTTATCTGAGAATCAAGAATTGAAAGGGTCATCATACAATTCGGTGTGATAATACCGTAACTCCGGATAATGGATGTGATTTTACATTGACACGGAGCTCTTTACACCAGTTATATGTGGGTCTAGTGCATGATTAAATGCACTATATTTAACCTCAGCAAGGTATATGGCATACAACCAGTTAAATTATTATGACTGCTGCAAAATGGAAATTTCATGTTTCAGAAATCTTGTATGTCATCATTAAAACACAGTGCTGTGCATTTAGAGGTGAACTCACACTTGAGACATTGACAATTCAGTTTCTTTCTCAAGTATATGATACCCAAGTTCACAAAGTAGACAGTTTCTTTTGATTCACTTATTGAATGTAAACCTACACAAGGTATGTGGGTTTTAGAGAAATAGCAGGTAACAACTTTTGTTTAATGGGTAATGATATTCAGAATGTGTAGAACATTTATGGTCTGTATCAAATGTATTTATGGTCTGTATCAAATGTATTTATGGTCTGTATCAAATGTATTTATGGTCTGTATCAAATGTATTTATGGTCTGTATCAAATGTATTTATGGTCTGTATCAAATGTATTTATGGTCTGTATCAAATGTATTTATGGTCTGTATCAAATGTATTTATGGTCTGTATCAAATGTATTTATGGTCTGTATCAAATGTATTTATGGTCTGTATCAAATGTATTTATGGTCTGTATCAAATGTATTTATGGTCTGTATCAAATGTATTCATGGTCTGTATCAAATGTATTCATGGTCTGTATCAAATGTATTTATGGTCTGTATCAAATGTATTTATGGTCTGTATCAAATGTATTTATGGTCTGTATCAAATGTATTTATGGTCTGTATCAAATGTATTTATGGTCTGTATCAAATGTATTTATGGTCTGTATCAAATGTATTTATGGTCTGTATCAAATGTATTTATGGTCTGTATCAAATGTATTTATGGTCTGTATCAAATGTATTTATGGTCTGTATCAAATGTATTTATGGTCTGTATCAAATGTATTTATGGTCTGTATCAAATGTATTTATGGTCTGTATCAAATGTATTCATGGTCTGTATCAAATGTATTTATGGTCTGTATCAAATGTATTTATGGTCTGTATCAAATGTATTTATGGTCTGTATCAAATGTATTTATGGTCTGTATCAAATGTATTTATGGTCTGTATCAAATGTATTTATGGTCTGTATCAAATGTATTTATGGTCTGTATCAAATGTATTTATGGTCTGTATCAAATGTATTTATGGTCTGTATCAAATGTATTTATGGTCTGTATCAAATGTATTTATGGTCTGTATCAAATGTATTTATGGTCTGTATCAAATGTATTTATGATCTGTATCAAATGTATTTATGGTCTGTATCAAATGTATTTATGGTCTGTATCAAACTGCATGTTTCAAGGATATATAGAGTATGATCAAGAAATAGATGCCTGAGTTTGTAGTGTACTTGTGAATAATTTGAGTATAAAATGAAGACAAGTACAAGTACTAAACAATGCTAGTTAAAAGCATATGAATTTTTAGGGTCTGAAATTGCTGAAAATTATTTTCGGCAGGGGGATGTTGCCCCCCTGGACCCTCCACTAGAGCATTCTCCCTGGACCGCAGTTGGTGGCCTAAGTGGCCCACGCACTCCCTGCCAAACTGTCGGATTTTTCCAATTTACCATTTTCATTCCTGCGTGGTATATTTTGAATAAATGAAGGTACATGTAGTTTCACAACCAATCAGACTAATAAATAAGGTTAAAATACCAGATTGAATACAGTAGAATTTGTATTGATTCAAATGATGATAAGATAATAGCAGTGCATTCCAGTGTATCAATATATCATTATACAGCTGCAATAAACTATTTTGTAAACTTGCTGGTTATGAATAAAACATATGAGTTTAAAATATCAGATTGACCACTACATTTGATTTATGTGGAGTATGGTGGACTTGTTGTTGAGCCCTTGACATATCTATCACTTTGGCATCTGTGTTTGCATCTGTATGGTCCGTCCATACAAATGTCTGTCCATGCCCATTAAGCTCAGTGTTAAAGATTTTTAGAATAAGCTTAGTGTTAAAGCATCTTACTTTCATGCTAAATAAAAGGAGAGCTGAGCTAAAAGGGGGTCTTTTGTTGTACACCCACCAATTATGTTGTGGTGCTGTCCATCCATCCATCTGTCTGTCTGTTACCAATTGTTTCTTTACAATAACTCTATTACCAATTTGGTTACTGTACAATGACTTGAGTTCTGCACCATCTACAGTTACCAAACTTTGTGGATGGCTTGCATTTGGGCTATTGATTTTGGGGTTAAAAGGTCAAGGTAACTATGACTGAAAGAAGACAAATAATTTCTGCGCAATAGCATTAGTTCTACATCACATACTTGGATCAAACTTTGTGGATGGCTTGCACTAGGGGAAGGAAGAAGTCTATCATTTTGGGAGTAGAAATGTAAAAGGTCAAGGTCACTCTGAGTGATAGAAGAAAAATATGTTTTGGATAATAACTTTACTTCTAAACTATGTACCTTCACAAATGTGGTAATGAGAGCCCAGATCTATTTGAACAGATTTAAAAGTATTCTGACAGTAAAACATGAAGTGTTACCAAGCATGAGACTGATAAATTGTACACATCATTAATACCAATTGTTGTCATCTATACTCGCTTATGAGTCCAGTCCAACTGCAAACTGCATATACCCAAATCTGCTGTCGCATAATGCACCAGTAAATCTGGGTCTATGCAGTTTGTTAGGAGTAATCAGTAGAACAAACAACATAGACCCTGATCTGCTGGCACATTATACAATGGCAGATCAGGGTCTATGTTGTTTGCAGTTGGGCTTGACTTATAAGTGAGTACATGTGGTACTATGCTGACTTCAAAGCCTCAGTTATTCCACTTTTGAAGCTGTTTTTGAGACAAGGAAATGATTTGGATAATCATGAGTTCGAATAATTAGGGAAATGTATGTAAAAATTTAAAAAAATTGGGAATGTAGCTATTATTCTGAATGTATAGAATCTTTCCAATCTGATTAAAATTGAGATCTACTTTTAATAAGGTACCGATAAAGGTTCATGTTCCGGTGACTTTTTCAAGTCCACTTAGTTTTAGTAACCTACAAGATTAAGTGTTGCATTTCATATTTGGGAGAAATATCATTAGAAACTCAATGTTCCAAATGACGTTTTTCACTTTTATAGATGTGAAAGCAGTAATCTGATTGGTCAATCAAAAGGTCAGCTGAACATGACCTTGTTATTGGTGTCCATTAGATCTCTGATTTGTTGGAAATCTCAATTTTAAACATATTGAGACTTTTTCCATGTATTTGGGCAAGTTGTATGTGGGCAGGATAGCAAAATTGAACCCACAGAGATGAGATATGTGCAGGTACGACACTTCCCCAATCCTGGCACAAATCCCATTCCATGAAGGTTAGATTTCCTCCTATTCTGGCCACACAGATGTTGGGAAGATTTTTTTTCTTGCCTATTACTCCTTTTTCCAATTCCAACAGATAGTTTTACATACATTGAAAGGTCTGTGTGCATCTATTGTGTAATATGTAGGCAGTAAATGACTGTGACATGATGTTAATGACATCATAGATATATTTGATGCATAATGTGAATGTTGTATAGGTTTGGTTAATTACATCAAATAACAGACATAATCTTTAATGCTCTCTGGGGTAAGAGAAGGTATGCATCTAAGGCAGAGTAAATTATGGAATATTCCTACTCAATGGGCAAGAAAGGAAGATTCATCTGAAGCGAAGAAAAATCCCAACAGCAGGGATAAGTCTTATCATCATAACAAATCATGGTCCCCAAGGGTTTGATTTCACTATCTGGTCTACAGATGGGGGGGGGGGGGCACACTCACCACAATGTGATGGTTATTACACAGTGGAGCAGTAGTGTTTTAGGCCATATTCATTTGACTTTAGAGCGTGATGAAAGAAGTATATGTGACACTTGCTATAATTAACAGTTTTCATGCTACCTTTTTTAATTGAAAGGAGTACATGTGCTAGGATAAGATACAGTGTTATCACTGTAAATTTTGGGATAATTCTGTATGTGGGGTGTGAAAAAATCTAGATAATGGGTGTTTGGATGATTGAGGTTGTATTTGATAATGTTTGTTTTTCTTCAGTCCTGGAACAGCATCCAATGTGGCATTTATTCGCAATGAACAGGAGACACTGGAGGAATGTATGGTTTGTTCTGACTCAAAGCGAGATACACTGTTTGGACCCTGCGGTCACATAGCCACATGTCACCTGTGTTCTCCACGTGTCAAAAAATGTCTGATGTGCAAAGAACATGTACAGTCCAGGACAAAGGTAAGGGAGATGACTCTTTCTCATCATTGTCATCATCATCACCATCATCTGTAGGTACTTCATATTTAAAGAAAAAGTTTTCATTTTAAAATTCCTGTTTGCTTTGGTTGGGAATGGGATATTCATTGGACAGAAAGCTAGTCATGCTGTTGTATAGTAAAAAGTTTTATATAGCCCCATTTTGTCATTAAAACACATTAATGAATGTGCATGAGGTTTTAAAATTTGAAGAGTGTTAATTGACCTTTTTGTGTTTTGTTTCAGATTGAGGAGTGTGTGGTTTGTTCTGATAAGAAGGCATCTGTCCTGTTCCAGCCATGTGGACATATGTGTGCATGTGAAGGTATGTAACCTCTTGATTTTTCTCACATCTTTTACATTTTCTTCAGGGAAAATTTGGTATTGGAAGATTTTATTCGGAAAGTATAACATGATAACATATACTTGAAGAATACAAAGCTTTGAAATGACTAATGTTTCCATGAATGATGCCATCAAATTTATTAACTCATTGAACTTGAGAATTTCTAAGAGAGCACAGATAAAGTATATTACTGGTTATCATGTATGAATGAGGTCATGAACTAGCTGTACAGACACCAGTAAATATCAACAGTTGCACTGACATGCAGTGCCAGGTACATTTTTTTTTTGTCAAGCCCACGTCAGTGGGAAAGTGAGACATTGTGGCAGTGACAACAGTTTATTAAAGTTTTGATTAAAATGTTTCCATTTGCTTATATTTCCTAAACCCATTGATGGATTCTGTTCATACTTGGGATGATTCATTATGAAACTATACCAATTCATTCTGCGACCTGCTGGCTTGCACCATTGACCTTAGGACCAAGATCACAGTCATAGAAAATTTGCATTAAGGTTTTGGTTCAAATTTTTTCATTTGCTTTTATTTCCTCACGTCCTTTATAATAATTGTGATAAATCATTATGAAGCTATGACAATATATTCTGTGAATGCTCCTTCATCCCGTTGTCCATGGGTCAAGGTCATACATTTTACAGCAATGCTTTGATCATGGGCTTAACATGCAGGCCCTTGCCTTTTTGTGTTCATAATTTCAGGCAATCACAAGCACATATTTTGCATTGGAGTTGCCATAGAGTTAACTATAATTCAGTCTCATATTAAAGTTACCGTATATACTCACATATAAGCCGGGTCCAAATTCAACCTACATACACCCTGATCTGCTGTCACATAATGCGCCAGCAGATCAGGGTCTATGTTGTTTGTTTTACTGATTAGTCCTTACAAACTGGATCTATTCAGTTGATATTGGATTATACACGAGTATATACTGTATGTCTATTTGCTATGTTTTCTCTATAATTTATTGACTTGTTTGGTAGTAAAAATCCCACATACCATTAATCATATTAGAGATCATTTTTTGAAACCTCGTACACATTTGAAGAAGCCCAGGAGTATGGTGATACAGCCCATCCATATGTAAGTATGTATGTATGGTTGAATGTTTGTAATATGCTTGAACTCCTCTTATATTATTAAAGATAAACACATGGAACTTGGGCCAATCATAGTCTTACTTGTGTAGATTGTGCCAGTGCTTTTAGAATTTTGATCATACCCTTGTGGGTGGTGCTAGAGGGATAGATTGATTTTACATACATTTAAAATATCTTTAGAGTTGTATGTCAGAGAATTGGCTCATGTAATCAATGATACAAGTGTCCACACATATCAGACTGGGACCCCTGGGTGATTCCTCAGGTTAACTCCAGAGTTGCACATTTAATCAGTGACCCAGGTGTCAAGATATATTAGACTGGGACCTCTGGGTAGTTCCTCAGGGTAACTCCAGAGTTGTTTGTTTCACATGTCTGAGAATTGGCACATGTAATCAGTGACCCAAGTGTGAACACATATCAGACTGGGACCCCTGAGTACTTCCCCAGCATCTTTCCTTGCCCCAAAAGACCGTAGCCCTTGGGTTATAACTTTGAAGCTATTGAGACTCCAACCTTATAACCTTATATACAGTTATTGGGCATGAAAAGACAAATGTATACATGCAGCTTATTTTGACCCTGGGTTTTATTCCTACCCACAGGGACTTGTAACCTGGGTCATAATTTAAAAACTATTGAGATAGCCATAAATATACTTACAGGGCATGAAAAGAAAATGAATAAATGCAACTGACATTTGCCCCGGGGTCCATCCTTAACCCCAAGGGACTTGGCCCCTGGTTCATAGCCAGAAAACTATAGTAATCTCCACCATATAACCAAGTACATACTTTCAGGGAATGAAAAGGTAAAGGCACATACCCAACTGTCTTTTGCCCCTGAAGCAGTCATTACCATCAGGGATCAACCCAAGAGTCTCAAATTTTTAAGTTGAGGTCCAAGTTGGAGATCACAGGGATATATGTTTTACAAACACATAATTCTGGTATTATAGAACAGGAAATGAAATTCAAGTGATGGGTTACCTAATAGTGTACCTTTCATTTGTATTTGTTCAGGTTGTGCAGCCTTGATGAAGAAATGTGTCCAGTGCCGCAGCAGTATAGAGAAGCTGGTTCCATTCATTGTCTGCTGTGGAGGAACACGTAAGTTACTCTGTAGTCTTGCAGCACTCTTTTAAAGAATGTACCAGATATAATCACATACAAGTCAGATCCAACTGCAAGCAGCATAGACCCAGATCTGCTGTCACATAATGCACGGGCAGATCTGGGCCTGTGCAGTTTGTTAGAACTAAACAATGGAACAAACAGCATAGACCCAGATCTGCTGTCACATAATGCACTGGCAGATCTGGGTCTATGCAGTTTGTAAGAACTAATCAGCAGAACCAACAGCATAGACCCTGATCTACTGGTGAATTATGCAATGGCTGATCAGGGTCTATATTGTTTGCAATTGAATTCGATTTACTCGCTAGAATAAAGATTTTCAGTATTTAAATGTTTGTTAGAACACACTGGAGAATTTGCAACGCGAAGGTGAAGCATTTATGGTCAGATTCTTTCCTGAGGGTTCTGGCAAATGTTTTAACTTTGCAAACAATGTAAGAGATTTTGTCTCACCTACTTAAAAGGAGCCTTAGTGGCTCAATGGATAGGATGCTGGACTAGTGACAGAAAGAGTGAAGGCTCAAATTCTACAATCTGGTCAGCCCAGATCGACCATCATGGTGTGTCCTTGTTCAGTGTACTTTGCTCCAATTGCCTCTGCACTAAATAACCTACTTATGTTGCTGTGCTGTTAAACACCAAACCAAACCAATCTCACCTGCTTAATGCATGGTGAGACATAAGCATCACATTTCTGCCACTCACTGTGGCATTGTCAGTAGTGTTAAAGGTTTGTATTAAAAATAAGTTGGATACAAGGGGGATATATCATTGCACAGATGTATGTGAGACTCTGGGCTGCACAAGACATGGAGCCGCAGTGGCTCAGTGGTTAGCATGCCAGACTCACGACCAAGAGAATGTGGGTTAGAGTCCTACCATCGGACCAGCCTGGGTCAGCTACCATGGTGTGTCCTTGGGCAACACACTTTACTCCAATTGCCTCAGCACTAAATAACCTACTTGTGTTGCTTTGCTGTAAAGCACCAAAACCAATCCAATCCATAGAACACTTGTTATTCTCAACTCACATTATTAAATAATTTGAAAGGAAATCTACCCAAGACAGAGTTGTATTGGAATATTGCTGCCCAGAGTAGGTGTAACAAGTTGTACAAATATATTATTTTCGGCTTTGCGTTATATTATACAAAATTAAGACTGGGCCTGTCTCATATGCATTTTTATCCAAATTTGTCAGTTGCGCATGTGACACTGACCTGAACAATCATGTGAAAGCAACATTTTTAGCCCTAACGGTCATAGACCAGAAGAGCTTATGGGATGGCCTGTTGTCCATCATCCATTTCGATGTCCATCTGCCCATTAGTACAAGTTTGTTATCACTACTCCTCCTAAACTACTTGGAGGATTGTCATGAAACTGTACACACACTTTCATCCCAAGGTCTAGTTGGTCCTAAATGAAAATGGTGCTGCTCAGACATCCAGTATGGCCACCACAGCAACCATCATGAAAATCTTGTTATCACTGCTCCATCAGAATAGATGGTCACATCAACATGGGGGTTATACTAAAAGACTTCTTATGAAGTCTAGTTGGTCCTGAATGAAAATGGTGCTGATCTGACATCCAATATGGCCAGCACGGCAGTCATCTTGAAAATCTTGTTATTGCTTCTCCTCCTGAATGGAAAGTCATATTGAAATGGAGTTTTAACCAGAAGACTTCTTATGATGTCTAGTTGGTCATAAATAAAAATGGTTGTGCTCAGACATCCAATATGGTCACCATAGTGGCCATCTTGAAAATTTTGTTATTGCTATGCCTACTGAATGGATGATCATATCAACATGGGGTTTTCACTGAAAGACTTTTTATGTCTAGTTGGTCCTAAACGAAAATGACATCCAATATGGCTACCATGACAGCCATATTGAAAATCTTGTTTTAGTTACTCCTCCTGAATGGAAAGTCATATCAGCATTGGGTTTTCACCAGAAGTCTTCTTATGCTGTCTAGTTGGTCCTAAATGAAAATGGTGCCACCTGAACATCTTAATGGCCACCATAGTGGCCATCTTGGAAATCTTGTTACTGCTACTCCATCTGAATGAAACAAATATATTTGAGAACATTTGACCAAATGCGAATGCCGATATTCATTTCGTTAAAGAAAAGTAACTGTAAGTTAACCAACTTCGGCATTCCTCAGCTTCTTTTGCCCTTCAACCAACTGAAATGGCACCCAACAGATTTTGAAAAACTCATCCACTTGATTGTACTTGGATATACTGCAGTAAGCAAAAAGGCATTACAGTAAGTATAGTACGACTAAAGCAATTAGACTCTAATCTGTGCAACAGTATCAATATGGACTGCCAAGTATGTGAGATATTCTTGAAAATTTGGCCTCTACCGGTAGTTCCGGGGTTGACTGACCCTGGAAAATGCTGCACAGCACTGCTTGTTCAAGCAGTATGATGTTGACCCGCCACCATCATGCATATGAGGGTCAACGTCTTACATTGTAGGTCTAGGGTCTAAAGGTCAGAGGTCATGGTCATAGTAAGTCTAATAAGAAAATAATCGTTTCAGCACATTAAGTTTAACCAAGACTGCATACCTTGATGTAAGGTTGAAGCCATTGAGATCCATTGGTCAATAATACATGAGAAGGCATACAATGTGTTGTTCATGGTACTCTTTTTATATATGGAAAAGTTATGTCATAGAATCACAATCCAAATCAGCAACATTATGTTGGAATATGAAGTTTTGCAGGGCTTGGTTAGAGACTTAATAGTAAGTGTGCAAGGGCATATGTTTTGCAAAGGGATATTGTTGTTCATGGAAAATTCAAAGTTGGGGCTATAGACACAGTGTGGGACTGTGATTATCAATCTAGTGACAATACACACACACTGTGGGACTCATTATCAATCTACTGATGATAAGCATACAGTGTGGGATTGTGATTATTAATCTAGGGACAAGAGACACACAGTGTGGGACTGTGATTATCTATCTAGGTCAATACACACACACACTATGGGACTCATTATCAATCTAGTGGTAATAGGCATACAGTGTAGGACTGTGATTATCAATCTCGGGACAATAGACACAGTGTGGGACTGTGATTATCAATCTAGGGACAATACACACACACACTGTAGGACTCATCAATCTAGTGATGATAGCATACAGTGTGGGATTGTGATTATCAATCTAGGGACAATAGTCACACAGTGTGGGACTGTGGGTATCTTGTGTTCTGTTCTCTTTCACACTGGAAGGTAACTTTTAATTTCATGGTGTAGGAAACTTGCAAGGTAGTTGGAAAAATGCACCTCGTCTGTTAAAAGCCAAAGACATTGAAATTTGTTCTGCTGTTTGCATAAAAGCTGACTAAAATAATGAAGTCAAGACAGAAGTTGGTTATGATTATTTCTCATTTGGTTGAGTAGATGGTCATTAAATATGTTTGTGAACATGTTGACCTCAACATTATGCCCTTACAGGTTTTCAAGGAGATTTAGAATCAAAGCATATCCATTTTAGCCCAGAGTTATGATATTCAAATGAATCATTTTCCTCATTCCTATGTATACATGAATTAGTTTCCCCACATGATAAATTCTTTTGGGAGAGTGCATTTGATAACACTACATCACATTAGGTCCTCATTCACACCTTCTCTCTTTCTAGTAGGGGTGAAACGATTCATCGATATATCGATGCATCGATACTTTTGCCATATCGATACACGTATCGATACAAGAGGTGAAGAATCAAAGCAAAACGATATCTACCCTATATAAGTTACTTTAATCTTCAGCAGTCATGAATAATTATTAGTCGTTTACCTTCTTATTCATTAAAGTGAGAATCGATAATGTATCGTAGGCTGTGTATCGTGAATCGTATCGATACGTGGCACATGTGTATTGTGTCACCCCTACTTTCTAGCTGTTTAAATATCATTAAGGCCAATTTAACTGGTGTTAAAAACAATTGAAATTTACAACAAAGTTTATAATGTAAACTGAAATTTTTCAAGCCATTTTCACCCAGTATTAAAAATTTTAAGAACAAAATAGAATTTTAATCCTAAATCCATACTGATAATCTGCATCATGTTAATGACCGCTTCCCTAAAAGATACAAGAGAACAATAGAATCCATCATATGAACTGGTGTTGGATATCCCACCCAAGTGTCAGACTTTGTCCATCCATTAGCACAAAGTACACCTCTTAAACTACTTGGAGGATTGCCATAAAACTTTAGACACACATTCATCCCAGGGCTTGGTTGGTCCTAAATGAAAATGGTGCTGCTCAAACATCCAATATGGCCTCCATAGCAGCCATCTTGAAAATCTTTTTAACACTACTCCTCCTGAATAGATGGTCTTATCAACTTGGGGTATTCATTGAAAGACTTATTATGATGTCCAGTTGGTCATATATCAACATGGTGCCAGTCTAACATCCAATATGGTCTTCACAATGGCCATCTTGAAAATCTTGCTATTGCTCCTTGTGAATGGATGGTCATATCAACATGGGGTTTTCACGAAAAGACTTCTTATGATGGCTAGTTGGTCATTATGACTGCCACAGTGGCCATTTTGAAATACTGTTATCGCTACTCCTGCGTAGGTATCACTAAGCAGTATTTGGCTATATCTGCCATCAAGAATGTACCCTTACTTTGAAGCCACCATTTATCAATGAAAATTTTGCTTCTTCTGACCTCCAACATGTTATCAAATTGGCCATCTTGAAAATTGTATTATGACTACTACTATTGGATGAATGGTGGCAGGGACATGGAGTTTTCACTCAAATACTTCTTGTAATATTTAATTGGTTCTGAATGAATATGATACAGATCTGACCACCAACATATCTGAACTTTTGTGAAGGAAACTTTTTTTTAAGGAGTTTTGAAAATCAGACCTAAGTGACATTGGGATCAAGTCCAAGGTCCTTGCTTGCATTATTGTACTTCATTGAACTTACAAACTTATCGATGTACAAGAGAATTTTGACCATTTAGATGTATTACAATGAACAAGTTCATAGTCAGCACTCTGACATTGATTTTCAGGTCAAAGATCTTGACTCGGGTTTTTAGCTGTACTGGCTTGTGAGCATGATAACACAAACAAGTACAAATGCATTTTTATCAAATCCAGTTTGTGGATAAATGATGAATACATTGACTGATGCCACTTTAATCACTTTGTTTTTTTCTACAAAAATATTTAATTATAGATTTACCAAACTTAACATGTGTGTATATCTTGACATTGTCTGAGACAAGTTCAGTGATTTTCTATCCATGATGTCAGTTTCAAGGTCAAAGGCATGACAACAGATTTTTATACTGCACTTACAGGTATTTTGTGACATATCAACTCAGATATGTAAGAAAATATATTTGTTACCATATTTTATAGTGATACCCCACTATAACATGCTTTGTAATAACACTAATTCAGATATAACAACCTCTTCAGTAATTTATCCCGACTGAATTTTTCATTACTAAAAGTTTTGTTGCCAAAGTAAATGAGAGTTTGATTTCTTAATCAGGTGAGATGTGTTGTATTCTTGAAGAAAAAAGTTTGTCTTTCTTTAAATAAATAAAGATGTTAAAAGTTTTTATTTGTGAATGTTCATTGCAGATATGTCAATAGTCCATCACTGCACATTCTTATTAGCTTGGTTTTTTTAAAGATGTCACAACTATTCTCCTTGGCCAAGTTGACATGTCTTAAGAACTTTTTGTGTTTCTAATGTTAATCAGTATTTGATTGATTCTATATAATTTGTGTCTGTTGTAGCCCCCCCTGCACCCCAACCAGCAGGCATTATGAACAATGGAGCCAAGGATGTGACCAAGGACTTACAAAAGCTTCAGCAACAGCTGCAGGACATCAAAGACCAGGTAAGTGGTCCATTCCTAGTACAAGTACCATATATACACATGTAAAAGCTGATACCAACTGTAACTGCTATGAACCAGATCTGATGTTGCATAATGCGCCAGCATTTCTGGGTCTACGCAGTTTGTAAGGACTAATCAGTAGAGCAAACAACATAGATCTGGGTCTATGTTGTTTGCATTTGGACCTCGCTTATACGCAAGTATATATGGTAACCTAGAATACATAAACAATTTTGATTATAATGTGAATTCTTTATTTTGTGCTGCATACCAATTTTCTGTGATTTCATGGTTGCTACAAACCAAAAATTCCAAAACCCGATGAAAGGTTTCCACCATTACAGACAACAGGCATTCCAGGCTTGTTGACAAATGCAAGTACCCACAAAAGGATTATATTTAATAGTCCATTAAAATTGATACTGACCAGAATAATGAAATTATAGTATAAGGTGGATTATTAGAATCCTTTATATGCATTGGTTTAAGATGGAAAATTCCAATCAAGGGTCAGAATTTTGAGAGATGGTTTGTTGTCTGTCGTCAGTTGTCCATTAGCACAAATTTGTTTTCGCTACTCCTCCTAAACTACTTGTAGGATTGCCATGAAACTTTACGTACACATTCATCCCAAAGTCTAGTTTGTTCTAAATGGTGCCTCTTGGACATTCAAAATGGCTCAGTTGGTACAGCATCAGACTTGTAAATCAAGGGTCAGTGTTTGATACCTGTCCAGGCCAGCCAAGGTTGGCTGCCTTGGTGTGTCCTTGGGAAAGGCACTTAGGTCTCATTTCCTTGGCATGATATAACCAATAATCTGTTAAAAGGGCCATTAAAAAACAAAAACATGGGGCTTTTCACCAGAAGACTTCTTATGATATCTAGTTGGACCTAAATGAAAATGGGGCTGATCTGACCTCCAGTATGACCACCACAACAGTCATCATGAAAATCTTGTTATCACTACTCCTCCTGGATAGATGGACATATCAACATGGGGTTTTCACCAAAAGACTTTTTATGATGTCAGGTTGGTTGTAAATGAAAATTGTGCTGATCAGACACATTCAATATGGATACCATGGCAGCCATCATGAAAATCTTGTTATAGCTACTCCTCTTAAATAGAAAGGGGTTTTCACCCAAAGAATTCTTATGGTGTATAGATGGACGTAAATGAAAATTATACCAATCTAACATCCAATATGGCCATCATCTTGAAAACCTTGTTATTGCTTCTCCAGAATGGATTGTCATATCAACATAGTGTTTTCACCAAAAGACTTCTTGTGATGTATAGTTGGTCCCAAATGAAAATGGTGCATATCTTACATCCAGTATATGGCCACCATAGTGGTCATCTAGAAAATCTTTTTTTTGCTGCTAAGACAATTCATTCTGCAACATGTTCACTCAAACTGTTTGACCTTGGGGTCAAGGTCATACAATGTATGGCAATGCTTTAATTGTGGACTCCCCATGCAGGTTCTTACCTTGTCTTTACTACAAGCCATGTATCTTTTGAGGCTGTACAAATAGGGGCCACATGCCACATACATGTAGTACAATTTCACTCTTTACAAATCGTCAAAGTCAATGTTTAAGCAGAAAAGAGCTAAGTGTCATGTGGTTCCATATATCAGTAAATATTTATTAGCTTTTTTCATGCAACTTGGTTTCTTCTTCTAGAATGAATTTTTCCCATTGCTTCCTTATGCACTTGTGAAAGAAGGCTCTAAATGCTTTTTGTGCAGAAAGAATTCTAGCAATATATTTTTTATGTAACTGTGCAAGAAGGTACCATGTGCCACGTGGAGCCATATTAGATACTACATGATTCTTTTTGCTTGATGTTCTGATAAATAGAGGTGACAAGTACAAAATTTAAATTAACAAGGAATTATATTTAATATAACTGTGTAACATTTAATAGGGGTTAATTAAGGAATTATCCATTTATCATTCCGATTTGGAACTAAAATCTGTAAAGTTAAATTTTGTGGCAGTGGTGAGCATTTAAACATAATCTTCTCAAAAGTACCAAATAGTCATATGGTACCTTACTGCATGGGGAGCTGTGGTAGCTCAGTTGATAGAGTATCAGACTCATAATCCCAGGGTTGCAGGTTTGATACCCACCCAGGCTAGCCAGATTGGCTGACTCAGTGTGTCCTTGGGAAAGGCACTTTGCTCCAATTTCCTTGGCATGATATAGCCAATAATGTGTTAAAAGTGACATTAAAACCAGCAATAACCTTACTGCACTATTAGGGTGATATATGTGACCCACAACAGAAGAAAACATCCCTTTGGACATAACATGGACCCTCTGATATTTTGTCTATTTCAAAAAGTGCAATTTTTCCTGAAATATAAAGCAGTTTATTTCTTACACAAAATTGTATGATTTAATTTGTCACCAATGATGTCATATATATATATATATATATATATATATATATATATATATATACAATCTGGTGTTGTACATATTTTCAGACCTGTTGCCCAGTGTGTATGGACCGACTGAGGAACATGATCTTTATGTGTGGACATGGTACATGCCAGATGTGTGGAGATCGAATGGATGAGTGTCCAATTTGCCGCAAGCCTGTGAAGAATAGGATCCTTCTGTATTAAATCACTTCACCCCATCATCATTCCATCATCATTTAGAAAAAAATCTGTCATTTATTTAACTACCAGATTGTATTTCTTTTTAACAAGTCATTTTGCAGATGAAAATGTACTCTATACTTGTAAAACTATGAAACCTAAATGTATAACTTTTCTGAATAATACAGTAGAATATCAGTTTTCTGGACATTGAATATCATGGCTGTGTTCAGTAAGAAACATACTGAATAATACAGTAGAATATCAGTTTTCTGGACATTGAATATCATGGCTGTGTCCAGTAAGAAACATACTGAATAATACAGTAGGATATCAGTTTTCTGGACATTGAATATCATGGCTGTGTCCAGTAAGAAACATACTGAATAATACAGTAGGATATCAGTTTTCTTGACATTGATTATCATGGCTGTGTCCAGTAAGAAACACACTGAATAATACAGTAGGATATCAGTTTTCTGGACATTGATTATCATCGCTGTGTTCTTGCATCTGATTGGCTGAACTTGTAAATACTTTAGTGACTTTATTTTTGATCAGATTTTTATCAGACTTGGTAAATAGGCTTACATCATCAAGATATCTATTCAGTTTTATTATGAGTAAGATCTATGCATGGTAATGAGATGAACTTGCATCTGATTGGCTGAGAGACTATTTCAGACTTTATTTTAATCAGACTTGGGAAATAGGCACATATCATCAAGATGTTTGATGAGTTTATTATGAGCAAGATCTATGCATATTTAAGAGGTGACCTTGCATCTGATTGGCTGATGTTTTTTACCACTATAAGACTATCTTTTTTTATAGGGTTTTGATAAAACTTGGTAATTAGGCTTAAATCACCAAGATCTTGGTTGAGTATCATGATCCATATTTACTAATGATTTTGCTGCTAATTGTTAATAATCCTGCATCTGATTGGCAAAGTTTGTCAACACTCTAGCTGATATGTTTCTGATCAGAATTTGATCAAACTTGTTAAATAGTCTTATATTATCAAGAGTTTGATTATGAGCAAGATCCACATATATTTATGAGGTAATCTTGTATCTTATTGACAGAGCTTGCTGCCGCTATAGGGACTGAATTTTCAGTCAGATAATGTGGTATCACTAATTTTCATGGGGTACCAATATTTGTGGATTTTGTTGTTGCCCAGAACCATGAATTTAAAGACCCAACAAAAATTAGCCACATATGATAGAGAAGACCCCCTCACCCCTTCATTTTTTTACTGTTTCATTCCTAGAGATCAACAAAGCTATTTAATAAATCAATAAAATTTCTGTAATCTGGTAACAAATATTAGCTTTTTAGATATGTTTGTTTTATTTTAACCCTTTAAAAAAATGAATCGTAAAGCATTTTATATTGTTTCAATGCACACGTACCTATATGGTATCCGGTAGCTGTAATTTCCACTCACTGCCTATAATCAGTATGTTATGAGATAAGTAAGGATAGAGAGAAATGAGAAAAAGCATAAGGTATTCAAATGCTTTTATTACTGAAAATGAAAGAAATAATAAGAAGTGATAAATGAAAATTAGATTTAATACCTATTCAAATTGATTCTTCATTCAAGTGAAACTGTTATCAAAATTTTTTAATCCTTGTGAAAGCTCATCTCATTTAATTCATGCATGCCTAATTGCAATGAACAATATGACTGTAAATTTCTAAAATTATTGCTTGAAGCACAATTACTAATGAAACACTGTGTATATGCACTAGTTACCACAAAATAATCCTGAAATTGTTGAATTAAATATGTCCAGTATTCTCAAAGCCACAGATAATTAGGTCCGATCTTTCACACATTTTAATATGAGCCGCAATTATCCATTCAGCATAAATCGGCTTGAATGACGAGGGTTTAAGTAACAGTCTAGTGGTTGAAGTTGGTTTGTACATGAGACAGGGTCAAACAAAGGAGTGATTCCATTGTTTTTCATTTTAGTTAGCATCTTCACACTTTGATGACTGTGAACACATAAAATGTTGACACTGCTTTCTAATTGCATTGGGCAAGGGGCAGCTCATCATGTGTTTGGTTCACATGTGGAATGATGACATTATCCAGACTGACTGGGATCTAAGTTGAATTTTACCACTCTTAATGCCATGGTCTTCAGAAAGTAATTGGTGGTGCAACTTTATGGACAGTGTTTTAAGGAAGAGATTTTACACATATACTTTAATAACCATTGGCTCCCGTTGATGTTGAGTATAAGAGATTTATCTTGACCGGTGTTTGATTTGTGCTCATACGGGTGGTAGTATTGTTTTAACTATTGAAGCTGCCATTGTTTGTTGTTGTCATAGTTTTGTTCTTTTGTACTCTTTTTTTTTTTTTTGTATTTGTAGAGGTTAATCCATGAAATTAAATATGTACAAATATACACACCTTGACAGGCAAAACCACTAATTTAAGTACCCAACAAAATGTTTTTTTTTTTTACAAAACCACAACAATTGAGACCCTCGAAAATAAATGATACTACAGTATTACTCCAACTTGGTATATAAGGTTATATCATCATTGTCTTTGATGGCTTTTATAGTAAGTGAGATCTCTGCATATTAATGAGATGATCTTGCATCTGATTGGCTGAGCCTGTTACCTCTCTTGATCTGGAGACTATATTTCTCATCCAGTTTTGATAAATCTTGGTAAGTTTATATCATCATGATCTTGGATGAGTTCAGTTATGAGCAAGAGAATATATTAATGAATTATGTCTTTATCTTGAGAAATAATTCTTTTCAGAGTAAATTAGGTAAAATTGACATGATGTAAAGTTTGGAAGATAGTTCACATAGAGTTGTGTTCTTACAATACTACATAAGCCTGTATGAAATGGTCAACTGTTAAGTTATTTAAGACATGTGAGTGATATTGGGCCCACTTTAGCCTCTTGTTTAATGAGAGGTCACAATCACAGTTTGTTAATGTCTTGAAGTTTGACGTATCTGATTTCATACTTTCATTGTCATCTATTGCCATGACCATCACTTTGTACATTTTCAAAATGCATTTTAAACCTTAAATGATCTGACATCATGTAAAGAGTGTATCATATATAGAGGATCTTACATTAGTGCTCATTTCAAATTAAATTTATTAAAAGAGTTAAATAAAATTAAAAGCATGATGCAACAATGTTGTTATGTTGAAAATTCCTTTGTATCACATTTTTCCACGGTGATGTTGTATTGCCCAAAGGAATTATTTTCACACTGCACCTTGTTGTTCAAAAGATTTAAAATATTTGACGACTTTCATAAACTTCAGTTGGAATGAGCACAAATGTGAGATTCTTTTCATCACATGATGAAAAATTCCAATTTTATTTGACAAAAAATGCAGATTCGTGCAGTGAATTGACTTTGAAATATATTTTAATGCCTCATTTGTTATGCCTTTACGTAACATTACACCATGATGTTATTTGTAAGGTGTTATTATATGTGTTACATACATAAGACTTATTTGTATATTTACCTAAATAACACAGTAGTATTATAAATTGTAATAAAACAACTTCAATAGCTTAAGTGTTGGACAGTTTATGTACATATATGTATATTTTGTTCTCAGAGCCTTGTAGCAATTTATTTTGATGGTAGAAGGACCTTAAATCATAATTTTCTAGTGTACATTGAAAATATGTTTAATTTAATAAGTTTATTCACAAAACAATTAAATGCTAACACATATTGTTCATTACATTAGACCTAAAAGAAAAATAGCTTTGTGTTCAGTTTCCCGACCAACCCTGTTTTTGCCTGTCAACCCTAGAAATGTTTCCAACCATAAAAGAAAAAAAGGGATTTTCTGAATGTTGTGACCAGTGTGGATTTAATTTCATTCATAGGCAACAGTATTAGACATTACACTCATTAAGATGCTTACTGTTTTTTCAAATTTTTTAAGCACCTAGTTGACATAGAGTTGGCTTCAAACTTACAGCAAGTGATATGAAACAAATGCAAATTATATTTCATAATTATAAAGAGAGTGTATATCTAAAGATTGTGTAACATTGTATTGTTGATACTAACAAGGTCTTTTCAAACGAATAAAATTACCGTATATACTCGTGTATAATCTGATACCAACTGCAAACTGCATAGACCCAGATCTGCCATTGCATAATGTGCCGGCACATCTGGGTCTATGCAGTTTGTAAAGACTAATTAGTAGAACAAACAACATAGGCCCTGATTTGCTGGTGCATTATGCGACGGCAGATCAGGGTCTCTATTGTTTGCATTTGGACCCGGTATTTATGCGAGTATATACGGTAGATAATGCAACTATTGTTCACTTATGGTAAATGGAGGGGAGAAAATGCAGGGATTTGTGCCATGATTGGATGGGAGGGATTGATGGTGGAGTAGAGGGTAGGAGGGCTCTAGAAATAACACACTGAACCACTCTGCCTCGTACTTCACCACCAATCCCTTCTACTATGCCCATATCTGTCTGGAAAAAATCGGGGGGGGGGGGATATTTTTTCCAACTGACAAATCCAGTATTTTTTTAAGCATGAAACCAGAAACATGCATTTTACTCATTTAGGGCATATATTTCATTTTTTTCATGACATGACACTAGTCACATTGATTTATAAGTAACAGCTATGAATTATTACCTTTTATTATATTCTCTAAATCTATGCCCATGCATTATTCACTACTTTTCTCAATTGAACATGCCAAACTTTTGCACATACCATTGCCAACCATGTGATGTAGGACTACTTTTGTTTACAGAACACATGGCATCCAGAGACGCTGATGGCAGGGTAGTGAAAACAGACATATTTTAGATTTTATTAAAAAAAATTCAATGTGATGGCAATGTCAGCAGTATAGTGACCAATATGGATAATAGAGAGGATGTTGACTATTGACCAAATGACATTGCTTTTCAATATCACCGACAAGAAAATGAAATTGCAAAAATTGGTAGGAGTGCCACTTGAAAGTACAGAGACACATATTATGTACAATGTACAATTATTTTTGTACCAAAAACCAGAGATCCTACTTGAATGCAAAAGAACATGTGTAGATAATGGTAATGCATGATTGCGAACAGAAATGTAAGTACTTCATCAGCAAAATGAGAACAATTTGTAGTATCTTTTCACCACCATGAAAACTTTATCGGCAGTGCATGATCATAGCTTCACTTACATCACCACTGTTATATGACGTCACAGAGAAGTACTGTATATACTCCTAAGTTGAGTCCAATTGCAAACAACATAGATCCTGATCTGCTTTTGCATAATATGCAGGCAGATCAGGGTCTGTGTTGTTTGTTCTACTGATTACTCCTAACAAACAGCATAGACCCAGATCTGCTGGCACATTATGTGATGGCAGATCTGGATCTGTGCAGTTTGCAGTTGGACTTGACTTATCAGTGAGTACGTATGATAAAGAAGGAATGTGATTCATTCATTCTTAGAGAATTTATGATGGGCAATGATTTTAAATTCAGTCGTTTGAAGATGAAAAATTTAATTTGGAAGTCATAACATTAGCTTTATATTTCAGTGATGGTGTACAGAATAGTGTTTTTACTCTTTCATTTAGTTTAAAGTATATAATAGGTTATTGAATTTGTACGGAAAAATTTCATGTGGACTCATTGTTTTGTTGAGCTGACTTGCAAGCTTATTGGCCACTGCCAAAACAATTTGTCCACAAAGACATTTTTTAGTACAGATTTAATAACCCATATGTATGTAACACACAAACTCAACTACAAACAGCATAGACCCACATTTGCAGTAACATAATGTCCTGGCAGATCAGAGTCTTTGCTGTTTATTCAAATTATTTAGTGAACAATGTAGACCATGATCTGACACAGGCATGATCATTTTAGGTTGCATGCAGAATTTCACCCATACATTTTTCCTCAGTACACACTTTAGTCTTGCATTTAGGATTCATATTATTTTCATTACATTTTAATAATTGATTGCAGGAAATTACATTGACAGATCCAGACAAATAAGAGTTTCAAAAGAAAAAAAAAGTTTCTGTTTAACTGAGAGTCAGCAGACTAATTTTTCTATCAGATTGTATCTACTGGGGTAAACATTAGAAACTGTTAGCAGAATGATTTGTTGGACACTGATAAGAAGTGGAATAGTGAGGAACTTTAGTTTCTTTCATCTTCTCCTATTTACAGTTACAAGACAATATGATAAACTTGAACCGTTCAGGTATTTGACGTTCTTTAAATTTTTGTTGTGTCATACAAGAAATAAAACCACTGTTTGCAATTCATGTTACATTAGAACTCTTTTATCACTCTTGTCTGTTGCTACATATTTTGAGTGCACAATGGGATTTCTAGAATGTTCTTTAAGAAGGTTTTGCTTAGGATCAAAATTTCTGCAACAGGGAACCAAATGGGCCATGGTACATATATGCCATCTAGTTGGGTAGTACATGGGAACTTTCATTTGAGTGATTTCTTGACCTGGATGAACACAAATTAAAAGTTTTTAGGTAAAAAATAAGATATCCAGAAACAAGTCCTAGTAGAAGGAAACTTGTACAAGATATGTGATAGTGTGTCATTTACCAGCTTTACTTCCAAATCAAGGCCACTTGAGAATATTAAATGTTACATTCTATTGACAAACAACCTGTTTTGAATTTTTAAAAGTACTTGTGTGCATGATTGACATTTGCATAATCAAACTTGCTATAGTTTCACCCACATAGTTCACATGTTATGATATACCTAATAGTATTCAGTCAGCATAGAAAGAATTAGTTGATATTTTCATGCATATATCCTTACATTTGTTTTTCATTTTGTGAATATTTTTTTAATTTTTTCAATTCCACATATTGTAATGTGATTTGTACATGTTTTCTTCCATCTTTATACTGGGAAATATTGTTAGTGTATATACTCACTTATAAGCCGAGTCCAAATACAAACAACATAGACCCTGATCTGCCATCGCATAATGCACCGGCAGATCAGGGTCTATGTTGTTTGTTCTACTGATTAGTTCTTACAAACTGCATAGAGCCAGATCTGTCGGCGCATTATGCGTTGAATAATGTGCCGGCAGATCTGGGTCTATGCAGTTGGTATCGGATTATACGCGAGTATATATGGTAGTATGTGGCATCTTGATGTGTACAACACCAATTTACCAAAATCTTGGGAATAGGCTTGACATGCAGGTCATATCGAGCTTCTTGTTTGTAATTAGTTGATGCTTCAAACCATGAATTTAAAAACTCCTTGAAGAATGATCTATCAGTGAAAACCTTTCCATGTCAGACAAATTTACATAATTGAAGTATGACTAACATGTCCTTTTTTACTTAGAGGTATTTCAGCCCTCAAAGTCTGTGGCATGGCATCTACTGCCTGTTGCTAAGAATAGTTTGTATTTCTAATAATAAGGCACTTTATATATTTAGCTCATCTGGCCATTTCAAAGACAAGTCAGGATATGTAAATGGACATAATTCAAATTCTAATTCTCAGAGGAAATGGTTGTTCAGAGTTGTTGCATTTCAGGATATACCATATTTACTCACGTATAATCCGGGTCCAAATGCAAACAACATAGATCCTGATCTGCCGTCGCATAATGCACCGGCAGATCCGGGTCTATGTTGTTTGTTTTACTGATTAGTCCTTACAAACTGCAAAGACCCAGATCTGCTGGCGCATTATGCGACAACAGATATCTGGGTCTATGCAGTTTGCAGTTGGTATCACTTTTATGCGAGTATATACGGTAGTTGGACAGCTTCTGTGTAGCACTTCAAACAATACAGAAATCATTTCAGTAGGAAATGCTCATTAAAGGTAATTGCTTAAATATTTTCTCACATTTTTTAATCAATTCTCAATTAGGAGATAAAGAGAAGAAAAGACTTGAAATATTTATAATTAAGATTACATGTCTTTAGAGAGATATTGGTCTTTGCTTATGATCATAAAATAGGAACAAGATTATCAATATCTCAAAAGTTATGTTCATCCCTTTTAATCCTTTTTAATCTAGTATTACCTGAACTCTTCAAGTAATCTGTATTCTGATTAGATTGATTTGCAAAACCGTTAAAATTGATGACCAAAAATGTAAATTAATTCATAGTAATGCATTTCTCTGTTTTTATATATTGACCCTGCTGCAGTGAAACCTCTCAAAACCAAAAACCCTTGGAACCAAATTAAATGCTCAGTTTTGAGTTTTCGGTTTATTGAGCTTTTTCATTTTCAATATTGAATGTGTGATTCCCCCATGTACTGCACCCAGTATTAATGCCTGCAGTTATATCTACATCAGCCTAGATTACAAGAATGATTTTTTGTTTCTGCATTGAAAATCAGTTTAGTGTATCAACCTTTGAGAATAATAGTTTTCATCAGTTTTTAATTGGCAAAAATATCACTGGCAAAGCTATTTCTGAACAATTGACTGCCACATGCATAAAGCAAGTTTAAGTATTATGGGGTATATTTACATATAAAAATGATGTTTAGGACTGAAAATTCCTTTTCGTTTTTAGACTAGAGGGGTTTCAGTTTACTGGGGTTATTGTTATTATAATTAAAGAAGGAAAGTGTTGGGCCCAAGAAAATAGTTCAGTTTTAGAAGATTTCAGGGGTTGCAGTTACCTCAAAACTGTTTTCTCCTTGCCGTCAAAATGGTGCAGAAAATAAGCATTGTTTGCAAATTTATATAAATCTTACGCATGTTTTTCTTGTTATACATGGAAGCCTATGCTGGCTCTGTCTAGAAAAATCAATGCACCAATCAATGAAAAATTGGTGGATGCTGAGTTCTGATTGGTTCATCTTGCCTATGCATACCTCGTGCCTCAGACCTGCCATGTGACAGAATGGAAAAACAGTCACAACTTTGTACACTTTTTGATTTTTGTGGAGATAAATAAAAATAAAGGACTGAAAGTGTTGAGGATGAACAACAGGAAAATCAGGAAAGTGAATATGTTTACACTCTAAGTGATGAAGATGATAGTTCAAGCAGGGGCAATGAGTGCAATGAAATTGGTGCAACCAGCTCAAAGAAGAGAAAGTATTCTTTCATTGAGAACTGGAAAAAGACCCATCCATGGCTTGAAATAAGTGAGAAACAGGAGATGTTTTATACATGTAATTGATGTTTTTAAACTGGAAAGTGCTATTTCACTAGTGGATGTACAAACTTTTGAATGTCTACATTGGATCAACATGTGGAATTAACCTGCCATAAACAGGCTTTTAATGTGAAGCAGTGTTTGCATGTTACATACAGGTGGCAGCCTAATTTTTATCTCGATACAATCTTAATTTCCAGAAAGTTTTTCATAATGAACACTGCACCCCCTACCTCACTTTATTGTACCCCTTTTTCTAGAGGCAAAGGGAGCACATGGTTAGAAGTTTAAATGTAACCCTGGATTTTAGTTTGATTAGGTTTTGCTCTTAACAGGTTTCACTGTAGTTCATTTTATCAATATACCATTTTTGCAATAAAATTTGCAAAGCAAAAAAAAAAATGAGATTGGAATATGTATCAGTGGCGATACTATAAATTAGGAACTTTTTTTAGAGCCGACATTGGAATTTAATCAAGTATATCATAAGCATTAGTGGGAAACAAAATATAGCAGTCACTTTTCCTGTGGCGATGGCATCAACATCAACAGTTAAGGTTTTGATAAAGTTTTTCATATATTTCCTAAACCCCTAGATAGATTCTCATAATACTTTAATCATTAAGAAGCTAAGATAACTTATTCTGTGACACACATGCTCGCCTCTTTCACCTTGGAATCCAGGTCAAAGTCATATAAAATTTGCTTTATGGTTTTGGTGTAAGTTTTTTTCATTTGCTTATATTTTCTAGACTGTCTGATGGATTTTGTTCATGGTTAATATGAAATATTATGATGCTAAGACAAGTCATTCTGTGACATGCCCTATTGTCCACTTTGACCTTTGTGTCAAGGTCAGTCATGTAAAGTTTGTATGAAGGTTTTTGTTAAAGTTCTTTCAGTTATTTATATTTACTAAACCTCTCAATGGATTTTGTTTGTATATGGAATGAATTATTATGAAGCTAAGACAATTCATTGTTTGACATGTCCCCTTGCCACTTTTATCATGAAGTCAAGGTCTCAGAGAAATTTGGCATTAAGGTTTTGACATGTTTTTTATTTGTTTATATTTCCTAAACTCCCTTGAAGAATTTTGTTCATGCTTAGGGCATATATTTCCTAAACGCATCAAAGGATTTTGCTCATACTTTGGAGTAAATCATTTTGAAGGTAAGACAATTAATTCTGCAGCATGCTTACTTGCTCCTTTGACCTTAAGGTCAAGGTTATAGTCATAGAAACTTTGCATGAGGGTTTTGGTTATTTTTTTAAATTTGTTTATATTTCCTAAACCACTTGATGGGTTTTTAGCTCTACTGGTCATAGACCAGGAGAGCTCATGGAATGGTCTGTTGTCTGATGTCCATCATCTGTCCATCTGTTAGCACAAGTTTATTATTCTCACTCCTCCTAAACTACTTGGAGGATTGCCATGAAACTTTGCAAACACATCACGATGTCTAGTTGTTACTAAGTGAAAATAGTGTTGCTCATACATCCAAAATGACCATAACAGTGGCCATCTTGAAAATTGCTATTGCTACTACTCCTGAATGGATGCTCATATCAACATGTGGTTTTCACTAAAAGGCTTCTTATGATGTCTAGTTGGTCCTCAATGAAAATGGTGCCAGTCTGACATCCAGTATGGCCAGCATGGTAGCCAACTTGAAAATCTTGTTATTGCTACTCCTCCTCAACAGAAAGTCATATCAGCATGGGGTTTTCACCTGAAGATTTTGTTATGATTTCTAGTTGCTTATAAATGAAATGGGTGCTGCCTGGGCATCCAATATGGCCACCACAGTGCCATCTTGAAAAAAAACTTGCTATTGCTACTCCTCCTGAATGGATGGTTATATCAGCATAGGGTTTTCACTAAAAGACTTCTTATGATGTCTGGTTAGTCCTAAATGAAAATGGTGATGATCTGACATCCAATATGGCCACCACATCAGCCATCTTGAAAATCTTATTGCTATTCCTCCTGAATGAAAGTCATATCAGCAATGACTTTTCACTGGAAGATTTCTCATGGTATCTTGTTGGTCTTAAGGAAACATTGTGCTGATCTGATATCCAATATGGCTGTCACAGTGGCCATCCCATCTTGAAAATCTTGTCACTACTTCTTCTAGATGGAAAGTCATATCAACATTGAGTTTTCACCAGAAGACATCATATGATGTCATATTGGTACTAAATGAAAATGGTGCCAATCTGACATCCAGTGTGGCCATCGTGGCAGCTATCTTGAAACTCGTGTTATTGCTACTCATGCTAAATGGAAAGTCATATCGACATGGGATTTTCAACGGAAGATTGATTGTGATATCTAGTTGGTCCTGAATGAAAATAATGCTGATCTGACCTCAAATATGCCTGCCACAATGAACACATTGAATATCTTGTCTCTAATTCTCCTGAATGGACGGTCATATCACTGCAGTGTGGGGTTTTCACCAAAAGTCTTTGGATGATATCTAGTTTATCATAAATGAGAATGGTGCCAATCTTACAGCCAGTATGGCTGCCACAATGGATAATTTGAAAAAAGATTTTATATAAAAAAATATCAGTGATGGTTTCAACACTAAGCAGTTTAAAAGAAGAATGGTCTTATCTTGAATCCATGGAAATTATTTTTTGAGGGACTCGTGTTTCATACTAGTGAAGCAAAGACAATTCAATCTTTGACATGCTCGATCATCCTTGTGACCTTGGGGTCAAGGTCATTTGTTCTGCAGCAGTGCTTTAATCATGGGCTTGACAAGCAGGCCCTGGCCTTGTTGTAACTTCCTGTCTTGCTCAGTGTAGCTGGTATGTTCATGCTATACATATAGAAGTTAACAGGGGCATTTTGTACAGTTGAGTGTTATAACAATTGCAAAGAGTTATCATTGTATCATGTTATTTTAAATCAATTCATATTTTGCCATTACTATTTCTTTTTTTTGTGATCATGTGTCTTTGGACACTTTTGTAAATACATTAATTTGTGATAGACAAACTACATGTCATTTTTCCAAGTTGTTGCATTAGTAATGATGAGACCCAAATTCACATTTGAGATGCAACAAATTTATGAATATATAAATCTCGTTTGAAATTAAAGCAATTTACTTTTTATTTAGCAAATTTAATGAAATGGATGATGCAGGATTATGAGTATATGACATGCAATTTGATATGTTCATATTGTTGAAGATATTACAACACATTTTATAAAATAATTTGTTTGCTTGTAATTTGCTGAATAATTAGATACTTCAGAAACTTGTTTCAGTGTAAAAGTATTATACATCCTACTGAAATGTATACTGTAAGTTTGAAACAGTATCATGCAGATCTGTTCAAGAAATTCATACTTCATGTGTTTTATAGGCTGTCAACTACATTTATGCTTGTAAAATAAAAACCTGAATGATCTTTGGAACAGTCTGATCTGTGACAAAAATGGCAGTTATGTAACAAATTACTTCTCATCATATTTACTTGCTCAGAGTTCTAATATATTTTAAAGTTGTTTGGGACAAATTATATCCTGCCTTTCAATCAGTGTAAAATTAAAACGACAGAGATTGTAACACAAGAATTTTGGTAACTTTTTTGTAAGGATGGTGATCATCACAAAACCGGTCTGCTGTAAATCATAATATATCTGCATCAGTAAATTTTCATAATATTATTAAAGTCATCCATATTTGGGACATGAAATTTTTGAAAATTGTTCTCAGCTATCAGAGACATTTATAACTCTGTTGCTAGTAGATGTAATGTGTATGAAATTTTTCACCCATGTGATATACTCATTCAATTTTAAATGATTCATGTATCTGACATTTTTTTTATTTATGGTCATGAAGTAAATTGCAAGCTCCCAGACTGCACAGATATTAAACTTCTGACTTGTACTTTCTGTAATCAGTGTCCTATAGAAGCTTAAGGGTTGGAGACATGTGGTGCTAGCAGCTAGTCAGCACATGACAATAAAGGGGAAATATACCTTATAATATTGCTCTAGTTTTGACAGCAGAATTGAAGTATCAAATACATCAAAATCAGTTTTGGTTCAGTCTCCTTGTTAACTTATATTAAATATTTATCCATGTCTGCATGCTTTGAATAGGTGTGTTTTCAGTGTTATACTGCACTTGTTTGAAAAACTACAACTGTGACGAAATTTAATAAACATGTATACTGACAAAAAGTTTTGTCATTTGTTATGTATGTGAATTATCCATGTTGTAGCTCGTTTTATTCAGCGCATAAAATACAAAGACATCAAAAAAGAATTTGGTTATCTTATTATTTCACACAATATGTTATCATACAACATCATTTACTGTGTATTCACTATTTTTCAGTTATAAATTTTCATGGATTTTGTGGTTGATGCAAACCAAAAATGTAAACATCTTGATTTTATTCATGTCTGTACGTCCAGCTGTCTGTTTCTCCATACCAAAAGCTTGTTAGTCATAAAAACTACTCAACACATACAAATAAAATTGGGCAGGCATTTTTGTATCTATATGTAGAAGACCTGGTTAGGTTTTCAGGTCATTACAAATCTTCTGGTTGTTACACATTTTTGTTACTTGTGGGACATTAATTTTTTTTTTAATGAAAACCTTGTAAGCACACTTAAGCAGAAACAGTCAAGATAGGCACAAAAGAATTTGGTTGGCATTGAATTTTTTTAATTTTTGGGTCTGCAGTGGCAGCATGTGTTTTATAAACACAAATCTAATGGCAGATGATATTTATTTCATTTTTTAGGTAATCTGCAGGAAAGTGCTCCAGAGCTTATGTAATACCTTCCATCTTATATTCTTTTCACATTTAGGATTTACAAATGTACAACTTATTGTATATGCTTACATCAGTTTCTCAAATGATGTTGCTTGTAGAGTCATTAAACTAAATATGTGCATACAGCCTGAAAAGTACTACACATTACTTTTTAAATTAATTTTTGGCCAGATTGCAAAGCAGTTGTGGCTTTAATATGGATTGATGCCTGTCCATCCAACTGCAAGGCTAGAGTTTGCATTATAGTTCGATTTTTCAGAAACTATTGCTTGTAGAGTCATATAGGTTGGTATATAGATGTTTAAATCTGAGGAACTAAAAATTCTGCAAAGATTAGGACCATATGAATACAAATAAATTTACATTATTCATGATTTTCAGTCTGGCCATACCACCATTAGTGGTTTTCTTGTTGGTTTCTTGCATAAAGGTGTGACACAGTCCAGGCTCTACCACCTTGCCTAATGTCTTCATCAGTCTTGTTCATCACAGAAGTTTATAACTACAAACTTCCTGTGCCAATACTGTAACTTTTATTATTTTAGCTCTGTTACAGCTATATTCCCTCACAAGATGGTTAAATTCAGGTAATGACAAGACATGATTTTATGACTGTAATAATGAATAATAATAATAAATATTTTGCATAGCAATGCCAGAGACAAGGACAAAAAAGGAGGGGGGGGCAGGATACAAAGGGTGCCTATATTTAATGGGCATACAGGCTGGAAAGTAAAGAAACTTGGATGTCTTCCAAAATGCTGTTCTTTATGCATGGATCTCATGATGTATGCAAATTGACAAAATGGTCAGCATGACACATGCAACTCAGTACAGCTCATTCACAACAAGAAGACGGGAGTAATTTATATCCCTTTCCCAACCAAAATGTCCGTTAGGAGACAGAAGCGTTGGTCAAAGATTTCATATATGGAAAGTACTGTTTATGCACAACACAAATACAGATGTATACGAGGAAAGGTTCAATATATGCATTGTAAGAAATTAAAGGTTACATGAGTATATGCATTCTCTCTCTCGATTCAACAATTCAACTACATCAAAAATGTATAACTACAATAACATAAATACTTAAACAAATAAAATATTTGGCTCTCTCTGTGGGGGCTACTCATGGGCTAGAATCTGAATGAAACACTATACGAGACTATGATGATTCCCAATTGGTGCTAGGCTGATCCCAGCATTAGAGTGTATTCTGGGCTGATCTCAGCATAAGTAGACTGTGCTAGGCTGATCCCAGCTCAAGTAACATCTGTGCTAGGCTGATCCCAGCATTTGAGTGTATTCTAGGCTGATCCCAGATTAAGTGGGCTATGTGCTTAGTCATTCAGGTGTATTCTGGGCTGATCCCAGCTCCGGTAGAATCTGTACTAGGCTGATCCCAGCATTTAGTGTATTCTGGGCTGATCCCAGCATAAGTAGACTGCTAGGCTGATCCCAGCTCGAGTAACATTTGTGCTAGGCTGATCCCAGCATTCGAGTGTATTCTGGGCTGATCCCAGATTAAGTAGGCTATGTGCTAGGCTGATCCCAGCATAGTAGTGTATTGCTAGGCTGATCCCAGCATTCGAGTGTATTCTGGGCTGATCCCAGATTAAGTAGGCTATGTGCTAGGCTGATCCCAGCATAGTGTATTCTGGGCTGATCCCATCTTAAGTAAATCTAAGCTAGGCCGATCCCCGCATAGGAGTGTATTCTGGGTTGATCCCAGATTAGTGGAATAGAGCTAGGCTGATCCCTGCATGAAGAAAGTATTCTGATTTTTTTTGTCTATTTAAACCTGTATGAGAAATGTATTAAACAGGCATGGCCTTTATGTTTTTAGTATAGTTGATGAGTATCCGATTGGGGGAAAATACCGATTGGGAGAAAATACACCCTAGCCCATGGCACCCCCATGAGAAAATAATGAAGCAAAAGTAACGAAAATACAAGGGGCACACCCCACCCTGTAGGCACCAATGGGAGGTGTCAGGGGTGGTGGCGGGCCAGCATAAATCTATAAGACTAGTTGGATGCCGAGACCGCGTGCTCAATGTCTGTACCTTGGAACATCCAGAGAAGTGACCGACCATGGTACTCTATATGATCATGTGATGCTACATCCAGACCATCTACTTTGGTTGGCCATATTGAATTCAGCTGCCAATGCTAACCAATAGGAAGGGTTCTGATCATGCACACCATATGTGATCCTCCAACAAACCCCATGTAGACAGCACGTGTAAGGGGCTAATAATAGCTTCTTACACAAGTCCCAGTCTGCCTACCAATTTCAAGGTACATGTACAAACCCGCCTATACAAGTGTTAGCTTACGACTAAGCAATATAATCCTACATCACATCAGCCTGCCACACCACCAATACCTCCATTAATTGTCATTATCGTGATAAAGCTCATTATAAGACTGGCAATATGTACATAAAATAAATCAAGATCATCCAGTTGTGCATAAACAAAAATTAAGTAATTATCATTGTATGCACAACACAAATACAGATGTATACGAGGAAAGGTTTAATATATGCATTGTAAGAAATTAAAGGTTACATGAGTATATGCATTCTCTCTCTCGATTCAACAATTCAACTACATCAAAAATGTATAACTACAATAACATAAATACTTAAACAAATAAAATATTTGGCTCTCTCTGTGGGGGCTACTCATGGGCTAGAATCTGAATGAAACACTATACGAGACTATGATGATTCCCAATTGGTGCTAGGCTGATCCCAGCATTAGAGTGTATTCTGGGCTGATCCCAGCATAAGTAGACTGTGCTAGGCTGATCCCAGCTCAAGTAACATCTGTGCTAGGCTGATCCCAGCATTTGAGTGTATTCTAGGCTGATCCCAGATTAAGTGGGCTATGTGCTTAGTCATTCAGGTGTATTCTGGGCTGATCCCAGCTCCGGTAGAATCTGTACTAGGCTGATCCCAGCATTTAGTGTATTCTGGGCTGATCCCAGCATAAGTAGACTGCTAGGCTGATCCCAGCTCGAGTAACATTTGTGCTAGGCTGATCCCAGCATTCGAGTGTATTCTGGGCTGATCCCAGATTAAGTAGGCTATGTGCTAGGTTGATCCCAGCATAGTAGTGTATTGCTAGGCTGATCCCAGCATTCGAGTGTATTCTGGGCTGATCCCAGATTAAGTAGGCTATGTGCTAGGCTGATCCCAGCATAGTGTATTCTGGGCTGATCCCATCTTAAGTAAATCTAAGCTAGGCTGATCCCCGCATAGGAGTGTATTCTGGGTTGATCCCAGATTAGTGGAATAGAGCTAGGCTGATCCCAGCATGAAGAAAGTATTCTGATTTTTTTTGTCTATTTAAACCTGTATGAGAAATGTATTAAACAGGCATGGCCTTTATGTTTTTAGTATAGCAGATGAGTATCCGATTGGGGGAAAATACCAAAATGAATTTGATATAAAAATATATCAAATGAGAGCCCCCCAAGTACTGTTTAAACTTGCTTATAAGACAAGTATATCTGCCAACTGCATAGACCCAGATCTGCTGTAGCATAATACACCAGCAGATCTGGATCTTTGCAGTTTGTTAGGAGTAATCAGTATAACAAACAACATAGACCCGGATCTGCCGGTGTATTATGCTATGGCAAATCATGGTCTATGTTCTCTGCAGTTGGGCGACTTACAAGTGTATATATACAGTATGTATTTGCAAACTATACTGGGAAGTGATTGGCATCATGTGTGTGGGCAGTGCATTTTTGGTTTATGGGCTTCTGGTGGCTAATGCATTCCAGATATAACGTGGTACTACTATGGACCCCATGACCAAAATCATACCGATGTATAGTAATATGGATTGAAAGAAAACAAGATGAAATTTAGTCTTATATCTTCATTTACTTTTCACAACACCATTATTTAACAAATTTTAATAGTGACTGCAATACCACTGTTCGGTATATCAAACCTATTCTCAAATATTACAGTTCCATACATATTGCAGTTCTCAATACAACATGGTATGGTACATAACGTGATCGGTGGTTATGGATCCTGGCTACCGCATTATAATTAGGGAGAGCTGTATCACCTACGGTACTGAAAGAACTATAATAACATCAACATAAGTATCAGTTGTACAAGTTCTTGACTTTCATCTTATCAGCACTCACTGTGAAGAAGTAGGCTGCCACAAGTGTCATAGAAACAGCAGATTTCTTGAAAAGAATCAAATTCCTCCAAAAATAGTCCATTTCTTAAAAAGAATAGCGTTCCTCAGCAATTAGAGACTATAGTCCCAGTTTGAAAACAAATTTTGTGTTGAACAAAAGGATGGACAGAGAAACAGATAGAAACATTTCAAAAAAAAATTCCTCAAAAATAACCAATTTCTTCAAAAAGAATAGAATTCCTAAAATAAAAAAAATGGTGACTACTATACCAATTTGAAAACAAGTTTATATGGGACAGTTGGATGGAGAGACAAACAGATATAAACATTCTTTTGTAAATTCAAGTTTAGAATTGCTAATAACAAGAGGTACAGCTAGACTACAAGTCTGACAGGTGTACCATAAATATATCTTGAACAGTTTTGAAGTTATGCTTTGGAAAGGATATTTTAATATATTGATGGGAAGATGGACAAAAGCATTAAAAATATTGGAACTCAAGAATTTCAAAAAGCAATCACATCTTGGTCATGAATCTGATATCTATATAAAATGTCATAAGGATATATTTAACAGTTTTGTAATTTTGATCCAGAAACGAGAGTGTATATGATGGATCAGTGGACAGACGACAGAAAACAAGACATTGAAGCAGAGGATTTCTCAATACCATAAGGCACATATAGATTACTAGTCTGATATATATATACCAAGTGTTATAGGGATGTATTGAACAGTGTTGGTGTGTTGCTTCAAAAAAGAAAGTGTGAATGATAGATGGAGGGGTGGACAAACCAATGAACAAAACTATAAAAAAAAAAAAAGATATTTAAACCGAAGAATTCCTAATAGCAAAAGTCACATTTAGATCACTAGCTAGTATATGTATAAAGGTTCCAAGACACATCTTGAATGATTTTGGAGTTTTGCTCCAGAAACAAAAAGTGTGAATGAGAATGGATGGATTAACAAATGGATGAAACATTACAAATATTGAAACTGAAGAATTGTGAATAGCAAAAGGCACATCTACACAAATAGTCTAATATGTGTAGAATTTTTTTTAGAAATATCTTAAATAAATTTGGTGTGTACCATCCAGAAATGAAAGTGTGGATAATGGATAGATGGATGGATGGACAAATGGACAAAATCTTTAAAAATATTGAGATTGAAGAATTGTGAATAGCAGAAGGCACATCTCAATTTACTAGTCCATTAAAGGTACTGAGTTTCATAGACATATCTTGAACAGTTTTGGAGTTGTGCTTCAGAAATTAAAGTGTGATGGACAGATGGATGAATGGAACCCATTTCTATATTTCCTTTACAACTTTGTTAGGAGATTAAACATGTGATAGGCAAAAGTTAAGTGTGCATGCACTTGTCTGACCCAGTATCACTATCAGACAAGTTGAATAAGTTAACAAATTTGTTGATCAGGAAAGGCGGCTTTAGATTTTTACTAATTTTGTGGACATAGCATATTTGGAACATAACATTTTGGTCAATCTGTTATTGACTAATGTATACTGGTATATTTTGGCTAATGTAGACAAGTATGTCTTGACTAATGTATACTAGTATATCATGACTAATGTATACTAGTGTACCAAGACTAATGTATATGAGTATATCTTGACTAATGTATACTTGTATATCTTTACATCATACTAGTATATTTTGACTAATGTCCACTAGTATATATGGACTAATGTAATGATCTTTATCATAAAATGCAAATGAAAAATATTTTCACAAATTCTGTGTCCTTGCTAAATGTGTCAAAATGCTATGCCCCTGAAAACTTTGTGATTTGCAGTAATATGTGCAGATGAACTTTGCAATTTTTGTGAAACTGCCGTTTCTTAATTTAGATGTGTAGTACCACATAATGACTAATGACCTCATGCATTGTCATAACATCAAAACAAGGCAGAGGCATAATGACTGATGACCGAGGCAAGTAACTATACTCCATGACTTCATGCATTATGTCATAACATCATCCAAGGCACAGGCATAATGACTGAGGCAAATAACTATACTCCATGACTTTATGCATTATGTCATAACATCATCCAAGGCACAGGCATAATGACTGAGGCAACATTATGTTGTAACATCATCTAAGGCAAAGGCATAATGACTGAGGCAAGCAACTGCATTTCATGACCTCACGCATTATGTTGTAACATCATCCAAGGCAAAAAAACATAATGACAGCGACAAGCAATTATACTCCATGCCCTCACACATTATGTTGTAACATCATCCAAGGCACAGGCATAATTACTGAGGCAAGCAACTGTTCTTCATGACCCCATGCATTATGTTGTAACATCATCCAAGAAACAGGCATAACGACTGAGGCATTCAACTATACTCCATGATCTAAAACATTATGTTGCAATATTATCCAAGGAACAGGCATAATGACTGAGGCAAGCAACTATACTCCATGATCTAATACATTATGTTGTAACATTATCCAAGGCACAGGCATAATGATTGAGGCAAGCAACTATACTCCATGATCTAATACATTATGTTGTAACATTATCCAAGGCATAGGCATAATGACTGAGGCAAGCAACTATACTCCATAATCTAATACATTATGTTGTAACATTATCCAAGGCACAGGCATAATGACTGAGGCAAGCAACTATACTCCATGATCTAATACATTATGTTGTAACATTATCCAAGGCACAGGCATAATGACTGAGGCAAGCAACTATACTCCATGATCTAATACATTATGTTGTAACATTATCCAAGGCACAGGCATAATGATTGAGGCAAGCAACTATACTCCCTGATCCAATACATTATGTTGTAACATTATCCAAGGCACAGGTGTAATTACGGAGGCAAGCAACTATACTCCATGACTTTATGCATTATGTCATAACATCATCCAAGGCACAGGCATAATGACTGAGGCAAATAACTATACTCCATGACTTTATGCATTATGTCATAACATCATCCATGGCACAGGCATTATGACCGAGGCAAAGGCACAATGACTGAGGCAAGCAATTATACTCCATGACCTCACACATTATGTTGTAACATCATCTAAGGCAAGGCATAATGACTGAGGCAAGCAACTGTATTTCATGACCTCACACATTATGTTGTAACATCAACCAAGGCACAGGCATAATTACTGAGGTAAGCAACTGTATTTCATGACCTCACGTATTATGTTGTAACATCATCCAAGGCAAAAAAACATAATGACAGCGACAAGCAACTATACTCCATGCCTTCACACATTATGTTGTAACATCATCCAAGGCACAGGCATAATTACTGAGGCAAGCAACTGTTCTTCATGATCCCATGCATTATGTTGTAACATCATCCAAGAAACAGGCATAACGACTGAGGCATTCAACTATACTCCATGATCTAATACATTATGTTGCAATATTATCCAAGGAACAGGCATAATGACTGAGGCAAGCAACTATACTCCATGATCTAATACATTATGTTGTAACATTATCCAAGGCACAGGCATAATGATTGAGGCAAGCAACTATACTCCATGATCTAATACATTATGTTGTAACATTATCCAAGGCACAGGTGTAATTACGGAGGCAAGCAACTATATTCCATGACCTCATGCATTATGTTGTGATATCATCCAAGAAAAAGGCATAATGACCAAGGCAAGCAACTAAGACTCCAAAGTCATTTCACCACTTAGTTTTGCAGTTTATGGAATAAAATAAGTTCATCTGTACCCCTTTTATATGAAATTTAAGAACTCATTGAATAGCAATCTTTTGCTTACAAAGGATCATAGAAGATAGAAATTATTCATCTTGCATCATTAATTTCTCACAAGATAGCATTCATATAAGAATCTCTATATATCCTGTATGAAAACAATTTTTCAAAGAACTTATAAAGGATGAATTTTCAGCTCTTAATGTTGTTTACAAGCTCGCAATTTCTGTGATTGGTTTAATTTAGATATTAATTTTAAAAAATGTTTGAAAGAAAGATCAAGGGTTTTGAAAAAACACAGTTGTTACAAAATGCAAGGTACACAGTTGCACATCAATGCTTGTGCCCCCAGTTATAAAACACCATCGGAGGGACTGATGCTATTCTGGACAAAAGGAATTTATAGGAATCCAAGATAAAACCATTTCTTCTTTATAACTGCCGAGTGTTGAAACTATCTCTGATATTCTTGAGGAATAGCAAGATTTTCAAGATGGCTAGATATTATAAGAAGTCTTTTGGTGAAAACCATATGTCAGTATGACTATCCATTCAGGAGGAATATTGATAACAAGATTTTCAAGATGGCCATGATGGTGGCCATATTAGATATCAGATCAGTACCATTTTAATTTATGAATACTGTAACTAGTTATCATGAGAAGTCATCTGGTTGAAAATCCTATATTGATATGACTTTCTATTCAGTTTCAGAAGTAGCAATAACAAGATTTGGATGTCGGATCAGCATCATTTTCATTTAGGACCAGCTATACACCATAAGAAGTTTTCTGGTGAAAAGCTCATGTCGGTATGACTTTCCGTGTAGGAGGAGTAGCTATAATATGATTTATTTCAAGATGGCTGCCATGGTGGCTGTTTTCATTTAGAACCAACTAAACATCATATTATGTCATTTGGTGAAAACCCCATGTCAATATGACCATCCAACCAGGAAGAGTGGAGATAAACATGATTTTCAAGATGGCAGCCATATTGAAGGTCAGAATGGCACCATTTTTAATTAGGACCAAAAATACATTATAAGAAGTCTTGTGGTGAAAACTCCACGCTGATAACAACTTTCCATTCAGGACGAGTAGCAATAACAAGATTTTCATGATGGCTACTGTTACAGTCATCTTGGATATCAGACTAGCACAATTTTTTTTAGGACCAACAAGACATCAAGCCTTTTGTGAAAACCCCAAGTTGATATGACCATCTGTTCAGGAATAGCAATAACAAGATTTTCAAGATGTATGTTGTGGTGGCCATATTGGATGTCCAAGTGGCACAATTTTCATTGAGGACCAACTGGAATGAGTGTGTGTAAAGTTTCATGGCAATCCTCCAAGTAGTTCAGGAGAAGTGATAACAAACTTGTGCTAATGGACAGATGGACAACAGGCCATCCCATAAGCTGTTATGGTCTATGACCAGAACTAACAAGCTTGTGTTCACATTTTTTCAGTGTCATATAACATTGTTGCCCTCTTTATCACCATTACTTTTCACTCCCAAACTTTACAAGAGAGGGAAGAATTAGCATGCCGATTAGTATTAATAACCGAGTCTCAGTTTTCTGAAGAAATCTCTCCTTCTGGTGACTTCTGTATGATACTTGTTATATAAATGACTAATGTAATACAGTATATACTCGTGTATCAACCGATACCAACTGCATAGACCCATATCTGCCGTCACATAATGCACCGGCAGATCTAGGTCTATGCAGTTTGTAAGGACTAATCAGTAGAACAAACAACATAGACCCTGATCTGCCGGCGCATTATGTGACGGCAGATCAGGGTCTATGTTGTTTGCATTTGGACTCTGCTTATACATTAGTATATATGGTATGTAAGCTTATTTTTTAAATTGTTGCTGGTCCTATGTGCATATTTTTAACATGCCTTTATTGTTAGTGAAATATACTTTTATATAGCTATTTTAAAATTTTAAATATCTACATTGAGCTATTAAATTTAACTGCATACTACATGTATATAAATTCAGTAAATCAAAAGGACTGATAGTCAAAAGGTAGAACCAGGACAAGGCAAATATATCAATTGCAATTGCATCAATTAGTAAGGAAATAACATAAGAGCAGTTATTCCTCCTGCATTCAGTGAGGTTGAATAGGCCTGATACACCCTACTGCATGTCTTAAGATGGACTTAATGTAAAACAGGCACAATGTGCCCTCCCACATGTCATAAGAGGGGACTAATCGAGACATTTTTGACTTGGGATGTGTTCCATGGTAATGTTCCAGCTTAGAAGGTCTTGCAATTTTTTTTTTTTACTAAGTGTGGTTTTTATCAAATATTAGACTTTGTATTTTGAGGGTTTTATCCATTTTTGGCTTTATCTTCGTTTTGTTCTTCTTTTTAGCACACATATATGCAGTGTACTTTTATTTGGCAATACAAATACCAGAGGGTGCTGCACATGCAACACTTGCTTATTTTCAGGTATGAGCTTATTAAACAGATTTCACAGTATTTTAAATTTTAGAAAATTCAAGACAACAATAATGGCAGTTACATTCTTTATTATGAGCATTTACATCACCAAGACCCCAAAATATGACTTATAAAATGTACATTGACAGTATACAAGAATAAATACATATGGCTTTACCTGCAGTCATTATAGCAGCAAACAAGTTTAACAGTAATTCCTACAATGCATTTCATTTCATGATCTGCATATAACAGTGAACTAGCTACAGAATTTATGGATGTAAGAATTTTGTCTTGTACTATTTAGGCAGTGATAAACTAGAAACATATTCATGTAACACGAATGTCCCACCACAGCACCTGAAATGACCTAAATGCAAAACTTAAAAATAGCCATTAGATGAATGGCTGATCGCTCTAACTGACCGTAACTATTACAAATGTATGATTAACATAATTTTGCAATCTGACATCCAGTGACCTTGACCTTTCATATATTGATTGCATATTTAATAGGAAGCTGCTCTTCCTCAAATGTAATGCAACTATGAAGATGATAAAAAAAATTAGTGCAGGAAACTTGAGGAAACTAGACTTATCACGTGCAACACAAAATTATAATTTGATTTCCTGCAACTTTGACCTCAGGACTTAAGAACCAATAGGGAGCTGCCTCTGCCCATGTGTAGACTACTAATAAAGCCTGATGAAAATTGAATCCAGGAAACTTGACTTATCAAGAGGAAACAAACAAAATTACAATATTGGTGACAGTGACCTTGATCTTTCAGCTCTTGGTCTCCAAATCAACAGGAATTTGCCCCTGCCCATGTGTAGTCTACCTATTAAGTCTGATGAAAATTAGGCCAAAGAAACCTATTGTACAAAAAGGAAAATCATATTATCAGCTCCAGTGATTCTGACCGTGGACCAAACAGCCCATAAACTGATAGGTTTCTGCCTCTCCCCATGGGTAAGGAACATATGAAGTTTAAGAAAAAAAGATCGCAGCAAAATAAATTTATCTAGCAGAAACCACTTTGCTTATATACAAATAGACAGACATGGATGGACAGACAGATGGAGATCAATTTGGTCAGCCAGCATGTCGCAGAATGAATTGTTGTAGCTTCATAATGAATCATCCCAAGTATAAACCAAATCCATCAAGGTTTTAAGAAATATAAGCAAATGGAACAACTTTAACCAAAACCTTAACCCAAATTTTGTATGACTGTAACAATGATCTCAAGGTCAAGAGGTCAACCATCATGATGCAGAATGAATTTTATAAGTTTCTTAATGATTCATGCAAAGCATGAACAAAACCCATCAAGGAGTTTAGGAAATATATTCAAATTAAAAACCTAAACTATATTAAAAACTTTAACTGAAACCTTAAGAAACTGTTGATGTCACCACCACCGACTTTGGTGGAAAGGTAACTGCTATATCTCACCTTTCCACTAATGTGGGTTCGACAAAAACTAAAAATAGTTTGACAGTACTCTTTCACCTATGATTTTGCCATCTTCAATAAAAAATCCCGCAAACTGGTGTCTTGAACTGCTGTTTAAATGTTTAATTTTGTGTGTGTGGATATGTCAAAACTTCCCCAGTATCTTCACGTATTTAAATTGTAAATTGTGGAAAGCAAACGACAGATTTCAATGCAAATGAGGATAATGTAAGGACAGCCTTTCCAGCAAAAGAAAAGAGATAGAAAATTAGTACAAAATCTATCCACCAATAAGACTTAGGTCACTGTATACCTGTTATTAATCAGAAAATAGCAAAGAACACAATGTCTTTGCAAACTCCTTAACTGGTAAACTTTTGCTACAATATTCTTTAAATTAAAATAAATAAACCCAAAGCACAATATTTTGAAGAAAAAAAAAATTAAACAAGTGAGGAAATGTGGTTAATTGATGATGTTAACAATAAAAAGAAGAAACAAGATTCAAGATTTATAATGTACCATTCCTTAAATAATAAGAAAATGTAAGCAGACTAATGAGATTGTGGGTGTCAGTAGTTTATATTATTCAGTCACAATGTGTTCTTTTGGACCCAGTTTGTTCTTTATGTCATAATTGTTAGTCAGGTGCCCTAACACCAGAAATGTTCCAATGAAATGGACTATTTGATAATTATCTTTATTTTTAATACAAATTAAGGTAAGAGCTGGGGAAGAAAAAAAACATTGTTAAGATAATATCTTTCATAGTGGCTTGGCACTTGCTATGCATGTAAAAGTACTTACTTATTAGCAAATCAGTGACTGACAAGCAAAAAAAACACATATATATATACACTAAGTGATCCATAAAAAATAAAAGCCAAAACAATGACATAATGCATAAAAGTACTACCACCATATACCAAATAATATTTATAACATTTACAATCACATATGTTCAGATAATATGATCTTTTAGATCCAGCATGTTCAAAACAGTTTTTAAACACAGTTTTGGAAGGAGTGTACGATAACCTTGATACCACAAATGCTTTAGGTAAGAAACTACTTTATGACAATAAACATGCTTTTAAGAAACTACTTTTTGACAATAAACATGTTTGTACCATGTACAAAACGTTCTTACTGCTAAGTTACATAGTTGTTCCCAAATCAAATATATATTATCCTTTTGTAAACAAATAGATAAACTATTAATAGGCAAACAGTCACTTGCCATCCATCACAGACAATTCATTACACTGTGCATTAATTGCAATAAAAAAAAAAAACAAGCCTCATTGCAAATTGATTGAAACTCTAACAATGGCTTAATTTGCACGTAAAAGTTAACTTTGTGCCCATAAAATGCATACAACTATTTTCATGTATAAACTCTTTGCTTTTTAGCTCTGGTTGTTTTGTAATGTTTTTTTCTTTATTGTCAATGCTGCAAGTTTTACCAGTACAAGCTGACATAAAGAGTTCCTCTGAAAAGACCAGAGCAAATAGTAGCACAAAGCTTTCCTCATAATTAAATAGTCGTTATAAAACCTTAAATACACAATGAAATCTATCTATAAAGAATATTACCCAGGAGCCAAAAGATTTTGTCCTCCTTTCTATAATGATGAAGTAAGAGTATTATTATATTACCGTATATACTCATGTATTAGCTGGGTTCAAATGCAAACAACATATACACTGATCTGCCATCACATAATGTGCCGGCAGATCAGGGTCTATGTTGTTTGTTCTACTGATTAGTCATTACAAACTGCATAGACCCAGATCTGCTAGCGCATTATGTGATGGCAGATCTGCGTCTATGCAGTTTGCAGTTGGTATTTGCTTATACGCGAGTATATACAGTATTTTTAGTAGTCCAGAAAGGATAGATGGCAAACCTCTTTTAGACCGTTAAAAAACTCTAAATATAATTGAACTTATTTAGAATGTAACCTACTTTTTCATTGGCTGTTGCAACAAGCGTTGTCAATCTCCTGGCTATAAATGTCACTACCCAAAGAGGCTGCTGTGCATTTCTACCAGTTCAATACTGTAAAGCACCGAGGATGGACGAGTCCATGCATTTTGACCTTGATTTTCTAATTGAATAATGGCATGATAAAATGCTCCAGGTCTAACACAGCTAATGTAAATTCCTTCTCAAGATTTTATGCCAATATATGTGAATGAGGGGGAGAAAGAAAAAAACAGTAATTAGCGGTGTCTGTTGATGTGAAGAAACAATGGCTTGCCCCCCCCCCCCCCACATGGTGCTATCCATTTGTATCAGCATAAACAGTATGGAATTGTACAGGACATAAGGAACATACTGGCCTCTCCAACACCCTGTGCCTGTAAGCCAGATATAAAATATATGTAATTGGAAGTGCCCCCTCCTCCTCCCACTAGAATACTAAGACCTGCCTCAATATAACTATTGATATGTACTAAAGGTCTTACAACTGCAGTCAGCCAAGTGTCAGAGGCTGTGAAAAAAAGAAAAGATGGAGTCTGCGGCAAATCAAAATCCTGGTCCTCATTTGGATCTTTAATCTATATGCTTTTTAGGGACTGATGAAGTGGAAAAATAACCAAGCAACAAACAAAAAAAAAATGATCCTTAAAATAATTTGAACAAAGTGGTTATTCTTTTTTACATAAAAAGTGTTAATAATTTGGTGAATAACATTAAACCATTTACATATGTTTTCCGTCAAACACTGCATAATTGTAACAGATTTGACATGAAAATCGCTATTTTCACAATAGTAAGTATCCTTATTCAATTGTGTTAACTCGGAGGAGACATCTGGGCAAATGACATTTTCCAAATTTCGACATTCTTAGCTTCAGTTTATATTTTTCATCTTAAACAAAAGATTAAATTTTGTATAAATACTGGACACTAGTTGACACAAGATTTATACAACATATGCAAATATCTTATGAATCTTCTTCATCATATCATTTTCCAGTCATGGGCCATATTTATACAGGTACTTTATCATTTTCCAGTCATGGGCCATATTTATACAGGTACTTTATCATTTTCCAGTCATGGGTCATATTTATACAGGTACTTTATCATTTTCCAGTCATGGGCCATATTTATACAGGTACTTGATCATTTTCCAGTCATGGGCCATATTTATACAGGTACTTTATCATTTCTTGATCAAAGGCTATTGCACTTAAATTGAAAAAAAAATCTGTTTTTCTTTTTTTTTTCTTGCTTGCTTTTTATCTTGTTCGGGATGGGTTACTGATTTGTAAATCACTGTACCAGTCTGAAACCAATCGCCGGGCCATACATTGTATAGCCTATGTCAAAGAACTTTTAATTATTAAGCATCTCTGCAATTTAGCTGAAAAAGTGGGTTACATTCTAAAGAAAAGTGGTTCCAAAATTTGGTCCTTTATTAGCATGTCATATATATGGTGTCTGATATGGCAGGTTGGACAGTAACATGAAAATATTTTATGAATTGTTACAATATGAGAATATTTTACACTTTAAGTACGATGAAATATCCAATTAACAATAAATATGATAAGTACCACCAGTATCATATGTACTTGCTTATAAGTCCAGTTCAACTGAAAATAACATAGATCCTGATATTCCGTCGCATATGGTCTATGTTGTTTATTCTAATGATTACTCCTAACAAACTGCACAGACCCAGATCCATCGGCACATTATGTGATGGCTGATCTGGGTCCGTGCAGTTTGCAGTTGGACTCAACTTACAAGCGAGTATATATGGTAAATTTTATTTCATGCCATTATTGTATCTAATAAAATGATGATTGTCAAGGGCATTTTTACTACAACTGCAACTGAGATTCAGTGTTTCAACTATATTAAATAATGTGCACTGAACACTCACCAGGATAAGGAATAACTATAAACAAATTTACCATGCACCATTTACGTATATGCTCATTCATAAATATGCAAGTTTCCTTAATTTAAAATGAATCAGTGTACATAATTTGAAACAATGTCCATGCACCACTAGCCTTTGGCTACCACAGCAATAAAACTGATAGCCCACAACATTTGTAAATTAATGAAGGAAAATTGCATTTATAATGTTTAAACAGCATGGCTGTATTTGGGGTAGGGGGTGAATAAGGGTTTTTAGTTTGAAATGTACAAATACACTATGCATAAGATGCTGAAAAATGGATCGCTTTTCATAATTAGAAACAAAGGATTGAATGCCCTTACAAAAGATACCTTTGCTGTTGATAGCAATTTTAAATATATTTTATTCAGATGAACTTCTCTGAAGGACTCCGGTAATTTAAAGTTTTCTGGGCACAATAAGTTTAAGTTTTATGTCAATTGATCTGCGGAGAAATAACTAAAAATAATGGAGACAATGTGCTTTGTATGCATGTCTTTCACAACATGTGTTTTACAGAATACAGATAATAATATTGTGGATAATTTTACAATACTAAAAGCTGCTACAAAAATATGATATAATTGAAGAAAATAAAACCACAGCCATTGTGTAAGGGAGACAAAAGTCCCTAAAAGGAACTGACACTCAACTGGCCAAAATAGAATTTGCAAGAATTCCTGAGAAGTACATTTCCTCCTTCCTTTCATTCTTGTTAACTTCTGAGTATTTAAACCATCTCAGATATTCCTGATTGGTTTGGTGTTTTACTTTATGGCAACACAAGCGGGTTATTCAGAGCATTGCCCAAGGACACACAACAGTAGCTGACCCAGGCTGGTCGGATGGTAGGATTCAAACCCGTACCCTTTTGGTTGGGAGTCTGGCACCCTAACCACTGAGCCACTGCAGCTTCCTCAGATTGTCCTAAGAAACTCCAGCATACCAAAATTTGGTAACAAATATATTTTCTAATATGTCCGAGTTAACATGTTCACAAGATAAGTGCAGTACAAAAATCTTTTTCATGGACTTTGACATTGAACCTGATATTATAGCAGAACTTGTATACCCACATGCAGGGTTCAATCCAAAATTAATGTTTAAAAAAAAAATCGTAACTTAATCCTAACTTAATGAAATGGCACCATTCAAGAGAGTCTTAAAATATATTCACAAAGTGTGTTTGATAAAAACAAAATCATAATTGTTCGTGTTATCATGTTCACAGGCCATTACAGATACAAACACGAGTTAAAACTTTCAACCCCGAAATCAATGCTTAGTGCTATCAACTTGTTTATTAAAAAACAACTGAATACAAAATGTAATCAACATTCATTGGTATATGTATACCACTGTGAAATTTTTTTAATATTTTTGCCCATCACTAAAATTTGATGATACTAATATGCTAAAATTAAAGAGTTGCTAAAATTTAGTGATGCATAAAGATTGTAATTTACAGTTCCTTGCTGAATATTTCAATCTTTTGCTTACCTAAACTTGCAAAACAAAAGAATTATCCATTTCATTTCATAAATTTCATCTGACATTACTGCTCACACAAGATTTTTGATTAACACAATGATGGCCTAGTTTCTAAATTAAAGGTTTGTGTTGATCTGTGTCCAAATCAAAATCTTTTATAATCTCAGATCTGTTTCTCTTTGACTGTGTTGATCATATACTAGTAATCTAATCATTTTTAAAAACTGCTATCCGTTGACATCCAAAACCTGCTCAGGAACATGGATTTATTTATTTATTTACAGCACAATCAATACAGTATCTTAGGTAGTCACCACTAGAAAGTGAGAACAGTAGCATCTGAAGATGTGTGATTGCTTAGTTTTAGATTTTGTTTGTTGGCTTTAACAGCACTTTTAACACATTACTGGCTATATTATGCTGAGGAAATGGGAGCTAAGTGCCTTTTCCAAGGACACATCAGGGTGGCCAACCCAGGCTGGCCTGGGTTGGTATTGAACCTGTGGCCCTTGGATTACGAGTCCAAAACTCTACCAACTGAGCTAACATGGTTTCCTGTGATTGCTTAGTTGAAATTCATTTCTATAATAATTTAGAGTAAGGGACATAAAAAAGTGACCATTTAAGATGGGTAAATACTTCACAGAGGTGCCTTTCAGCCTGGTTTGACTGTTACTGGGGTATGCATTATTTGGATTAAGGCGTGTATTCTGTATTTGTTAAACTTCAGATGAAATAACCGTTTCAATCAAATGTTTAACATCCTACTTATTTCCTTTAAAGAAAATCTTATTGTGCACATAATTTTTCTGCACTTTCAATGGCTGTTTTCAAATAAACAAAGTCGCAGCAAAGAATTTTAATATCATTCAGAAATCATGTTTATTTTGATACATAGGGATCATCCCTAGATACACTATTTATTAATGAAACAACAATAACTAGATCTGTCAGTAAGTGAGTACTGATGGAATATCCCCAACAAGATATGAAGTGTAAATACAGTTTCCCAAAAAAAACTTGGGGAGATAACTCTAAAAGTTCTAATCTAACAACGCTGAACCTTATTATGGACACAAACTCTTGTCATTATACAAATTCATACCAAGTTTCATTAAGATATCTCAAACAGTTCTGGAGATTAACTGGACAAGACTGTGACAGATGGACAAACACAATTTGTAATAAAAATGTGGACAAAACAGACTCCATTCTTTTCATGACACAATGTCTAGTCATGATAAAAAAAAGTATATCAAGTTTCATGAAGATATCTCAAAGGGTTCAGGAGATATTAGGTAAAGAAGCAAATTCAGTGAATTTTTGTCCCCCTGCCTACCATGGTGAGGTCATAAAAGTTCAGAATCATAAAATCTATGACCTTTAAGACAGAATCATAAAATCTATGACCTTTAAGACAGAGCTGTGAAGTTACTGGGCAGGCATTTAAAGTAACCAAGTTTTATTGCCCTACCTTAAAGAGCATTAGAGAAAAAGTGCAGAAAAGGGGCTAAAAGATTTATCAGTGAACTTGACCTTGGAGATAAAACCTTGACTTTGATACATGAGATGCCATCAAACTGAGAAGTGTAAGTGTGACATGGTTCATCCCTGCACCTCAAACAGCTTTTATGATATAAAGCAGAAATAAAAGAAATCTTAAAATATTGAGCTGTGACCTTGACCTTTAGGATAAGACCTCAAATGTGCAATGTAACACATCGTCTAATGACAATATATAGCTAGACCAAGCTTCATCCATTTATCTTAAACAACTGTTAAGTTTGAAAGCAGAAGGGCAAATGTGACTGAAACCCAAAGTATTGACCTGTAAACTTGACCCTGCAGATAGGATCACCAATATGGTATGTGACACCATGTATTGAAGATATGTAGATATACCAAGTTTCATCCATTCATCTCCAATGGCTCAAAAATTATAGAGTAGAAAGTGTAATAGAAAAATTAAACATATAACACCATACTGACTTTGAAGATAAGACCCCCACTGAGGTACACAACACACCTGCTAATGATGACATACATGTATATCTTATGTCAAGCCTAATCTCAAACATCTGTAAAGTTATGTAGTGGAAAAGTATGATGGAAAACATAAAATACTGAGCCATGACAATGACCTTGACCATGAAGATAGGAACCCAATACGATAAATGACACACCTTCTAGTGATGATGTACATGAATACCAAATTTATCCCCCATATCTCAAACAGCTTTAAAGTTATAGAGCAAAATGAAAAAGTGTGATGGAAACAAAATATTGAGCCATGACCTTGACCTTGAAGATAGCACCACCATGTGTGTACATCACACACCTTCTAGTGATGATGCACAAGTATACCAAGTTTCAGATATGCAGCGAGGATTTTATGTAAAGGGGTGATCTCTCCCCTTGTTACCAAAACAAGGGGTGTGTAGAAAAAAAGAGGAAGGGAGGGAGGAAAATCGACTTAGTTCATTATTTACCCAACACTTAAATATCTGGCTCTTTTTGTTTCTGCTGCATTCTTTTAGGGCACTGTTCAAATCAAAACCCTCATAAGATGCCCCATCTCTTATCCCGATCCTTTGTTGTCAAGATTTCTGAAACTTTGCTTCAAATTTTTGTTTCTTCTTTGGTGGTTGATATTGCCCAGCATCTACATTGTTTTAGAAATATCGTCCTCTGTTTTACAAGAAACTCCACTACGTCATTCACTTTCTTCTTTCTGCTGTTCACTCTGAACATTCCCACCACCACTAACTTGAAGTTAAAAATAATCAGTAATTTTCTGCCCTGCCATACTTGATTATAATTTACTATATAACCTTCTGGAAATGGTCCAAAGTTCACACATGTGCTAATGAGAGGAAAGGGCATTGAGTGCAGAACCCCTCTAGAATACACGTTTCCCATTATTTATAAATAATTAGCAGGATTTCCAAGCATCCTTTTGTATTAACCTAAATCTGCATACTTTGGAATAGAGGTATTTTGATCAAATAAGTTTCCTTACTTTTTATTTTTTTATTCACATTTATTCAGTTTCTCTTAACAGCTAAATAAAAATTATATATCTATACGTGCCACTTTTAACAAATCTGCAGGAGTTTTCATGCATCACTGCTTTCCGAATGCACACATTTGAAAAATTTTGCATGATTTGCACACTTGCCCATCCTGGAAGCATCTCTGAAGTTTCATGCCTTAATCTCAAACAGCTTACAAATTATACAGCGGAACGGAAAGTTTAATGAAAAAATAAAATAATCAGCTGTGACCTTGACCTTGAAGATAGGACCCCAAACGTGGTTTTGTGACACACCTTCTAGTGATGCTGTACAAGTATACCAAGTTTCATCCCTTAAACTCAAACTGCTAGAAAGTTATACAGCAGAAGATTAAGTGTGATGGAAAATATGAAATACTGAGCTGTGACCTTGATCTTGAAGATAGCAACCACAATCTGGTAACTGAGACACCTTCTAGTGATGATGCACAATTATACAAAGTTTCATCTCCTAATCTCAAATGACTTTAAAGTTATAAAGAAATGAATGCATGATGGACAGACATATGAATGGATGGACACACAGAAGCAAGTATACTATGTCCCCAGGTTTTCTTTAAAAAGGTAGGGACAATAAAAGTGAGATGGATGAATGGAAGAACAAGCTGACTCCAGTATCATTTTGGAGGGCATACTTATTTGTATAGTTGATGAGGATTATAAAAGGATAAAGAATTAAATCTGATAAATGATTCCAGTTGCCACCAAAATTTATGATCTTTATCAAAGTACAAGGATATAATTATTACTGCAGTCTGTTGTTCCTCAAAGATATCCTGTCAAATTTCCAATAATATTTATAAGCTTATGTCATTTCTAACTGATGGTACAAAAATGTATCTGTATCTTGCATATTTCAAAAGAGACAACAGTAAAAAAAAAAATGATAATTGCAACACAAGTGTCTTAAGCATGAGACCAAGCATGGTAAGCAATTCTGAGCCATGAAATACAATACAAAACTTCAGACAGGCAGTTATACCACATTTATAAACCAAGAAAATATTTCACACACAATACTTTCAGTTATCTCATGCAAGATATTAATAAATATTTTGAATTGGTGGGATATGTCAGACAAACAATATTACTCTTGTTCAACTTTTTTCCTGTCTTCAAAACGTTGCTTTCAGCTGAAAAAAGTACAAGTATGCTTTAAAATCATGAGCTGCATTATTAAATAGACTGGTAACTAAAGCCTATTTAAAAGAAGGGAAAATATGAAAAGTAGCCATCAGAAAAAAACTAATCTCGTCAACATACAAGTAGTCTCTGCAGTAGACTACAGTAAAATAGTTTTGGTGTAACTGTGTAGTAATTTCATACATACATGCATAAGTACATAAAAAAGTACCTAACAAGTTTCATGACAGTTATGGAATGTGTAAAGAACATGAATCAAAATGAAGAAAAAATACACAAAATTTCTAAGTAAATGATTAAAACAATAACAGGACTGCTGGGAAATAAATTCTCCTGCACTTTCATGCAGGTTATTTGATGATAAACACGAAGCACTGTAAGAATTAAAATGTGTGATTTGATATTTTAGTAAGTTACTTGCTATGATATTTAAAATTCACATGTTATTATAAGACTTCAAAATGTTAAAGTAAAACTGAAATCCTTTTACTATAATTATTTAATTTCTTGCTTTATTCCCTTTTAAATATGCACTCGTACAACTTCTATACAATGAAACTCATCCACAAAGATTATCCAAGCAGCAACCAAATTTTGTCCTTTGAGGGCAGGTGTCCTTTTTATAAAGATCTATAAATGGTTAAGTCAAATTAAGAAATGGCATATATATATATATATATATATATATATATATATATATATATATATATATATATATATATATATATATAGAGTCCTCTATGAGCACAAGTGGAGGTGTCCACTACAATATATTTTACTGTATATGTGTTCTGACAATGTTTTTATTCCTTGACATCTCTGACTACATAGAAATACTTTTATTAAATCTATCCAGTCTCACTGAATTTCTATGTGCTTTGAAACTTGTATCTGAAACCAAGTTTATACACTATTTTTTGTTATGAGACATAGCTGCATATTTTCAAATTCTAACAGTGTTGGTTACTTGATTTTCAAGCAATTTGTTCTTTAAATGGTTTGGTTTTGTGGGTTTAATGCCATTATTCAGAACCTAATAGACTATACATGGCGACCAGTATATTTGGTGGAGGTAGAACCTGAGAAGTCCCCAGGAAGAACCACCAACCCACAGGAAGCTATTGGCAAGCTTTCTCACATACCCACACTTGCCGTGCCACCACTCAAACCCACAAAGAGAGAGGAGAGATGTGAGTGATCTGTAAAGGCGAGCACATTAAACCACTCAGACACCAAGGACCATTAAATGGTGAAAAAGGTTCAATAACTTTAGTCATTTACTAAAACATGATTTGTAGAATATTATCAAAGTGTATCAAACAATTACCATTTACATTTGGGATCAAGTTTTTGCAAGCTAAATTAGACATTTAATGACTTGTGTCAAAGGAATTTACTGTACTCAGACCTTGACCTTTGATCTTTCAATGTAAACAGTCACATTATAAAACAATAGACTCAGGTGGACTTGAGATGCTCATGTGGCTGATATCTAACTAACAGCCAAATGCAAGAACAGTTGGCCAAGAAATCTGGGTCAGTAGGATGCCTTCTGTTGAAATTTCTTTCAATGCTGTTGATTGCATAATTATGTTATAACAAACATCATTTCAAACTTTCTCAAGTTTAGTATCTACATGTAGCATCAGCATAATTTCTCCAATATCGAAAGGCCTGATGCCAGGATGCTTTTTGTAAAAGCTGGTCAAATTTTGTGGAGCAGTTGTTTGAGAAAAAGTTTTGTACATGTTTTTCTATTGTTAGTAATGACAACCATGTTTGATAGCATATCAGCAACATTTTTATAAATCTGAATGTCCTTCAAGTTTGGATGCATTTTTGTCAAATTTAGTCAAATTCTCTTAAGTTGTATATTAGAAGTTATTAAAGGTTTTTCCAGTTTTAGTAACAGCAGCCTTATTTCATAGCAGATGGGCATCATTTGTACAAACTAAAAATCCTTTAATGCCAGGAAGCTTTTAGTCAAATTTGGTCCAACTCTGTTGAGTGGTTTTGAGAAGAAGTCATTTAAAGAATGTTCTATTTTTAGTAATTGCAGCCATATTTGAAGGCAAATCAGCCTTATTTGTAAGCGCTAAATCTCAGAATGCTTTCTGTCATATTTGGTTGAATTCTACTTTTTTGAATTTTTAGTCACAGTGACTATATTTGAAAGCACACTGGTATCATTTGTACAAATCTGAAAGGCTTTCATGCCAGAATGATTTCTGCCAAATTTGGTCAGTATCTGTTAAGTCAAATAAAGCTTTTCTATAAACAGAAAATGTGGCTATATTTTATGGCAGATCAGCATCATCTGTATAAAATTGAAAACAAGGTGAGCTAAAAACCATAAAATATTGATTCCAGACAAATGTCGCTGTAACCATTATGCATTCCTATTTCAACACTCTTTACTTAAAACCAGATGTTAACTTGTTAATACGAATCCCCTAACCAACAGGAGTGCATTCTGAGTAGCTGACAATATTCAGACTGATATGAAAGATTGATTTTAAGGCAATGGAAGTTAAAAGCCTTTCAAAGAGATATCCCATGACAGTCAACTCAGGCTGACCTGGACAGGATTTGAACCCTTTCCACACTAGTTAACTGTCTAGGTTAACAAATAAGCTACCATGTGGAGCAAGGAAATATTACTGTAATATACAACTTATTAAGTTGCATCAACATATAAACTTCCATCTGTGCAGGGTTGACATGGTTTCAATAGTCTTGATGTAACAAGCAAATGTCTGAAAATACAAACACCATTCAAGCATACAATTTGGTCACAGTGACCTAGTTTTGGTATGGTTGAGTTACCTTGTTGCAATGCATCCATATATCAAGTTTCATGAGTGTAGGTAAAATTGGGTCCAAGATATTGAGAGTGTAAAGACAGAATAGCTGAAAACAGCAATCCCTCAAGCTTCAAAAGTAGGTCACAGTCACCTTTTTGGTATAGCCGAGTTACTCTCCTTCAGTTGTATCCACATACCAATTTTCATGAGTGCAGGTGAAACAGGATCCAAGATATTAAGGATGTAACAAATAAATAGCAAAAAATACAAGTTATTCCAACATGACAATTAGGTCACCGTGACCTAGTTTTGGTATGATAAAAATACTCTACATGTGATGCATTCACACAACAATTTTATCTAATATGGATAACATTATACTGAGGGTATAACAAATGGATAGCTGAAAATACAAAAGTCACTTAAGCATGAAATTAGATTATGATGATATAGTTTTCATATGGTAGGACTACTTTGATATGCATTCACCTGCCAGTTTTCATAAGAGGAAGTGGAATAGGGTCCAAAGTATTAGGAGTGAAATGAACAGATAGCTGAAAATACAGAAGTCATTCGAGAGTGAAAACTGGGTCACAATGACCATGTTTTGGTGTGGTTGAGATGAATCCACACAAAAATTTTCATGTGTAGGTAAAATAGGTCTGAGATATTGTCTAATGAACAAACAGCTGAAAATAAAATCACTCAAGCATGAAATCTGGACAACAGTGACCTAGATTCAGTACAGCAAAAATACTCACCCTGAGATTCATCCAGAAATCAATTTTGATGAGTGCAAGTGAAATAGGGTTCAAAATATTGAGGGCTTAATGAAAGGATGAACAAACAAATGAACACAAATAAACAGGAAAAACACCATATCCCCTCCCAACTTGTGATGATGATGGAATAAAAAAGACAAATGGGCAGGTTTTGTTCCAGAAAATAATCCTAACCAGTTTCCACACATAAAATAACATACATTGTGATGACTAAAAACAATGTGTTCTACCGCTATTCTCCCCTGCTGAAGGTAAAAACTAACATATTTTAATGTACGGTTGACATGGAAATTAAAATGTACTAGATGAATTGATAAAATAAGACTATTCTACTGAAATTTACACTAGTTAGCTCTAGGCCCCTAAAATAATGATCCAGCACCAGATGCGATGGAATCTGCCAATCTCAGCAGACAACATTAAATACAATGGACTAGACTATATAATCTTCTTTGTATCACAGTAAGCTGGTCCATTACATAGCTGCATGATCAATCTGTACATACAACTGCTTCACTCCAATCTGTTCAAAAGAAAAGAATATATTTTTATGCCAACTGAATAATCTTGTTAATTTGTAAGCACTGTCAGGCAATTTACATTTCTGTAATATATAACTAAACACATGTTGGTTATATTTTTTTAAAAATTATCCTTGTAAAGACTACACGATCTAAGATCTGCACAGACAAACCAATGTTTGTAACCAATACATAAAACATTTTAATAAAGACTTCTCACATTTAGGAACTATCCGAAAAATGTATGTTTAATTCCTGTGGATGTCAGTCCTAGCTGATTGACAGCTATGTCATCTCAAAAAGCATTTTGGACCTACAATGTTTAATGTGTTTCTAAGCATGCTGACATAAAAGTAAGCTAACCAAATTTAATTTGTCAACCTAAAATGGTTTTTGCTTAATGGTGCTAACAAACCTTTTTTTCCAAACATCAAAGTCCAAAATGGACTGAAAATCTAAACAAGTCAACAACATATGGATACAAATATGCCTACCAAATTTCAGTAGTTTTGACTTAATCAAGCTAACAAAATTTTTTTCTAAAAAGTCCTAAAGTTCTAAAAATGCGTAAATATGTGAAAAATTGCTATAATGGCCTGAAAATCTAATCAGGTCATCTACATGTGGATACAAATATGCTAGCCAAATTTCATCTGTCTGCATCGAGCGGTTTTCATGCAAACTTGCTAACAAGCTTCTTGGGATGGATGGAGAGAGATGGGTAAAGATGTATGGACAGACAGAACCAAATCAAGATGCCCCTACCACAAGCAGTGGTGGCATAAAAAAAATGACTCTTTGGTTACTTTTTTTGGTGATATCAATTATGTGCATTAAGAATCATTCCCTCTCTCAAATGTTCCAGCAAGGCAGTTGTTGTTACACTCAATCAAAACCAATAGCAGAATAAGGGTTATGCATGCATGCATGCATGCATAAAATTATTATAAAGGGAAAAGATGCAAAAGAACTTTAGGAAGATTAATCCTTCCAAATAAATGTAAATATATAGTCCTTGATGATAAAAGGCAAATATATTAAAATGTAAATACTTAGTCCTTGATTATAAAAGGCAAAATATTTTCAAAATGTAAATATGTAGTCCTTGATAATAAAAAATAAAATATATTAAAAATGTAAATATGTAGTCCTTGATAATAAAAAATAAAATATATTCAAAATGGAAATATGTAGTCCTTGATGATAAAAGGCAAATATCTTTAAAATGTTGTAAAAATATATAGGTTAAAAATTGCTAAAATCTTCAGGAAGATACACCCTTTCAATTAAAAGTAAATATTTTATCTTACAAGATAAATAGTAAAAGATGAAAAATTTTGTCAAAAGGTATATAAATGAAAACAAGAAAGGTTCAAGTCCTTAAAATATAGGCTCAATATTTTTTTATTTATATAAACTGGATTCTTTTAGAAAGTTAAAGATTTTTTCAGTAAAATGTCATAAAATTTACCTGTGTAAAAATGTTATGTGTCTGACTAAGAATATATTTGGTATCTGCACCCACAGCCACCTCCAGTTTGATGGTACCTATATACACATCACTACAGAGGGTCCAAAAGTGAGGCTCCTGTACACTGTACACACCCTCCAGCTGACCCACCTGCAACAAAAGATTTCTCCAATAACTCAGTAACCAATATTGTATAAATTTTCATTTTATCAAATATTACTCACATTTGTGAATGTAATAAACAACAGGTCATACAATATTGTTATGTGACACTGAAATAAAAAACAAGAAAGATTGCACAGCAGTGTCATCATGAAGTAATCTTAAAATCTGCAGTTATGTTACTTACAGTATCTCATACTTATTTTCATTAAAAATGAAATTTACACAACTTTAAAAATACAATGTGATGCTCATTCCATATTACATTATTCAACTTCTTGTATAACTCTGATATCTAAAGCAAACTTGTGTAAGATTATATATGTACTATAGTGAACTTATGACACAAAATTCTTAATTGTTGGTGTCAAAGTGTCATGTAATAAACAGCATATACCACACAGCAGCTTAAGATCTGACACTATAACTTTGAAAATTCACTAGGGGATGTAAAGTTAACAAAGTTAAATGATGAATAGCGTAAAACTGAGGTTGATGTATATCACAAAACCAAAGACATTTTAGTCCTATTATATAAGAAACTATATTATCTAATATTTTTAAGTACAAGTTTCATGATGTCAGTTCATAGAAAGTATATGCCATGCAGTAGCCAAACATCTAGAAATATTACTTCAAACGATCACTTTTAAACTGATGCTAAATTAGTACAATACATAAGTTACAAACTGATTTTCAGATACTTTAAAATAGCCAATACTAAAGCCAGAATAAAAAAACAACAATCCTTGCTTGATATATACAAACTTTATCAAAATAACTATGGATGCAACCTTTAAAATGTGGCCTTGTAGTCTAGTATCCCTATTTCCACTCATAATCTCCCTCAAAAATGACAGATTCACAGATTTAATCATTCACTTTTTGTTTTGCCTTTCTCAGAGATAAATGCGAGACAGAGCCATGTTGATGTCAGCATCATTGATGGTGTCAACACAATGTTAAACTTTTTGAGGAAGCTCATAATTCCAACAATGCAAGACACTTTGTTCTGCAAACCCTTTGTTATTAAATACTCCTATTCATCACATCTGATAAAGAAATAGTCTGATAAACAGAGACATAATCAATGAGACTACAGCAAACGTATTTAATCAAAATGCTGTATACCCTAGTATAGCACCCAGGTAGTTGATGTTCTAATTGTCTTGGTGTTCTCTGCATTAAAATACCCACGGAATCTCGAAGTAGAGGTATGACACTGAAATAGAAGTAAAAAACGGTCTAAAGTCATGATTTGAATACATGTATTGTATATACTCGCTCATAAGTTAAATCCTATGGCAAACTACACAGACCCAGATCTGCTGTCGCATAATGCACTGGCACATCTGAGTCTATGCAGTTTGTTAGGATTAATCTATAGAACAAAACAACACAGAACCAGATCTGTGATTTGTACTCGGCTTAAACTCTACAAAAATATTATATAATTAATTATATTTAATGGATAATAACACTAACAATTGCTGAGAATTAACCAATTTTCCTTGGAGTACCAATATTTGTGGATTGTGTGGTTGTTACTAACCATGAATTCAAGGCCCAATGAAGAATGATCCGTCTGTATGGACAAGATGGCTTCTTCTCAATCCACAAATTTAAGTAAGAACTAAAGTCACCTTGTATCCAAAACCACAACAATTATACAATATACAGTACATTATACACCCACCATTTCAAGTTATCTTTTTGTGGAAACCATTTTTCTTCTTTCAGTCTGTGACTTTGACCTTTGACCTATTAACCCCAAAAATCAAAAGGTGCAATTCTTGTCTCAAATGCAATCCATCCACCAAGTTTGTTCATGGTTTGTGGCATTGGACTCGAGTTATTCTGTGGAAACCATTTCCCTTCTTGGAGTCCCTCTGACCTTGACTTTTGGCCTTTAAACTCCAAAATCAATAGGAGTCTTCCTTGTCTGAAATGCAAGCCATCTACAAAGTCAAGGCTTGTGGTACAGAACTTAAGTTGTTTTGTGGAAATCGCTATTCCTTCTTTCGGTTATTGTTACCTTGACCACTGACCTTTTGACCTGAACATGAATAGGTGTCTTCCTTGTTTCAAATGCAAGCCATCCACAAAATAAAAATAAAAAACTCATGATATCAAGTGGAAACCAAGTTTTTAAATAAAATATGTTTCTTTGATAATACTTAGCCAATCATAATACCTTAGGAGCACGACCATGACATCACAAATCCAGCCCTCCCAAGCTAGTTTTTAGCAAGAAAAAGCAAAAAGACATCTGCCCACATAAGTGGGAGTCAGACAAAAGTGATCTCACCTTGGGCAGAGGGACTGGCACCAAATCCCATCCATACTTCATTTACTACTGGTGCGGAAATGCACACACTATTTCAGTTTAAAATGTAATTGCAAGGAGGTTGCAAGGAGGTTGCGAGGGAGTGTCTATATTATGATTATGTAAGTATTATCCAAGAAACTAATTTTACTTCAAAAATCAGTTTCTTCTTCTAATACATTACCCGATCTGAGGTGATGAGAGTTACATCCTCTTACCAGTCAGAAGGCCCCATTTCTTATCCTATAAGATAAGTAAAGCAGCTTCAAATCATGTGAAATATATGGGCTAGTAGTGACTCCATATGCCCATATACAACTATTAGGGAAAGATTTTCTCCCCACAAAGCCAACATAAGTCGAGTGGCCACGTCATTGTGAAGCTGCCAAACAACCCAGGAAGGTAGCCTGTTGTGATGAAACTTATAGGCCCCACCAGGTCCAACTGTGCCCTTTGTGATGAAAGATCTCTGAAGTAAAAGCTAGAGAAAAGTTGTCTCTGCCCTCCATCCCATGGCATGGATAATGTCAGTTATGGAACAGTAAAGCTCTAATGCTATGCTCGTGGTCACTGCCCTAACCTTATGAGCTGAAATGTAGAAGAAATTCATTTGGTCCTGGGTTAGTTCCTTATATGCAGAGTGAATAACCTACTGTATCCAGGACAATAGAGCCTGAACTGAAATATCAACGTTTCCTTCCTTCAATGATAGAAATAAATGAGATCTCCCTCCTTACACAAGCTCAGCTCATTTCTGGTACCACTTCAAAGCCCTTACATGGGTCCTGCAAATACCCCTGAGGCAAAGAGTCCAGCAAGGAATGAGGTTTAACAACAAAGGACTGATTCCCGCCTGTTTTTAGCAGTAAAAGTAGGTGCAGTCATTAGTAAAATCTAACCATCATGACAAAAGGTAGATTTTAGTATATTATGTTTCTCTGAATATACTGACCTAATCACATTAACATTAGGAAATTACTCTCTGCTACTGCCGAATCCAGCCCTCCCTGAAATACTGAAAAACGTCTTTCTGTCTATATATCATATAGACAAAGGTAAGTAACTCCTACAGATCAACTCCCATTGTTTCCATTAGGTGGCCACCCATATCCTGGATGTTAGCAGTTTAAGCTTGAGCAAAACCTATAACAGGATGTTTGCATTTGTGGAGAAGCGTGGGAAGGATTGACAGTACCGTAATGTGATTGGGTGAGTATTTTCAGAGAAACATAATTTACTAAGCAAGTTCCTTTCTCCGTCAAATACATTACCCGATCACACTTACATTAGAAGAACAGGTAAGAGGAGGAGGAAATGCTTGAGCATCCAACCTCTGCCACATCACCCTGAAAGGATGAACTTCTCCTAACATGAGGTTAGCACAACCAAAGATTATGTGTTCAAACACATGCAAGAGCAATCCCTGTGGGATCCCACACCTGGCTATCGTGTTACATTCAAAAGTTTCCCTGGCGAATCCAGTGAAAGTTGCAAGGTCATGCCCAGGGTTGATGTTGTGCTGTCATGAACGGGGTGTGTTAACTGTCTGGGCAGCGCCCAATGGCCTGACAAGATTCAGCTCTCTTCAATGTGAGGCCAAGTCACACAAATAAAAGTAGACTAAGCATGCCAGCCAACTGACTCCACTATGTCTTGAAATGAGACATTATATTCAAAGGCCAGGTTCGTTGAAATAACTTGTATTTCGTGAGCTGAAATCTTCACAAGTTGTACCTGATCCTGTGCAAGTTCAGAGTATGCTGATCTAATAACTCCCTTTAGCCAAGCGGTCAGTGCTTGTGTGGGTTATGTCTTGCTTTCCTGCCTTAACCAGTAGGAAGAGCATTCTGACAGCTGCAGTCATTCTCCAGGTGCCTCAGATAGCATCTTAGGGTGTATACTGGGTCCTGCAGCTTTGCCTCTCTCGACGGGTCGATCGAGGAGTGAGAGTGAACAGTTATTTGTTGGTTTGAATAATGATGGTAGCCTGTTTTTAGAAACAAAACCAGGTTGCCTCATTAGTATAACTGAGCTGTTTGAACTGAACTGCATTTAGTTTGGATCCATGGATGGGCACATGCAGATCACTTACCCTGCAAGTCAAAGCTTTCGGCTTGTGCTTTCAGGAAGATAATCTTGTATGATAACTGCTTCAGCGAGGTAGAAGTCAGGGGCTCAAACTTATACAAGCTGAGCCATGTCAAAACCCAGGAGAGGTTCCATTTTGGGAACAAGGTGAGTGAGCATGGCCTGGATATGTCAAAATTCGAGAACAAGTCGGAAAAGTCTTTGCTGCAGTCAATATCATCTCTTTTAAGATGGCCATATTGGATGTCCAAGCAACACCATTTTCATTTAGGACCAACTAGACCATGGGATGAATGTGTGTGTAAAGTTTCAAGGCATTCCTCCAAGTAGTTTAGGAGGAGTAGCAATAACAAACTTGTGCTAACAGATGGATGGACAACAGACAACAGACTGTCCCATAAGCTCTTCTGGTCTATGACCAGTTGAGCTTATAAACAATTCATGCAGTGGTAACAAAGTGATTTACTTTCCAATATTGGTCCTCTTGTCATAAATAATCCATTAATCCATACAGAATATAATTCCATGAAAACTGACTGAGAATTCCCACAGAACAAAATACAAACTCCAACACAGTTGATGAAAAAAGCTGGAAAATATCAAATTCATTTGCATTTGTTGTTGGTTCTTGTAATGGTCCTATAAATGTACTCATGTCAATGTGGATTCTATCAACAACGATCAATCAAATCCCTTAATTCAATTCTTCTTATTCATCATTGTCTACTTCCATCCCATTTAATTTCCATCACTCCCGTTGTCTTTTTCTATTGGCATTGCAATGTCACTGTAGATCTCACCTGATGAAAATCATGACAATTTTCCATCAGAGTCAGTCAGTAAATCACCTTCTCTCACTTGGGTCTTGAAGCTGCCTCTCTAAACAATTAATAAGTCAGTGATTCAACCAGACTGTGGTTGCTCTTTGAATGGCCGCTAGTCATTCTTGGCCAATAGATCAACGTTTGCAGGAACTTGTACATAACTATGGAGCAGGAGAAGGTGGGCAAAACTCAGATGGCAAGAGCCAGAAAACTTCCTCAAATGATGTGTGAATGGCTGATTCTATTCTTGACATCATTGGATCATGTAAGGATGATGGAGCTTGTGATTGCAAGTCCTTGTACACTGAAGAATGGACTGACAAAGCTGGGGAAGCCTTCCAAGATGGATGGTGAACTAGACTAGGAGTTCAGCCATATTGGCATACAGTAATCTCCATACATTAGCTAAGTGCATCGTCAATGGTCCAGGGATGGTATCGGGCATCAAGGATTGTATTGTCACCATAGCCAGTACTGGATTGGTATGCCATGATGGGCCATGATGCAGCCTAAGTTGTCCCCTGCTCCTTGTGTGAGCTGTCGATGGTCTAACAATGGTACCAGGCATCCAGGTCTGGATCATCACTGGTGCTGGGTTGGTAAACCTTGATGGGCCATGCTGGAGCTGTTTGACTGGAGTCAGTGATGGCAATGGACAGTGACCTTGACCTTGAATTTCATTAAAATAGCTTCAGTGGTTCAAAAGCTATACTCCAAACAAAGGACAGAAGTCACATAATTACATTTTCCCTTGCTATAACCATTTAGTCATGTTATACGCTTGGACCAAGTTTAATGAAAATCTCTCCAACCATTACAAAGTAAATGGGATGGAAAATCAAATGTCAACAAAGAGACAGATGAATGAATGGATGGATGGACAGATCGACAACACCATAACATAATATGCCTAACTTAAGACTGGTATATACAAATATGCCTAACTTAAGACTGGTATATAAAAAGTGAACATCTATGCAAATTCAATGCACAGTAAGACCTTGATAATTCAAAAATCAATCACTCAAAATCTATTAATTCATTATTTATTTACGGTACCAATTTTTAAAAAATATCATGGTTGTTACAAACCACAATGTTAAAGCCCCAATAAACAATTATTCTTTAATGGAAACATTCAGACCACTTCCCAAATAATTTTTTTTTAGTGCCAGCAAATATATTGTTCGCAAAACCCCAAAAATGTATATTCACAAAATAAATGAATTCACAATTACACTTGCTTGGTTTCATTTGAATGACTTGTTCAGTTCAGCAGAAAGCCTTCTCTTAACTGTGACCTCAAAAACTTTAACAGCTAAAACCTCAAAAGAAAATTTAGTCTTGAAGCACTTTGAGTGTTTAAATATTTCTGTCACATTTAAATTCTATATAAAAGGACTACATTAAAAAAGCATAAAATCAGCTACATTCAAAAGCTTCAAAGCATAAAATCAGGGTACAAATAAAATCCTAAAATGAAAATTAAAAAATTATTGAAACAATGGGGAACAATTTTTTTTAACCCGCCTTTAATTTATCTATAAATTAAAAAGCTTTAACATTAAGCCTAATCGAAAGAACTTTAACACTGACCTAGGATGTCAAAATCAATCACTATGTCGATCTTCCATCAAGGTTGGCTCAAAAAAAAATCAATCCTGTTTAAATTCCTGAAAAAATTAACATCTAGCATTAGTGACGTACCTGTACAAATAGATAATATGGAAAAGTAATACCTATGTTTTGCCATTTACAGGTAAGACCAAAACCTTCAAATGCTCAGACAAAAATTTAAATAAAAGTTCTAACATCTGATTGGTCAATGTGTGGAAGGCAGCCAATCAGATATCAGAATTTTAAGTTGAGTCCGAGTTTGAGCATGAGAACATTTGAATAACCTCTAGATACCGTCTCCATGGTGTGGAGCAAGTAAGACCATATGACCATCACATGTTGACTCACCAGAGGATGCTGGTACATATTTATAGCTAGGATGAACGAAACAATTATGGTTAAGAAGCTTACTCACAGGCACTACAGAAATGTCCAATTAGTGACTGCAACCCATGACCTTCTATAAATGACTTCAACCTGACTACCAATTACATCATGACCTACCTTATTCCTATTAATATAGCTATAAACATGGAGCAAATTGGATCTGCCACCATCCATCCAAAGGCATGTATAAGGCCAGAAGATATAATAACTCCCACACTTCCCAAAGTATCAGCAAGGATATGTAAAAACACACCTGGAACAAAGTGAGATGGAGTAATATTAATGGAGTAATATTCAATTGTTGCTTAATTTTCACTCTCTTAAGCTACAAACAGGTGCCTTTACAAGTGGGGTGGCCTCTAATGAGGGAATTAAAAGGTAAAGGTGTATTCATTTGATGAAAGACAAGGTTTCCTCCTTTTTGGGGGGCTTATAAGAGGGGAAACACTGTATTTCAATCCATGTTTCACAACAACACTTATATATCACAATAACTGAATAATGAAATAACTTTATCCATAAAAAGTAATTTCTTCATTAAATTATGTTTCTTCGAGAATACTTACCTGATCACATTAACATTAGGAAAATATGCTCTACCACCTCTTGAATTCAGCCTTTCCAGAATGATGAAAATGTTGTCTTTCCATCTCTATACCATATTGACAAAGGGAAGAAACTCTTACCCATTACATCCCTTTACCACTGCTAGGTGGCTAACCATCAACTGGATGCTTACCAGTTTAAGCTAAGCAATACATCAACAAGGAAGCTTGCATTTGCAGGGAAGTGTGAGAGGGTTTAAAAGTAATGTGATCAGGCAATCATTCTTAGAGAAACATAATTCACTAAAACATTTAATTTCTCCATCAAATACATACCTCAATCACAATAACATTAGGAGAATAGGTAATTAGAGGATTTGGTTTGTGGGGTTTAATGCCATTTTTCAGCACATGATAGGCTATACAAGGTGGTCAGTATATTGGGTGGAGGGTGGAGAAAGAACCTAGGAAGACCCCGGGAAGAACCACCAACCCTCAGGAAGATAGTGTCAAGTTTTCTCACATATCTACGTTGGTTGAGCTGAGACTCAAACCCATGATGACTGAGGTGAGATGTGAGTGATCTGTAAAGGCGAGTGCCTTTGATCACTCTGCCACTCAAGGCCCCCGGTAATTAGAGGAAGAAATGCATGAGCATCAAACCTCTACCACAGGTACCCTTATAGGGAGTCCATATATGAAGGATAAACTGCTCTCTTAACATGAAGGCAACACAACTGGCAATCACGTAACACATAATGTCAATACATGGATAAAAAAACAAATGGCATTTTCTTACGAAGAAAAGAATCTAGGTGAATCCAGTGAAAGCACTAACCACACACTCATGGAAGGTTGTGCTGATGTCAGCTGGCTCTGCGGTTGTCAGGGCTACAGCCATTGGGCCAACCAGATTAAATTCTCATCTCTGCAATGCTAGACCAGAGAGACAGAAATTTCAGAAGTTTGACTGTGCATGCCAGCCAACAGTTTTTTTAATGTCTTATATTAAAATATTGTGTTTGCAGAGATCACTGGAATCTCACAAGCTGAAATTTTAATTAGCTGTATCTGGTTGTGTGTGACCTCAGTGTACACAAGTGTATTACCCGTAATGTTAGGGCTTTAGGGGTTATATCCTCTTTTCCAGCCATCACAAGCCCCACAATCCCTTTCCATGCATTTCAAGTAATGCTAGAGAGCACAACCTGGGTTTTGCATCGCTGCCTCTCTTGACATATCAACTGAGGAGAGGGAGTGGATGACCACTTTTTGGTTGCCAGTCGATGGCAACCAATTCTTATCTGTGAAGCCCAGTTGCATCATTAGGACCACAGAACCATCCAATCTGAACTTGAGATAGTTCAGGTCAATCAAAAGGGCATGCAACTTGCTCACTCAGCATGCCGAAGCTACGGCTATCAAAAAACAAATTTTTAAAGGATAGTAGGTTCTGGCCAAAGGTTCAAACTTATCCGAGTTGAGCCAAGTCAAAAACCCACAAAAGATTCCACTTAGTAAATAAGGTGAGTGATCTGGATCTATTCATGTCAAAATTTGCCATAAAGTCTGATAGGTCCTTATCATGGCCTATATCCCCTTTACCAACGATGCTTTAATGTGTCGGAGATCATGAGTGGTAGCCTTTGATAGTAATAGGAGTTAACCTTTTCTTCTCAAATTAGCATGAGTAGCCTGTCCTGGCAGGGATGAAACACCTGCAAAACGGGTCTATTTAAGCACAATGAACCTCGCTAAGATTTTCCTGGGGATGTCTATCGCTAGATTGAGCAGATCATTCACTCAAGACTTGTCCCACCTGAGAGGGGCTATCAGAATCACTTTGCAGTACTGTCCCCTCCTTTTCTGTATAATCCTCAGTACCAGAACTGTAGGGGGTAGGCATAGCCCCAAAACCCATTCAAACTGACTGATACCGCATCCACTGCCCAGGCTTCTGGATCCAAGACTGGAGAGATAATTGTGGGCAGTCTGTGGTTCCACCTCATCGAAAATGGTCTATCATTCAACTTTCCCAAAGTACATAAATCCACTGCAAGACTGACGGATGAAAGGACAATTTGGTGTGAAGAGCCTGGTCCCTTCTCAACAGTGAGTCAGCAAGGACATCGAGCCAGCTTGGAAAAATGTGTCTGATTTGGCACTGATGAAAAATGGTCTTATTTTGGTTAAGATCACAAGCTAATGATGGAATAAACTGGAAAAGGAGCACCACTAGGCCAGTAGGGCCATCTGTAAAGGGCGCATGAAAAAGCAGCGGAGAATAATCAAATCTTCTGCTGCATTGAGCAAGCCAAGGGATTGCAAAAACTCTCATGCTGAAATCCACCGAGTGATGGAAGTGACTCAGTTAGCTTGATAATGCATGCCATGTGCAATTGAGGGAGATGAATGAGGTTGAGATTGGTTGAAAATTCCATACCAACATGGAAAAAATGCTGGGATGGGGTGAAATCTGGCTTCTCCCAATTCTCTAGAAAACTCTGCAACAAAAGGTAGCACAATCTAAGGTCACATGACACGTGATGTCTACAAAACAGTAATCAGAAACAGATGGTGTTTTCTTCACAAAAAAACTGAATCTGGGCAGCAACCACTAGATCTACCAGACACCGAGTACATCATCTACTTAGGCCATGATGCCAAGGGGTTATGGGGGTCATGCTGTGCTTCCCAGACTTTAGTGGAACTAAGAGATGTTGTTTCCTATGCACTTCAGGTAGTACCTGAAAGCACAGACCAGATCTTGCTGGGTTTCCTCTCTTGATATATCAATTGAGGAGTGTGACCAAATGACCGTCTTCTCATTGCAATATCTGCCCACAGGATATGCCACAGATATCAGACCTGTCAACAGAACTGGCAGACATGCAACTGAAATGGTTTGTGCTGTTGGGACAGCCAGTTATGCAGGCAGCCAGATGTGCAGTTGAAAGGTGAAAGGGCAAATTGTGCATGATGGACTGGTTGTATGGGTCCCTGTAAACATTCCATATAAACTGGATGGTAGGCACAGTTTGCAAAGCCAGCTAGACAGCCATGAGGATCGACCAGTTGTGCAGATCCTCATAACATGCCATATAAAAAGGGACACTTAGCCAGCTTGTGGCCTAATTCGTTGTAATGACCGACCTCTGATTAGAAGTGATGTATGGCTAGTTGGCCAGCTGGACAGTCTGGTCAGAAGTCAGGACAGCAGAAAATGGCATGGACAGTGAGGTCAGAAAATAAAAACAATGCGTGCAGATTTATGGGCCATCTGGCACTGCACAGGCATGCTGGAGGACATGTGCCCACTGGACTGCCAAACTGACTGAGCAAAATCTCCTATGATTACAAGAATCAATGGATGGCTGGTTGTCTGGCTGGCTGGACTTATTGAGAGCTGGGACAGTAGACAGCGTATGTAGCTGGCAGAAAATTCCAGCAAGACTGGCAGAAAAACAAGCACCGAGACTGGCACTCAGGCTCTGCCAGGCATGTTGGGGGACTTGTGCCACTGGGCAGTCCAAGGTGGAAGCAAGAACTCACAACATGTCCCTATCAATAGGTTGGGTGATGAGCATGTTCTTTACCATCTAATGCAGCGGTTCCCAACCTCAGGTCATGACCCAAATCAAGGTTGTTGGGTGTCCTCAGTAGGGTCTTGAAGGGTCATCAGAAGAATTTTTTAAATCATAACATAAGCCTGAGGGTTGGGAGGTCCTTTGGTGGCCAATTTAGGGTTGCAGCAAAAAAAGGTTGGGAACCACTGATCTAATGATTCCACAGAACGGTGGAATAAGTTCCTTCTGACCTACTTGTGCAGGCACTGCAAATTTCAAATGATGTACATTTGGAACACCAGAGGCACATCTCATGAATGAACTCTGAGACTTTTAACTTCTTTTTTTTCACTTACTGCATCTAGTCACCATAGTGAATTTGAAATAACAATGAAATATAACTAAGTCATGTAATGAACTGGAAAAAGGTTGCAAACTGTACACCAATGAATGCACTGCAGTTAAGGAAAAAGAACCAACAGCATCCCTGGGTGTATTGCAGTACCTGCTCACAGAATATGCCATCAATATCAGACCCATCAAATGAACTGGTGGACAGGCAATTGACATGTGCCACCGGGAAGGACAGCTTGTCAGCAATGTGGACAGACTGGTTTTATGGGTTCCGGTAACATGTTATACAGACTGGAATGGTCAGCTGGATTGCAACACAAATCATCAATACAACTGACCTCCTGCAGCAAGCAGTTATGACTGGCCAGCCAGCTAGCTGGACTGGCTCATCAGCAACCAGGATTGCAGCAGATGGCAAAGATGGCTGGCAATGCAAGCCTGTTAAGCTGGAATCAAACTCCATGTGCCCAGACTTACCCGCACTCTCTAAACACTCTGGCATGAGGGAATCTTACTTCCAGTTGGATGCCAAATATGGGAGCAAAATCTCTGTCATCTCCAAGTCTGTATTGGACAGATGTAATAAAAGGAGGTATACAAACTCCCCCAAAGACAACAACTGCATCATCATCTCCTTGACAAGTTGCATCCACTGCACAATGTTTTCTTCTTCCAACTGGCCAGAGGCAACGGTTGACTCTGGCATGAATTAAGGAATCTAGGAGGAGCCATCATAGCATCCCCCACTATGCTGCAGTTTTAGCATGAAGGTTCAAAACATCTTGTCCATAGGTTGGACTTAGCCTAACTCTCTGTGCCCTTCCAACTTTTATGGAAGGCGGTGGACCACATACTCTCTGACCATTCTGTACAGACACTGCAAAGTGTAAGACACATCTCATATGTGTCCTTGGAGACCTTAAACTCTTACACTTCAAACATCTGGTCCGCACAGAATATCTGAAACGACAATGAAAACAACAAAATAATGAGAAAAGGCAACCTGAAAGTGCAAACTATATTAATAACTGCACTTGAAATTAAAATAAAAGTGCAATTCAAAGCTGTGTATGCAAGGTAAACATACAAAACAAATAGTATCCAAGATACAGTGTGCAACTCTAAGATCAAAGACAAAGTCCACAAACTCAAAAAATTATGCACAATTATCTACGAAATATGAAAAATAATGTTAGCAATGTCTTGAAGTAACCTTAATTATCAATACTATACTGACTTTACAGGTGGATGGGTAAAACTAATGATAAATTCTTATAGATATCATGTGGTAATGCGATGTTGATCATATCACATTGAAAGCTTAAACAGAAAAACATATTGTATACAGGTGGCTAGGTAATTATAATACTACCTGGAAGAGTTTCTTCCCATAAATGCTATTTGTATTGTCTGTATGATATACAGAGAGGAAATAGAAAATATCTGTCTTTCCAGAAGGGTTGGATTCGAGAGGTTGCAGAGATTATTTCTGAACATTAATTGATTAGGTAATGTATTCAATAGAGAAAACTATAACTTTCAGATTATGATGAATGTTCTTTGCCATCAATATCTGTACGGCAATGGATATTTTTTCAACAGACTATCGCTCAGTTCCTGTGTATAAAAACACCACTCCACCCACCTGCCTGCCACACCTCAGAACCGACCAATCACATGTCAGCAGTGCCACTGACTTATCTCCATACAATGCAATAAGTTTGCCTATAATCTTGGCCATGTTTACCTTTAATTAACATCAAAACAAGATGAATATTTAGTTATCCTGTGTCTTTGTATGCCCACACAGGAAGCTTAAGTAATTTTTCAGTCACAATCTAAGTTTCACCTTCCTTGGTCTGCTGTTAATTTCAACTGATCGAAGTTCTTGCTATCTGACCATGTGCCACTTTACAGTCAAAATCTGTATTGCTTTGTATTGCTCTGCATCACTAACAAATGAAATAATGGTTTTCTTTAAATTAATTTTATGTCTGTTCTTGGTCAAATTTGTTCCTTGAAACAGCTGTTTTACAAAGTGAAATGTGTTTATAACACAGTACAACTTTGCTTAAAATGATATCTATCCCTTCTTCTCATCCTCTTGTCAATAATGACATTTCATCAATAGTTAGGACAATCATATTATAAAAGTAATCCCATGTATATCACAATGTCATTTCATGTGTTATAACAAGGTTTACCTGAATGTCAATTTTGAATGAACAAACAATATACCGTATATACTCGCATGTAATACCGGTCCAAATGCAAACAACATAGACCTTGATCTGCCGTTGCATAATGCACCGGCAGATCAGGGTCTATGTTGTTTGTTCTACTGATTAGTCCTTACAAACTGCGTAGACCCAGATCTGTCGGTGCATTATGCGACAGCAGATCTGGGTCTGTGTAGTTTGCAGTTGGTATCGGCTTATACGTGAGTATATATGGTAGTTATCTATGTATAACAAGCACTCTACTGTAAAAAGTGCTTACCCATATATGCTGGCAAATAAGGGTCTCTGCTGTTCATTTTATTCATAATTCCATGTGAACAGCATAGACCCTGATCTGCTAGCACATGATGTTACAGCTGATATGGGTCTACATTGCAATACAGCATGTTTTAGAATCCAGTGTCTCAAACAAGTTTCTTACCTTCCATGATTTGATTCTGTGAGGCTTTTGCCCCTCCATGGCTTTGTCCGTGCCCTTTATCTTGCCCTTTATCATGACTGTGACCATGACCTTTGTCATGCCCTTTATCATGACTGTGACCATGACCTTTGTCATGCCCTTTATCATGACTGTGACCATGACCTTTGTCATGCCCTTTATCATGACTGTGACCATGCCCTTTATCATGACTGTGACCATGACCTTTATCATGATTGTCACCATGACCTTTGTCATGATCTTCATGACAGTCAGTTACACTGTTATGAACATCACTGGCCGCCTCTTGCAGTCCTGAAATTGAATTCAGAAACAATAATAAACAAGAGTACATGATACCCTGAAAACATGAAAACATTATTAGTTTTGTTAAACTATCCATCTTTTCAGGTGTAAATATATATATATATATATATATATATATATATATATATATATATATATATATATATATATATATATATATATATGTATATACACATAAACAGTGAAACCCCTCAAAACAGAAAACCCCTGGGACCCCAAAAAAGTTTTGGTTTTGAGAAGTTTTTGGTTTAACGGAGATTTTGGCAGATGTGAAAAAATTCTTTTTCTAAGCACATATATGACAAAAGAGAGAGAGAGAGAATGTAATTATGAGAGCATCAGTGTCTGTGTATAAGAGTGCACAAACATTTAATTTAAAATTAGCTTAACAATATTTGTTCCTTTTGAAAATCATATCCTGCCCATGGACGTACATGGGAGAGGGGGGCAAGGGGGAGCAATGCCCCCCCCCCCCATTTTTAAAAATCCATAGTGCAGTGCACATTTACACATATCCAAATATGCTATTGATTTTGGCTTTTACCCCCTCTCCCCCCCAAAATTCCTGCATAAATAAATACAGTTGTTCCACATAGATATACAGTCCTCATTCACAAAAAACATCTGAGGAATGAGATACTTTCATAACTTTACTCTAAACCCATTCAAATTATGAATGATACTCCATAATGTTTAAATACTCTGTGTAATTCATAATGTTCAGAGTTCAAGAGCCTGACTTGAAGAAGGCGTGGAGTGTTCTCTGTTTTTTCTTTCTTTAACTAATGTGGCTTGTGTTAATGACTCCATTTCTTGTTCTGTAGCTAAATAACATTCATCCTCAGCGATTGCTAATTTTTTAATCTCTGTATTAGATCTTAAACTTCAGGGTATGTCACTGAGTGAATCTGACCTTTAGAATAGTGTTTTGTTGGTCTCTGTCGGCATAGCATCAAAAGCAAGGCCACACGCCTGGTTAATAAAGCCCTGATATTTAGTAAAAAAAACAAGCAATGTTCTACTGATCATGTATACAAATGAATAGCATCAACCACAATTGGACAATAAGCAGATAAACATGGTCTTTCTTTAATGGCTTACCTACAAGCATTTAGTTATTAATAATTCACCTTAAAAGCTAGCTCTTTGATATGGTGCAAAGACTTTAGATTAGCCTATTGTCAGCCATAATCTGTGTCGGCATATGTGTCAAATACTGTTTTAACCTTGCATGCCCTTGGGACATTTTCTGGGTATTTGTCTCATAGATCAGCCCACTACAGTACTTGCTAACCATAATTAATCTGTTCCAGCGTATGTCAGGAATGTAGCAGCTAAAATATATTTACAAGTTATAATTGAGTTTCGGTTTTATGGGGTTTTTTAACGTAAAATTGTCATTTAGGCTCGAAATTTGTTTCGGTATATGGAGTTGAGGGGTTTTGGTTTACTAGGAAAACAATTATGGTAAATATGCAATTTGTCAAACAGAAGTCCTTAGCTAATCAAGCACAATTAAAGACTCAAAATGGTCTCTAGTTCAAGCCTATGTAATTAACTGTCAATCTATGATTAACTGGGACTTAACGGGTGATATTTAATCCAGATACTTTCTATTCCAAGTTCTTCTTTTTGACCAAAATTGTATCATCCAGAATGGCCTATTACTGGTATCCAGATGAAATTTAAGTCCCCTGATGTGTCTGGATAATCTACGTTTTGCAGTATGTATAATATATGTCTGTCTTTCTGATATTGGTAAATTATTGTTTCAACAAGACACCTGAGTGGGAATGACCTTACTTGAATGAAAGCTTTAGAAGCAAGCATGACTGCAGTTGGCAAAGTTAGTAATGAGAGTCAACATGTTTTCTCAGCAACAATTCTACATAAACCATTTTGCCATCTTGAGATCATATCAAAACGGGCTTGACTGCCAAGTTTCATCAAAATTTGTCCATTAGACCTTTCTTTGATATTAATCTCATGGTATTCTTACAAAGTTAGAAACTAAATTTGAATCCATCTGAGAAAATACGATGCCTGACAACTAGATTAATATGCCAAGATTTCCGATTGCTAAATTATCCATGATACTGTTCATCAGAAGCTTACATATGAAGTTTTATAAATATCTGTTCAATAATATAGCTTCTTGGGTAATAACATATCACCACTTATAGGTGGTTGGTTGGTTTTTAACAGTATATTGAGCACTTTAGTGACTTGTATCAGTAATATGACTTATATAAATTTCCAAGTACACACCAAGGCTCTGCACCTGGTTGAGTATCAAATCCTAGCTCACTGGATTACAAGTCTATCATGTGAGCTACTATGGCTAACTTTCTGACTGATGGAAGAACTATGCACAACACATTACAGAAAATGGACAATAAATATAGGTATATTTACATATAACGCATTTTTAATTAGTCATTACAAGCAAGGTTTCTAGTGAATGCTTTTTTTTCACCTGTAAATAGCACTATGATGTACCTTTATTAAGAATTCCAAAAAATACTATTTCACAGTTTCAAATACCCAGCAAAGTAACTTGAGCATGAAAAGCAGACCATTGTGACCTTTTGCCTATGATGATCAGTACCCTCCATGATGCATCATGTCAAAAAAAACGGACTAAATGCAACTTCATGTTGACACCTACACCAACAACAACAATGTTGGAAGAGTGATATCTACCGTATATACTCACTTATAAGTTGAGTCCAACAGCAAACTGTAAAGACCCAGATCTGCCATCGCATAATGTGCTGGCAGGTCTGGGTCTATGAAGTTTGTTAGAAGTAATCAGTAGAACAAATAACACAGACCCTGATCTGCTGGCACATTATGCAACTGCAGATCAGGGTCTATGTTGCTTGCAATTGGACTTCACTTAAAAGCAAGTATAGATGGTATCTCTTGCCTATGATAAACAGGCAAGAAAAAAACAGTTATAAAACCCATAACAGTTTTACAGTGACCATGACAACAGTGAAATCCATGTCTCATTTTCTGCTAACACAGGCCCAACATGATGTAAATGTCAAATATAACTCCAAGAAGCAGTGTGTAACTTAAGAAATAATTAGAGCTATTAGTGAAAGATTCACTGCAAAGGCCCCTGCTCACTACAATTTCCTCAGAAGGTTTTAAACAGAGGAACTTGTGTTGTGAAACCAAAGAGTTAGGAGAATGGGCCATCAGGGGACATAACTCCTCTAAATAAGGATGTGGAATGCTGCAAATCCAATTCATTCAAGGTCTCATCAACATAGAGGAGCATGATACACATGGTGGATATTCAATATTCCTTGCTAAAGTTATGCAGTGGAAACCAAATGAGGGTCAATCAGGGGCCATGACTCCTGTAAATAAGAATGTGGAATGTTGGAAATAAAACTCATTCAAGGTCTCCTCAGTATAAAACTGCATGCCAAATTTGATTGAAATCCAACAATGCTTGGTAAAGTAATGCTGCAAAAACCAAAAGTCAGAAGGATGGTCAATAAGGGGAGGCATAACTCCTATATATTATGTTCTGGAATGCTGGAAATAGAACAATTTCAAAGTCTCATGAATATAAAGCTCCATGCCATATCAACAAACCTTGGTAAAATTATGCTGTAGAAACCAATGTGAGGAAGACCAGCAATTAGGTGATATTAGTCCTGTAAATGATGTTGTGGAATGTTGGAAATCAAACTCTTTCAAGGTCTCATCAATATAAAGCTGCATACCAAATTTGGTAAAATCCAACAATTTCAAGTAAAGTTATCTTGTGGAAATAACACTGTTGATGGATGAACTGATGGTCAAGATTACAAAAAGGGCTCTGCTGACTTCACCAAGTGGTACGCTGACTTCACCAAGTGGTACGCTGACTTCACCAAGTGGTATGCAAACAACTTGAAAAGAGGTACCTATTTTGACATGTTTTTAGTGTTGCAATTTTAAATAATCATGCTCGGGAATTACGTAAAGAACTGCACTGAAAACAGATAGTTATCTTGTGAAATAGATACCGCTTTTCAAATCATTATTTCGATTCTACCATGAAAAATAAAATTCTACTTGTGTACACCAATGTTACACTGTTACATCACAATAAGCATTACAGTTAGTGACACACTCCTCCAAAAAAGGCATTGATTGTGCAAAGATAAATACCGCTTTTTCTCCATGTCCTGCATAGGTTCATATTAGAATTACAAATAAAATAATTTAGACCATCTTACCAACTCCATGAGAGTGCCCATGAGAATGTCCATGATCTGGAACAAAAAAAGAGAAGAGTTTCACATTTCAGATCATTCCAGCATTACTGGATAGAAACTTTCATTATCTAAACTTTTCATACATAAAAATTATTCCTCCTTATTTCTGTTTTCCTCACAGTTAATCAACTTTTCATACATAAAAATTATTCCTCCTTATTTCTGTTTTCCTCACAGTTAATCTGAGAATGTTAGAGTAAAAAATTTTAAGATAAATTAATCTAACAAGAGTCCACTGAAGGGACTGACACTCTACTGTCTGAAAATACTCTCCAGAAATTCAAGATCAGACTTTTTCTTCTTTTAATTGCTGACTGTTTAAACCATCTTGGATATTCTTGAGTGATAAGATTGCAGCCATACTGGATGTAAGATCGGCACCATTTTCATTTAGGACAAACTAGACACCATTGAAAGACTTCTGTGAAAACCTCATGTTGATATGACCATCCATTGAGAAGAATTAGTGGCAAGATTTTCAATATGTTCATTGTGACAGCCATATCTGAGATCAGATTGGCACCATTTTCATTCAGGACCAAATATATATCATAATTAGTCTTCTGGAGGAAACCCCATGTCGGTATGACTTTCCATTTAGGAGGAGTAGCAATAACAAGATTTTCAAGATGGCTGCCATGGTGACCATACAGGATGTCAGATCAGCACCTTTTTAATTTAGTACCAATTAGACATCCTAACAAGTCTTCTTGTGAAAACCAAATGTTGATGTGATTTTTCAACCTAGAAGGAGTAGAATCAAAGTAGGACATCAGATCAGCAATGTTTTCATTTAGGACCAACCTTGACATCACATAACGTATTTTAGTGAAAATCTCATGTTGATCTGACCATTCATTCAGGATGAGTAGCCATAACAAGATTTTTACTTTGCACTTTGAACTAAATTGTCCAGATGGAAATGAGATGATGCTAACATTGAATCACATTTTAGTGCATGAGAATATTTGTACCTCAGTGTGATATCAATCATATGATGTTACTACAAAGCTTTCTGTTAATAATGAAAAGACAAGACAACAGGGTTCAATTTTTAAGCTTGTACATTGACAACTGCCAGTAGTTTGTAAGGTGAAACATCTGCTTTTTTAAACTGCTATACCAGCTGTGTCACACCATGTCAAATGGAAACATGGTCAGGGGTTTCAGTACAAAATAAAGAGGCAAGGTTTTTTCTGATGCAGAATCATCAGGTTCATTGATACTGATATTGAACCAACCACTGCAAGATATTGAGAGTTAATTGAATGAAATGAATATCTCTTAATTACTTAGCTGATTAAAAAAATCTATATAAAAAGTGTTAAAAGGGAAGCATATAGGAAAAAAAAGTTGCCAGGTGAAAGAATAATAAAGAAAACAAGCAAACTTGAGGTTTTATAATAACTAAAATCAACAATACAAATAATCAACTTAAGAAGTTGATGTACTGTAATGTGGACAAAGCCCTGGTTTGAAGATACCGATGCAAATTATAAATAAATAACAGATTTGTTTCTAAAAGAAATAAAAAAAGTAAACTCACTTTCAATAAATGTTTAATATGTGTGATGTACTTGTGTTGTATTTTATGTTTATCATGTGCTTTTTATGTTGTATTTAGGTAAAACTGTAAGCAAAATGTTTGACATGTTGATCGTCAATGGTATCAATAGTATAATTGTATCATTAAGCGTTCACTAGCCTGTCTTACTACATCTCTGTTTCACGCCATCCCCTGCATACTGCATAATTTATTGAAGACTGTGATAATTTGTTACAAACCACTTTTTGATTTTTCATTTAGCCAAAAGTCAAGCATATGCCATCCTCATTTAATTATTACCATGTGATCACTCCTGATCATGATCAATTGGGCATGAAAGGAAAGAGAGTGAACATTCATGGTTCTCTCTGACATAGACTGAATCATGTGTATGGCAAATGCTTTCAATGCTGCTGAATTGGAAAAAACATATTCTAGGCTAGAACCAACCTGTTCTGAATGGAAGAATATGCCAATTTTAATTAATGAATCATCTCCAACAAATACACGGATGTACTGTGTAATTTTTAAAATGAACTTTTTCAAAATTCTGGAATTGTAGGCACCACTACCTATAACGTCTTAAAACTAAATTTCCTCTAAAAACCAGTACTAACCAGCAATAATGGTCATGTTCTATGCAGTTTCTTATATCAATGGCAATCCTACCTCCAAAATTCAACTGAATTGTTCAATATGATTCATTTTTTTATGGAAAGGAACTTCAAATGTTGTTCATGAATTGTACTGTATGAAAGCAATTGAACTCATTTTGGGACTTTATATACATCAGGCACAGTCCCTTTTAATGGCTCCCTTGAAATAACTCTGTCACTGTCAGTACTGACATAACTGTATGTCTGTGCCACTGAAAATCTTTCAAAAAGATTGGGCAGGTGTACCTTGCCCAGATTTTAACTTGGCTCTCCATAACTTTTGTCACCTTTGCATATGACAAAGCTTTCAATAAGTTGTATTTTAAGCAATATGTTATCATCTTATTATCATCCTGAATTCTATGGCAGACTGTGTACACATGGTTCGTACAGTCCCAATGTGTTGATTTTGAAGGACTTTTCAAGGAGAATTTTTCTTATGGAAACTGAACTTTTTCCATATGTTACTTTGTTTATCCCTGTATAATTAGGTACAAAAGTAGAACAAAAACAAATAACTAATTAGTGTGCCACTACTATAAAGGGAAGCTACTCCATCTGATAACTACCCATGTCATGTGTCATTTGATCCACCCAATTTTATCCCATTTTATTTACAGATTCATTATTTTTGAAAATGATAATAACAAAGCTTCTAAGATAAAAAGTGATGTATTTTATTCAGTTTAAATTTTTGAATTTCATCAGATAATTTCAAAGAGTTTGGGGAAAAATTCACTGAGTTTTTCAATAAATCCAAGGACTTTTCAAGGATAAAAATTTTTCAATAAATTCAAGGACTTTTCAAGGATAAAAGTTTTTCAATAAATTCAAGGACTTTTCAAGGATAAACATTTTTCAATAAATTCAAGGACTTTTCAAGGATAAAACTTTTTCAAAATTCAAGGAGGGCAACTCTTCAAACTCAAGGATTTGTCAAGGTTGTACAAACCACGTGTACAGTGAATTGTTAACAAGTGTTTCACAGAACCCTGCATCTCACCTGCATTTGTGCATTGATTGAATTCTTTCCCCATCCTTTTCCTACTGAACAGTTACACCAATGTTTCACCATGGTTATGCAGGCAAGACAAAATTGACTTTTCAAAACTTTTACAAAACTATATATTAAGGATAGCCAAAGAATTATTTTGTGTCAAAATATATTATCTTCAAGGTTGCTTGTTATGGGTTTAACGCCATTTTTCAACACATGATCAGCTATACATGGCGGCCAGCATATCTGGTGGAGGAAGAACCTGAGAAAACCCCAGGAAGAACCAACGACCCACGGGAAGCTACTGGCAAGTTTTCTCACATAACCACGTTGGCCGAGCCCGAGACTCAAACCCACGAGGACAGAGGTTAGATGTCAGTGATCTGTAAAGGCGAGGACCTTAGACCACTCGGCCACCCGGGGCCCCTATCTTCAAAGAAAAGTAGCTTTAATGAATCACTCACCTTGACCTCCATGTGAGTGACCATGCTGAAATGCAAAAATCCCCACTAGGTTGACAAGAAAACCACCTACAGACACTAAGAACAACCTCTCATGTCTGACCTCAGGTGGTTCTACCAGTCGCTGTAAAGAAAAACAAGATCAATATTTTCAGAATAACAAGCAACATTATGAAGTGCTGAGTCTATTAATGGACATAAACAAGAAAACACAAGGTATATTGCGAGAGAGAACAGATGTAGAACCTCTTTAGGATCTTAAAAATTCACATCGAAGTCCACATTTCACAAACATCTGTTCTGAAGAATGCAGTGCCTTATCTGCCAATCTAACAAAGATGTACCCCTCACAGTATATCAATTTCAACAACTTTAACTCAAAACTTTACCAAAAAATCTTGATGATGACACCAATGCCTTTGGAAAAGTAATGTTTATGTCTTGTTTTGACTTGTACCACATAAATTGCGAGTCCACTATATAGAAAACTGTACACCAAAATTTGAAAACTGTGAGTTTAGGACCAGAAATTACAATTCCTGACATCCAAGACACTCACTAACATGAACTCTGCAGGTATATTTTGCTGCTATGCCTGTGATGACATTGGACTGAAGAGGCTACTCGAAAAAAGATTGCAAATAAGTTCATCAATTACCAATTTCTTGATCCTAGGACTATACTAAATTGTAAGACCAATAGGATACTTTGTTATATATCAGTAAGGAGAGTGTTAAATTATTGATCTAACTAACAACCATATTTCTCCTCTGATAACCTGGGAGGGGGGGGGGGGAGTGATGTGGCCTTCCGAATAAATCTTTTTAAAAGTTGGGGTGGAAATCAGAGCAACCTCAGCCTTTACTGTCATGCCAGAAATGGATACAGCACCCTACACCCTATATTTAAAATGTTACTAAAATTATCAACAAGTCTGAGACAGGCTTATCTTAAAGCATGGACTTATTGAAATACAGCAAGTATCTCACAACATTTCAAATATAAAGTAGAGTCAATGATGATGAAGACATTATAAAACATAAACAGAGTTTGACGCATCTTTTTCTGTCTTGTGTAGATAGATGACATTGTGAAAGACCTTTTCAGATGTATGGTATCATCCTGTATGTGCCTTCCGATAAACAGGTGAGTAACATTGCGATTTCCTTGTCCATGTAATTAAAAATAATATCAGCTAAATATTATGTAATAGAATCTTATTCAATAAAAACACCAGTGCATTTGGCTTAGCTCTTACCTCCACTGATTCCGAAAATATGAAGAATGCTATAAACAGGAGAAACAATCCATTCACAAAACCTGCCAGAATTTCAGCTCTTACATATCTGAAAATAGATAAAACAAATTGTAGGAATCAGATGTAAATGAAACCTACAACAAGTAAAATTTAAATACTTAATGATCTGTGTGAGTAATAGCCATAAAAAGCATAATTGCAAACTACTAGAGATTTCAAACTGAATCCAGCATATGATTTGGGCATTTTTTAAAAGTGTTCTGAAGCTAAAAGGCAGTCTATTTAACAGTTCAAGTAGTGTTTCAATGCAATTTTTATGCATGTTCAGAAACATTATAACATGCCGGACATGTCCACCCCCTCTCCCATGTCATGTTTAAAATATTGACAAATACCATATTTGCACATGTAATTTGCACATTTCTTCTCACCTAATAATCACTTATTTCTTTGGGGTGTGCAAATTATGCAGGAATAGAAAAGCCAGAAATCATTTATCTGGCAGTGTCACTGAGATCATAAATCAACAAACTGCATATCTACTGACATGTTCAAACTGTAAAACTCATGAACCTGCTCAAAACTTTACGACAAAATCTTGATGATGACACCACTGCTATTGGAAAGTAATGATTATGTCTTGCTTTGACTGGTACTTTATAAACTGTGAGTACACTATATAGAAAACTGTACACCAAAATCTGAAAACAGAATTTAGGACCACAAATTAGTTCCTGCCATCCAACACTCTCACAAACAGGAAATCTGCAGCATATTTTGTTGATTAAAACATTATACAAGAATAGATTCAATGGATTCATACCTTGTCTTGTGACTTTTTTTACTGTCAATAAAATGTCCTACCCACAATGTGTTTTTGTCTTCTTCATAACGGATGAACTTTGTAGTACGAATATAAAGGAAGCAAGCAAGTATGCCCAAACTGACATTACTAATGTACCATTAAGAATCTAGTATGCTGCAAAGGTAACAGAAGGAAAGAAATCAAAAAAATGAATTGGTTCAACTTTTTATATCTCACTGTTTTCAAGTCACAATAGGAGGAATTTCATTATATAAGCAGTAATTACTATATTCATATTGATACTAATTACTACTCATATACAATGATAACTTGGGGTTAATCACAGTACACTACTCCTTCAATAACTCGTGCCCAGATAACTTGCAAACCGACTTATAACACAGTATCATGCGTGGATCCCATTTTTTTTAAACCAGAAAATCCCAAAACATTGGCCCCAATTTGTTGAATGTGAAGAAAATCGCAATCAAAATTGGTAAATGAAACATTGATATATCGCTCTTTTATCGTCAAAAACGGTGTTTGTACCCGGAAATTTAAATCAACATCATGAAATTCTCAACTTTTAATAAGACGTCATATATTCTGTTAAGTTTTCTTTCTAAACAATATTCTCAGTACACTGTAAATAACAATATTTTGATTATTGAAAATGTCACTAATGCCTACTGGTGGCAAAACGTTAATAAATACCAATTAAATAAGTTTTGTCAAGTGAAATTCTTGTTTAAGTTCTCTCTTTTAATTCAGTTTCAGTGTAATCATCATAAATGGAATATGCCCTCTTGTATTCAAGTGTGAAAAATGTAAATCTACCGATACGGTTATGTCCGTGAGCATTTCTGTGAGAACCTAATTAAGTGCCGGACGTGTTTTGTTCTCCAACTTGCAGAAGTATTTATTGCATTGCTGCACTCAATTAAAAGCAGACCTACTTTGTATTATCACATTAATTACGTGTTTTGTATCAAATCAAATAAAGAGGTCGAATACAAGAAAAGTTAATAGGCATGCAAATCTTGCCTGCGTAAGACCTAGTGGTCATGGTCATGTGTCAGGTCAACTCATTTCAATTGACCAATCAAAGAGTTATAAACATTATTATGTAAGTAATATAATTAAACTACCTTAAATTAGCCTACTCATTCACAGATGTGATCAAAGATAACAAGGCAACCAAGTGAAATGAGTAATTGGTGAATAAAAAGCTTTGTTTCACAATACAATTCATTATTTGAGAAATGCATTCCAGAGTTTGTAGTGAACTTAAAATTCCTGAATTGGCACTCAGAGATTTCCTCAAGGATGAGAAGAAGTTTCACTATACCTTGGAATGAAATCATGGCATCAATATTTTACTAACAAAACAATAAATAATTAATAAATTGAGTTTCAACGTTCATGAAATAAATGTCCCTAGTTTTTGAAGAAAAAAAAGAATATTTTGTTGTTGTTTATTAAATACAAAAAGCAGTGATGTAATACACAATATTTTTGAGTACATATGATGGTTGTTGAAACCTCGTGGAAAATGTTGTTAACAATCTTTCTGAGGTTGGGTATCTTGAAAATAAAGATAATTTATTAAAAAAAAAAAAAACTTCATTAGAAAAAGCTCTTTATTCACAATTATTCCCAACGCGAATATAAAACAAGTATTCGGCCATTAAACATCACCGTTACCCCCTCCCCCCCCCAGGTTTTTCTCAATGTCCAGTGGAAATGGCATCCACTTCTTAATTTTTTTTAGGTCCCTCAGTAGCTCCCACCCTCGCTTATAGTGCTGTCTATGTTTTTGGACCCCATTGTGCGCAAGTTATCAAGGGAGAGGTGTACTCACTGCATAATATTCATCGTGTACTGGTACTTTGTAATGGTGAATAGATCGATATGCCATGCTATACACATGACCGTAGTTTACACTCAATGGATGAATACTTTGACAAAAGAATGGGGATGGGAGAGGATTAGTCAGTAAAGTGCTGCTCAATCAAAACCACAAAGTTTATTTTACTAAAATACAGTGGCTCACACACTCAACAGCACTTCATAATAGAACTGATTTCACCTCAAAAGACAATGTATAAATGCTGGCCATTGCATTCTTTGAGAATATTACCATATACATGATCACGGTACAAGGTTCGATAAAGTTTTTTTTTTTAATAGAATTTTTGACCACGTGTTCCCTTATCTCTAAAAAAAAAAAGGGGAGGGGGGTGGGCAACCATATGAGATTATGGGGTTCAGTGTTCATCAAGAAAAACTTACTGGAAATGAAGACTGTACTTACACCTGCAAACAACATAGACCCTGATCTGCCATCGCATAATGAACTGGCAGATCAGTGTCTATGTAGTTTGTTTTTCTGATTACTCCTAACAAACTGTATAGATCAAGATCTGCCTGCACATTATGCCACAGCAGATCTTGGTCTGTGAAGTTTGCAGTTGGACTCGACTTATAAGCGAGTATTTATAGTTGGCTGCCACCTACATGTAGCATGCAGACTTTGCTTGTGCATATAACATAATCTATGTTTATCAACCTAACTACTTCTAAACTATGTTCAAGAACAGCAAATGAAAACCTTAATGTGATTTTTATTTTCATCGTACATATAACATTGACTTACTTACATAAATCTGTCCACTACACAAAATATTGAAATTAAGAAAAACTCTAAAGCACATTTGGGATTAACAGTATTTTTAAAGCACAAACATGAATACTTGCAGTGAATGTCTATAACATATGCACAGATCTGTATTTATGGAAAGGGTTCAAACTTTGTAATATTTCAGTCTCTATGAAACATTGTTGCAGGTAAACATCCAAAATGTAATTGTTCTAATTGAAACAGAAACTTTAATGAACACCTTTTATGTAAAGTATGCATCAACTTTGCCTGAAAACATGAAACTGCAAAAATGATCTAATTAAAGATTTACCTGGAAAGGTTTTCATAGGTGCATCACCTTTAACTGTTACTGTTTAACAAGAAAACTACTGTGCATGTATATTTACACCTGATGCCACCACTGGTGTTGCCACTGGCACCTCCAGAAGTGATGTCTCACCATACACAGGCAAGACAAGAACATAGAATTCAGAATTTAGGGGTGCTTAGGGGCCAAAAAAAGGGCCCCGATCCCAAAGTAAATGAGCCCAAATCCCAGTTTTAGTTTACTGAATAATTTTTACTCAAATTAAAGAAGGAAAAATTTGTGACAAGAAAATGTTTTGTTTTCAAGAGGATTTCAGTTTAGTGAGGTTTTGGTCTTGAGAGGTTTCAATGCATTATATAATCATGCAGAATTCCATATTTCAACAGTTTACTTGTGAAAATTTTATCCCCAAATAATCAAATTTTTCCATCAAAATTACTGGCCTTAGCCCCATTCCCAATCACCCAAGAAAAATTCCTGGAGTTGATCCATCAAATGTCTGACATATTAGACAGTGCCTTCCATAATACAATTTACTCCAAACTTCTGACACACAAAAATTCCTGATGGGTATTTTTGGTTATCGGTGACAGTTTTCCTCTGCCTGGTTACCCTCTGATTCAAGACTGAGTGAAATTTGAAGTATAAGATCCCACAAGATTTATAAAGGCTCAAGAACCAAAAGGTCAGGCACTTCAAAGCCAGGCACTATATCATGTTTGATTTCCAAAGGTCTAAAACAAGCTACCTGACTCTGCAGAATGGTAGGACAACTTTACCTAATTTACATGACCAGTGATAATAAGTGACCATGACCTTCTGTTGTTTTTCTAGAAAAAGGTTGCCTGTCCTTATCCATTCAATACTCACCATGACAAGTAACATATTCAACAAATATCTGCACATGTCTTAAAAAGTTCACACCCCTCTTTCTGGTCAAAACACAAAAAAAAACATATCCTTTGATAAGTGCACATTTGTTGATCTTGACATGCCTCGGGGAAAGGGGAACCAGCTGCCAAAACCCACAATTTTTTTGTAACTTAATACAATGCATGTTTAATTTCTCTCATTACAATTTAACTTTATTGCTGACTTGCCAAGCCTAAAAGACATTCTCCGTTAAGTAGTTAGACCAATTTTCAGTATGGTATAATGAAACGTCATGTACTGCTATTTTCTTGGAAATCATGCATTGGAATACTTTAAAAGTGAAGTCTAATGCAGCAAAGGCAACATTATGTTCAACTAAAATGTTCGTAAATTATACTATGGTTCAGTTTAAGAAACTGCAGCTCCAAACCCCATGGAGGTCAATGATTTCTTGCTAGACCTCTCAACTCAGCGTAATATTTATCTTTTTTTTAATTCACGTGGTGGCTGCAATTGCTGTGAGTAATATTCAACTAAACACGACATTATTTGCAATAAATGTAATTGTGACCTTTTCCGCTTTTTCCCAAGCATGGCCAAGTATCTGAATATTCTTTTTTATGCTTCTGTGCCAATTGTTTGGATTTTTTAATATTCTTTCTTGGAGGACATTTCCAGACTATACAAAAGTTTGATCATACAGGAAGTTTACATGAACATGGGTAGATGAAAACCCTGTAAATTTAGCCTGGTTGCCTGACCAACTCCACCGACTCTAAAACCCAGATCTGGAATAAATTGGACAAGCCAAAATCAGGATTTGACCGCAATGATTGTATTTTTGCTAATGTTACATAAGTCAATAGGTTGACGGTTGTTTCAGTAAACCTCATCGTAAAATTGTAAGGGCTGGCAGGTCTGTTAGTGACATATGCTTTATTCAGAGTGACCATATTGAGAAAATACACCTCCACAGTTGAGAGCTCTAACACAGGTAATGGGAATCCAGCTCTTATGATGTCCAATCCTTTATTATATCTTCGGTGCATGCTTATTATGCTAATCTTCAACCTTATAAATTTACCAAAATAATATTTTTTAAAGTACACAGGGTGGCTATTACTTCAAATATGGTACTTTCTTGAGTCCTATTGATGCATGGAATTTTTTCTCCAACAGAAGCTTATTGTGTTTCAGAAATGATTGTATTTCATTGACATGTCATATAGCTATAGCACAGCATGTTTAGTACTGAACCAACAAGCAGACTGTGTATAAAAATTTTGCTTACCCATAAGAGAAAGCTTCAGTTGATCTCCATCTGGAAATAACAGAAGCAACCAGACCTGCAAGAAGGGCAGTGCAGTCGAAAAACATGTGGAATGAATCTGATATGAGACCAAGGCTGAAATATAAAACAAATAAAGTATGAATAAATGTTTAAAAAACAAGTCTGCAAAGATGGAGTACTAATATATAACAAAATGTGAAAGAGAGTACTGGTGTGATACAGTGATCTTTCTTTTATGTTGCCAACCATTTTGCAATGACAAAGTGGCCCCTAAAGAAAAGTGATATCTCATGAGGTGACACAAAATGTTGGTAAAAATGCGGAGGATGAGTTGGTCTCTCTCTTAAGAAGATCTTTAGAAGACAAGGACTACTGTTATATATGAAAATGAATAAATACTAGAAAGTGAGGTTCAATTCCTTTAAAAGTCATATAATTCTGATTCATCTGAAAGCAAGACATAGATATACATGTATCTGAATTTGTAACTCTACTCTAAAGCCCATTTCCAAGTGGATGTCATATAGATATGTTACTTTAAATATAGTTCACACAAGCTATATGTTTTCTTTTTAGACTTGATCTTACATGTTCACAAGGTAAAATAGTTCTATGACACTTTAATGGAATATCAGGGCTCTAAAAATTGACTTGCTCAATATCTGGGACATGCTAAAATTCAGCTCAGGCAAGCGCAAGTTGGCAAGATGCTTGCCCAAAAAGCAAATGAAGTCAAAAAAATTGAGAGAAAGAAAGGTTGTTTTCAGTTCATAATCCTTTATGTTTTGCAAGTTTTATACTCTTGAAACACGCCACAGTAAATATACCAGCCCCTTTATTTCACGTTTATATGTACCATGTGCTTCTGTTTCATAAATGCCCTCAATTTCATTCATCAATCATCCTTTATTTCATGACACAAAGTCAAACTCTGTCACTTCCATCTTGTCATCAATGTTAAGATCAGACTTCCATCTTCTTGAGCAGACATGATAATGATACAGTGAAACCCCGCAATAACGCGAATTCGGATATAACGCTATCATGGCATGGCTCCCAAAATTTCATATATTCATTCGCACATGAAAATTTTTGTTTTTCAAAGTACGAGAAATAGCATATAAAATGTGTATACTATTAGTATTTTGGGTAAGAGATCACGTATGAATTCGAGTATAATATGTTCGTGACGTGGTTCCTGAAATTTTATATACATGTAATTTTCTCATACACGGAAAAAAAAATTTTTTTTAAGTATGAGAAATAGTGTATACAAAGTTTATTACTGTATCATTTTGGGGAAGAGATCACGAATGAATTCGATCGTGGCATGGCTTCTGACATTTAACAATTTCACCAATTTCTTGAAGTGTTATGCCAAATAAACATTATCGGAAATGTTACTTACATCTTTGTGTTTGTCTTCAATTCATTCTGTATACAATCATTGCTCAAACAATAGCAGACATGTGTTTCTTCTTTAACTGCATACACAACCGAGCATCAGACAATGTGGTGGTTGATAAAAGATTCTCATGCTTTAATAAACATCAAAAAACGTATGCTGCCAACATGTGCGCTGGAATTCAATTCATCATGTATACAAGCATTGCGCAAACAGTAGCTGACTTAATGTTTCTTCTTAAACTGCATACACAACCAAGCATCAGACAATGCGGTTGTTTATCAAAGATTGTCATATGTGGGTGCTTATGTAGAGACTGAGCTTGGGCGATAAGATCACAGGAAGTTCAAATAACCACTCTCTGTTACTTGGCACTGAACAAGTATCAAACTAGCGGCTCAATCAAAGGATTGTCATGTGGGAAAGCAAAGACTGCTCGATATCAGATAGTAAACAGTGTTGATACTCTATTCATGCTATACATTAGACGTGTATACGTTCCCTGAATAAGGTAAAATATAGTAAAACCCCGCAATAACGCGACCCCACTTTTTCCACAATAGAATTGTATGGACCCCAATTATCATGTTATTGCGGGGTTTCACTGTAATGTGAATGCTTACTAACTGAAACAAGTATGGGCAAATAGGAACAAATATTTATATTTTAAATTTATTTATATTTTAACTTATTAGTTGCATTTTTAATCGTAACGTTTATAAGTATACAGGATTTGCCAACTTTAAGTCCTAACCTAGCCACAGGCAGTGGGTGAGTAGGCACCTCCCTAATCATTATGCTGGCCACTGAAACTGCAGGCTGACTTTCTGGTACAATGAGATGTGTTGAGCTTGCCGACTCTCAAAAGTCAGCTTGTCAAAGATTGTTTTGATGCATGTTACTGATTTTAAGTTGACTTGGTGAGTTCTTAATGACATAACTCATGAGATTTCTATTACAGGTGTGTATGGAAATAAAAGACATTCATCTCCATTGATTAGCCATGTGGATTTCTGTAGAAGTGCAATAAATGTACAAAATACTCTACCGATCATAAGTGGTGTTTATCATCAATTATTTACATAGTAATTACAGGAGACTGATATATACATATTTTGGCAAATAATTACATGCATAAAAACCGGAGGAATGGAAAACAATTTACTCACATAAACATACCCTCTCCTGCACCCTACCCCATGATGGAAATGAGTCTAAAGTAAAAAGGGCAACTGATGTGAAAATAGTGCGAGTACAATGCCTGGTCAACATAATACGTAATATCACAGAAATCCAACAAAAACTTCAAGAGTAGTTGCATGCACAAAATTCTGTCACACGTTGCATTCAGCTGTAAGTTAAAAAGGTCAATAACTCTTACAAAAATCAAGTAAGCACAAAGCTTTGACAATATATGCATCTTTTAAATGATAACTATAACATGTACGAAGTTTTACAGCAATCCATAACAAACGGCAAGACAAGTTGTGTTCACAAGATTCTATCTTCGGGTGATAACCATGATATTTACCTAGTTTAATGGCAATCCATCCAAAACTCCCAGACTAGCTGTGGTAATGAGATTGTGTCATACACTGCATTAAGCTAGAAGACAAAAGGGCAATAACTCAAACAAAACTTATGGAGCAAAATGACGTCAATATGTGTATCTTCAGGTGATGACCATAATATTTGCCAAGCTTCATAGCAATCCATCAAAAACCGTGCGACTAGTTTTGCTAACAAGATTGTCATACACTGTATTAAGCTACTGGGCAAAAAGGTCAATAACTCTAACAAATATGGCAAGAGCAAAGTGATTTGTCGATATCTATATCTTCAGGTGATGACCATAATATTTACCAATTTTAATAGTAATCCATCAAACAGTGTAGGACTATTTGCACTAACAAGATTGTCATAAACTGCATTAAACTATAAGACAAAATGGGCAATAACTCTAATAATGCAGCAGCAAAGTGATTTGATGACATGCACATCTTCAGATGATGACCATAATATTCACAAAGTTTCATGGCAATCCGTAATAAACTGCAGGACTAGCTGTGCTAATGAGACTGCGTCATGCCACAGGATAAAATGGGCAAAAACTCAGACAATAAATTCAAACTGATTTGTCAGTATCAACATCTTCAGATTATGACCTTAATATTCACCAAGTTTCATGGCAATCCATGTTTACGTGTTCTCAAATCATTCAGATGTGTAAATAAATAAATCATAATAAAACCACTCTCATTTTCAAGTCAAGCTTTCATTATTGTTGATGTAATCAAAGACACTGCTGTTGCTACCACTACGGTCATGGCCATACCACTTGTTCGGCAAAAGAAATAATACAAAAATAATAAAAAAATAATAGAATTTTTAAAAAGCTGTACCACTATTCTTGGCTACAACAGAAAAAAAGGGTTCATGTGTCATTTTTAAATCCAACTCCTTCCATGTTTCCACACTGCACCATCATCAGGGCTGAGCAAATCCCATAGCCCGACGTCCCGGACTATTCATTTTCAAAGTCAGGCAAGTAAAATTTTCCAAGTCACTAGTCCGGGACAAGTGCTTTTTGCCTATTTTTTGAAAAAGTCAGACAGGTGCTTAATTTTATGCCATAATCACTTTATCTACCTTTATCTGGCCATTCATGCCCTGCAGGCATACTGAATGTTTGATTCTACCCCTCTCCATGTATTTATTTACATCCTGTATCACACCTGCAAGTGGTCATTTATAACTTGTTGCATGTGCACATGTCCTATTACTGCTTGACTGAATATTGGACTAAGCGACCAAAATTATTGGTCAATCAAAACACGTGAAACAAAACAAAGCTGGTATGATTAATTAGCAGTGCTTTAAATGGGTTCCTTGGACTGTGTAAATGATTTTCTGTCAAACGATTCGTCCTTTGATTTCAATCCAGTGAGTCAATCCAATTAAATTAATGAAAGGCACTTTACCAACATTAGTGTCGGTTCCCTTTATGAACTGATTAAATGGCAGTGATGATTCTTTAATTTTTAATTGATTATACAGAGGATTAACTTCTATGTCCGATATTGCGTTTGAAATGAAAGAATTACTCTAATTAAGAAACTGTCTCTGTTCATATTTAAAGGACAAAATGTATGTTATGAATGCTTTAGAAGTAGTTGTCAAGCAAGGTGATATACACTATGTGGATAAAATGAGTTTACCAAATTATTTTCGCAAGGAAGATTCAAAGAACAAAAATTCTTGTGGAAGTGGAGGGGTAAAACATAAGATTGCCACTGAATATGAGGTAACTACTTCTCCAAAGAGACATAAGCCAGACTCTGTGGCAACAATTTTTAAAAAATATGACACTACTTAGAGACTGAGAAATTTTCAGCCACATTAGGTCGATAATTATCCCTGGCTTGAATTCATTGACTCAGAAGGAAAAATGTTTTGCAGTTATTGCAAACAATATCCCAAACTGGCACAGGTTGGAAAATTCAACCAGTGTATTTGTCAATGGAACTAACAAATTCGGGATAGAGCAAATCAAGTCTCATGACAATTCTGGACCTCACAAGGCCTGTGTAGCACAGTATATGCATGACACTAGCCAGTATGTGCAGAAAACCATTTTCTGATATGAAAATGCTGTGTGCAATCCAGGAGAAGAATGCTGTTGAACTTGGTGCTAATTATAAGAACAGATTCAGGGCAAGGGACTTCATTCTATCAATTGATCAAGTCTTGAGAGAAGAAGTTAGGGAAAGTCTGAATTCCAGTAAATTCCTTTCCCATTCTTGCTGATGGAAGTACTGATGCTACCATATCAGAGCAAGAAATAGTGCACATAAGATACATGGACAGTGGAAAACCGAAAACCTCTGATGTAACAAAATGTATAATATCAATCTAGGTTTTTGAAGAATTAAATCCTTATAAGAAATAAATATATTTTGTATTATTTCATTTGTTCTTTCTATGGATTAAAGTGCAAACATCTCATCAAATCTTAACAAGTGATTTTAATTTGGGACAAGTGAAAAGGTAGGTGGGACAAGTGAATAAAACAAATTTGCTCAGCCCTGGTTAGGTACACGCACAAGTTTTAAATTTAACCAATAGTAAAAATAATCATTAATCATATAAGAAATTGCTTGATTTTACAAGGCTTCATATTTCTGCTTCTTCTTTCATGTGTCCTTTAAATTCCTTGGATGAACTAAGATTTAATTATTGAAGGACAGAATCTGCATGTTTACTAGTTCATGAGATTTACCTTTAAAAAAAAAATGCTATAACCAGTCAGTGGCATTTAGTGTTCCCTTCGATTTTGTCCTTTTGAAAATGTAGTAGTCTACTCTTAAAATGTCTTTAGAGATTTCCAATTTGATTTTAGATTAAATTTGGAGCAATAACTGACAACAATCAAAATCTGTCAGAAACTTTTTGAGAACAACATAGGCTCAGAAATTATTGCAGTGCTATCCCATATTAATTATTGTAACTTATTGAAGAAGTCGAAAAGAACAAAAAAACAGCATGTCATTTCGAATCAACAAAATTGACCGTACCTTTGATATTTTAGTGGTTCCATCAATAATGTTTGTGTGCAAATGACAACCAAATGCAGTTTAGAATGAACCCTGATGTCATTGTATCATCTGCTGAAACATTAATGAAATGGAGCTTTTTTGTTTGTTTGTATTTTTAAAAAATGATCTATCTGAGTTCCAGCTAGACAGGTATAGAGTGGTGTTCCACTTCCTCTGCCCTTCTAGCCCCTCCTCTCTGCCGGTCATCAGACCATGAAATCATCTTAAAACTGTTATTTTCTATTTATTCAACTTATTTTTCTGTTTATTTTAATGTATGATAAATAAATGAATGTGCTTTTGCTTTTATCAACTTATGTTTTTGAAAAATTTAATTCCTTTAAGAAATAAATATACTGTACATTATTTCATTTGTTCTTTCCATAGGATTAAAGTGCATACATCTCATCAAATCTTGACAAGTGATTCAAATTTTGGGACAAGTGAAAAGGTAGGTGGGACAAGTGAAGTTTCTGAAACCAGTTGTTCTGACAAGTGGATGAAAAATAAATGTGCTCAGTCCGGCATCATAAATATATTTTTCATACTTTTGAAAGGACCACCATTTAAAAAAACAATTATTTCTGTTGTGTTCAAGTTTACACTCATGCTGGTATTATTGCAAAAATTCCTTTATATTATTTCGTTGATTTTTGAAGTTTTACTGCAGTTTCAGCAGTCCTCAACATAGTCAGCAAATAACAAACATAATATATTAGTTGTTTCATTAGTGATAAAGACACCTGATCAACAATGTTCTCTCAACAGGGTACATAAATCATCAATAAATAAGGAGAACATTGTTGGTCTGCTTATCTTCTCTTGTCTTATTCTGATATAACAAGTACAGAATCGGTCCAGCCATTCCCTGTTCATACATGTGATTTCAATTTATTATACACTGCGTTAAATACACATTTAAAATTTTCCATGTAAGCCTTTACTGACTAGGTTTTGGAGTAAGCAGAGATGCTGCCAGGATTTTATCTGAAGGGTGGAGCTCCCCCCTTGCCACCAAAATAAGGGGGGAGTAGAAAAAAAGTGAGGGGAGGGGAAGGAAACAGTCATAGTTCAATATTTACCTAACATATAAATATGTCTATTTCTTTCTTCCTGCTCTATTTAAATCAAAATCCTCACAAGATGTCACTTCTAGTTGTATAAGCATTAATCTGTTGATCATTTCTGAGCTTAATTTGTTCCTTATGTGTGTGAATATTGTTCTGTGCTGAGAACCCCTCTCACATATGCGTAGCTAGCTAAGCCAGCTTGAACAAGTTGGAAAACTGTTCTTTATGGTTGTTATGTACAACTTTCAACAGCTCATAGATACTGTCTCTTAGATATCTCTGCACCAAAATAATATTTACATTTTTTCACTAACAAGAGCTCTGCCAAAGTTTCACTTTTTTGAATCATTGCTTTGCTCACTACTATGCCAGATTTCTTATATGTTCCACAATGTTGTATTAGGGTTTTAAGTCCATCAATGCCATGGTCAGCTTGTTCAGACAGAGGTATTTTGATCAAAAATAAATATCCTTACTTTTTGGTATATAGTTTTGTCGCACAAGATCCCTCAAGGCAGAATTGTTTGAGAAAAGAAATGAAAATTGCAGTCCACTTTAAATTGCCTGTATTTTAATTATGCTTAGATTTCTACCTTCTTGACATTTAGTTTCGAAATGCCGCTTAATAGAGGGTTGACGGGCATGCCGTCTCTTTTTGTCCATCCAGCATGTACATCGGACTTGTATTCAACATCATTTTTGGGTTCAAAATTACTCACTGGTATTTCCAGTAACACTTTCCAGGCTCCAATAATCACTTTTACTTCAAAATGTTAAAAATCTTTGTCATCATTGCTATCATCGGCCAGTATTTGCCGAACGAAATCGTCATCTGAAAATGAACCATGTTGGGAGTCAGCCATTTTGGATTTTCTATGAGCCTTTACTTTAAACATGCATTTGTAAAACTTCCTTCCTTCATGAATGCAATGTTCAACCTTGACCATGCTTGTCCCATGGCCCAAATGTGCCAATCAAATTTAAAAACCATGTTGTCAAGCCAAAGTACTCAGATGTGTAAACAGTTGCCTACCGAAAAAAACACAGGTAACGAGACAAGCTCTATGAGACCTCTAATGGCGGCGCGACTTATGCCGCGAGAAGCACTTTAAGGGTTAACAGCTAAATAAAAATTGTATACTGCGCATAGTACATTTTTATATGTGTGACTTTAAACTAATTTGTTAGAGTTCTCGCGCACCACTGCTTTCCAAGTGTGCGAATTCGTACAAATTTTGCGAGATTCGCGCACTCGTGCCCTGGCAGCAATTCTGAGTAAGCTGTCATGTTGAACTTTATCAAAGTCCTTAGAAATGTCAATATATAGACAATAAAAATGATCTCCTCATCATGACAGGTTTTTATGCAGTGAGAAAATATTATCTATGTCTGAACAATCTAATTAAAAGTCATCCTGGGTTTCATCAATCTTATTATTTTCTCTCGGCCCAAGTATAAAGCCTATCAGTCAGAATTTTAGAAAATAATTTTGTAAAATGTATTAACTAAAGAGATAACTCTGTAGTTACTAGGAGCATTTCTCACCCCAATTTTTTAATAAATTGGACAAATAATACTTTCCCTCCATGATACAGACAAAATACCATTAAAATATCTTTGCTTAAATTGGTGTGATCTGATTGCATGTACTTGTTATAATTGGTGTGATCTGAGTGCATGTACTTGTTTTAATTGGTGTGATCCGAGTGCATGTACTTAATAAATTTTGTGTGATCTGAGTGTATGTACTTGTTAAAACTGGTGTGATCTGAGTGCATGTACTTGTTATAATTGGTGTGATCACGTACATGATAAACACGACTTGTGGGTGCAACATTTTCAGTATACTGATCACACATTTAAAGAAATCCAGGTAGCTAATCATTAGTGACAAAAGCCGTTTGTTTTCCAAACACACATGTCAAAGAAATCTCACAAGTTATATTATCAACAATTACCACCAAGTCACCTTGAAATAGTGACATCGATCAAAACAATCTTTCACAAGCCAATTTGTTTTGATTCAGCAAATTCTGTTCAAAGCATACTCACAAACTGCGTATAGTGAGGTTAGGTCTTGACACTTGTCCAATCTTGTATACTTACAAATATTACCATTACGATGCAACTAATAAGTAAAATATATATTTATTCCCTATTTGTCAAAATTTGCTTAAAACAGTAAATATTCACATCATGTCCGCACAAGAAAACTGCCAGAATGACCCTGACATTGACTACAAGATGGAAATGACAGACTTTGACAGTATGTTGTGTGAAATAATGGATCAACAGATGAAAGAAACTGCGAGTATTTATATAATTAGAGATTTTTCTAAAATTTTCAAAATGGGGCTGGAGTCCATGGAAAAACTGAATTTGTATGTGTAAAAATGTCAAATTGGGAAATTTTTTGTACACACTGTTAATTCACAAAAATTTACAAAGAAAAGATTTTTAAACATTTAAACAATTCAATGCAAATGTCTACTTTTCTGTCAATTTTCCTTTCAAAGAGCTAGGTATTAAGTTAGAAAAAGCAGTTTTATGATCTGTCGTCAATTTTGGTGCTAAAATGATGATCATTAATACTAGAATATAGATTGCTATCTATGGAATTCCCACAAAAAATTCACCCATGATTTTTGGAAAAACAAGCAAACAATTAAATTGCTGTAGCCCTATCAGATGCAAATTATCACTCAGTGGACATATCCAGGTCCAGTACCAATAAAATTAATCATTTTAACCAATATTCATCCTAAAAATGCATAAAACGAGGGCTTCTTTTTTTTACTGTGATATATTTTCAAGGTTGCCGTTTTATGTTGTAGAACAACTGTGGTGAGGCAAAATAAGAAAAGTTTTAATATTTTTATGAAGAATTTCATCATTTTAATCATCTGACATGAAAATGTGCAAAAACAGAAGTTAAAGTGACTATTCTGAACAATATACATTTTAAACTCCTTATTTTTGCCAACTTCGTCCTATTCTGGCTGGAGAGAGGTCATTTCAAATATAGGAGTCCAGCATGGAGCCTGCATTATTAGACTGCTTGCTATACTCTTTATAGTAATTTCTCTCCAAAAGACAGTTGAGTAAAGGACATGAATCTTTTTAAAAGTTCTGACTGGAAACTTTTTTCACTAAAATTTGGAAAAATGGACAGTTTTTGGCATTGGGAATGGGGCGGAATTTTGGCCCCAAAGCAGGCCCATAAAAATCCCTGATAATAGAAGAATGTGGTACATGTAAACTCTAAATAAAGGTGTTGATATATGCACTATAGCTCGGTCGCAGTGAATAAAACATGCAGAACATAAAAGCATTATGAACTGAACATGACCTCCCTCTCTGTCAATTTTGTGCAGACAAGTACCTTACAAACTTGTGCTTGCCCGAGCCAAATCTGAGCTGGTTCTGGGTGTCAGGCAAGTGGATTTGTAATGTTCTGAAAGCTATACCCAAAGTAACAATAACAGAGAAATATTTTATGATCATTTTCATTGTTTGGGCTTATTATAAATCCTCTCCATAACAAGCTTTGCTGGGGGTATTAATGCAGCAAAAAAAGTGTTTTCGCACCTAAATATCCAAAACATTGACTTTTTAACATTTCATGTTATTTTATCTACCTACATATTTGAGACTTTACTTTTTTAAAACTTTTATCTAATATTGTACCTGTTCGTCCATATTCCATACGTCAGCTCTACAAAAGCAAAGGACAAGTTCAGGATCAAGAACAAAAATATATTTCTGGATGCTTTCTCTGAAAAAATCAACCTGAAAGTAAAAACAGGAATTAAAATTACTTCATTGAAAAAATGAAATTCAATTAATGATACAAGTCACTGAATGACAATTAAAACTGAAGAGAATTTCTTTTCTTTAATTTTGCAAACACTGTCTTGTAAGTTATGAACTGAATATCTGTAACAACATGTATATTTGTGCATATCCTCATTTTATCTTGATCTTCACTAAATTGCATGTTAATGAGAAGTTCATCTTTTCCCTTTACTGAACAGGAAAAGAACATAACAGATTTCTCCTTAGGCCAATTCAGCACTTTGGGAATACATGTACAAGGCTTTGATCTCGGAAGTTCTGGTACTGCTATGCTTTAATACCCCCATTATGCAATAATCACTCTGCCATAATGCCTTTACTTGGGCAAAGTGATTATTTTTTACTTGAGAAATCTTAGACTGATTAATTGATCATACTCTATTTTACTGCTAATCAAAGCAATTTCAATACGAATTGCTTACCATTAAATAAAAAGGCAACTATATCATGTCAAATCCCATGCAGTAAACTACCTCTTGCCAATGATTACACATGACAGCCACCATTTGCACAAGTGTTCTCATTTTTATAAACTAGATTTAATTGTCAGTGATTCTCTGTAAACAATCAAAAATTTAGTTACTGATTAAAATGGAATCATGTCACTTAGTTAAATAATATTCCACACAAAATTCTGCTTCCAATTTACATGGTTTGTGGTAATGTTGGCAAAGGTGCATAAGGGAAATTCCATAAGTGGTCCAAATACATATCACTGCACTATGAACACAAGAAGTAAGAAAGTGATTTGATCACTATGAACTAACCTTTTTCTTGGTCATACTATACTTATTTTGATATTCTTTACCTAAAAGAAATAACTCCCATTACAATCAAGCAGTTACGGTACCGTGTCGACATTTACTGACATCCATTTCAATAGCCTAAAGAGCAATGGTAGCCATGGAATTCTCAAGTCAGATGGAACTAAGGGAAATATTTTTGTAATGAAACGAATATGTCTATTCACATTCAACCTTCAAGTACAAAAGGGAGACATCACCACCACCACAGGGAAAATGACTCTTGCATGTGACTTCAGGTTCATTGATTTAGACTATGCAAAAACAAATCAGTGATGTTACACTCTGAGGTAGTATGACAAATCAGCCCCCTAAAAATATTGCTATTGACGGGTGGTTTGGGGTCTAATCTCACTTATTCATAAGACATTTAAATGATTGCAGACAGATCTGAACTGTGATAATAGTCACATTTACTGATGCTCAAGTCACATGATCATTTGAAATGAGCAAAGTTGCATCCGATTGGTTCTTTGAAATTGATTGAACAGATGATTATCCTCAGATGTAGCCCAGTAATTTGAAATGGCAACACAAGGTAGAGTTGTGTTGTTCCATGTGGATTTACAAGTTGCACGACATTGAATCTGATGCAAAAATATGCTGTACAAATCACTAAAAGGCCCCTTCAACTGACTGTACCTCACAAACCACAAGAGATACCAGCGTCTAAAAATGGTAAATATGTGCACTGATGTGTTATAGACAGATCTGTCTGAAAAAATGTAAATGTTTTATTAATAGGTGAGATCAGATCCCAAACCACACATCAATACCAATACAGGTTTGGGGACTGATTTATCGGACTAACTGCGCAACTGTGTGTGCATATATTCACTTCATTAAAGAAAACTGTTTGTTGCAAACACACTTTTTCAAAAACATGAAATGGAGGCCAACAGATGTTGAAACCTGAACCTCTTTATTGTACCAGGATTTACTTTGGTCATGAAAAGGTATGAAAACAAGTACAGTATGACTAAAGCAATTATAGTTTGCTCAGCTCAGCATCGCGAATGATATCCACGTCTGTAGCTCAGTGAATTTTCATGCATGTAGCTTGAAATGTAGCTAAAATTACAGAATCTGTTTTGTGCATGAATGATTTGTATTAACATACAGATATTAAGTAGAAATTTAAAAGTGTCATAAAAACTAGATGATACAAATGATACTTGATAACCTTGGCATGCAACGGATCCCATAACCACTAAGTCCTGTATAAAAAATGGACTCTTCCATAACTCCAGGACAAACATTGCTGATTACATGTACAAAGACCACTCTTTTTCTGCATGTATCGAATGAGTGGTGTTGCTCTGTATGTTGATACAAATTGTGTTGAATTCATTCGTGCGAAAAACAAAATAGGTAATTTTATCAACATTTCGAGACGCTCATGTGAAAATTCACTGAGCTACTGACAGGGATATCATTCGCGATGATGAACTGAATGAAGTTTAGGCTATGCAACCTAGTCAAACTGAACTGCCAACATTGCGAGATATTCTTTAAAACTGTTCTCCAGTTCCTTCCCGCGAAGCGTGCGGAGTAGATATATGGGAAATTGTGACGTTGGGCAGTATGACATCGAACCATCCCCCATCATAACTACATGGGTCGACGTCTAATACTGCGTGTCTACAGTGCATATGCCAATGGATCCCCACCAACCCCAATCAACGCCATGTGCAGCATAAATGCCGATTTGCAAAAAGTACCGCATCCATCCAGCTAATTTCTCTTTAATTCTCCATCCTCCTCGATATTCTTTATCGTGAACATGCAAAGGAAGCATGATAGTGAGTAAATACTGTTAAGTCAGTGATCAACTGTTTTTTGTCCATATGTCCACGACACAGCTGAGATTCAATCGGAAGCCTTCTGTTTTTCTTGACTGGTTTTTATCATAGTAATTATAATTTTTGTGGGAAAAATAGCGAATTGTATTGATGATCAGTCTATGTAGAGCTGTCGAATCATTTGCAGTATATTCTTATGTCCCAGAAATGTCTTTATACTAAGCAAATTGAAAATATCTGTCAAAAATAAAAATATAATTGCAAATTCAAGTGTCAAAAAGCTTTCGTTGATCTTGAGAAGTGATTTAAAAAAAAAAAAAAAAGTTTTTTAAAGGTTTTGTTTTGAGTAGCTCTGTATAGAGGGCCAACAAACCAAATCGTATATCAAAGCACGGTGCAGTCACCCCAAAAATATAGTAAAGGCATAAATCCGTTTCCTACTCGGGATATGTCTGTTTCACGGAATGATGAATATGCAATATAACGAAGTCGCGTAAGTAGTAATATGAGGCGCACTGTTACATTGTTAGAAGTGGTTGACCTGAAATAGGGCTACATTGTTACATTGTTAGAATTTACCTCAAAATGAGTCACTCTAGCTGCGTACGAGAAATCCTATGTTAAAATTGTCCAAAGGTTTAACATATGGGAGGCACTCCGTGTACTTACGGGAAATCCCATGTTACATTTTTTCACTTATAGGCCGTTTCCATGCTGACAAATTTCTTGGCACGTACGTCCAATGTAATGTTATCATTTTGAAATACTACCCAACACCTACTTTTTTTGGTTACTATCCAACACACCATTTTTTATATACTATCCATCACCTACTGTTTGATATACTATCCATCACCTACTTTTTCAAATACTATCAAAAGCACCATTTTTGTATTTGTATCCTACAATGTTCTGTAATTGTAACGAATCCTAAAGGGATGGCCAATAATGAATCACACTTGAATAGGATTTAACGTCTGCTTTATTCCGACTCTACACTACAACTAACAGTCACTGAAACTCCTGCATGCAACGCCACATGAAGGCGGGGCTAAGTACGATTGGCATTGCCACTGACCATTACATCCATCACCTTCATAGGACTTAAATTCTATACCCAATATTCAACACTATATCAAAAGAAAAGAGAATGCATATAAAATGTTCCATTCAACTTTTTGACAGCCATTAGAGTCAAGTCACTACTGCAATTTAATTCGTACATAATTTCTCTGACATTGCATGCTTTACCGACTCACACGGTACCAACCAGAATAGTGGTGCCATTTAAAGTTCCCCAAATGTTTACATTAGTCTGCACTGCTTGATTAATTGCAAATAAACTGTTGGTCAGTTCACAGTGTCTAGAGTTTTCCTAGTACAGAATTCACGATGTCATTAAGCTACACTTTTATTGCTCACAATTTGGTTTGGTAGAAAAGAGCTGCAAACGATGATTATTAGCACTGAGTGCAAGTTTTGATGTACAAGCAGGTGTTATTATGACCTGTAATTTTAAGCGCTAAATTAAATGTGAGGTCTGTATCTAGCGAATAATGAGACTTTTTACACAAATTAGCAGTGATAAAGCGTTTAAATGAGCTTTCACTTCTGTATGATAATTCCAGAATCAGATGATATATGGAGACACATAAATGATTAGTTTCCGTGCAGGTATTATTATGACCTGCAGCGTAACACTACACAACACTAGATTAATTAATCCAGATATCGCGCTGGAATTTTCCGTTTCCACACTCGCTTTGTGTGGTCATCTGGGGGCCTTCCATCTGAGTATTCACTGCGGATAATCGGAGTTGTTGAATCTTGTCTTGCATTTACGGCCTTGAAATGTGAAGCATCTCGTGTAACCAGACGATCGTTACGCCTGACCGTTATCATTGGCCCCTTGCGGGACACGACTTTTGCTGGGTCTCGGTAAACGGAGTGCCAAGTTTGTTTTCGCTCCGCTGTTTTGTCAATACCTGATCACCTTGTTTTAGAGTGCATGGCCTCGATTTTCGCTTCTGGGCAGCATAACCCTTGTTTTTCATTTTTGATCGACGATCCGCTCCCTGATGTGTTTGTCATTTGGCTTCACAGTGAACTGAGGTAATCTGGTTTTGATTTTTTGAGAGAACATTGTCTCAGCAGGGGCTAAACCCGTTGATGGGTGTGGCTTACTCCTATAAATCAGTAGGAATGTAATTAGTTCATTTTTCACATTCTGTTTTGCGGCATGGGCTGTCTTTATCGCTTTTTGTAATGGGCTCATAAATCTCTCTACGATTCCGTTCCCTACTGGATGCACTGAACATATTTTCCTAAGTTCGAACCCTTCGTTCGCGGCAAATTCTCTGAACATTTCACAGTTGAATGGTGGTCCGTTGTCTGTCCTGACAATGGATAGTATCCCGTAAACAGCAAATGTTGACTGAATTTTTGGAATGACCGACTTCGATGAAAGTCTGCTTAATTTCTCAACAACTGGGAATCTACTGTAATCATCAATGATCACCATATAGTAGTTTTCCAATGGGAATGGTCCACACAAATCTATTGAGGTTTCGCTCCAGACATTTTGTGGTAGTTCATCGACTTTGATCGGACCTGGTGTAGATTCTGGTGATGCCCCTAAGCACGGGATACAATACTTGCACATGTTATCGACACGTTTATCCATGTAAGTAAACCAGCAGCTTTCCATTAAGAACATTTTCGTCTTCGACCGGCCTTGGTGACCACCGTAACATATTTTTATTACTTGCCGTTCCATTGTCTCGGGTATGCAAAGCCGTGTTCCGACTTTTTGAGTTGCTGTAACTTTTTCAGGATCAGCCGATAATCCTAATTCTGAGAACACATACCCATCGAACCACACTTTGGTGACTCCAAACTCACATTTTCGTATGTTTAGAGTTAAGTTTTTCTCCTGGAGCCTTTGTAGAACTGCTTCGAGATTTGTGTCATGTTCGTCGCGGGTTTTCTCAAATATTATTATGTCATCACTAATGTTCATTGTGCCACTTAGTCCACTCAGCACTTGTCGGATTTCATTTTGAAAAATCTCGTGTGGTCGCGGATACCCCGAAATTTAAGCATTTGTACTTGTAATTCCTGGCGTGCTTTGAAAAGCAGGTTAAGTTGCGAGATTCTTCAGCTAGTACTAGTTGATGAAATCCCTTGTACAAATCAACCTTTGAAAACAACTTTGATCCGTTCAGATTTAGGATTATGACATCAATTGTAGGGTTGAAATGGCGCTCACGTTTAATCACTTCATTGACTTTGCGCATAACCACACACATGCCGATTTCGTTTGGTGCTTTTGGTTTGGGTACAACAACTATTGGCGATACCCATGGGGTAGGTCCGTCGGCCTTCTCGATTACATCCATTTGTTCAAGCCTCTCGAGTTCGATTTAGACCTTTTCACGAACATGGAAGGGTGTCCGTCAGTGCGGTTGGGCAGTTGGAACAACATTTTCATCAACATGAAGTTTAATTGTTCTGTCCCGTAACTTTCCTAACCCCTTGAACACATTAGGGTATTTGCTACAAAGGTTGGAATACCTGCCCGTTTTCACAGACTATATAGTTGATATTATTCCTAGTTGCAAGGCTGTATCATAACTCATGGTTGAGTCAGTGTTTCTTTTTATTACTCAAAAGACAGCTGTTACGTAATTTTCCCCCGTTACAATGCATCCAGTGAATTTACCCTGGATGGGAAGTGGTTTTTCGTGTCCAAAAGCGTATGCTTTTGTTTTTGATTTCTGCAGGATAGGGACAGGCTTCATTTTTCTGAGACACTTCGCATCAACGAGCTTCCCGTGTCAACAAGAACACTTGTTGTATAACCGTTAATTCTGGCTGTCGTTGTCGGAACTTTGTTATTGATTTTGTTAATGTTGACTCTTATTCAAAAACGAAGTTTCTTCAGATGAAAAGTGGTCGCTGTCATTTGGGTTCTTACTGACATTTTCATACATTTCATGCAACTGTTCCCGGGAGCGTGTACTTTTATCGCTTTTTATCATTTTCCGGCACACGAAAATCAGATGATTCTACTTGCGGCAATAAAAGCAAGTCATGCATATTGCTGGGCTCTTCCCTTTGTGTGGGAAATCCCCACCACAACTGTTGCATTTTTGTTGCTGTTTCGGGTAAGATCCGGCCATTTGTTTGTTTTTATGCCGTACACTTCTTGTTTTCACTCCATCAACTGAATCAACTTGGTCACTTGTCGTTTCATGGGATTTTTCCATTTTTGAGGCCTGTTTATCTGAAATTTCAAGAGTCCTGGCTACTTGCAGTAGCTGTTCTAGTGAAATCTCTTTTCTTAGTGCTTTCCTTCTCAGATGGCTCGAAGTGCATCCCTGAATTAATTGTGACTTAATTTCCCGCTCTGTATTGTCAAACTCGCAAAACTTCGCCTTTGACTTCAACCGCGTAACAATCTGATCCGTTGTTTCCACTGAATTTTGTTTTAAATTCAGGAATTCAAACGTTTCGAACTCTCTATTAGTTTTTTGATTGAAATACTCATTAAGGACTGTTTTTCACTGCGTCGTAGTCCTAGCTTTCATCGGTTGCTAAAGAAGTATAAAGTTCAAACACTTCATCGCCCGCAAGAGAGCGTTTTTTTCCGTCTCATGCTTTCAACGTTCATAGCGCCGAACAAATTCTCTAGCTTCATGATAAAATGCTTCCATTTATCACCAAGGTTGCTTTTTCCTATAATTCTGAATGTCGCAAAATCAGGAAGGCTTACTGCTGCCATTGTCACAATATGTTGATTTTAATCCAAAGATCGTCAGATTTAAAGCACCAGTACATATAACGATCATTAACTGTTAATGTACGTTTTGTTTCATTCCACAAAATCCTCGTCGCCATTGCAATGTTCTGTGATTGTAACGAACCCAAAAGGGATGGTCAATAACGAATCACACTTGAATAAGATTTAACTTCTGCTTTATTCCGACTCCACACTACAACTAACAGTCACTGAAACTCTTCCATGCAACGGCATGTGAAGGGGGACTAAGTACGATTGGCATTGCCACTGACCACTACATATCCAACACACCAGTTTTTGATATACTATCCAGCACCTACTTTTTGATATACTATCCATCGCACCACTTTTTGATATACTATCCAGCACCCGCTTTTTGAGATACTATCCAACACACCCGACTATCAAACGAAAAGGGAAGGAATGTTTATACACACTCTTTACTCGCATACATTAAAACATACTATCATACACAAGCAAGGGTAGGATTGTTTATATTTGCATACGCACAAGCAAGGGTAGGAGTGTTTATATACATACTATACCCACACAAACATACTATACTGTCACACACAAGAGGAGAGTTTTTAAGTTTTACTTGGCTTGTAAACATAGACATAGACATACACAAACATACAAATACATCTATCGGCAATGTGTAGTATCTGTCTTTTCTAGAGATCTGGGTGTTCCTGAAAAAAGGGTTAACATAGTCGGCATCGCTTGACTGTTCAAGGTTGTAGAGTAAGACTCATCGGGCAACTTTGTGTCTCCACATAAATCCTTTGTTTTCATATGGCTGTCTCCGTAATCTTCGTGATGGCCCACGATGCCTTCACATAGACTAGGTAGTCGGGGTTGAACAGCATACTGCTAACAATGGTGGATGATTCAACACTGGCATACATCTTGCAGGTTGTCTTGAGAACAGGTCAATGCGCCTGTATATATAGTCGATAACCGGATCGAAACGGATTCGAATGCTCCACCAATCAGAATGCGTGTAACATAATTCATTAAGGCTGTGTTGTCGCTTTTAATATGTATATTGTTACACGCAAGCGGTCTCTCTACCGAACGAATCAAACAGCTGCGTGAGCGTGGCTTGAAGTCCATTGTTTTCCCTATTTCCAAGGACCTCAAAACAACAGTCGTTGTCAACTGAAAGGTTCTTAAACGCGCAAACACTACAGTAATTTTCCTCTAATCATCTAATGACCACACATCACGAAACTCTAATTTCACACTTGCATGGTTTTCTTGTTTCACATTTGTATCATTCCTCAGTAACCCGTTCCGAATATTAGTGCTTCACAACATGCAATACAAAACACGACCCAAACACCAAATACAAAGACTTATTCCTCTCTCAAATTACTAAACACGTATACCTAAAAATATCCAGAGAATTTCCTATCTTAAGAATTTAGGGAGGGTCCATTGTACGAAACTAATCCATGCTGTCATAAAATCTCGTGAATACTGGACATTATAACGTCTGCTCCTAGAAATTGGCTAATATATGTATACGCACCAGCGTTCCTACGATTTACCATCGCGGAACAGTTTGAGTACAGTACCTATGGCTGATAAAACGAAGACGATGTATTGGGGCGCACCTGCCGGGGATACATCTTATACTCGGAGTGATAATACGACTGCTACTACTACTGCTGCTGTAACAAGTATTCTTCTTCCAGAGGAAGATGACTTCAGTTTGGCTTTTGGCCGATTTCCTATCGTCTCCGCAAGAAATGTTGCCTGCGGTAGTACCACCTTCACCGCCTTCTCCATAATTACCAGTCTATGATGATTTCAGAGAGAAACAGAAGGAAGAATTGAGAGTTTTTTGCAACATCACAAAGAAGAAGAAAAAGTATTTGTTGAACAACAACAACAAGAACAGGAAGAAAAAAAAGCAAAAGAAGAGAAGAGGAAACTTTTGAACACTGAATAGAAGGAAGAGAGTGAAAACAAAACGATGAGTCTATTACAAGACATTTTGGCAGCGTCAAAATATCTGAGAGAAATGTATCAGACTTCTTTAGCCCAACCTAAAAGAAAGAGACCTTCACGATCCAAGACCTTTGAACCTTCTATGACTACATCGACGTTCACCACTGAGATGCCAGCAGCAGCAGTAACTACTACCACTAAAACAACAACAGGAGTAGAACTTGGCCGTGGAAAAGGTCTAATACAGTTACAGCTGATGATGTCAAATCTATAAGTTTTTATTATTCAAAAAACACCAACGGTCCTTTTCAGGGCTACCTATATCTCTGAGAAAAGAGATACTACTCAATGATTGCCAAATCAAATAAAACTTAAATCCCTCCATGATACAATGTGTGAGTGTGTAAAGATCTTATTCATACTATAAGAAAAAATCAGGACAAAGAGACACTTACGTTTTCTTTTTGGTATATTCTTGTGAAATCAGAATCACAATGAAATTTCATAACACAGCACAAAAGCCATTTTCTTCTTTCTTTCACCGTCTTTCGCTTTTGATTTTCTTCACTGACATGGATTCTTCCTCTTTTTCTTCAGTTTATTCTTTAATTTCTTGACTGGTATGGGTTTTTCTTCTGTTTTTCTGCTGCTTCTGAAGAACGCTCTTTCTCCTTGTTCTCTTTTTCCTTGTGAAACTATGAAGACCAATGCCCTTTTGACTGACATTGATAACAGGTATCTTTACTTTTGTCTCTCTTTTCTCCACTCTAAGTGGTTCCTTTTCTTTGACGTCATGGACATTATGGAGCCCAATGTCCTTTCCCTTGACAGACATAGCAGGTATCTTGACTTTTATCTCGAGTGGAGTAGTCCGAAGTCTTATTGAAAGCATGACTCTCTAAATATCTCACGAGAAGGGCGATCTGTTGTGACTCTTCCATCTTCACAGATTGAAAACTGAATGAGTATGTTCTCTTAGGGTGAGGGGGTCTCTATATATAGTGAGCGAGTGTGTACCCGAGTCAAATCATATTTTGAATCAAGATGAAACGATCACACCATTCCAGTTAGAAACCAGCAGAAGCCAAGATACGACGACAGCTTTCGGTGTCACCTTATAGACTAAGTAAAGTGTTAGCAGAAGTTCATACTAGCGATTTTGAAGATGACATGAGTGAGCCTAAGCCAACACAATCTATCTCCGCTACAAGACCGAGAGAGTCAAGATCAGCCAAGATAGAAAGTCGATCGGTAGCTCCTGAAGATTATTTTCACATTCGAGAGACCCAAAAAGGTGACTTCCAGAACATTTCGAACGACGGCTTATACGTACACGGTGAAATTTAAAGAGTTCAAGTCTGAAGTTCCACCAGAGACATCAGCGTGTTTCATTACAAATTTATGGGAGTCATTGTTAGAAACACTGAAACTACAATGTCAAGCTAAAGATGAAAATCGCTTGAGGCTATCCATGAATCACGACAGTTTGAAGTCTCGTGTGTGGATCGAGTTTAGTACACCGGTAGAATTAATACCTTCCAAAATTATCGACAAAATTCAACACGTCCAACAATCGAACGATGAGTTTAATGTCACCGATGGAAGGCCACTCCTCACATGACCCACGTTTCACCTCCAAGAGGCAGTGGACAAAGCAGAAACGTTTTATTGGTAGATGAACTTTGCAGAATCAAAACAAGTATCGTTCAGATTGACAACCACCAAGATCAAATGTACTTAACCTGAGCCATCGTAGTGGCTCGAACTTATGCCGAATAAAATGATACATCAGAATGGAAACGATTATGGAATAACATTAGACGATTGGACAAAGCTAAACAACAAAGAGAAACAGAAATTCTTTTACAGCAAACAGGCATTTCCAAAGAAACTGTGTGTGGAGTTCCTGAAATGCAAAAATTTCAAGTCATGTTGGCACCTCGTTATACCTTGAAAGTACACCCTCAAGTTGTTCGTGGAGCTCTCTTGTTTCGAGGACCAGATTTCACAGATCGAAAGTACATTGACATTTATCATCACCAAAATCATTTCGATGCCATTACAACTATTACAGGATTTTTCATATACAGTTACTATTGAGAGAAATGTGACCAAGGATTTTGCAGTCGGGACCAAGATATGCATTGTAGGGAGAGTTGTCGCGGGTGTTTATCGTACAGACCTTGCATTCCTAAAGGAAGAGAAAGAATTCATAGCTCTACTTGCAAGCGAACCTTTGTCAGTCCATCCTGTTACGAACAACATCGCATGAAACCACAATAACAGAAAAGTGCATGCGAAGTATTGAGAGTGTGCTCCATTTGTGGACATCTTGCTCGAACGAATAACCAAAAGTCACACGTTTGTCCAGAACAGAAACGATACCGATTTTGTGACCAAATTGTCCATTTCAATTATCAATGTTACATTGAAAGATATGGCAATGAACTCGAGGAAGTATTAAATGACGACCAGAACATGAATATTAAGAAACGTGTGGATTTTATCTTTTTCACTTTCAATGTTCACAAGAGACTGGAATTTACATCCCTAATTTGTCTGTAGCTGATCGTGCTTGTGACAAGTGTATACAAGAACCTATATTTTTTCACTGTCCAAATTGTAGTAAGATTCAAGGAGGACGAGAAAAGGTCTGTCGGGGTTCTCGTACTCTTGTTGATCTTGCCGAATGGATTTTAGATCCCACCGACGACACTTGGAGCAAAGAGGAAATTCAGCCTTATGAAAACTGCTACAGTCAGACCCCACAATTTCTCAGGATACGACGACAATATATTTTGAAACATTATTCAGAACAAGGCACATAATTTCCAACAATGACTATGAAAGGAGCAAAACTCATTTACATGAAAGTGGGAAACATACAGTTTAACGATCCCATGAGTTATCTGGCCATACCTTTGAATAGAATGCCTAAAACGTTTGGAATGACAGTAATGGCTAAAGGTTGCTTTCCACATACTTTTTCAGTACCGAAGCTAATCAACACGTTGTGCTCCCGCATTTGCCTGAAGTTTTCTATTACGATCCTGCTAGTATGCACACAGAACAACGAGAAGCATTCTACGGTTGGTACCAAACTCACTCTTCTGTCTCTTTTGACTTTCAAGAAGAAATGTTGAAATATTGCCGATCCAATGTGAACATTTTACAATGGTGTTGTGGAATATTTCGACAATTATTTCTGGATCACGGAGGTATCGATCCCTTGAAGGGAGCTTCTACCATTGCCAAAGCATGTGGATTAGTCTACCGAAAAGAGTTCATGCCCGAGAACAAATTAGCCATCATTCCACCTCAGTCCTATTTCTCTGTCAGCTTTCGATATTCCGCTAAACCTTTGCGCTGGCTCCATATATGCTACAAACGGTGAAGAAAACAAAATTGGAAGTCTTTCCGTGGATGGCTGGGATTTAGAAAACCCAGAGGTCGTCTACGAATTTCAGGGATGTTTATTTCATGGATGCCCAAATTGTTTTCCTCAACGAGACCTGAAAAGTCCTTTATCAGAGTTTACCATGGAAGAGTTGTACGAGCAAACATACCAACAACGCCTGAGTTTAGAAAATCAAGGATACCGAGTGATAGAAATGTGGGAACACGACTACGATCGACGTTTCAAAACCGATCCAGAATTTAGACGCATCGTCGAAAATTACGACATGGTGTAATTCAAACCATTAAATCCGCGCGACAGTTTGTTTTGCAGGACGAACCAATACGACACGCTTCCTGTACAACGTGGACGAATCTCAAGGAGAAGAAATCAAATACATCGATGTCCGTTCCTTGTATCCTTGGGTGGGTAAATATGCTTGATTCATCTCCGGTCACCCTGAAATGTTGACAGAACACATCGAGGTGAAACACATTCGCCAAAGCGAAGGTTTGATCAAATGGAAAGTGTTACAACCGACGAACTTGTACCAACCTGTTTTACCTCAGCATTGCCACCGAAAACTAATGTTTCCTTTATGCCGTCAGTGTGCTGAAACGTGTAATGAAAACCAACCATCTCGCCACGATGATCAAGAACGAGCCTTTACAGGAACATGGGTGAATGTCGAATTGTTTCATGTTCTCGATTGCAGATACCATCTGTTAAAAGTATACGAAATTTGGCACTTTCCTACCACAGAACAATATCAACAGAACGACGACTCCGATGAAGGAATTTTCTCGGGCCTTCTTCAACGAAATCCTAAAACTGAAGCAAGAAGCTAGAGGCTATCCATCTTGGTGTCAGACTTCAGAAGACAAAGAGACATTCAAAGAACGGTACCGATCCTTTGAATGCATCTCTTTGGAACACGTGGAAAAGAACGACGGAAGACGATCGTTTGTAAAAGTCATGCTGAATTGTTTGTGGGGAAAATTGGCTCAACGTCCGATATTGCCAAAGACGGAATACTTGGCAGATCCAAGTCGATACTTTCAACTCATCGACGACAAAGGAAAACTTATTAAACACGTGGACATCCTACGTGAAGATTTAATCTTGGTGAATTACGAAGAAGTCGCAGAGCTTTACCCCTCCCCCCAAAGAGTTTGGAAATGTCAACATTGCAGCGTACGTGACAGCCAATGCCCGTTTAAAATTGTATTTTGTCTTGGAACCTTTAGGAGATTGAGTCCTTTACTTTGACACCAATAATAGCATGTACATCGATCACCTTGGAAGCTATCACCCACACATTGAAGACGAACGTTTAGGACCTTGGACCGTTGAACATCCTGAAGACAGTATTTTTAGTTTTGATAGTGGGGAACCCAAACATTACGGTTACCAAAAAAAGGTACCAACAAGAACAAGTGGATACGAAATGCAAAGTAAAACGACCGACATTGAACTATCGTTTAGGCCAAGTGGTGAACTTTGACGTCTTAAAAGACCCCTTAAAGTCGGGACAAGATCACGATGAAAACATTGGATCCTCACAAAATTGTACGTTTGCAGAATTACCAAATCGTCAGTCGACCCTTAGAAAATATATATCAGATTGTCTACCAGAAACGAGTGCGAATTCCACTATACAAAAGGGAAGAGTTCCAAGAGAGAAAGATCATTGCGAATACAACGCCGACCTACAAAGATGAATTCAACACAGTAGACGAGCGAGGGACCCACTGCGGACTCCAAGTTCAATGAAGTCGAGTGCGATGCTGTGTCTTGCGACCTGAGTGATGCCGTACCCTGCGACATCAGCAATGTAGCACAATCTTGCCGTTTTACTATTAAAAGCGATGCATCACGACCTTATAATTTTACTAGCGAAAGCGATGCCCTTAGTTTACCTACATATGGATGTCATCCATGTACTCACAACTGCTTTGGATACCACCAGTTCATCGAGAATAACGAATCAAAGGAAGATGACTGCACGTTTCCTGATGCTTTGCCTGGCTATTGTAATTTTGCTAGTCGATTCCAGACATTTAACGTGAAATGGTCTAAAGTTCTGGAAGGACCCAGTCCAAAATCTTAAGCCAGAGCCGGAAGGAGATAAAAAGCAGTGGTTCAGCTGTGGTGTGACACTTCACGACAGAGAGTATAAAGATACAGCTTACCTGGAACATTCCTGATGGTCTCCGTGCTGTCACTACCTTCCTTTGGTCGGTACAAAATTTGATCCTCATGTCGGATACTTTAGAAGAGGAGAGGATTCGTAGTTTAGCTCATGAGAGTTTGTCAAGATTCAAGTGAAACGTAAAATACAATTCCATCAGAAATGGCATACATGTTTAAATCACTGGTATCTGAATGCTATATGAAGAAAGATTACTTTGAAAATGTTCAAACGGTCAGACACTGATCAACTGCGAAGACATTATAAGACTTACCATGCCACGACTTTTGTCATCATTGCTGCAGCAAATTTCGTGGAAGGAAGTCAATGACAGTGTTCAAGACTGAGTGGATTACCAAGTACATGTACTGTTAAAAGAACTGATTCCACAAGACGACACGATTTCATTGAAGTTTGGAAGACGTGGTGTGTGTGTGTGTGTGTGTGTGTATGTGTGTGTGTGTGTGTGTGTGTTAGTGACTACTTTTCTTAGATTTTGTTTACCAGCAGATTCGTTGTGGACAATTTATGAACAGTACATGCAGCAAAGACATGACCACCAAAACTCTATCTGTGCTCGAAAAACTCATTGTATTAAAAGTGTTGATGAAATCGAGTTCTGTACCTCCGTGTGAAAAAGAGATTCGTCGTACTTTATCAGCTCTTCATTCTTAGCAAGAAGTGTCTATAGCTAGTTGGTTACACCAACAGATTTACGACTAGAAGGATGTACGTGACTAGAAAAGTCTTGGCTTCGATACTTGGACACAAGAGGTGGCTAATTATGGCAGAGACATTGTGTGTGACTGATGAAAGAAAAGAATTTAACTTAGAGCCAGTGGGTGAAAAGCCAGAAGTTAAAGTGGAATTAGAACCTTTATTAGAAACAGTTGCAGAAGAACCCGAAACAGAGGAAGAAATAGAAGAAGAAATACTATGAGTCCACGAGAGCATTGTACAGATAGAAAAGAATGAGGAAATGACATTCCCAGAGAGATTAGGTCAGTTGAATTAAACAGAGACTAGAACGCCAGAGCATTTACATAGATTAAATGTGACGCAGATAGATCGAGAATGTTGTAATTTTTACCTGTTTCTATGCAGCTTTGGTGATTTTAATCTGTGCCTTATTTGTGTACGGAGTGATTTTTGCCTTATTTGTTTTCGTGTTTTAATTTTTGTACACTGACTTTGAAATGTCAATATGTTTTTGTTGTTATTACACAACCATGAAATGAAACATTAAACGTGTATAAATGCATAACATGGCTTGGGTCGTTGATGGAATCTCAGAATTCTAAACACACTGTTGTGGCTGTATCCTTAATTCTCAAAGTGATTGACTAAAAGTGAAATCGTCAAAGTTGGGAGGCACTGTATCTCCGCCATGCTTTTAATATGTTGATTGCTTGACCAAGTGGTTCAGGCAAAACTGATTTTGTCAAACGTTTGATCGAACACAAATCAAAATTGTTCGATCGTCCTCCACAGCGTATCGTGTAGTGTTACAAAGGGTGGCAGTCGTCTTACACGTTATTCCAATAAAGTGAAGGAGAATCCATTTCGTTTGTAGAAGGAATTCCTCGCGAAGACGATGGGATCGTGTCTGAATTTAGTCATACACATATTGTCATCTTCGTTGACATATTAGGAGAAGACGAAGAAGAAATTAAACTTTGGTTTACACGACAAGGAAATCATCGAAATGCCAGTATTATTTACATTACTCAAAATTTATTTCAACAAAGTAAAGCGCATCGCACCATTAGTCTCAATGCACATTATGTTGTGTTGTTTAAAAGTCCAAGAGATAAATCTCAAGTGCAAATGTTAGCCAGACAGTTAAGAAAACATTGGCTTAATTATGCGTATGACGATGGCACTCAATCACCACATGCATATTTCCTAATCGATTTAAAACATACCACTCCCGATTATTTGAGATTTAGTACAAATTTATTTCACGACTGGTGTCAAGAAGGAAGTCCCATCATTTATACGTCACCTTTGGCGTCTGTCTGAAAAAAAATATGAAAACATAATTAACTTCTTTTCTTTCTAACAGTATTGAATATGACCTCCTTTCAATCTCATCCTCCTGCCAAATTGAGTAGTGCACTGTATGCCATCAGTCGCAAACAAAATGCACACGCACATTTGTTAGAAACTAGTCTCAAAGAAGTGTTACGATGGTTTAGTTTGACAGCATACCAATTACTTCAAGGCATCATTCCCATTCCACATGAAACAATTTTGTTGTTGTTGCAAAAACATAAAGTAACTTTGTCACAACTTGCTGATCCAAGAATCGATACTCAAATCCCCAAACAAATCATGTTCAAACATGGTGGAATTGGATCTTTAGGAGGTGTCATTATTCGTTCACTTTTAAAATTGGATCCTAATCCTGGAGCCAAAAAAGTCAAACACCCTAAAAGACAGCGAACCAAAAAGAAGAGAGGTGGTGGTGCAGCAAGTTCACAATCTAACAAAAAGAAGAAGAAGAAAAGCTTCAAGAAAAGTCCCAAGAAAAAACATCTCCCGCAAGAAAGAGATGTACTGCCGATAGAACGCGCACGTATTCAAGAAAACCTCGCTCGGTGACGGTTTCTCCTGCCGCTTCTGCGTCTTCTTAGTTCATGATGATGCCTGCCAAACCTGATTTATTACCAGTGTTTCCCAATTTGATGAAAAAATGGAAACCCATGTCTAAAGGAACTTCTACTTCTCCGGTGACAACGACATCTTCTTCTACTGCTCTAGCTGCTGCTGCTGCTGCAGCCAAACAAGTAGCCTCTCCTAAGACAATAGTACAAGACAGAACAAAGTTTGCTGGATTTATCCAAACAAGAACTGGCAAGATTTAGTCCGTTGAAAACAGTCAGGTTGATACGACGTGCCGACAATCAGTGGAGACGAATTCCAGCATAAAAAGGAAGTGTTGGATAAGATTCACTTCAGTTTTTATCCCCTTGAAACAAAGAAACCTTGATCCAAAACAAAAAGCACAAAAAGGGACTCACTCCTCATTTAGCTAAGCATTGGGATGTTTTGTCAGTACTGACCAAATCCAGTGCTCCGATGCGAAAACAAATAATTCAAAAAGTACCCAAAGAAATCATTGATACCGTGTGTGAATGTTGTTTGAACGTTTTGAAAAGAACGGCGCCTTTGACCAAGACACAGAAACAGCGATGAGGACGACATCATCACCTTCTTCGCCAAATGTTGAAAAAGAAAATTCCCATCATTCAAAAGAAAAAAGTGCTATTTCAACGAGGAGTATTTCTACCCATGCTCATAGGACCATTTTTAAAAGTGGCTGCTCCTTTGTTAAGATCGATTGCTGGACCTCTTTTTTTAGAAGGAGTGATGAGGTGAGGAAAAAAGAAGATGATAAAGGAAACACTTTCCTGGAAATACTTCACACTTGTACCTTTGGATATTATGGAAGGACGGAAATTAACTTTAGTTCTATACAAACTACGAACAACGGACACACCATTTACCTCCTAGTCCTAATCTTACCGAGATGCCACACTTACTACAAGAATTACAATCGTTGATGGATCGAACAGATTTGAAGAACAGAAAAATCGCAACGGTATGGACAATTATTGCAAAGTCTTCAACTGTTTCACCAGAAAGCTTTAGACAAAACAGCTAAACCTATTCTGAGAGATTTCAAGAATGTCAAGAAAAACGAAGAAAAACAAAAAGCAACAAAGATGATGATAGAAACAGCCGCAGGGATGGAATAAGATGAGAAAAAAAAAAAAAAACAAAAAAACAAAGAGAAGTGTTTCAAACTCCGTCTGCTCCTCCTCCTAATGTGAAAACCTCCTCATTGACGCTTTCCCCTCCTCCCAGACGAAAAAAAAAAAAGGGAAGACAGGTGTGAAAAAAGAAATCAAGAAAAAAGTAACCAAACAATCGATGACTACTCCTACTTCTATTGCTGCTGGCTACGGAGGAATTCTAAAATTGTATCATGCTGCTAAAACCAAACTCAACTACAAGATGTGCGAGACAATGGTTTCAAGATCAATCGACGTACACGTTACACAAACCTATTTGACAAAAATGATCCACAAGTCAAACGAAAAGTAGATGCCATCGATCATCAACAGCAAGCAGCTTTAGAATATGTCTCTCATTTAGCGGTGTACAATCGAGGTTACAAATATTTTTTTTTTTTTTTGTAAAGTGTTTTCAAAATCAGCTTGAGTAGTTCCTTCTATTTCTAAAACAAGTTAAGAGTTAGTGCGAGGTTTAAAACTGGTTTTGAAACAAAGTGCTCCACATCCTCTACAATGGCTAACAGACAAAGAGGCCTAATTTCTGAACCAAGTTTTAAAAAAGAATTGGAAAGGACACATTCGGTTTTTCACTTTTGAAAATCCTGAAACAAAAGCTAGTGTCGAGGAGCGTTTACAAAGAACTTTGAAAGAACGTATGTGAAAATATTTTACACATACATCGGCGTGTCACCACGTCTAGTCAAAGCTTACATTCAATCGTACCATCCTAGCATTGGATGTTCTCCAGAAGAAGTGACACCTGAAAACGAAGTGATGGTGTTTGATCGATTGTTTGGAACGTCACAAACCAGAAAAAAAGAAAGAAGTGTTAAACACCGGAGATTGGGTTCGCATTGGAAAAACAAAACTCACTTTTGGAAAAGGTTATTTACCTAACTGGACGACATAATTGTTTCGTGTCACTGAACAAGTACGTGGATGTGAACCTCCTGTCAATACATTGGAAGATATGAACGGAAAAGTGTTAAAAGGAACTTTTTACTTGCCCGAGTAACTAAGAAAGAGTACGATATCGAAAGCATTCTCGATCTAAGAACACGTAAAGGGGGAAAACATCGAGTTCAGGAAGCGAAAGTTTGTTAGAAAGACTATCCACAAATTTCTATTCTTGGATTGCAGCTTGATAAGTCATCGACTATAAAAAGAAGTAGAAGTTAAGCACAGCTTCTTCTCCTTCTCAGAGTTCCTCTCTTCTAGAACTGCAAAAACAACCCTTGTGGGTGTGGTGTGGAGAACATCACCTTTTTCTGGCAATCAAAAATTTGAGTTTACAACAAGGAGACAAACAACTGTGGACTATTTTACTCAGCAGCTGTATTGGTTATCTTCTTCCTAGTCCGAAATATACCGATAGTAATAACAACAACGGTAGCCTTGCCGCCAACGTCGTTCACCACAACAACTCTTCCAATCACAGTAGGACCCCTCTTCTGGAACATTTGGAAAATCATCTTTTGACAATGAGTGACTCCTCGAAGACCAGAACCATCTTTTGTTGCTTATCGAAAAAATACTTAGTGACTTCTGTAAACTGTTGCCTCCATTAACAGCCTTGGGAATAAACCATGTTTGAAAGACCTACTATAGTCACCGAGATCCTCTCTATTGCTGAACTGTACAACTTTTTGGGATCACTTTCTCTAGTCTTTTTTAAAGAATATCAAAACACCATTTAAGCTCAATCTGAGAGAATCAAGAGTGATGTTATTTAAAGGTGTATTGCCTTTTATGATTCTGTATGTCTGTCTGTCTCTGTCTCTGTCTAGTTATTTAGTCATATGCAATCATAACAAAATGAGTCCATTACTGTACTTGTCATAGATCGATTGAGCAATTGATTCTGAGGTAATCTTAACATACTGCAAACAAATGTTTTCCATTTCGTAATCCTCGTTATAAACTTCTATCACTTCAACCGCTTTGACGAGTGTTATATTAAATCTGAAGTTCGGAGGAAGAGACCATGGATCCAGTGGACAATGATCTATTAGTACCTGGAAGTCCTGAAATTATGTCCGTACACTATAAACTGTATCGAGTCGGTACCAGTGTTTTGCAGGTTAGCATCCCCTCATCTCAACCTGGTGAATTTTTCACTCATGATACAATACCCATTTCTTTTCGTCCCAACCGATACAAATAACCACAAATGTGTGAATGTCGCGAAAATGTTGTAGTCATTTAGCTTGACAAGATCATCGATTCTGTATGATTTGGTGACATGTTTCACGAGTATTCCATTAATTGTTTTTTACCAATACATTTAACCTTCATATCAGGTGACACGAAAAATCTACCAGGTACAATCATAATATTTGGGCTGAGCTTTGGTATACAAACTTGCAATGTTTGTTCTGGTTTCATATTGCTGGGTGTGTGAGAAGATACAGTGATATGTTTCATTGACATATTTAACTTTCTTCTCCTGCTTATTAGGAGTTATGTATTTACCGTACGTCAACATCTTAACTATTTATATACTAAAAACTGTGTACAAAAACCTGTAAGCAACATACACACCAACACCCATCACAATTGCAATATAAATGTATTCGTGTTTGACTTGTTCATTTGAAGGTTGGTACAAATCATTCATTTTAGGTTTTCTACCTTTTACAAGTTTTTGTTTATCATTTAAACCTTGTCTACCATCATCACAATGAGTAGACGCATACAGAGAAAAAGTATCGTCCAGGTTGTTAAAGTACTAAGTGACCAAACTTTGTTTTCTAAATCTTTTATTCAAGCAGTCAAACGTCTTGGCCCCGTTTTCATTAAGGTCTTCACTTTTCTCTAGTAATCCTCCAATCAAATTCTCGTGTTTAATTCTTTCCTCATCAACTCTATTAGGACCAAATAACTTTAACAGATAGTTGTTCCCTGTAAATGCCAAAACCGTTAGCCATTGCTCCTCCAATATCATAACTGCTGCTGTTGCCATTTATTGTATTAAATGGTAGCAAATTTGTATACTGCTGTCAGTGTTCATTTTACAACATAACTGTAAAGGTCATCTTCTGTGTGTCGTGCCAATGGTTAAAATATTGTTCTCTTCCATATGGTCTGCACGTGTTTCTCGTACGCTGTAAACATCGGGCTCGTGTTCTTCTTTATCATCTAATGAGTAAGCAAAATGTTGGTTGTTTATCTCTAATGCAATATAAAATTAACATAAACGCCCACCAATCATGTAATTGGGATTGCAATATGAAAGTTAACAAAAATTGTGCATAAGAATGATTTCTTGATTTGAATGACATAAAAACTTGTATTCAGCAAAACGTGAAAGCACAAAGTTAAAACCATAAAGGTCAACTAATTAATTGTGGTAAATTTCAGTTTAAAAAAATCCAACAGCCATTGTTTTCAAGGGTGTGTGTGGTCATCGGCGGGGAGGGGGGGGGCTTAGCAGGCACCAACCCACCCACCCCCCACACACAGACCCCAAAGAGCGAGAAACAACCGGAACGTTTCCTAGAGTAAGTTTTCTCTACAGTTAGATCGTCAAATAATGCCCTGGAAACGCTTACAATGCAGGAGCTTCTGCGGACTTCGCCCCCTGTGACCCCAGTAGTTGTTCCAGCCCACAGCCCCCTTGCCTACTTGTTTGCGCCCCCACCTTCCTAACGATATTCCTATATCTTCTCCTGCTTGTACGTGAATGCAAGACCACTCCCTCGAGGTGTTTGTGTCTCGTCAGCAATGTAAACTACATCGGATACATTCATACTTAAATTATTGCCATCTGTATTCACCTGACTAGGTACAGTGCGAAAATTGTAGATCAATTCATAGTCATTTTGGTCCAAAACCAGTCGATTCGGACAGGTTGTTTCGGCCCACTTTTTCAACCGGGTCGATTCGGCCCGCATATGCGGGTCGTTTCGCCCCACTACACTTTCATATAGACAGTATATAAAGAGTTCGCGAACATTTAAGCAAAAGAGAACGTGAATGCGTAATTTATCTAGTTAAAAATATGTAAATGTATGTATTGTGCAAAAGTAATAATAAATAACATTTTCTCATGTGCACACATGCCTTGTGTTTGTAATGTTAACAACATTAAATTAAATAAATACTAATAATGGTACCACTTATTGATTTTTAATAAATTTATTAATTCAATTAAACTTGGTTAAGTAGATTTTTTCAGTGTTCGTTATTTCATATCATCAGCTTTATTATCGGATTGATTAATGTATGTAACTTTTTGCAAAATGGTGATTTTTTTTTGGTCTAAAAATTAATGTTATATCTTTCCGTCTTATAATTGAGTCTTTGATAAGAAAGATTTACAACATCCCACTCGATATTATTAGTTGCCGATGCATGTTTGTGTGTGTGTGTGTGTGTGTCTTATAATTACAATGGATATATTTATGACAGTTTTCCATGTTTATTGATGTTCATATTTAAGAAGTATATAATTATTATATGTAATATATATATATATATATATATATATATATATATATATATATATATATATATATATATATATATATATATATATATATAATAAATTTGTTATAGTTCTTTTGATTTTAATGGAAATATTAGTGTTCATTTGTAAAGGTGTAATTGCAAAACATTTGCAAATGGTTTTCTCATATTTTATGAGGAAGGGAGGTGCTAGGATTTATATTAAAATCGTCCTATCAGAACAAAACAAACAAGATTGGTTACCTGTTTTAGAGAAGAAGAAAAAAAAAAAAAAAAAAAAAAACGTCCAAAGGACAAAATTGTAACATATTTTACAACACGTATTAAAATATGAAGAATATGTAATAAAACTAAAACAAATTGTACGTACCTATCTTAAAAATTAGGAGGTCAATCAATAAATTATATGCTGAAAATGGTCGAAGTAATAAAAATCCAAATGTAGAAAGAAAATGTACCGAATGTCAGAATAACGTTTTGGCTAACGATTTCCATTACCACGATAATCCATGCTCTCTCTCTCTCTCTCTATTTTTTTTTTATCTGTCTCTTCCCTTTTAAATACACCATCATGGTTTCTCATGTAATAGATCTTTAACTGTACTTGATTCATGTGCCTATATGTATGACCTGAGTATGATTTTTTTTCCAACAAATTTTAGTTATGTTCTATTTTTGTTCTGTAACATACATCTTTCATTTGCACAAATTGTCATCTTTTTTATCCTTATTTGGACTGCAACTTACAAGCGCAATTAGTTGCGGTCTCTTTAAGTTAATATACAAGGGTTTAGGACCATTGCAATCAACATAAATGTAAATCGTAAATACAACTCAAAGAAGAATATGCCACTAATCCGTTTTGAAAGAAAGACTACAGACCGCCCGTATGTAATGTTTGTAATACTTATCGTTCCTTTACAAAAACGTGAAAATATCATCTTTGATCCTTAATTGGAGAACTAATAAAATGCGCAATTATTTGCTGTCTCTTTAATTTAATATCCTTTAATAACGTTTTTCTAAAATAAATTGATGCTCGCTAACGACAAAAAATTGTGCCTATTTAAACTGAAGGAAAAAAAAAGAACATTATTTCTGTATACTACTGATATGTGTTATGTTATACTGCACATTACTTGTATTAAAAAACTTTGTTATGATATATTACAACATGAATAAAATTTGGTTAACACAGTCGTGTTCTTGGTTGCTTAGTTTTCCAATTAATGATCTTTTACCTAAACATCTCTCTCTCTCTCTCTCTCTCTCTCTCTCTCTCTCTCTCTCTCTCTCTTTTTTTCCAGAATGGTATTCAAACAGTTTAGTAAATTGATGGTAAGATGATCTCACTATTGTTGTTTGCAATTAAATTACTTAAGGGCATACTGATCAAACAAAGTATTAAACAGACAGTGATAATATGATGTGTAATTATAACGGTATCAATCAATTCAATGTTAGTAATTTGCATAAAATTAAATGATGCATTAGGAATTGAGAGAAAACAAATAACATACGGTGCTTTATACAAAAATTATTAACATATATTTCATCTTTTCAAAGAGATAACACCTTCATTATCGTTACGTTATCCTTTTCTTTATTGTAATTAATATGAGGTGCACAAGATCAGCAGAATATAGACGTATGATATTGCTTTAATTAAATCATAAATATTTTTATTATATAAGTGTTATTTAGTACTATCAGTAAATAGTGTAATATACAGTATAAAGATAAATTCTACATAAATCTAACAAAAGCATTAATATACTCAAACCAATATATATATATATATATATATATATATATATATATATATATATATATATATATGTCTGTGTGTGTGTGTGTGTGTGTGTGAAAAGATTCTACTGCATGGAAGTAGTAAGGATAAAGGCGGATCCCAGCACAACCCATCCTCACCTCGTTCAAATCCAAAAGTCCGGGTCCTTCGGCCCAGTCCTTTCAGATTTTCACTTCGGATCGGATAGGTTATGCTGATCTCACGCCTTTATCTTTACTACTTATATAAATGTTTAGATAAAAATGATTATTCTCCGAAAATTATATCAAGGATATTCTCTGGTTCGTTATCATCATAATCATATCCAAATGCAAATGTGTTGATTCCATCATAGCAAATTCTTTTATCATCAAAATTACATAATCCAGCTTTATTGATAATATTTGTTTTAATATTATGTTTGGTTGAGTTTATCGTTGGCATTGATACATGATTATGTTCACCTTGTAACGCATTAAGATAATCATCGAATGATATATGTTTATTTACTACGGTTTTTACAATTCCTTTAGCTTTTTTCTTTGTTTTATTATCATCGGTTTTAATGCTGTACATTTTAGATCTTAATCCAACGAATTCTTTGATCGGAGTAAAGTTAGTTTCATCTTTAAATTTACCGATTACCTTTTTATTCTCCTCACACTTAAACGGACTTTTATAAGGTAGTCTGATAGATCAAATAACGCTTTGTTGTCGTAGATATCCTGATATAGATCCTCAGTCGTAACGTGATAACAGAGAGAATCTGTGTCGCTAAATAATAATTCTGAGTTGGGGTATTTATGTTTGAAATAATCGTAATGAAATTCATATATTAATATTTTTGATACATCTAGTATCGCAGATCCAACATAGATTGGTTTGTTTAGTTTTAGTTCAGTTTTACGTTTATGAACTGCTACTAGATTTTCTTTAAAAATTTTCATTGATACAAATGTGTCTTCGGCTAGAACTTTATCTCGTCGTACTGGATCGTTGATTAGTTTTATATTTCGACGCTTTCTTATATTTTCCATTGTTTTGCCGAATACTGAATTGTTCATCAGCTTGAAGAAATCTTTTTCTGATTCAGTTGTTGCCGCTGTTCTTTTACTGGTGTTAAAGTCGATATACTCTTTGAGCCAGCAGGATTGCCTAAATTTTAATGCACGATGTACATATGTTATTATGATACCATGATCTACAGCTTGTTTTAACGCTCGATGATGAATAACATATCTAGTTTTGCTCATTAAGTTTGGAATAAGTTTATTCGTAACATTTTTACTGAGATTATATTTTGTTTTTAAATCGCGTTGTTCTTGGGATATCATATCATCGGTTATTAATAGTTGTTCAGCGCAGAAGGGATAATCATTGTGTAATTTATGTAGATGATTGGGATACATTAAATCGACTTCAACAAAATATCCTACATCTTCAGGTATTTTTTTATTTGTTTCGTTTAGATATTTTTCTCCGGTTATCCATCGAAATTCATCAACAGGCATTGGTTGAGACATTGCCCAACCATATAAATTATTTTCAACTTAATATGTGATATAACTTGATGGCTTACTTGCATCATAATCTTTTAAGTATTTGTTATTGGCGATTGCGTGTTTTTTAGTAATAACACTTATTCCACCACGTATTGATTTTTCTATAAAGTAAAACATCGTTGGATCTGTCAACAATTTTAGATTTACTTTGGTTAGTTTTAATGCAGCATCCCATGATAATCCCGGTGATGAGTAATACCAACAGGGGTCAAGTTTGTATTAGTTTAAACAAGTTGATCTAAATTCCTCGAAAATGTCAGCTAGTAATAGAACATCTGTCTTAAGATAAATATCGTGATAATCGCCGAGTGTTTTACAATTTAGTGTGGACCAGACTTTCTGCGCGTGTTTGTAATCGCTGTCGGATATTTGTTCCATTTTTAGTTTAGAATCGAATTTTTCTTATGGTGGAAGACATGTTTCATCGAATTTGTTCCAATCATCCATATACTCGTAAGGATAAATTCCTTTGTTTTTTTATATATTACTGTGCTCATTAAAATACTGTTCGAAGTGAGTAAATTTTCCATATCCTTTTGCTAGTACATCTAATGATGCCGGCTTAAACTGTAAACTATCAATGAATTGCAGAGGCCCTATTGTGACAGACATATACTTTTCATCAGTATTTGCGATGCAACTGATTTTTTTTATGCGGAGATTAACATTGTCAAAGGCACTGACAATTATATGTGAATCATATCCACGTAATTTATGGAATATTATTGGAATAAATTCTGGACATTTGAAATGTAAATTACATTTATCATGTGCTGGTCCACGATAATCTCCAGTAATATGGCAGTGATCTCTTACTTTATCAGATTTATGTATGATTTGTTGTTGGCAAATATGACATATATTTGATATATTATATTTTTCTTCTTGTTGTTGTGTTAGTGGTATCATTTTTTTAGGTCGTTTGTACATTAATCGTATGTTATTTGCTTCATCCATTAAGTTTGATAATAACCATTCAGCGCAATCCATCTTCGATGGATCGAGATTATTGCCGCGATATAATTTAATATTTTTTGATAAATTTGGATTTACACATACAACCTTGTAGGCAACACCACAAGGGACATGATTTTGTATTTCTGTCGTCGACGATATTTTGGGATCATTGGGTGCTGATGCAATAGGTACGAGCAATGACTGGAAGTCAGCATAAATAACATATGGAATTTTTAGCTGTTTATTGTAATTTTTGAAACTTAATGATTCTTTTCCTTTTTCTGGAAGTTTTACTTTTTGAACTTCTACGCAATACTCGAGATGTTTACTGAGCACATCCTCTGATTGACATCCATGAAGACATTTATAGCAGAAATATATTTTGGATTTATGTTTGTTGTACTGTGATGCAACTAATCCATCAAAATTTTTGATATAACAATAATGTTCTTTGTAATAGAGCAAATTAATTGTTTCCTGCGATGCTGTTTTACTTATCAGCCGAGGATAATACTTTATTTTGTTTGCGGTTTCTTCGAGACCAAACACATTAATGCTGATTCCATTGAGTTTTTCAAACTTTGGAATTTGTGATTCAGCAACTGGAAACTCAATTCCAGTAAAATTTAATGAATTTTCATATTGTTTATATTGCGATATTCTGTTTGGATTTCTGTCAGGTGTGTAAAGCGCGGATAAAATCGCCCATTGAAAACATTTATTGTCGCTGTTTTTTTACATTTATTACACATTTACTGTTATTGGTTTTTTCGGGTAATTCCACATAAGATTTTCCTCGCAATGGCTTAAATTTATGAGTGTGAATAAGTACAGATTTAATTCGCTGTAACGTCCAAGCCGAACCTAATGAAACGTATTCCGATATTTTATTCTCGAGTGCATTGAATACTATTTTAGTTATTATTTTATTTAAGTCTGATCCGAGCAAAGCAATTTTTGATTTTGATGAAATATAGACCTCAATTTTATTTGATGATTTATCATTATCGATTGATGTTGCTTTTTCAAATATTACCTTATATTGCACAAAAAATTTGATACTCAGGTGTTTGGATCGTTCTTGTATTATTGTTGGTGATACTATGTTGTATAATGCTGATGGTGATAATGACACAATGTTATCCGCTAGATCAATTTGCCATGAATTGTCAAATCCCGCAAATGCCGAAGCAATTTTCTTAACATGTGTTGATTTCCGCATCATTATTATATATAAATATATCTAATTGATTTTTCATCGCGGGAAATAAAACAATTAATTAGAGAAATAATTATTATGTGATATTATATACAATGCAAAATTCTAAAATTCCCGAGTACCATGAACTCAACACACCTTGTGCTCATCCCGAACTCGATGGATTTTATGGAACAATGGCGGGCGCAGTTTCTTGTGATGATGAAATTTATCTAGAAATTGTAACAACCCCAGCTGGTTATAAAATTATCTGTGAGGAAACAGAAATGTTTGTTCCAGACTTTATTTACACTTGTTTTGTCGGTGAAATTCCAGCAGGTCAGCGTGTTTATCACGTTAATAGATCGGTTATGGATAATAACGTCAATAACTTAGGACTACAGGATGAATTTCAAAAACATCCAGTATACCAAAATTACGAAGCAAATGATAATGGAATTATAAGACATGTAAAAGCAAAGAAGGTAGTTGGTCATATGACCACATTTGGTTATTTACAGTTTACTGTCTTACAAAATCCAACTAAAACTGTTAAATCACATCGATTCGTATACGAGGTTTTCAATGATATTATCCCAACAGGACTTGTAATAGACCACATCAATAAGATAAAAGTGGATAATCGGCTGGAAAATCTAGATTTGGTTACTCCAAGCGAAAACTCAAGACGAGGTTGTTCTGGTGGGTTTAAACCAGCGCGTCCAGTAACATCATCAGATGAGGAAACAGAAGAACAACTTCAATTTGATTCTATTACATCAGCAGGTAAACATTTTAATATTCATCGAGCATCTGTACAATTTGCTGCTGATGGAACTACAAGATCAGCTTTTTCCAAAAAATTGAAACGCAAAATTAAGTTTAAATATGTGAATTAAGTTTTAAGTATTCGAATCAACTCGTTCTTTGATATACAATTGTGCACGTACGACATTATTACTTCAACATTCCAATTGACGATTACACTTCCAAACTCATTAAACGTCTTAAGTTCTTCTGGTGTCAGTAAAACATTATTTTTTTCTGCTCCAATTTCCTCACTTACTTTATTTATTCGGATTGCGACACTCGCTAGAGTATTATTGTTTGAGAAACAATATTTTATTGCCCGCTCCAAATTGGAGATATTTCCGATAAAACCTCGCGAGTGATATCTAATTGTCATTGTTTATTAGCGTTGATTATATAAAATTTATTAGATAAAATTACGTTTATATAATGTTGTCGCGATTAAAATTACTGATTAGCAATCAACAATCGGCAATCCATCAAGATGGATCGGACCGATCGGCGATTGATCGAGTTGATCAACAATTGTTGATAAATGACAAGCCAGCCACCAATCGTAAATATGTACCAACTGCAAATGATACCGACGATAATGTTCCGCCATATGATTTAGAACCCGGCGAGGTCATCGACGACTACGACGCTGTAACACTTGTTGATCATCGGCCATATAATAATTTTAGAAAGAAAAGTTGTTACAACGCGAAATATCACGTTATTAAAAAAACGATTAAATTTAATTTTACACCAAAAGAACGAGAAGAATTCCAACGAAGATTAAATTTTTTTTTAAATGTTCGCTTTCCAGGACGTAAAAAGAATATTAAATTTGATTATATTTTTGTTAAGATTTTTGAATTACTGGATATTGACGAACAACGACGCCAAGAATTAATAAGTTTATGCGCACCTGTCAAGTGCAAGTACATTTTAAATAATTATATCAGGATTTGCCGCGAGATTAACTGGTTTAATTGGCAATCGATTGCGTCGGAACCCAACTATTCAAAGAATCACCGTATCCTCGCCATTTAACAAGTGATTTATTGCCGCGTTGTTTTATTACTTTTTCAATTATAAAAATATCCTGATCTGTGCGTTGTAGTTCTTGTTCATAAAAGCTTCCTGTTATTGGTTCTTTATTTTGGTCTTGCAATTTGTATGTTGTGGGAATTGTTGTTAATATCTCGCTGATCACGAATACTTCCTCACTAAAATTTGGTGTGAAACCTTTTTCAAATTGTTTTTTCGATAGTGAAATTCTAACTCGATCGCCGACATTAAATTTGTGTTTTCGATACAGATTTTCACCTGCTAGTATTGGATTGACCAGTGCTTCAGTAGGAGTCATTCCAATGGATTTATGCGTTGTATTATTATACTCGGCTACGATTTGTGGCAGAACATCGACGTATCTGCGTGTATCATTAGCGGTCATCCATTTATACAATTTTTCTTTGATTGTTCGATTGAATTGTTCAACAATCACACTTTTACCCTCGTTTCCAGTTACATATTTTGTAATATTATGTTTTTTTAGCCAGTCCTCGAATTGTTTGTTGTAAACTCCACGCCGTGATCGGTCCAGATTTTATTTGGTTGTCGCGCACTATCCGCGATAATTTTACTGAACGCTGATGTTATTGTTGCTCCCATTTTATTTTTTATTGGCGTGATAAAAGCGAAACGACTTTGAATATCCACCACTGTTAATAAAAATCTACTGCCGTCGTTGTCGTCGGCCAGCGCAGACATATCAGCGAGATCAACAGCCCATGTATCGTCTACGGCGTTTACGACAACACGCCGCCGTTGAAATTTTTCTTTTTTTGGTCTGTGGAGCTCAGTGGCAAGTTTACTGAGATATGTTGATTGTCCGAGTCCGAGTTTATATTTTGCTCCGATTACTCCTCGCACGAATAGTTTGTCAATTCGTTCTCTCATATTTTCCGGTTTTATTTCTCGGAGTTCGTCCAACATTTTTTTGTCACTCATATGTTTGTCTACTTTACCATTAGCAACGTTATCGCGATAACATATATCATGCCGCATAGCGGTAGCGTCAACTTGATTATAAGGTTCTTGCCCTGGAAGTGGTTGATCATTTTCATCGAGTTGATTTTCTAACGGATTAAACGGTCCAGTATATTTATGTTTTGGTAAGACCCAACCGCCTTTTGGTCGCAGCAATTTTTCAATCAATTTGTGTATGTCAATTGCTCCGCCAACAATTTTATTTCGTTTACATTTTTTGCAGTAGGCGTGAACTGCATTACCTTCCACACAAATACATTTTTTTGATGGTGCGCCATTAACTTTGCATTTGCAGTTCATGTTGCGTTTATATCATTGATTTTATATTATAATCAATTATTACATAATCGCATTGTTATTATCGATTATGTAATAATCGCGTTGATAAAATAATCATTGATAAAAATCATAATAGTCATCGTCGCTGACATCGTCAACTACTAGATTAATATTATTACCGCTACCGCTGACTGTATCAGCATGTGGTAAATTTACTTCAGATCGGGAGCTAATAAAAGTACTCTTTTTTCCACCACATACACCGCATGTACCCTTTATCATTGTTCTGTTATTTTTTGTTATTATTGTTTTTTCATTATCGCTTTTTGTTTGTTTTACACTTGAGGCAGTAAGTCAACATTATTTTATTTGATTTTATATAAAAATTCAAGAATTTTCAAATTGATTATACAATAATTGTTTATATAAAAATTCAAGAATTTTCAAATTGACGTTTATTATATAAACGTTGTCAATCGATAACGATCGATCATTGACAATGTTTATGAATACGATCAATCTTTGATTGATTGACGACGAAACATTTTCATACAAATTTTATCATTGTTTAACGTCGGGGTTGGATCGAATTGCAGAATAAAATCAACAAATGATTTTTTTGAGATCATCCATTGTATGAATAATATACAATAATAGCCGCATGTGTTTGTTCCAGCGGGTTGAATTTGCTTCGACGAATAATTTATTGTTGCGGTTTTATACTTTGGAATACTTTTAACATATTTTTTAATAGCATCACTAGGTGGAATGCCATATGAATCAAAGTAATTATTGCCGTGTAATGCGACCCAATGAGTTCCAGATCCATCGTTGAAGTCTTGTATATTAATAATCGCTGACTTTGCTGATCGACTGCGGTCGCGGTCAATCATGGGATTGACTGATGGTGGATTGAGTTGATCCTTGTTGAAAACACCACTAAAGTTTTTGATATTTTTTAAATAATCCATAATTTCAAAGTTGCTTAGTGGTGGCACGTATCCACGATCAATTGTGATTGCGGTCAATCCCGTGATTGACTGACGACGTTGATTTACCTTCTTCGCCGGCGTCGCATTCCGTATCCTGTTCTTTATGTTCCAGGTAGAGTTACTCCGTGGCCTTTTCGCAATCTGCTTGCAGCAGATCGTGTTCGTCTTTTTTTAACACCTCGCCCAATACCCAGTAAATTTGGCAGAAGGGAACCAGCTATTTCCGCCAATAATGGACCAATAAATCCGCCTCTTCGTCTCATGCCGCCAATGGAGCGCCGTGGTCTTCTAATCATCGTATATAATTGTGATTACATAAAAATTTAATAATTATCGCTGATCAGCATCGACACCGTCTAATTCCAGACCCGTACACACGTGATGAACAAATGGCACAGGTGTAAGTACACGTGTGCGAAATGGCGTAAGAACTCTTAGACGACGCTGCAAACTTCTAATTCCTCTTCCAGATGTTGCTTTTTCTGCTGCTCCGGATATTGCTCCAGATGCCGCTGCAACACCTAATGTTCCCAACACTGGTAATATTTTTGGTAATAAAGTTCTGGCTGCAGCTGCAATTGCAGTACCAATTGATCCGCCGGATCGGCCTGTTGTATATCTACGTTGACGACGAGGTCGTTGACGATGTGTTGTCGATCGAGTTGTTTTACGTGGCATAATAATAATCGATTATACAAAAATTCTTGAATTTTCAAATTGACGTTTTTTTATAAACGTTGTCAATCGATCACGATCGATCGTTAACAATGCGCAATTAATCGACGTGCAATTAATCGTAGATTAATCTATTACACTTTTATTGACATTTTACCATTAAGAGCATCAAGAACAATGTATCTGTCGGACGTTATTAACGCGTAAACATTATAAGCTAAACCCGCATATCCACCTGTTGTGGCAACACCACCAAATACTCTACCACCTGGAGCATTTGCAGCTGTTGCTGCGCCGGTGTATAAAGCATTGTTGAGGTTCCATTGAATTTCAATATCTGCTGGGGTGCCAACTAATCGCTCGGAATGTGCTGTAAGATCGAAATGAAATATTGGATATAATCTCGAGAGTTCATCGACGGATATTTGAGATCCATCTGAGGTGTCCTGATACTTTTGCATGGATTCCATTAATGTGAAGTACGCGCGAGAAACGTTTCTACTTGTTGGACTAAAATTACATTCTAGAGCTCTTTCTGGATATTGTCTCGAAGCCATTCTTACAAGTATTCGTTCGACAAACATATGGTCGAAAATCATATTATTTTGTGTTTGATCATTAAGTCGTTCTGCTAGTTGAAATACCACAAATATATGTCGCGGCAGTCGTTCCGATGGCACTGTATCTATTCTCCATGTACCACTGGAGCTGTTCGCGGGCATATTATGATCATATGTTCGCCACTGTTCGAAATACAATTTTCTTGTGTAGGATGTAAGCGCCTCTTCAAGATCCAACGATACGAGAGTTGATGGTGTGATCTTTGGCATCCATAGCGACAAGTAATTAATAATAAACCTACCAGCATTCACTCCGTTAACTCTAAGTATTGTGTTATTTGGTTCATTAGTTGTTAATTCAATTCGATGCCTCATACTTCTAACCACGGAAGTAACGTCCTTGCAAAAACCAAATACTGAACTTAATGGAAGAAGTATTGTCACTAGTCGACTGGAGTCGCAGAGCGCGCGTCTTTTTGCGTAACCCTCGTTGTAATTTGATTGCATGAGCCGCATTGCTACTTGTCTAAGAGCGGTCCCTACTTCTCTAGCAGTTGGAGCTCCAACTCCAGTAATATCTCCTATAACATCGTTATCGTCGTTAGCAGGATCTCCATTTCCTGTTCTGAACTCGTATGGAACAGCACCTCCAGTACTGCTGTCCTTCATCCAAAACATATTTATCGCAGTTGATCTTGAATAATCTTCGGAAAAACTTACGATGTTCATTATTGTGCTAGCTAAAGGCAGATGCCTTATATTTTCAATCTCATGATCGTTGATTATGTATTTTGCGTCCTTAAACAGGGACCATCCATTATTTACCAGCGAGATGTTTTCATCCGCATTATAATTTCCAGGTTGTGCTCCAGTTGCATCCATGAGGCGCCCACGAACCTCAATGTATCCTTTATGTGGTAAAAGATAAAGATCTTCGTCGCGTGTTCTTAAAATAAGGTTGTTTTTCTTGTCAGCTTCATTTGGATTGTCCTCTTGATATTCGATGTACTCTAATTCTGTCGCAGAATTATCTACGTCATAAACGTCATTAATATTAAGATAGGATCTAATCGACATTTTGTTTATTAATTGCGATTATATAATAATCAATTATATAATAATCACGTTTATGTATATAAACGTATATAAAATCGCGTGTATAATAATCAATTTGCAATCTCAATTTGACCACGGTCCATCGGTTAGTAAAAAACCGGATTATTTATGACCTGTCGCTCGGATTGCTGAATAAATTCTTTAGCAGTTTTTTTCATAGCGCGTTCTATTTCAGGAGTTGGCGCTATGTTCTTTATTACATTATCGATCTGCAGTTGCGGCGACATTGACATCGTCAATGGCATTATAAACGATTTTTTTGAGTGAGGTCTAGAGAAGCCAAGCTGCGACTGCAATTGATTCAGATCAATTTCTGTCACTGGTGTAAATTGCTGCTGTCGATCAATCGCCGATCGGTCAATGACCGATTGCTGATTGGTTACGTTTGTAGCAGGCTGTCCTCGAATTTTATCAGCGATCTTTTGTCCAACTGCTGTTCCAGCCGCAGATTCCGCACTTGTAGTCAATGACTTCGCAGCATCAAATGCAAGCGGTGTAATTTTTGGAGCTAATTTAGCTGCAGTTTTTGTTGCAAATCTAAAAATATTATCAAAGAAACCAGATCCAATTTTTTTTGTCTCATGAATTGCAATCGGTGATACTCTAAAATCTATTCCGGGTTTTGTCCGAACTATCTTTGAAAAGATCCCTCCGAGAAATCCTCCAACGATTTTTTTGTTCATGATTTTGCGTTGGCGCATCGTTTATAATATAATCGTTTATATTATAATCATTGATAAAATCAATGTTGATAAAATCAATGTTGATAAAATCAACGTCGTCAGTCAATCATGGGACTGACCGCGATCATAGATCGATTGTTGAATCCACGGAAATTCGAGAATTTCTTAAGTAGATTCGAAGATTTTTATTAAAAATCACTCATTGAGTCGAAACATCTACGATGTCGAATCTACGTAAATTTCATAGAAATTTATTAGGTAGATTTGCGTAAATGCAAGTAGTACGTCACCTGTTCATTATTAAAATCTAATTGTCGCCCCGATTGGTCTGTGATTGACATTGTAACATCCGCGATTCTATCGCTGACGTTAAGCGGATAATAAATGACCTGTTTCGGAGACACTGTTAATAATGTTCCTGGAGGAGCCTCTGGACTAAACGAATAAATTGTTTGACCACGGCTGCTCCTGGCTGTATGGGACCCGTAAACGATCGAGCAATTGATTAGAATCGTACTAACATCTGATATATTTATTGGAAATTCACCGCTTATTGTTACATCTGAATTGGTTAGAGAACCGTAGATCTGACGTGCAAAACCAAACATTGCGCCGATTGTGTTTTGCGAAGTAAAGTCAACACGAAAATTTTTTTTAAGATGTAACGCCGAGCGCATTGTATTGTAATTTGGCTCAATATTAAAGTCGGCGCTGTTAAATCCAAGTTTGACGATCTCCGATTTAATAACGTCGTTGATGTCGCTGATGTTGTAGGCGCCTGGTGGTATTGTAATTGTTTCAGTGACGCCGCCGACAATAATATCTAATCGATCGCTGACGTTCTTTTTAACGTTATAAAACGAGTGCCACATTGTCGCGGATATTAATCCGAGCTCATAATCGGTGTCTGCGGCAAGTTCAATTGCTGGATAATAAGACACTCTAAAATTTGCGCTGTCCTGCGATGTTGCAGTCGAGTCCATTAATAATGTTACTGCGGCCATTTTATATATACGTTTATATAATATACGCGATTTTGTATAAAAATCATTGGAATTATCGATTAACGAGTTTTCTTATGAGATTTCTGTACTCGGTTGTAGTAATGCGCTTTCTGCCTCTGAGATAATCCAATATTTCCACGATTTCATTATCAATTTCCACACCAGAATTACCAGCCTGCTTTGACGCCGCAAGTGTAGTTAATCGATTTATTACATCGCGCATATTTTTAAAGATTTTAATACCTTTACCAGTTTTACTTAATTTATCAAGTTGTTTTACAACTGCATTAGTTAAACTTTTTTCTATTTGTTTTAGTTCTTTGCGATTTTTTCTCAAATCTTTAATTTTTTGATCGTCCTTGTTAAATCCAAGTCGAATCCTGTCTTTAATTAGGTCGTCATGATTTTTAATTAGGCCGCGTAGTCTGTCTCGTTCAGTAGCTGCCGCAAAAACATCTGTTTCAATCATTTTTGTATATTCCTGTGGTAGTGGTAGTGGTGATGATGATGACGACGATGATGATGATGACGACGATGATGCTTTTGGTGACATTTTCAACGACGATGGTGGCGATGGCAATGGTGATGATGACGACGATGATGCTTTTGGTGACATTTTCAACGATGATGGTGGCGATGGCAATGGTGATGATGACGACGATGATGCTTTTGGTTGTTTCTCAGATTCGTACAGCTCTTTTAAAGCCGCTTGTCTTCTTGCATCTATTTCTGTTGTATTTACTTTCTTTAATAGGGTACCTTTTTTTATTGCAGATAATAACTTCGATGGTGATGCTTCCGGTGATGACAATTTTTTCGATGGTGGTGACGATTTTTTCGATGGTGGTGACTTTTTCGATGGTGATGTCGATTTTTTTGATGCTGTTGGTGAAGTTGATGCTGTTGGTTGTTTCTCAGATTCGTACATCTCTTTTAAAGCCGCTTGTCTTTTAGCTTCTATTTCTGCTGTATCTACTTTCTTTAATTGGGTACCTTTTTTTATTGCATATAATATAGGAGCTTCCTCTTAAACTTTTTCTTCGAAAAATTTTTCACGATCTGCAGCTGCTTTTGTTTTATCTACTTCTTTCAATTTAACTCCCTCTTTTATTTTAGCTGCAATAGCATCTTGTAAACTCAAAGGTTTTAATGGAGCTGGTTTTTGTGTTTTATCTACAGGTTTCAATAAAACCCCTTTTTGTATCTCTCTCTTTATTACATCCATTGGATCATCTGATTCTTTCTTTTCCTCCTGTATCACCTCTCTCAATTTAACTCCCTGTCGTATCTCATCAAACATATCAGTAGGTGGTTTTTGTTTTTGTGTTTTATCTACTTGTTTCAATGAAACCCCTTTTTGTAGATCATCCAGCAACGAACCAGTTGGTTGTGGTGGTTGTCCTGGTCGTTGTGGCGGTGGGCCTGGTGGTTTTGGCGGTTGTTGTGGTTGTGGCGGTGGTCCTGGTGGTTTTGGCGGTTGTGGTGGTTGTGGCGCCTTTTGTTTTTCTTTAATCACTTTTTTATACACAGCTAACTTTTGTTTTCCAAGTGTTGTTCTATCAGTCTCAGATGCTTTTATTTCATCAAGTAGTTGATTAACACTCAAATTTCTTGCATAATCTCTATATTGTTTATTTTGTTTTCTTTTTATATCTTTTTCTTCGTATTCCTTTGTTAAGTTGCTTTTAAATAATGATGAAAACTTAGCAATTTCTTCTTCTGGAACCTTCATGTGCTCAGATAATTGAGTTATAGTATCAGCTTCTGCTTGAGCAACATCTTCATTAATTTTAATTTTCTTGTCATATACCTCTTTAAGTATTTTATTTCTTAGTTTTTTCTCTTCATGTTTTTTTAGTTCATCAGTGTCGGAACTACCACGTAGTCGCTGTCCCATCGACTTATTTTCAGAAGTTAGTTTATCTCTTTCTTGTTTTAATTGTTCAACGGACATGCTGTAAGCTTCCTTAAAAGCGTCTTCGACATTAAAAAATTCAAAAGTTTGTTGCGGTTCTAAACGGGCAAAATGATCGTCTGTAACGTCATCGTAGTCCTCTTCATCGTAATCATCGCCAACGCCAACGGATGGTTGTTGTTGATAGTCCGCTGATGTTGATGGTTGTGGTCTGTAATACGGGTCAATTGACGATTGCAATCGTGCTACGATTGATGGTTGATAAGGTTGTGATTGTAAAATATTAACAAGTTTTTCCCAGTCGAAGTCAACATTAATTTTTAGGCCTTTAATAAGACCCTTTATTTTCTTAAGTGTCTTTTCAGTTGGTTTAAAACCGCGAGAAATTGCCGTTGATATATCCATATCATGTTCACGATCCTTTTCATCTAAAAACGTACCAATAAAGAACTTGCGGACCGGTTTTAAAAACCTCAGCAGTGATTCTTCTTTTTCCTTCTCATTCCATCTTGCCTGCTGAAACAATCGTTTACTTTTTTGTTGGGCTGCAGCGAGCTTTCTCAACGCATCAATGCGCTCATTATCCTTGTTGTCTGTCAGTATTTGATTGCGATAAACAACGCCTGGTCGTTTCATTATTAAATTAGCTGAGTCGTTATTGAATTGTTTATCTTGTTCTTGATAATGACCAAACAACTGCTGATTTTTATACTTGACCACGGCAAGCTTTCTCAACGTATTAATTCGCTCATTATTTTAATCTTCTGATGAATGTAATCGTCGTTCAATCATTGATTTTATATAATAATCGTTTTATAAAAATCAGCAGTTGTTTGGTCACTGACAGCAACTGTGATCGCCGACGTATACAAAAATCTAATTTTTTGTTAAAAAACTTGGATAAACGTTTTTTCCTTTTTTATGCTGTTGATCAGCTACTTATTCAAAGTTTTGTTCATCAAGCTGTTTCTCTTCTTCTTTCTTCCGTTGTTCATCAAGCTGTTGTTCATCAAGCTGTTTCTCTTCTTCTTTTTTCCGTTTTTCTTCTTTGTCTTTCTTCCTTTGTTCAGCGAGCTGTTTCCGTTTTTTTGCTTTTTCTGCCCGTTTTTCTGCTATTTCTCTATTCCGTTGTTCAGCGGCTACTTCCAGTTTTTCGCCTAAATTCTTCTGTCGTTGTTCAGCGGCTGCTTCCAGTTTTTCGCCTAAATTCTTCTGTCGTTGTTCAGCGGCTACTTCCAGTTTTTCGCCTAAATTCTTCTGTCGTTGTTCAGATAAAATTTTTTGAACTTGTTTTCTTTTTTTCCTCTTTCTTCCAGCTGACTGTTGTTTTTGTTTCGCAACTGCTTGTTCCTCCTGCTGTACTTCTGGTTTTTCTTGTTCTTCTTCCTCGTACTCCTGCTGTACTTCTGGTTCTTCTTGTCTTGCATAATCCTCTAGTTGTCTTTCTAGTTCTCGTTGTTTCTTTTGTTGTATTTCCTCTTGCTCTTGTTGTCTTTCTATTTCTCGTTGTATTGCCACCTCTAATTTTTGCTGTTCATCATCTTCTTGCTGGTCATAGCCAGACTGTTTCCTGTTTTCTAGTTCTTGTGTATACACCTTTATTCTTTTTGACAATAAATATTGATCCTGATATAAATCTACATTCTGGTAAAGAGTAACTCCTTGTTCGCTATTGTTTTGTAGGTCTAAAATTGAATCATTTAAATATTTACTGCTCATTTTTCTCGCTCGAGAAGAATATCTTTTATCAATTTCAGCATCAATTATTGATTCTGCCTTATTAATACCAACTATTAAATCAACATTTTGACCGCGATTTATATCACGCCGCATGATATAATGTTTATGTTGGAGGTCGTACAAATCTTCAAGATCATAATCTTTTATTTTATCATTTGTTATTTCCCTTGGATCATAACCCTCTGGCGTTGCCACAGATAATGGCATTATTGATCTATCACTATCAGCTCGATCAATCGCAGATCGATCCGATCCATCTTGATGGATTGCCGATTGTTTCGACGATGATTATCCTGATGATGATTGCGATCGCTTTGACGGCGTCAACGTTGATTGTTTTGGAAAATCAAATAATACCGACAACGGATCTTGTTGATTGCGATCAATTGCCAATCGATCCGATCCATCTTGATGGATTGCCGATTGTTGATTCGGTGATGATGGTTTTGATTGAGATGCTGTTGATCGATGACTATCACTGTCACTACCAATTGCTGATCGATAACGATCGATTGTTGATCGTCGATCTGATCCATCTGATACACGATCGTCCTCGGCTGCTGTCAATCCCGTGATTGCTGATTGCTGACTGCGTTGATCATAATCATGATCGATCTTTGACAACTGTAATGATTGACGTGATGATGTTAATGATTGACGTGATGATGGTTGTTTTCCTGCCCAAACGTAAAGCACTTTATCCTCTGAATCCTGTGGCATTGTTGATCGATCATAATCGAGATCACTATCACGGTCAATCAGCGATTGTTGACTGTATGATGATAAAATATGTTGAAATTGAGTTAAATCTTCTATTTCATCTGTTTGAGTTTCTTTTGAATCCGCATCAGTACCTCTAAAAAGATTTAATCGCATTCCCTTAAACTGTTTTTTAATTTTATTAAGTGTCACTTCAGTTGGTTTAAAACCGCGAGAAATTGCCGTTGATATATCCATCTCATGTTCGCGATCCTTATTATCTTTAAACGTACCAATAAAGAACTTGCGGACCGGTTTTAAAAACCTCAGCAGTGATTCTTCTTTTTCCTGTTCACCTTGTCTGGTTAATTGAAACATCTTTTGATTTTTATATCTGGCTACACTTAACCTTCTTAATGCGCTTATTCGATCGCCAATTCCATTAACCTGTTGCAAATAATATCGTTCCATTATTAATTAGTTTTGGGATAATTTCTTTCGCATAAACCCGTTCAAGACCAGTTAAATAATCAACGATCGATTGTTGATCGCAATCAAAAAAATTGCGTGATATTTTTACGAAACATCTTCGCAGGATCAGCAGCGTATTTGTCAAACAAAAAGAAATCATACATATTAACAGTCGCGGACTTATACATCTGAATAAATTGTCGTTTATCAATGGCTCTACCGTAAAAATCGTTGGCGATTCTATTTATATCATTGTTATCAAGCCCGCCGAATAAAATAAAACAACCTGTGTTGCGTCTTATCGTGTTTGGGACTGTAAAATAACTTTGAGCAAGATAAATAGAATTGCAACGTTTGTTTCGCGACAATGCAAAATAGGATTCCACGGGTTTAGTATCCTTGGACGTCAGAGGTATATCATCAAATACAACAATCTTATTTTCCTCATCGTCAAGTTCGGCAACGGGAATAACATCATCGGGTGAATGAAATGTAATAATATTTTTGCCAGATATTGTCTTTAAAACCTGATCATTAAACTGCTGTAATAAATCGTATTTTGGTTGTTGCGCATTAATTGTATAAATATACACACGATCATATTTTAATATTTTACTCGTTGTAAAATTCATCAAAAGATTAGTTTTGCCTGATCCAGTTCGTCCAACAATCAAATAATGTGTATCCGACAACTCGTTCTTGTGTTTTGTTTTTATATCTCGTGATGGATCATCAAAGTTGATAATTGACATGTTTGCGTTTATATAATCAATTTTATACAAAATCACGTATATATAATTAATTTTATATAATAAAATCAGATTTTGTGTAAAATCGCGTTTATTATATAAACGTAAAAAATAAAATGTCTTATTACAGTAAATTCGGTACAGTAATAAAAACAACATCAGATTCTCCATCAACCGCAAAAGCAGTTGCAGCCGCAGATGTTTCCGGACTAGTGAAAAAATCCGGAGATACAATGACTGGCAACTTAAAAATGAGCAATTCCAGAGTAATTGGTTTGGAAACGGATTATCCTGTACTCAACCCCGATAATACTCAGGCAGTAAGTCTAATCCAGATGTTAACGATCAACGACAGAAAAGTCAATAAATCTGGCGACACAATGACTGGAGTCTTAGATATGAGCGCCAATAAAATAACTTCATCGTATGTTCCAGTAAATCCCTCGGATATCGTCAACAAATTATATGTGGACACAGTTGCATCAACATACGTCAACCGCTATGGCAGCACAATGTTGGGCGCGCTAATAATGGGATCAAACAAAATATCATCGACGTATGTTCCAATTAATGACACCGATCTCGTCAACAAATTATATGTGGACTCGTCAACGATATTTCTCAAACGCACCGGCGACATAATGATGGGTACATTAAGCATGGGATCAAACAAAATAACATCGTCGGCAATTCCTACAACTGCCATTGACCTAGTGAACAAAACATACGTCAATGATATTACATCGCAATACGTCGGTCGCGCCGGAGATATGATTGCCGGAACAATAACAATGGTTAATGGCGCTAAAATAACCGGATTACCAACAACTTTTCCACCAGGAAACACCTCCGATGCGACATCTTATGCGCAAGTCACAACGAAACTCGCCGAATACGTACCGCGAACTGGAACAACAATGATTGGCTCGCTCAACATGGGTGGATATGTTCTAAATGGACTAAACACATACTTATCAATGGCACTTGATAACGCGGTCAATGTCAAGTATATGAACGATAATGCCGTTCTTAGAACCGGAAGCACAATGACCGGACCGTTAAACATGAACAATGTGGCCATAACAAACGTACCAGTACCAGCCAATCCAGGCGATGCTGTTCCATATTCATCGCTGGTCAACCTCAAAAGCACCGTGGTCAACAAAATCGGCGACACAATGACTGGCAATCTCGTAATGACAAATTGTGTTGTCAAATGCACAACAGCGCCGACGGCAACAGATGACCTCGCCAACAAAGCGTATGTTGATTCTAAGGTTGTAGGTGTTATTCGAGTCAAAAACAACGTCGGTTATATTCCACCGCTAGCTGGAAATAGCAACAATCGTACCGGATTTATCGTAACATCATCGTCAGCGTATTCAGGGTACGATCCTTGTTATGCATTTACATATCATCTATATTCGGCAATAAATACAAACGAATGCGCAACCAATGGCATGTCAGCCAACTTCTGGATCAAAATTCAATGTCCATCTTCAGTTGCTATATGGAAATTTCAACTACGTGGACGAGCCAGCAACGGAGAACGAATATACAATTGGCGACTCGAGGGTTCCAATAATGATGTTGGATATACAACATTATATACAACCGCGCCTGGTGTTAATTACATCGGAGCCGCACTACTAGAATTTACTTTATCTAATACAACTAAATATTCGTATTTCAGATTGTATGTGGTCAACGCCGAGCCAACAAATCCTGGCCTTTCTCTGTTTCAAATATTTTCATTGGACGATACCATCTAAATTTTTTGTATAATCGCGATTTTATCTAAAATCGTGTATATAATCGCAATGCCTGAAATTGTTGAAGTTTGTCGCGAGTTTTACAATAAAATATTCGAATTTGATCACTCGCAGTTGGATAAACCTGAATTTAATACACCAATTCCTCCTGCTAAAACAAAACAGGAAAAAGATGAAGCGCAACGACAAGAAAATATTCGAACAGCTATTCGTGAACTATCAAATATGTTAAAAAACACAGATGAAAAAGCTCCAAATACTGAAAACTTAAGATCGGTTATTGCAATGAGAAAGACTCAAATGAAAGAAATTCTGGACAAATACGATATGTTTGTTAAATTTTGTACTCAAGCGGAAATGGATAAACTTGAGAGTGAAATTGAAAAATTAATTCACGATGTAATAATAGAACTATCTCGCGATAACGTTTTGATGATAATGCGGTCAAAGTTAGGACAAAAACGAAAATTTGCTCAAAATAAAGGAGAAAGAGAACATAGAGAAAGAATAGATTGCTTAGATAAAATTTTTGATAAAAAGCGCCATGGCCTTGGAAGAAACGAAAAAGCGTTCCATAATTTTGCTAAACGACGATTGTTCCGGGAACTCGGATTAGATTTTAATGACGTTGAAACAATTGTTGCAGTACACAACGAACCAGATGACGCTCATGCACTTGCCACAAGTTACTTAGTGCTAGTATCATCAAAAACACCAGAATTTCAAAATAAATATAGCGGCGATGATATAGCAACTGCATTTGATACCGTAGAAACAATTGATAAAAAATTAAAAGCGTTACTGGAAGCTGAACGAACTTCTTTTTATGATGAACTAAACGCACTTGATGAAATACAAAATGAAATAACATGGGATGCAGATCCAAAACAAAAACATATAATCAAATAATGATTAATGGAGATGATAATCGTTTATTAGACGCCTTTATAAATGAACCACTATATTTCAATTTACGTGAACTAATAAAAGGAAAATTAAAGATAAACGAATTGTTGTCTAAAAATAATATACTAGGTGATTTTGCTGCAGCATATACAATATTATACCAATACTTAGTGCTAGACACGATACCAATAGGCGCTGTAAAATCAGCTATGGAATTTATTGACTCAAATGAAAAATTTGTTGATGTAAACAAAATAATAAATGTACCAGAAATATTTAATTTTAAATATAAATTATCATATTCATTAGAACAAGAACAATCAATAAAAGAGAAAGAAATTAATGTATTCGAAAAATACAGAAATTTTATTGATGATGTAAAAAATAAAAAGTTTAAAGACCTGGTTTCAAAAGCCGCAGAAAAATTAAAATTTGAGGAGCTATGAAATACCATAAAGAAATGGATAAATTCATTAATGCTGTTCTTACAATGTTTATATTTTATAAGATTATAGACAGTCTATACGATGAAAAAACTAAAATATTTGAAGGATATATTGATGCAGCTGTTGATAACTATGAAAAAAATAAGCATTTAGAAAATAAAATACGTGTAAATTATTTATATAAAGTAAAAGAATGGATAAATTTTGATGATTTTAAAAAATTTATGTTCTCTGATTACATACAACCAGAACAACAAAAAACAGACATTAAATTACGAGTAGAAAATATTATTGATAATATTGTTGATAATATCAATATTAAAAATATTGAGGATTTAATTATATTTTTACGATATGAACTTGAAGAGGATGGTTATATTGGTAAAGCTGAATTTAAATCATCAATGAAAAATAATTCAAAAGTTTCAGATCAACCGCAATCAAATATAAAAGAAAGATTCGCAACCGCATATGTAATACTTCGCCAATACTTTATTCCACGTAATATTAACATCGATTTCGTTAAAGCAGCCATCGAATTTATTGATTTACATGAACATGATATCGGTGAAATAAATGATATTGCAACAGTTTCAAATACACTTAACTACAAATCAAAAAAAGAATACTCTGACAAACAAGAAGAACAACTGCGGCGTCCTACATCCAATATGTTTAACAAATACAGAGCAATACTTACAGATGTTCGTAATGCGGATTTTAATGCGTTAGTTTCTGATGCCGCTACAAAATTAAAAATCATAAGTTTACCTAAAAATAATAGACGCGTATTGATATAATGAAACAGATCATCGACTTTAATCATATTTCTTCAGAAATACCAGAAGAAGAACGCAATCAACTAATATCATATTTTTATACTTATCATAAAAAAGCGTATTGTTCTAAACAAGCTGGTAGATATTACAGCAGACTAATCAAATTAATATTTTATACACCACTATTAATAACAACAAGTGGAATTGTTTCAGCAGGTAGTACACTTAATCCACTACTTCTAATAGTATCCGGTGTTGGAATATTTGTTAGTGCTGGATTTCGTCGCCTCGAACCAAAACTCGAACACAAAAGATCATCATGCAAATTAGCTGCATCAATTTACTCAAAAATATTAACAAAATTACAAGCTTATTTACGTGGTAAAAAATACGATATTATTGGACTAATCCATGAATTACAAACCAAAGAAAATATGTTAGTCGATATTGCACCAAACAGAATAACAAAATATGAAAAAAATATGACAGTATATATAGTAAAGTATAATATGCTATGTAAAAAGTGCCCGATTGTAAAATATTTTCTAAATCATGGAGGAATTGAGGACTGTTATATCATACATAATGCATTATTTTACATAAATTCTAACTTCTATTACGATATGAACACCATGAACGATACAAACATTAAAATTTATTATACTTTAAAACACGGTAATATAATCAAAATAAAAACGTTCAAAACCATACACGGCTTATTTTTCAATGTTATTCTTCCTGGTAAATCAAATGCATTTGATCAAACTAATATTTTAATACCAAGTATAAACGATGATTCTGATGAAGCCAACTTAGTTACTAAATTTTTACTATCCAACGATCCCTCTGATTCTAGTGATGTTTTTTCAAAAAATAGGCTTCAAAACAGTAATTTTATAATCAGGCTCAAATTTCAAGACGTAATTTTATATAATCTATATCATAAAACATCTTATTTAACAGATCAAGTGTGTTTGGACAATCAAACATATTCAGACTGTATGAAAACCATTGAAAAAATATTAAAATTTATAATTTTTATCTAAACCAATATTATATAAACATTTATATAAGTAGTAAGGATAAAGGCGTGAGATCAGCATAACCTATCCGATCCTAAGTGAAAATCTGAAAGGACGGGGCCGAAGGACCCGGACTTTTGGATTTGAACAAGGTGAGGATGGGTTGTGCTGGGATCCGCCTTTATCCTTACTACTATGGACCCTGTTTTCACGATTTTTTCTTCACTGTTAGTAATTGTATTATTTTTCTCAATATAATAAAGTGAACTATCTAAATTTCGCAAAAAAAGGTGAATATGCTGCTTTGAAACTATTTCACTATTAAATTGTCAATGCAAGATAAACGGTTTCACATTATTTCATTTGATTTGTATACAGACCGACGGCATCATCTCACTTAAAATTGGGGGTTTTGTTTCCTTAAATGCAGTTTTGAACTGCTCAGCGTGCCTGATAATAATGAGAAATATCATATTTGAAACAACTGTAAATGTCACATTTAAATCGTAGACGATGCTTAATAATATTTCACATGGTCCAAATCAGCCCGTAATTTGCTCTGAATAAGTCTGGTCCGAATCAGCCACTTTTAATTTAAGTTGTTTTTATTTCATAATAATACATAATCAGCTGATATGTCACAATGATCACGGTCACTTTGTTGCTCAACGTTATACTATTCCAATGAAAACATCTTTATTAAACTAGCACAGTATTTCCCTAATAAAACGTATGTGTGCCGAAACGACCCAACCGAATCAACCCCACCGAACGTAGCCTTTGGGCCGAATCCACCTGGTTTTGGGCCAAAATGATCTGTATTGGTGTTTGAATGCTCACAGTAAATTATATGTAGCGATAGAAAATTATTTTTCTTGATAGTTTCAGCAAATCATACACTTTTATTGCTGTAAATGTTTGAGTAGAGATTTAGATATTCCTGTTTCTTTTCTTCTTCTTTTACATAAAATCTCAGCAGATAACGAGTGTTACGCTTTATTTGCTGGATTGGCGGTCATCTGGTACTACTTTTAAAAAAAAAACAGTTCTTGTTTACTCAGTACCTGAGCAAAATTTTAGGACGTTCCGTTCAATATGGTAGCCAAGGTGTAATGTAACTGAAGACAACGTTAAACACCGAACACTAAAGACTGTTTTTTCTTCTTCTTCCCCCCTTGCATTTTAAGGAGAAAGTTGTATCTCGAACTTTCCATATGAATAGGGCTTTGTCTTTCTCGTTTTATAAAAGCATCTGCAATGTTTATCACTGCGCAAGAAGTGACTTTCATATGTTCGGCAGGACGTTGGGCTCGAGAACGTTCAGTGACGAGCATTCGGACGAGTTAGGGACTAATAAACATCCAGTTTTTCGTCCAAAGAGGGCTGCAATCATTCCAAGGATTACAAGATATGATTTTGAGATGAAAAGATATAAAAGCAAAGACAATGAAGAGCTGAAATTAATTGTATGCTATATAATGCTTATGAAGTTGTGGTCAAAACCATGGTCCTACAATTTAATACGTCCACCCAGATATGATATGGGGGGGGGGGTGCGATGTCTTACTCCCAGCACAAAAGGTTGTTGTACAGCGTGTTCCCTGGTCGAATGACAGGGGAACTAGAGGTTAAATTTTCAAGAATATCTCACACACTTGGCAGCCCATATTGACACTACTGCACAGATTAAGTCTATAGTATGGGCCCGTTCCATTCTGAATCGTACACCACCTTCGGTCTTCAAAAGTATTTACCTGGGCAAGTTACTATCTTGCTGAGGATTATTTAATCTCTTTATACCTTACAAAATTTCAAACCAAACCTTGATCCATCTCTGCATACTTTTTTAATTTGGAAAAATAAAGTTGTTAACAGCGAGTGCAATGTTAAAGAAAATGCTATTTATAGTACAAGCACAGCCTATTACACGTCATAAGGTGCATGGTTGCGATGCGGATCCTCGCATAGGTAGAACTAAAAGTCGATACATTTATACTGTATAAAACGTGCACAATACCATCCGCTATAAGCAGTAAAATTAAAATAAAGGCTACGAAACTACAGTGAAAAAAATATCTGAATCATGAAAGGTAATGTAAGTAGAATATAGACATCATATTTTTGTTAATTATATGCCACACATTCCAAAATAACGAAGTCGGAATAAAAATAGCATAATATTTTTGTAAAAATCATAATTAAGAACCTTTAAAATAGCAAGTAATTTAGTCATTAATAATAATGTTACTTTCAGTGTTTTACTGATCATTTGACGATGGGTGTAGTTGTCAAATGAAATCTGGTTTAAACCTGCAGTTGAATCTGTGTTAACTAATTTCACTTTTTAGTATTTATTAAAAATTTTCTGCATGTTAGTAATTAATATATTTGCCATGTTTATCAACATCCATTTCATTACACACTGGCATTGAGTTGTATTGTCATGTGTGTGTATGTATGTTCATCAACTACCATTTTAACCATGGTTTTTAAAGCATAATTATGGCTGAGAGTTATGATAGTACCAGATTATGTGTAGTTGATATGTTTTCATGTAATTATAATTATTCTCTCCAGAAAAACAAAACAGAATTTAATGCTGATGATTTATTATATATATATATATATATATATATATATATATATATATATATATATATATATATATATATATATATATATATATATATATATATATATATATATATATATATATATATATCTGTATATATATATTATATATATATATATATATATATATATATATCTGTATATATATATTATATATATATATATATATATATATATATATATATATATATATATATATATATATATCTGTATATATATATTATATATATATATATATATATATATATATATATATATATATATATATATATATATATATATATCTATATATATATATATATATATATATATATATATATATATATATATATATATATATATATATATATATACGCACACATACACATACACACACACAGAGGGATTTACAAATCCACTTGCCCAACTCCTGGGACAAGCTCAAATTTGGTTCAAAAAAATTAAGAGAGGGATACAAGATACAAGAAATGTTTTTTTAACGTCGGTAGTCTGGGTCTGTGCGAGCTATTTTTAAGGGGTTGTGTTCAGTTCCTAATGCTTTATGTTCTGCAAGTTTTATACCCTGCGATCTTACCACAGTACATATATCAGCACCTTTATTTACCATTTATATGTAGTGCATTCTTCTTCTACATAACTGGGCACAGTTTCTTTCATCTATTGTATGTGTCATTTCCATCTTGTAGTCAATGTCAAGGTCAGTTTTGCATTTTCTCGTGCAGACGTGATAATGTGAATATTTACTATTTAAAGCAAATTTTGACAAATAAGGAATAAATATTTATATTTTAACTTATCAGTTACATTTTAATCATGATATTTGTACGAATCTGTGATTCGCTGACTTTCAGGTCCTAAGTTAGCCTTAGGCAGTTTGTCAGATTGCCGACTCTAAACAATCGGCTTTTCACAGATTGTTTTGATGCATGTCGTTGAGTTTATGGTGAGTAGGTTAATTGTTAATAATACAACTCATGAGATTTCTTTGACAGGTGTGTTTGGAAATATAAGGCATGTGTCTCTAACAGTTAACCAGGAGGATTTCGTTAAAAGCATGATTGATCTTACGAAAACGTGTCGCCTTCAAGCGGTGTTTATAATCTGTTGTTTACGTGATAATTACAGGAGACTGATACATACTTTCTGCTCGGCAAACAATTCAGTGGACAAAAATAAGTTCTCAGATCATTCTTAAAAGTCGGATTGTCAAATATTTTGATGCATGACACCGATAATATTTGTTAAGTAAATGGATAAAATAAGTTTTCACGAATCCTTCAGTTGTGAGTATAAATAAATCATTACAAACAGTCTAGCTTTCATTATCTATCTCTCTCTCTCACTTACTTAATAATTACTCTCTCTAATATTTTAAAATCTAGCTTTCTCCAAACTCTTTTCTACCTATCCATTTATCTGTCTATACACATATACATCTACATGTCTGCTTTTGCTCTTCTAACTGTATAAGCATTCTAGCTCTTTCTAATCTACATGTGTCTATCTACATGTATTACTTACATACATATTGTTTGATAACTTTAATTATCGGTATATGGTTTTAACGTGCCAACAAAGATAAAAAGAAAACAAAAGCTTAAATAAATAGAACGTGATTTCCTTAAAAAATACCATATATTATTTTATCTTATTGTTTTACCCATGTTGGGATATTACGTTTAGGGCAAGCTCAAATTTTCCAAGGGCAAATTCAATTTTCCAGTCAGCTTGCCCTGGGCAAGCTGACTTTTATAAAAATTTTAAATCCCTGATATATATGCCACTTTTGAACAACAAGTCAAAATTCTGTACATAAAACAAATTTCCTTTAGAATTTCTTAACTGTACATGTAAGTAATAAAATATTTAAAAGTCAATTTATCATTTTATTCTTACTCACATTTAGGCCATGCTTTTGCTGCCCAGGCTTCTTTGTGATTCTTTTTGCTTTATTTGGCAGCAAAAATTTCCTGTATGGCAAAAATATTTTCTCTGGTTGTATTTTGCGTTTATTGCAGGGTTCACACAGTCACTAAGGGTAACTGAAAGTCATTGAGAAATAAACACCTAATTTCAAGGCATTGAAAGTCATTGATTTTTTTTCCTAGGTCATTGAAAGTCCTCGAGTTTGAGAGATTTTGCTTACAAATAAAATATGATTTAAAATTTTGCTTTTGAGTCATTTATTTAACGTTGTAAAAGGATTGGAAGTACAGTTTGATTTTTCCGTCATCTGCTAGTCATTCTACCATTATCAGAATCCACAGGAAGTAATCAAACATTGTGCATAGCGTCCCTTTCACATGATTCATGCACACTCTTTCACTTCACCACGTGTTTCCATTAAGCAAAGATGGTTCATTAGCAACAGAGACTTTTTAACGGGCGATCATCGTAAAATGCCTGGAAAGTGCACATTCAGCAATAATTGGCCTGCAAGACAAAGACTTCATTACGTGGCTGAGAAAAGATGCGACCTTGAAATACAGAGTGCTTTATGCAGTGTTCAAGGAAAACATCATTATTGCAGGAAAGAAGTGTCTATTCGCACGGCCGCCATGTACCAATTTTTCCAAAGATGATTCACATGGCTGCTGTTTGCCCACAACAGAAAATAATATCTGCATGGTGATTAGTCAATTTATTAGTCCAAAATAATCCAAATTATATAAACTCAGCTGAACATAACATATACCCATCAATACCATTACAGATTTGGAGGCTGATTTATTGGACTACAAAGCACCATAAAAAAAGGAAATTGTTCCATAGTGTCTATTTTGTATGGTAGTTGGGTGCTAAATGATACAAAGACTATTTGCATAGCTGCCATTTGCTTACAATATTCGCACTGCGACCGGTGTCTGTCTCGCAGTTTGGATTATAATAATTATGATATGATGTATAAACAATTAGAGGCTAGTTCATGAATTAGTGGTTTTCCCAAGAGAACAAATTTTGATAATTCAATTTTACCTTATCAGTTCAGAATTTTGTTTTCAATAGACAGCCATAACATAAGCAAAGAAATATCTTCCTAAGTGTCAATCACAGTAGTCGAGTGGAAATATATTGACAGGTCACACAAAAGATCCAGGATCGACTCTCTGCGCTTTTTTTTTAGTTCTAGCTTATACTTTGTTATCTTGAATTAAAAACGAATTATGTTTCTCAGATTTACTTGCAAATGTACATTTTAAGTGTAATCTTTGTTACCTCGAATTTAAAAAGAATTATATTACTCGGATTTACTGTGAGAATGTACACAAAACGTTGAAGAACATAAACGGTAAACAGCTGTCATTACCTAAGAAATCTGTTATTTTCAAGCTCTTAATACACTTTAGCTAGCCAACTCATTTGAGCATAAAAAAATAAACAGAAAATTTGTTTGTTCTGAGTGAATAACTGAAAAAGTTAATTGATTGGGTGACAATACTTGAGTTTTTCACCCACAAGATTCATTCACTCAGTATTTATTTGAAACTTTATATTTATACCAGAGGTGAAGTTTTAACAACAGTGACTTGCAAATATGAAATTAAAGGTAATCAGTTGCAAAAGTGAGTATATTTCACAGATCGTGTTCGCAGCAGCCATACGAATAGCTTTACATAAATTATATATACTGCAGCAGTGCGAATCATCTTTCCATATGAGGTACATGGCAGCTGTGCGAATAGTCTTTCCCAGTTAAGGTGCATGGTGGCTGTGCGAATAGCCTCGGTCTTGCAAGAATGGGAATTGCTGCCTGAAGTTGGAACTAATGACAACACACGAGCCTGCTGTTTCAATGTCAGTGTTCATAGGGTCAATGCATACATCATTTAATGCTTTTTCATTGGTGTTGTCTGCGTCATAAAAGCCAGTTTCAGGTTTGTCAGTGGGTTCTACAAATTCATTGACTGACAGTAAAGGTGCAGTTTCAGTCACCGGTTTCATGCAAGGCATTATAAATGAAGTTAGTGAACAAATTTTGCAAACATTATTCAAGAGAAATTTGATGTTTTTGGTATAAACCAAATTTGCTACATATTAAATACATAATTAATTCATTGTTGTTCAAACAAAATGAATAAATAACCAATGAAATATGTAAAACTCATTCACAAGATTGGTGTAAAAACAAACTGAATCAGAATTTGACAATCAAAATTGTCGGAAGTGCAAAACTTCAGCCATTCAGTGCAATGAGTTACAAAATAGAAATGAGGGTTTCTCTGAAAATACTTTCACAAATTATTACAAAAACATCAAAATTGTCGGAAGTGAAAAACCACCATTCAGTATAATGAGTCACAAACAGAAAGTAAGGCTTCACTGATAATACTAATCATTATAAAAACATTTTATGCAAGTTCAGGTATTCATCCAGACAACTAACTCTTATTCCAATTAACTATATAAAACATATTTTATTAAGTGTATAATGGACAGATGTCCAGATATTGTGACGTCAATTTGTTTTTTTAGACTTTTACTCAGAACTAAGACTGTATGCTTCAGTCCAATTTTTATTGTTTTTATTTTTATCATTTTTATGATGTTACTTGATTAAAAGAAAGAAGAAGAAAACTCAATCAAAATGTGCTTTAGATGTCAATATTGTTCAACTCGTTTATTATTATAAACTAATAAAACTCTCCATTATATTCTTTATTACCTTTTATGTTTCCAAACCCCCCCCCCCCAAAAGAAAAACAAGAAATAAAGGTACAATTAAAAAATTTGTATCCTTCCATTTTAGTCTTACATACACCATTTATGGCAAAAAAGTACATCTAGTCCATTTTGAATTATTTTAATTGTATGTCACCTGTTTGTAGTCAGTAATAAAGTGTAGACAAATCATGTCCACAGTCAATAACAGAGAAAGTAGAGACTTAAAGTGTTTACATTCATCAATTATCGATTAAAAACTTTTTCACGTTTTTATAATTATACCTCTTTAAATATATTGCATGGGTAAATTTGAGTGTATTTGAGTAAAAAGACATGTCATTTTTTTCCTGATGGAATCAAATCATGACACAAGCTAGTGGATGCATTTTCAAGTCAGTTGGTTGAAATGCAATGGTAGCTGAGGAATGCCAAAGTCGATTGAAGTATGGGTAAGTTTCTTTAATGAAACGAAGAATCAACACACTAATGTTGACAAAAGTGATTAAATAAGTTTGTTTCATCAGTTGACTGGGGAACACGCTACACAACACCATTTGCGCTGGAAGTAAGACGTCGCATCCTGCACATCATAAATATCAGGTTGGATGTCGTACATTGTAAGACTAGTCAAAAATGACCATATAAATTTGATCAATAGTATATGAAAACATTAGCGTATTTGAGAACAAGGCATAGACAACGAAAAAATCCTATGTGTTTGCATCTCTATATAGGGTTTATTCCATCTTCGATGTGTTTTTCTCAAATTTCAAAGGTCAGTGTAACAACTAAATATTACTATGACCACACTCAAACATGGACTAATAATTAGTCCGTTTCTATATTCTGGCTGAAACTAATATATGAGGGATTGCAAACTCCTAACCCACCAAATATCACTGGTTTCCCATTGTTATGCAAATGAGGTTCCAAGTGCACTCTAAGATTGTAATATTAATAATGATAATTATTATTATTATTATTATTATTATAAAGGTAATAACTACTTACATATGTTAGTCTGTATAAATTTGAAAGGATTATAAGTCCGACATTCTACCAACTGAGCTGCTGTGGCTTCCATCACAGTGATGAACTAACTACTGTAAATATTTCATGTGTTAGATACAACTTTTAACCGAACTAAGTGCTAGACACTATTTTTATTTTTTCTTAAACACATTTCATTTGCTTAACCACATTTTTTAGGCAGCCCTTGACCCCTTATTTTAAGTCACATATAATTAAATACCATGATGTATTAAAACAGCAACATCAAGTTATAGTAGAAAATTTAAATTTTTCGTTGCTAATGCATACGTTGATTTTGGGAAGTAAATTTATGGTAATTCGGTGTAGTTAATACAGGCACTTGTTTAAGAGGACAACATTTGAATGTCAATCATGTAGTAAGTTTTCCACCATTTGAGTTAATGGTACTCTTGTTATATCATCTACAACAGATATTGTGGTCTTAATGTGGGAAACGGGACAACTTGACCTAGAAAACTCATCCCATGTTTGCCGAATCTTAGACCAGTCTTCACACAGCTCAGCTCAGTTGTATCATAACATTTCTTACATGCAGTCAAATCTGTCTATAAAAGACAATAAAGGGACCACATTTGCCCTTGTTGACAGGTGTCTGTTGCAGTTTGTCCTCTGTTTACAGGTGTCTGATGTACATAAGATTGACCATTATGGACAGGTGTCTGTTGTACATAACATTGCCCATATGGACAGGTGTCTGTTGTACATATGATTGTCCATAATGAACAGGTGTCTGTTGTACATAAGATTGTCCTAAAATGTGCATGTGTCAGGTGGACAGAAGATTGCCCTTTACAGGGTTCTCGATAGATGCATATTCTCTGGGTTTTGATGCTTGGAATAAATTCCAACCTGTGCATTTTTATGACGCATGTTGAATTGAGCCTGAGCATCAGTCTTAATTACCCTTGATGCACCTCCAGCATAAGGTCATTCTACTGAGCGTGCACTGTTCATAACAAATTTACTGTATGTGCCAGTGATTGACATTTGCTAGACTACTGTTTACACCTTATTTTGCACCTGTGTAAAATCAATATGAACTGAGGGGTGCTAACAGGTCACTGGTGTCATGCTTAGGTGTGCATACCTGAATCAAGGTTAGATTCTTTTGAAATTATCTTTGAGGCTTATGATAGTTATAGGAAGAGGGAATCAATTATGACTTGATTGGATTAACTTTGATCAAATTGCTTATCAACTTTTAATCAGTTAGACTAAACTGGGGGAAATATGTCAGCTTGCGAAGTCAGCTGTCAAAGATCAGTGGACAAACTTTAATTGTTTTTATTGGCAATTAATTTGCTTCAATCAGCAAAACGTTTAAAAATTCAAGTGTTTTAATTAATGTATCATTCAGTAAGAATTTACTGGACATTATGCTCAGTGATTTATTTTGTACTTTGGAATTACTTGAGATTGAATGATGAGATGGAATAATTTTATTATATATTAGATGTATTTGTGAACTGTTAAATCACAATGGCTCAAAGAAGTATATTTTCTTTTGTCTTGGTATCAGAAATGACCTGCCAGTGATGATCATTCTGACCCTCAGACTCCAAAAGACACAGAAAGTTAGTAACAATTCTGAGTACCAGGAGAATAAATCCTCTAAAGTTGTAAGAAAATTTATTGAAGTGTGGAAAATGAATTTATAGGGGTTAAAAATGTTGTGAAAGATGGAAATACAGTGATGATATGTTACTGGTGTAAGGATGCTGAAAAATCAAACACGTTTGCCATTGGGGGCAGATCCAATCTTAAAAAATAAAGTATAAAATAATCCTTTTTCTGTTTAATATACCAAATATACACACATTATGTATGCATAATTAGAAAGAGAAGCACTTATACAACAGTCAGTAATGGCCATGTCTGTCTCACTTTCTGCATGTCTGTTTCTTACAAAATACTGTACAAGTGTTTTTCTTTATTCAGTATGAGACAAGAAATCTTAAACATCAGTTTGCTCCACAAATAACAAACAATCCCAGCTACGAACTCACAACTGTCAAAAACTAATGACTTTTGAGATTTCAGTTTTGACTCATGAGATTTTCATTTTGACTCTTGAGATTTAGGGGTCAAGGGTCAAATGACTTCACTTTTGAAATATGTTGAGAACCCTGCCTTTATGGACAGGTGTCTGTTGTATATAAGATGGTCCTTTATGGACAGGTATCTGTTGTACATAACATTGTCCTTTATGGACAGGTGTCAATTGTACATAACATTGTCCTTTATGGACAGGTATCTGTTGTACATAACATTGTCCTTTATGGACAGGTGTCAATTGTACATAACATTGTTCTTTATGGACAGGTATCTGTTGTACATAACATTGTCCTTTTATGGACAGGTATTTATTGTATATAAGATGGTCCTTTATGGACAGGTGTTTATTGTATATAAGCTGGTCCTTTATGGACAGGTATCTGTTGTATATAACATTGTCCTTTATGGACAGGTATCTGTTGTACATAACAGTGTCCTCTATGGACAGGTATCTGTTGTATATAACATTGTCCTTTATGGACAGGTATCTGTTGTATATAACATTGTCCTTTATGGACAGGTATCTGTTGTATATAACATTGTCCTTTATGGACAGGTATCTGTTGTATATAACAGTGTCCTCTATGGACAGGTATCTGTTGTATATAACATTGTCCTTTATGGACAGGTATCTGTTGTACATAACATTGTTCTTTATGGACAGGTATCTGTTGTATATAAGATTGTCCTTTTATGGACAGGTGTTTGTTGTACATAAGGTTGTTCTTTATGGACTGGTGACTGTTGTACATAAGATTATCTTAAGTTAAGTTATTCTTTTTTTTTCAGGTTATTCAGACTAGTTTCTTATTGAGAGATTGTAAAGTCCTGAATATGGTGTGAGTTACAGTGGTCCCTCTCTTTTAAGGCCACTCCTTCTGCAGTAAATATGTGGCCTTATAAAAAGGATGGCTTCTCGTGAGGGGGACAAAATAGTTAAATCTATTATTTTGGTGCTGGGCAAGGTGGCCTTGTAAATAAGGTGACCTCTTTTGAGAGGGGCCTGTCAAGAGGGGGACCACTGTATTTCTTAACTCAAATAGACTTTAGTAGAGGATTGCATTGGTACACTTCCTCCATACAGTGGTCTGAGCTTATTGTGATGAAAGAAGGGTGCTAGCTGAGACATGGATTAGCCCAAATTGTCCCAAATTGAGGCAGAGTTGAGTTGGGCTAAAATGTTTGCCATAATTGATACAAGTTCAAAGGTTATGGGATGTACATGTATTCCAACCACAGCTGTATTGTTTTGGTTTGCTTTGGTGCTTTACGGCACAGCAACACAATTAAGTTATTTAGTGCCAAGGAAATTGGAGTAAAGTGCCTTGCCCAAGGACACACCACAGTAGCTGACCAAGGCTGGTCCGATGGTAGGATTCGAACCCGCACCCTTTCGGTCGTGAGTCCGGCACGCTAACCACTGAGCCACAGCAGCTCCCATCTGTATTGTGAATTCACTTTTATTAGAGGGCTACTGAATTTCATGGTTTTATGGTTCCCACAAGCGATAACTAAAGACCCAATGACCAGTTAGAACACCTTTCCCCATAAGAGGAATATCTAGAAATTTAATTACCAACAAAAATGTTATTTTTTTAAAACAATGAAAACTGACAAGTTTTTTAAAAAAAGACCAATTTATCTTTTGAAGAGTGTTTTATATCTTTATTGGTATAAATCCAAAACTGCTTTTGTTAATTAAACCAATTAAATTGTGAAAGATTTTGACATTTTATTTGGGCATCAAGAGACTTTCTATTTACTGACATGTAATATAATCTTTTTTTAGCTTGAACGAAAGAGATCAGACTATGAACTCCTGCTGGCAAGGCATGAGAAACATTACAAGAGTGTGGAAATCATGAGGCAAAATTTGGAGTAAGTATCACCCATTAATCATTTACAGGGCTGGACAAATGTGAAAATAGTCTACCTGCCCAGAGTAAGTATTTTCATAATGTTGTCTAAATTTGGATTTTTGCTTCATACACTTTGTAAAATTTGGGGCAAGTTATGGACAATTATAGTTGCCTAGCAAAATTGTTAACTTGAAAAGGGTTGCAAGGCTAGGGATTTTTCCATCCCTTTATTTGTTACATCAGTTTTGAGGTTGCTTGGATAATTTTCATTGATTGCTAACTTAAAATAGAACTTACAAGAATTTGAAAAGGGAAGACATCGCAACTTTTTTAAACAGCAGCATGTGCTTGCATGGTCCTAGATGTTGCTTGGAAACTATACACCAACTTATGTGCAGCAAATATATGTACTGTTGTTGAATCACCTAGCTTTCCTTATAAAGCATCAAGAATATTGTGTTATGCTGTGTCTGTCTGTCTGACTGTTTGTTCATCCATCCATCAGTCTGTTATGAAATTTTCTCCTTCACCATCACCTGCAGTTACTGAGGTACTTTAAATTTTGTGATATACTATACTTGCTTAAGTGATGACTAGGTTTGAAAAGGGCGTTCGTTCATAGCCTTATGAGGACAAAACAAGGAGTTAAAAATCACATTTATAGAAGTTTCCATTACCCGATCGTTGTTATATATTTTTAACAGAAATTCATATCTGCATGCTTGAAGAAAAGATGAACACTATCACTGGTCATGTATTATTACCCTTAAGTTGAAGATCTGGTGGTATAAAAATTGAATCATGATCCTTTTATTTTGTACCTTAAATGAAAGTTTATCATACATTTACATAAAGGACTTTCATCCCACCCTCAGAGCTGTTTATTTAATTATAATGCAGTCTTTGAAATGAAAAAGACAAAGTGAACTTGAAAACAAACTTTGATCATAAAAAGATGGGCTTGATGAAGAACAGTGTCAGAAACCAATTAAATGATAATGTAGTTTGCAACCATGCAGTGCTGTTTTCAGAATCACATGCCATTGATGTGTGTTTGTTTATTGTTGGTCTGCTGCACAGAAATTTGGAGTACAAGGGTTCTTTCCAATATGCTCTGGAAACATTTTGCACACATAATCACTATTCTTGCATATTCAGTTATTTATTTTATAATGTATGTGCTAAGTTATCAGTCACTTGGTATATTAATTATAACTACAAATACATACAGAAAGGAGTTTTATAGATATGAAGAAAACTTGTACTCAAGTCACATTCTGTATCTGGTGTTTAATGACATGAAACTGGACACATAAAATGAGTTGAAAGTTGCCTGATATGTAAAAATTTGCAATATTTTTCTTCCAGTAAGGTGTACAGAGATTTCCCCAGACATTTGTGATTGCATCCGAGTTAACACGCGTTAGCGTCATAAAATGTTATTAAAAATATGTTATAATCATAAAAGTGAAAAAATTGATGTCAATGATTTATAAGAGAAGTACATATATTTACACAGTATTCTTTATTTCCCTAAGTTATAACATGATTTAATGTCAAACTCATTTGTCTTTGAATTTAAATAAATGATATTCTTCGTTTCTTCACTTCCCTATATATTTTGATTGCCACATTAAAGTCTTTTAGGCAAAGTCTTTCTCTACTAATTGTCATAAGGTGATTCAGCACCCTCTGTGTCAGCCTGTTCCTTAATACACTCCTGATTCTGTTCATCACAGAGAATGACCTTTCAGTCTGGAAAAGATGGAACATAAACTTTATTATTGGATGTACAAAAGATACAAAACTACCTGAATCCTAAGTCAATTACCAGGCACAAATTCTTCAAGAGTCAAGACAGTGATGTGTTTTCAAATAATCATGACAGTATATATAAGATAATACATTTTCATTTCCACTAAGAACAATATATCGACATGTTTGTCATTGTTTAATTTATTCGTTGAATCAATGTCGGAGAGCTAAAATATTGTTCAAAAAAGGCAAATTTTTCCAGTGTCTGTCTAAAGGACATGGGGTCCTGTGTATGTAATAAGAGCTGCCTTAAATTGTGCCACTCCACCTTCACATCATCAAACTTTGCACTCTCCAGAATGTGGTCAATCAAGATGTGAACCCTGCTAAAAAGATATGACCACTTAATTTATCATGTAATACATTTCAATTGCAAACTAGTTGTTTATTGTTGGAAAAATATTTCAAATATAAATGAATGAATAATCCAACACTTTTTATTTACACCTTTTTTAAACAGGTAAAATTGGAAGATAAAAATTGTTCCTTTCTTACTTGGATAGAGAGAAAAAAGAAATGAGAAATTAATAGGGTAGCACCCATTTAAGTTAAGGTCTACTGATCAAACCATTTTACTATGTAAATATAAGAGCAACTTGTTGATAAATTGCAACTTTCATTTCTTGTCACATTTTCCAGAAAATAATAAGAATGACAACAATCACAACTACTACTACTATAAAAACAAAAATATTATATTCTAATAGTCCCCAATTAATTGTCCCCCCCCCCATCTCACCTGTTGATAATTAAGTAGATCTGAACCAAAATTTAGCAATGTGGAAAACTTACCATATGGTCCAGCAAATTCCACCCAAGGATATGAAGTCTTTCATTCAGTATTAAACCCCATCCGTCATTTCTTAAGCTCATTCTTTGGGGGAAATCATGCTATCTGAATCAGAATCACCATTGGTGACACCAATCTCTGATCTTCGTAGACAGGCCAACATGGGACTAGCTGGGCGCTGTGTAATTTTACGTATTTTTGAAGGTGGTGTGTCCATTGTTCACAAGAATTTGTTTTAACTTAAAATGTAATACGTGTAACTTTTTTAGCTGGAAGTGGAAATTACTGAAATATATATAACGCACTGACGAAGCCCGCATCAAAGGTCATACACCGGCAGTAGGGCAAGTCAGGTACAAAAGATAACGGCCAAGTGAGTGAGTAATTATCCTGGATTATCTTAAGTAAATACCCAAGAAGAGGTCAAAACAGGTGTCATTTGAGTATTAAGGCTTTGAATTAGGTGACAGGATGTTTATTTAACAGATTAATTTTTTAAGGATAGCGGGAAACATGAAAGCATAGCGGCACAGGCGGATAATGTGGTGGCAGGTTCTTATGGGTAGCGGGCTGAAATGATAGCATAGCAGGACCTATATGGTAAAAGGAGAACACTGGTGAATACTAGTGTAAACTTCAGCTTTGTAAAGATCAATGTCTTAATCCAAATCATTGGCGAAAATGAAAAAAAATTGTTCAGCTTTTTTCTAAAACAATGTGGTGGGTGATCATGAAGTACAAAGGAAAATGAAACCTTTGTAAGATCTAATGAAAAGGTGCTTTTGGACCATTGTTCACCATGATCTTATCAGGTTAGGTTTTGTCTTAGGTTAAACGTAAAAAATTTACTAGTCTTAAAATTAAAGATATATATTACCAGCTTTATTGTATAATGAATTGATAAATGTATTTTATATGATATGTATCATGATAGTAAGGGAGTAGCTGTGGCTAAGTTGGTTGAGGATTGGACTCATTATCCAAAGGTAGTGAGTTCGATATCAGCACAGGATAGCCCGGGTCCGCTGCCTCAGTTTGTCCTTGGGAAAAGCACTTAGTTCCTATTTCCTTTGCATGATGTAGACAGTAATATGTTAAAAGTGCCATTCAGACCAGCAAAAACAGTATCACAATAGTATTACATACATATATAAACTTAAAAAAATACATGTGAGTCAATGTTTGCAAAACGGGCATTGCTTGTGTCATTGCATAAATCATTTGTATGATATGCTGAGTTCCTAGAATGAATATAAACTAAGTGTTTTCCTTTTCTTTCTTTTAAATGTTCATTAAACATTGATCTGATAAAATGATTTAAAAACATGTTTATTATTTTATTCTGCCAAACTAGACAGACTAAACAGACTCAGCGCATGACAATAAGTAAACATGATGAGTTCCTCTATTTAAGATCCTCAACAGCTAAAGTATCTTGTTCTCTTAGAGTACACGTTTAGGTACATGTGCTTTACAGTTTTCTCAGTTGTTGATGTGCTCCACTCAAGACAAAAATAGACATTACTATTCACTCAGACTCCAGGAGATAAACAAAGTATGTGCTGATGTCAGTTTCCCACCAAAATATACATGTGTACAGAGTAGAATTGCAAAGGGCCAAGTTGGCATGGCACCTATGAAGTCATATTTTGTTTTGTTTTGAATTTGTCTATCCTTGGATATAGTGCATGTAATATTGGATATATCTAAAACAAAGATAGTCACTTGCTTATATTTAATGGTGAGGGGCAGGCATTAATTGCAGCAGAATATAGTATGCACTTTTAGGTAAATTAATAATCAAGCTATTGTATGGTGTACAAATGAAATAATACTTGAGTGCAACAAATATTTATCAGACTGAATCAAATCATACATAGGATATTATATGTAAAATACTTTCAAAGATTAATAATTGCTGTCTAATGAAAGACTAAAATTCTTTGAATTTAAAAAGTGTGTGTAGCTGTTAATTAATTTGGATATAGTAGGTACATGGAGACAGTTTGTATACATGTTGTAAGCAGCTTTGTTGTTTTCTTCATTCAGAGGGATAGAAAGATGACAAATATATTTATTTTTGGACAGTTTATATAATTTAGTTTGTTTCATTCTACTGTTGTAATATGTCAATAGTTTGAGTTCAGGGATTTACAGATTTTATAAAAGTCATCTTGCCCAGGCAAGCTGACTGGAAAATTGAACTTGCTCTTGGAAAATTTGAGCATGCCCCAAACATAATATCCTAACATGAGTAAAAAAAAAAAAAAAAGATAAAATATGGGATATTTTAAGGAAATAACGTTATATTTATTTTCACTTTTGTTTTCTTTTTATCTTTGATGGCACATTAAAACCATATGCCGTTAATTAAAGTTATCAAAAATATATATGTAAATAATACATGTAGATAGATATATAGATGAGAAAGGGTTAGAAAGCAGATATAGTTAGAAGATATAAAACAGACATGTACATGTATATAGACAGATAAATGGACAGGTAGAAAAGGGTTTGGAAATAGCTAGATTTTTGAGAGAGAGAGAGAGATTTTGAGGTAAAAGACCTTGAACTGAAAAATTAAACAACCAATAACAATATTTTAGCTAGGGATACTCGTTAATCCCTAATGATTGCTACTGTCTTGCATGTTTCGTAGCATCATGCTGGTTCTTTGTCTTTAAAACAGGTTCATTAGAGCTAGAAATTTCATTAAGTTTCCTTTTTATGCCTACTGGTAGGTAACATAGCAGACTCATCTAATCAACTACAGCAACAATAATGAAAGCTATACTGTAATGAATTTTTTTTATACTCACAACTGAAGGATTTTTAAATACTTATTTTATCGGCAACATGCATCAAAATATTTGACAAACTGACTTTTGAGATGGAGAACACTTATTTTTATCCATTTAATCGTTTGCCAAGCAGTAAGTTTGTATTGGTCTCCTGTAATTATCACTTAAACAACTGATCATAAACACTGCTTGTGGGTGCTATATTTTCAGTACAGCGATCACACTTTGAAGGAAATCCTCCTGGTGGTTAATCGTTAGAGACGAGTTCCAAACACACCTTTCAAAGAAATCTCACAAGTGATATTATTAACAATTAACACCTACTCACCTTAAAATCGGCAACATGCATCAAAACAATCTTTGACAAGCTGATTGTTTAGAGTTGGCAAGCTCACAAACTGCCAGAGGCTAGGTTAAGACCTGAAAAGGGTGGCGAATCCTGGATATTTACAAATATTACGATTAAAATGTAACTGATAAGTTAAAATATAAATATTTTTTCCTTATTTGTCAAAACTTGCTTTAAATAGTAAATATTCACATTATCACATCTGCGCAAGAAAATGCTAGACTGACCTTGATATTGACTGCAAGATGAAAATGACACATGATAGATGAAAGAAACTGTGGCCATTTATGTAATAGAAGAATGCAGTACATATAAACACTAAATAAAAGTACTGATATATATTTGGGTTTGGTTTTTGTGTGTTTAACACCATTTTTCAGCACGTGATAGGCTATACATGGCGGCCAGTATGTCTGGTGGGGGTAGACCCCAGGAAGAACCACCAACCCATGGGAAGCTACTGGCAAGTTTTCTCACATACCCACGTTGGTCGAGCCAAGACTCGACCCCACGAGGACAGAGGTGAGATGTCAGTGATCTGTAAAAGCGAGTGCCTTAGACCACTAGGCCACCCGGGACCTGTGCTGATATATGTACTTTGGCAAGATTGCAGGGTATAAACCTTTGCAGAACATAAACCATTACGAATGGAACACGACCCTTTCTCCTCCCCCTCCCCCTCTCTCTGTCACTCTTGCTCTGTTTTTTGGTCTTGCCCATGGGCAAGTACCTTGAAAACTTGAGCTTGCCTGAGCCGAACTTGAGCTTGTCCTGGAAGTCAGGCAAGTGGATTTGTAAATCCCTAGAGTCTGCATTGTGATACACTGTCACCAGAGTAAACATTGCAATTCATTAATGATATTGAACCACCTATTCTCAGTATTAATTTAGGCAGATTTATTATGCAACACATGATTCTTTTATTATCTATTCTTAAATGTTTGTATGGTAGATTCATTATTTAGGCCCCTAAAAATGATAACTTTATTATTTAAAATTTTTCAGGAAGAATCAAATTGAAACAAAAGTTTTCAATCGCCTGGAATTCACTGAGGACTTGCTAAATTGGGCCGATGTCATATTTGCCGCAGGAGGGGATGGCACATTTCTTTTGACAGCCAGCAAGATTCGGCAGACACATAAACCTGTGATAGGGATTAACACTGATCCTAAGAGGTACAATACTGTATTCAATGTAATACCTGCACATGCCTTAATAAGGCACATCCCTCCTCAACATTCATGTGACTCAATCTTGTGGGAGGGAGGCAGTTCCAGCTAGAACATTATGATTTCTTCAGAAACCATCACCATGCATGCCTGGTATGTCATGACCACTTAACTTTATGGGTTGTCAGTTTCACAAATAGATGTTACATATGATTTGTTAGGCACAACCATATTGGGAGAGAGAATGAACCTTCCAAGTAGAGAGCACCCAACAGAGTCAAAGGGAGCTAACTCTTCTAGTATGTACATGGATATGATAGATACACTGTTTATGATGCTGTCGGTGTATGCTATTATGATCAGCTTTAACCTTATGAAATTTACCCAAATTATAATTTTTTTAACTCGCAGTGCACCTATTAGGTCGAATATGGTACTGTTAGTTACATTGTGTTTTACTTGAGTGGGTGGGAATTTCCAACCAGTTTGATTCCATTTCACCATTAGCCAAAGTTGATAGTTCACAAAGGAAGGCTTTGTGTGTAGATTATATGTTCAAAACTCATTATGGATTTATGATAAAGTGAAAACCAGTGTTTCTAAATTTGCAATGTTATCAGTCTTTGAAGAGTTAATGGGATTTTAAGGGTTGGAGGGCTCTTTTCCAATAATTTGAGCATACATGTATGTATTGACAATAGATTGAGAGTCTCCTTTTTACCCTCAGTATATACACTTCTTAAATTTAGCCCTAAATGATAATTCCTTCTTAACATTTTTATGGTATTTGTCTTTGTTCTCTCTCTTTCTCTCTCCATCACATAAAACCAATGTTAAAAATAATTAGGCAATTTTTATTTAAAAAAAATTGACAAGTAACTTGTGATTGCATGAGAGTCTGAGTGATAGACACCATGTAATCATATACAATATAATTTCATATGTCCAAAATTTGCTACTTATTATAAAATACTGTAAATTCAAAAAATTTCTTAGGGTACCAATATATGTGGTTTTCTTTATTGCTGCAAACCTTGATCTTTAAAGATCCAACAAGCAATGATCCTTCTGTGAAAATAGTAAGACCCCTTTCCCAATCCACAAATATAAATACTAATGAAAATGTAATTTTTCGCAAAACACAAAATTTGGTATGCACTATAATAAGTGAATTCATATTTTTCCCTGGAAAAGTCCATCAGATGCTCTTTGACAGGCATGGTGGCTGCTTTTTGTACCTAATTCATGACCAGAACTGTGCAGGTTCAAATTGAGCCCAGACCAGGCTGGGTTGGCCACCTTGGTGTATCTCTGGGCAGGACACTTTTCTCCAATTGTCTTTGCATGATATAAACTTCCATGTGTTGAAGTTGTGATAAACTCCAATCAGTTAATCAGGTGCTTCTCAGCTATCTCATTGACCAAATCATTGTACGTAAGCAAGAAAGAATAGTTCTCTTTGACATTAACAGGATAAGTTAATCTTCCAAATTAAAGCAATTTTTCTTAGTTTATTTTTTACATATGTGTCGTATTTAATGCATTCTAACACTTCTGCTTACATCATAATGTGTAAAACCCATGATATTTTGTTAGAAACGTTGATTTCTTTTTTACGTCGTGATTCCCTCTGTGACTTAGTGCCACAGAAAATTACATGTTTGGATTTATCCATCGAATACATGCCCTGATCACATTAAGTCATAAACTCGGCTAGCTCCTGAATCCGTCTGGAGACATCATCTATTACTAGCATAGTGGGAGATGCCAAGATGGTTTCCCCCCTCCCCCAATAAAAGATGATGTGGACAATCCTGACAGCAATGGTAACATCTTGTCAGGTAGAATGGAGGAATAAGGGGTTGCAGAGATGCTGACTCCACATATTTCCCAGACGTCACTGAAAGTGCAGATGTGACAATGCAGTTATTGGCCTCAGGTGATATTTTTTATCACTACATACATGGTAAAGCTCCAGTGACATCTTGGATTTAACGCGAGAGTGTCCTTCCTTATTTTGGCAACCCAGCTGGCATAAGTCTCCCTGCATGTCATAGCATGGCTTTCATGCCTGTAAGTCTGATCACAGGATGGATGTTTTGTAGTATGCGGAGTTATTTGGAGATCTGACTAGCCAGTCCAGCCATTTTACCACACATTCTGTCCAGGTGCTTCCTGAGGCAACCATCTAGTCTACTGCATTACCGACTGTCCAGCTGCCCATCAAGCAAACTCCCTGACCATCTATACCATCAAGACAAGCTGTGGCACTTGCTGGGCTGCCAATCCAATTGACCGATCAGTTTATCATGGTATATCCATTGGGGTGATACTGTCACTCACAGGGGCAAAGGCATCGCCTTGTCCATGCTGCCGGGTATGTTTTAGATGGACATGGACACAATGCCTGAGGAGGAAAAGCCCCCGCAGTGAGTGCAGGGATAATCTTGATGACTTTTTATTCTCCAACTCCACAATGGAGTGGACAGAGGAGGAATTTTTTTGTGTTTTGCTGATTTCTGGGTGCCCTCCGCTGCCGTTTGCGAGTCAAGTCTATGAGGTGAAGGCTTCAGTGGACTTTGAAGATGAGGACGATCACCCCTCATTGCATCTACTGCTACAGTAGGTAAGGATAAAGGAAATTACAGACCATCTGTCTGATAAGATCCAGGATCCCAGCAACTACAAGGCTTTCTGCAGCTACCAGCGTCTTTCTCATCACACTGGTATCATATGCACTCGTCGACGTTTAGCATTGAGCATGTTACTTTGGACAAAAACATTGTGGCTGTCAACATGACAACCCCACTGTTGTATAAGGTGGATAGGAATGTTACCCATGCCACCTCCAAGCTGGTATGAAATATAGTCACAACTTCCTCATTTGGGCAGTGACCATGCAAGGGAATCCACTGCCTGGATTGCCAAGGTTATCAACAGAGCTGTGCACCATACAATGTCTAACAACACTGATGGCTCAGCTAATTTAGATCTAGTGTGCCTAAAGGCCAGCCTCTGTTCATCTGCACTGAAGCCACATCATTCCTTGGCTCTCAGCTCTACACCCATTGGTACACTGTTACTGTTTGATGGTAAAATAGAGGATGTACAGAAGCAGGCAGCACAAGAACTGCCTCTTCAGCTTGCCTTGTCACTTGCACTGGCATTCAGTCAAAAACACAATGGAGAGATGTTTGGTGGCTATAAGACAAGTGGCTGAACACTGCATAACAGCAATAGTTTTGATCTCAGTCAAATTTCAGGTGGCAACAGGCCCCTCAATTCTGGAGGACATGCTGTCTAATCTGAAGAAGGTGGGAATTTTGCAGATGAAGATTTAGTCATTACTCGAGAAGTGTTTGTAGGGAGAGTTAGCAAGCCGAACCCTCCAGGGTTTTACTCCAGGCTGTTTATGGTGCCACAAAGACAGCTGGAAGCCAGTCATAGACCTCAGCAGCAGATCTGATCCTTCTTGTCTGCCTTTTCATGCATCATTGCAGATAGCCCAGTTGACCCAGTGGCTCCCCTTTTCCAGTTGTCATGATGAATGAATTGTCTTGGTTGTCATGATGAATGAATTGTCATGATCAATGAATGATGATCTCATCCGAAATAGTATCATTCCTGTATCAGTGGTACCACCAACTGGAAGTTATGATCTGCACAGACACCTGTTCGTATGGTGGAGTGACCATTTGTCCAGTTTTATCACTGTCAGTGGCAAGTGGGGGCCAGAGGAATGAACTCTTCACATAAATTTTCTAGAAATGAAGACAATAGTAAAGGCATTTCATTTCTGGAAGGTTCAACTTGACAGGAAGGTAGTTTTCATCATGTTGGACAACTTGATGGTGGTGGCCAACTGCCCACCTTCATCTCTTTGGTCTTTGACCCAGAAGCATGGGCTGTGGACACACTTTCAGTCCATTGGGATGGGTTTGGGGGATACGCCTATCCCACCACAGTTCTGGTGCCAAGGATAATACAGAAAATGAGGGGTCAGAAATTCTAGGTTATTCTGATAGCCCCTCCCAGGTGGGACAAATCCTATCTGAACAATCTGCTTGATCAAGCAATAGACATCCCCATGAAAATCCCCCTTGATGCCCAACCTACTCAAACAGCTGCAGTCGCAGGTGTTTCATCACTGCCCAGACAGGCTTTTCCGTCATGCCTGGCTCTTTTTAGGAGTTTTGAATTGAATGGAATTTCAACCTTCCATCATGGTGTCCTCAAGTTAGGAGATAGGTTTATCCTTCATATAGGGAATCCAGCCATTCTTCCTTCAAACGGAGTCCATGATAAAGGTAGGATGCTCATGCATTTCCTCCTCATTTCACCTGTTCTGCTAACATTAGTGTGATTGGGGAATGGATTTGATGGAGAAAGTACATTTTTTAGTAAATTATGTTTCTCTGAGAATACTTAACAGATCACATTACTATTAAACCCTCCCTTCCCTCCCTGCAAATGCAAGCATCTTTGTTGATGTATCACTCAGCTTAAACTGGTAAACGTCCAGTTGATGGGTAGCCCCCTCCCCCAAGCAATGGCAAGGGGAGGTAATTGGTTAGAGTTTTTCCCCTTTGTCTATATATTATATAGATGGGAAGACAGAATTTTCATTGTTCCAGAATTGCTGGATTTGGGATGTAGCCGAGTTATAACCTAGCATTACTGTGATTGAGTAATTATTTTAGGAGAGACATAATTTACTTAAAAAAAACTTACTTTTTTTGACAAAATTTTCCAGTTGTGTTCTAATTTGTATAACAGTCTTGTTTTTGATGATTTGAGGACATTATTGGTGGTTTTACTGTTGTAAATATCTGTTTTATGGGATGCACTCTCTTCACTGTCAAATCACCAGTATAAGTCAGTCCATTTACTGGCTCTGCTGGCTTCACTAACACATCACCATTAAAAGGTCATCCATTTTATTGACTGTGCTGACTTCACTGACAAATCACCAGTAAAAGTCAATCCGTTTTACCAGTTCCACTGGTTTCACAGACATATCACCAGTAAAAAAGTCATCCATTATATTGACTCGACTGACTTTACTGAGAAATCACCATTAAATTCAATCCATTTTACTGACTCTGCTGACATCACCAACAAATCAACAATAAAAGTCAGTCCATTTTACTGGCTCTGCAGACTTTACTGACAAATAACAAGTAAAAGTCTTTCCAGTCTCCTAACTCCACTGACTTCACTGACATATCACTAGAAAAAGTAATTTTTAAACAAGACTTATCCACTAAATGAAAACTGCTCAAAAAAATGAACAATCCAAGTTGGTGAATTTCTAAAAACAGTACTGATTAAAAGTCATATTATTACATAATCCATGCATATTTTGCTGTTTTTCATACAATTCTGCATTTAGGAAACACATGTCATTGGTCACTTGGGCTCATTTTAAGATGATTCCATAGCTTTTAACAATGAACGAACGGAAAGGGCAAAATTGAAACGTGTGACTTCTGTGATAGGATTCAGCAGTTTATAACCTTAAACTTGTATTTAGTTGTGAAGATTACATGGCTGTCTTTTCTTACAGGTCTGAGGGATGCCTTTGTCTTCCAAAAGATAAATATTCAGCTGCCAACTTTGATGTTACATTGCAAAGACTTTTAGCTGGGAACTTTAAGTAAGTAAAAAAATAATGGATGATAAATTTTCATCAAGCCTTCAAAGGAAAAGAATTGTTTCAAATTTGGGATTTTGACAACCCTATTTGCTTGATCTTTGTGGTTGAATGTTTAAAATGTTGGTATCTTTGTTTGCCTGGTTTAGCTGACAAGAAGAGGAATAAATCTGTCTGTCTGTCTATCTATCTCTTCAGAGAGAGAGAGTTCCTTTTGTGCTTCTTTATGACTCAAGTGGAGGTTATTATACCGATATCTTGTCATGAGAGTATATTTGAAATAATTTTTATGAAATTAGATATGTGAAATCTCATTCCAATGTTTTAATTTCTGCTTACCATATTTTGTTGAGTAAAAAGCTTACTTAAGTATAACATGCTAATTCTTGGAGTAAATTCAAGGCTCAAAATAATTATGTCCTAAAATGACGGTATTTGTCAGACATGTCTGTCAATTCAGACATATCAGTCAAATGAATTCAAAACTGTCAAAGGACTGTTTGCTAACTTGTAATGTCAGACACTGGACATTATGCGATACATTTGTTTGGTCATTATGTTTTCCCAGTTGTTTAAACACTCTAATAGTTTCAAAGCACAGGACAAAAGAGATGTGAAATCTTATCTCCAGAACTTATTTTAAAAAAACTGTAATTGAATTATTGCCACTGGGTCTGTATTATGGACATTACATCAGTCCTTCATGCCATGTGTTTTTGTTTAAAACTAGATTGTGTCATGGTGTGACGACACATAAGACCTTTAGAACAAAATATGTGTAGCCTTGGCCTGGTATTAAAAAACAAAAAGATACTAGCAACAACTAACTTTTATTATCATCCTCTAAGACTTGTTTGGGCACCTGATAAAAAAAAACTTCAACATCGGACTTAACCAGAAATGCCCATCAGGTGTTATGTATTGTCATAAGTCTGCTTGTTGTCAGTTTATAATTTTTAAAAACAGTAGAGTGGAATAAATTACTGTTGTTGGGTGAAATTCTACTATAGATATATAGTTTTTTGAAAGAAAAAATGTTTTTTTTTATTTTTTATAAATAATTAGTTTGAGAGGAAACCAGTGATTCATGGAAGGATAAAGTTGATACTAAAGCCCCAGCAAATCCAGAAACTGAGAATGATGCATTTTCCAGTACATTTAATTATTAATAGGTATATCAGTGTTTTCTAGTTTGTTATACCTTCTTTGAATGTTTTTATATTAAATTTCACGGCACCCCGACAAAAGCGCGCATGACAAAAGCGCGCAGGTCAAAATCGCATAAGGACGAAAGCGTGCAACAATTACCATTTTGTGTCTCTAGTAACGAAAAAACTAACAAATAAAGCATTAAAGATCATTAAGCATCATTTATTAATTAATATCTCAATATGCAGAAATATGGCGTTAAAGAACAAATAACATCATCTATTCATTAATATCTCAGTATGCAGAAATATAGCGTTAAAGAACAAATAACATCATCTATTCATTAATATCTCAATATGCAGAAATATAGCATTTAATAATTTTTCAAAACGTTCAATTACTCTTCAAATAAGTTTTGGAACTTAGAAATTATCTCACTTTTCGTGTCTACTCCTACTCTGTGCGCTTTTCTTTTTGCGCGATTCTGTCGGGGGTTTTCAGGTTTTGTCTGCGGGCTTTTGTCGGGGATTTTAAGCTGCGCGCTTTTGACGGCACGCTTTTGTCCTGCACGCTTTTGTCGGGAGACCAAATTTCACATATATGTAATTTTGGGGAAGAAATATCTGGCAAGAATAATTAGAATTTTGGGATCTCTGCTATATTTATATATTTGTCCTAATTGTATCATTTCTGATAACATCTACAGACAAACATCATGGAGATTTTAATTAATTACTCTTTTGTGTTTTGTGTATGTAATGTTTGTGTAATCATTCTTTGTAACTTTGTGCCCTGTATCCGGACCCATTGGGAGACATAGATTCATCAGGATAATCAGTTATTCAGATGATCATATTTTGGTGAAAAAGAGGAGCTGTGATTAAATGGATCCAATAATAGTACATTTGCCTATATATGTATGAGTAACTAAGTAAATATTAACATTTTGTAGACATTTGATTTGTTTTAGGGAAGAAAAAGGAGAAACAATAAAAAATGTTATTAACATACTTTAATTAAATTCTGACATTCATTATAAAATTTTACATTTGTACATTACACCTATCGGAGATCAACTTTGACTGTCCATGATATAATGATAACATAGCTGTGATGGACAGTCCTTTTATATGACTGTGGTCTTATGAACACAATATGGATTCTATTCACACATGTACTGGTAGGTGATTAACTTTCATCACCCACTAAGTCACCATTGATCGTGTGTCAGCCATTAGTTACTTAAGCTTGGACTACAGAATTCTTTTGATTGGACCATTATGAGTGTTTAATCATGCTTGATTAGCTTGGGATTTCTTTTTTGACATCTTTTTTATAGCAGCACTCACTTGGCAACAATCGGGTGTAAGAATAAACTTTCTCTCTTTGTATCTCCCTCTCCCCCATTATCTCTCCTAATTACAATTTTTATTTACTTTAGAAAGATAATTTACTTATGCATAATGCCATTGTAATTATAATTTTATGAGATTATATTCAATTGTGCTTGTTTCTGACTTTTGGTACTTTTATTTATGTTGGCGTCGAGTTATGTACTCCAGCTACTGTGTTATAATGAGGCAGAGCTGTATTTATTTATATATATATATATATATATATATATATATATATATATATATATATATATATATATATATATATATATATATATATATATATATATATATATATATATATATATATATATATTTACACAATACACAACCAAAAGAAATTGTAGCTAAAATGTTTATTCTTCAGATATATAAATGATATATACATCTTATTACAACTTTGGCATATATTGGGAGCAACTTCGTGGAATGCAATCACCAAATTAGATGCATCTGACTAGCTTGTAAACATACAACAAAAATACAAGATATAAATAGACTAAGTAAAATACAGAAGAGTATGGTGCAACTGGCTATGGAGCTGCACCGGTGCAACTGGCTATGGAGCTGCACCAGTGCAACTGGCTATGGAGCTGCATATACCAATCCAGGTGCAACTAACTATGGAGTTGCAACCAGGGACATTAAATCTGAGTGTGCAACTAGCTAAGGAGCTGCAGGGGTACATGTAGTATTGGGGGCAAGATAATGAAGTAACATGAAATGAACACCCCAAACGAAGTGTAATTGATGTCATCAGATGTGAAATTGCACGGAGTGCCCCCAATATTTGTAAAAAAAATTTTTTAAAGATAAATGTAATAGAGAAGTGAAAGCAATGTAGCATAATGCTGCACATAAGTGGCATACATGATACCAGTAATGCATGTCCCAGATAGTCACATGATGTAAATGGTAAAGTATAGTTCAAAGTGCAGAAAGAATGAAAACACTGGAAATCATATATGAACACAGAGATGTTTGTGCTTGCCTTAACAAATGTCCTGAGACACGAATATATCTGGTGTAACAGTTTGAAGACCATCGCCCTAAAGTCCTGATCATGTTGTCTTCCATGCGGACAGCAGTGGCTGTAGTGGCAGCACCAATACGAAAGGAGTGTCCATTATACAAGTTTTGATCCACATGAAGAGTTTGCAAAGAACTGCGTAAAGTATGTATGAACAAAGCTCGTGTCAGTGCATGGTTAGACATATCCACTAACAATGGGTCCATTGGAAGAGCACCCATGCTTTTATGCACTTTAAGAAATTTCATCATAGATGTATAGGGACATATAGAATTGTTTGTCTTGTAAAATACAAAGTAATCTCTTTGCGGAAAGGATCAGTTTTTGAGGATTTAACTTTCAAAGTAAATTGATCAGCAGCAACAGAGTCGTCCTGAACACTAATGGAGTGTAGGATCAAACTTTCCAGTAGAAATAGTAAATTCTCCACACTGTAGAAAGCCAATAAATGCAACACAGGACACCACTTCTATCAAAAGATCCATGTATGGTGAAAAATTTCCTGCACGGAATAGGAAGCACAACTGTTTGAGCATCTGAAAAGTTATAGGAAGCCTTGGTCTGTGAAGATTATGTTGTAAACATTTAATTCCTCGTAAGATAGTGAACAAACAAAAGCACCGATGTCCATCTGACTGAACATGTGGGTTTGAAAGCCCACTCTTTAAATATGCAAAATGAATTCCACACAAGTAAAGTTTAATTGTGTTATATTTTAATCGTTGCACCCCATGACAATGCGCTGCATACTGAAGAAGAATATCCTCAGAAATCTGCGGAAGTCCAGATCCTTGGTGCTGGCCAGCCATACTCATAAAGTTGAGAAAATGCTGCAGGCCAGATTGGTAAGATATCAGTGTTGAAGGGCTGATGGCAGCATCCCAGAGGTTGTTGATGATGTCTGTTAATATAGAACCTGGTGCAGGCAGGGGCATGTGTCTGGGTCCCTGTTTGCTTCTGGTGCAAGCTGGAGAAATCTGCCCCACCATTAAAATTTGCTGCCTGATGTTGTCTGGCATGGTTTCAACGTATGGTAACATCTGCAGGACCCTGTCAAGGTTATGAAATGTTAGCAGAAGCAGACTGAGCCAATTGAAGTGGGAGATCTCGATTATTCTAACCACTCAAAGAAGGAAGGAATGACATTTCTACCCAGACTCTGTAATTCTGGATATGATGTGTTATCTGCTCAGCATACATGTACAAGGAACTAACCCAAAACCTGATCCATATCAGTTCACGAGGTTTAGGGCAGTTGTGACTAGCATAGCATTCAACTGCTTCCTAACTGACATCATCCAAGTCACGAGATGGATGTCAGACATGATATTATCAAGCTTTTACCTTAGAAACCTCTCAAAGAGCTCAGTACAAAATGGTAGGACCTATATCAGCAGCACAGCAGGCTACCTTCCCATGTCATAGAGCAGCTTCATAATGATGTAGGTTACACTACTTAGAATCTGCTGGATGTACAGAAGTGAATTCTTTTTCTCTCTAAACTGCAACCATGCACACTATTATGTGTTCACCCTAGTCCATATCTCACACACAACTGTAAGCTGATTCACATATATATCAGCAGACTGAGGATAGTGTCAACTTTGGGGTAATAGGTTGTAACTCCCTCCATTACTTACCATATATACTCGCATATAAACTGGGTCCAAATGCAATCAACATAGACCCTGATCTGCCATCACATAATTTGCTGGCAGATCAGGGTCTATATTGTTTGTTCTACAGATTTGTCCTTACAAACTGCATAGACCCAGATCTGCCGGCGCATAATACGCTGGCAGATCTGGGTCTATGCAGTTTGGCGTTGGTATTGGATTATACGCAAGTATATACGGTACCTATTCTCCTAACGTATAATCATCAGTTAACATATTTGAATAAGAAGCCAATTTTTCAAGTAAAATATGTTTCTTCAATAATACTTATTTTTTATCATATTATGGGCACACCCTCCCAAGTCCTCAATGCAGTTACATTCCTGGAAGAGTTACACATCCGCTCCAGTAGTAACTGACGATTGATGGGATTTGGTGCCAGTCCCTTTATCCAAGGAGAATTATCTAGTCAGACTTTTGCAGAAAAAAGCAGACACACTTTTAGCACTTTTTTGGCTAAAACAAGCAAAAACATGTGGTGAACATATTTTTTTGCTTCGGAGGGCTGGATTTATGAGGTGATGGATATATTTCTAAAATATTATGATCAGGTATTATGAAAGAAACATAATTTACTTCAACAATTGTTTGTTATACTACAGGAATTTGGTCAGTTTCTCAAGTACGGTTGGCCTCAGAGTCGTGTTACTTAGTATGTGGATATATTTTGATGTGTACAACACCAATTTACCAAAAGCTTGGGGGCAACAAGACTCATGTATCAGAAATTCTGTTTCAGAGACTAATCCAGGTTGTAAATAGAGTTTCTTCAGTTTTTATTATAAACATTGGTTGATCAAACAACTTGTTCCTTTTTTTTATCAGATGGAAATGGAAACAGAGGATAAGAATTATAATGTCTGGTCTCCATAACAATGACGAACCAATAGAACTTCATGACCAGCAGTTAAAATATCTTGAGCATAGGTATGATGAGCATATAGAAGAATTGGTGTGTTGTCAGACGCCAGTTGACCTGTCCGAAACTACTGAAACTCCAAGAATTCTACCAGTTTTAGCATTGAATGAAGTCTTTGTTGGTGAATCGTTATCCTCAAGGTAAAGAAACTTTGATGTTATACCATAAAATTTCAAGCTCTTTTAATAGGTTTTTGAGCCTAGATTTTAAAAACATAGCAAATGCCATGAAATGATTATGAAAGTTTGATCATGAATATGGGACTTTATTTGAAATTTTTGTTATTGTATGTGTCAGAGGTAAGGTGGAGCATATCATGTTATGACATTGTGTGTCTGTCTATCCATCCATCCATCTATCCTTCCATCCATCCATATATCCTTCCATCCATCTATCTATCCTTCCATCCATCCATCCATCAACTGTCCATCCAGCCATTTTTGGTTTCTGCACAATAATTTTAGTTCTTGATCATGAACCTTGACCAAACTTTGTGAATGTATTGCACTTGTGGTTAAAAAGAAGCATATATAATTTGGAGTTCAAAGGTTGAGGTCACTGTAAATGTAAGAAGAAACATGTTTTTTGCATATCTTCAGTTCTAGACCTTATACCTTGACCAGCTTAGGCAGATGTCTTGTACTTGGGTAAGGAACACACCTATTACTTTGAGGTCAGAAGGTAAAAGTGAAGGTCACTGTGACTGGAAGAAAATATGTTTTTTTGCACAGTAATATTAGTTCTAGAACACATACCTTAACAAAACTTTTTTGCATGGCTTGCATTTAGGGTAAGGAAAAAAAACTATTGATTTTGGCTTTTTAAAAGGTCAAAGATAAGAGTTACAGTGATTCAAAGGATAAAATAGGTTTCCATAGCATATCTTTTGTTTTAGACTTAGTTCCTTGACCATACTTTATATAGGCTTGCACTTTGAGTAAGAAAGACACATCTAGATTAGGGGTCAAAAGATCAAAGGTCAAGGTCACCATATGTCAAGAATACAGTTGTTTCCATGCAGTAAATTTAGTTCTTGACCCATACATTGACCAAACTTTGTGGAAGGCTTCCACATAAGGCAAGAAAAATACCTATTGATTTTTGGGACCAAAAGGTTCAAGGTAAAGGTCACTGACACAAACCAGGAAAAAAAAAATAGAGGATTTCATTCAGAACAAGAGTCAAGCAACAACAATTAATTAGGTTTTTGTTTTGCATGTTAAATGCAAGTAATAAATGGCAAAATAGACTGTCCAGATTATTATTGTCTTGAGTAATGGAATTATTACAAATGTGGAGAAAATAAACAAAAAGATTAATAAACTCCTGTACAGGATTATTGTGGCTAAATTCAGACAGTTTTGGTGACATAATTAGGCTTGTGCATCAGAAACAGTTTTACTTGTTTTCAGATTTGTTGCCAAAATTTTTAGATACCAAGACATCATATTTACATAGTTTTTGCTTCCATTCATTGTTTGTACTCTCCAAAGCTATACCTATTGTTTTAACCACCTTTAAACAACAGAGATCTTCATCCATTAGTAACATTCAGTTTTTTTGCAGTGTCTTTTTTTTAAAACCATCTGTATACCAAACAGCACAGTTAAGATCCACACATGTAAAATAATGTAAATGAACAGATCCCACGAGTCTGTTTTGGAATGTAAACAGGTTCACTGTGTGCCTTAAGGTGTGCATAACTATGCATGGCCTTTGATAAGAAGTAGACAGCTCATGAACAATCCATAGTCCCTATTTAAGGGTAGTTGTATAGTTCATTTTCAATAATATTTACTGTTTACAAGCCTCAAATTATTTTTGTCAAATTATACTCAACTTTGATGAGTATCTGGATCAAATTTGATTTCTCAGCTTTGTCCATATTTGCAGGTTAGCCTTACTAATATGACACCAAGTGGTCCAATTGAATAATTGGACTAACTCATCCATTGTGTAAATTAATCAAGCCTTGAAATCATAGAAGTTTTATAGAGCTCAAGATGAGAATTTAATAAATTGGGTATTTTTTTCTATCAGGTTTGGAAATAATTATGTTTTCCTTACATTCAGTGGGTATTTTGTGAACACCACAAAACACAAAACTTACACTACAAGACTGAGTCGTAATTATAAAGATGTTAATCATGCCTATTTGAATGAGTTGAACACCTTAGTGACCAAGACTTGTTCGGGGGGTGTTTGATTATATGGTTCTGCTTGAGTGAGTGTTCTCACATTGATCAGGTACTATCATTTAAAATGTGCACAGAACAGCTGCAACTTGAGCTGATAGCTTAGTTTATATTGATTGAATGATAAAACATGGACTCTGCATATGGCAGGAGCAATATGCTGACAACGATAGACAAAATGGTCAAAACTAAATTGTTTTGTATAATTTGTACGCATTTACAAATTTCTTTATGCATTTTTAGTCAAATTGCCTACATAAAATATGCAATATTCTGCTAATCAAGAGCTCTGTTTTCAAAACTGAAACCTCAGAAACTTTGTAGGATAAATGCATGAAATTTTCAGTATTGCCTACTGTGCTGTTATGGAAATATTCTTAAAAATTTTCAAAATTTAATCTTAAATGGAGTATGATATCTAAAACTGAGTTCAGAAAGGTAAATTGCTTTTTGTTTTTGCTTGCAAAATTTTGTGAATGCGAGGCCACAGTTTAAATGTCCTGCATGAAATTGTTTACATTTTGAGATTTTATAAATGCAAAAATCATGTAAACAGAGTTATATAAACAAAACTTGACTGTCTGTTATTGCATTTTTTTACCTCACCTGGCCATAAAGCCAAGTGAGCTTATGGTATGGCCCTGCATCCATTTAGTATCCATCAACAGTTGCTATTTTCAACTTCTCAAAAACTGGCAGATCATTTTCAACCAAACTTAACATAGATCATCCTGTCATAAAGACCTTTCAGTTTTGTGCAAATGAAGCTGAACTGCCATCAAATATGGCGACTATTACTAAAAGTAGAAAAACCTTTAAACAACTATTTCTCCAAAACTGCTTAATAGAATTTGATTAAATTTGACAAAAAGTATCTGGGCATGAAGACTGTTCAAATATATACAAATGATGCCTATCCATCTTCGAATATGGCCTTCATAACTAAAAACAGAAAAACCTTTTAAATAACTTCTTCTCCAAAAAACCATCAGAAATTTTTTGTGACAGAAAGCACATTCCTTGTGACCCAGATTTCTGCTCTTTGCATCTGGCTATTAGGCAGATGCCACCCAGGTTAATCATCTCAGTCCCACTGGGGCCATTTGTTTGTCATGTTTGATTTTGTTTACAAAGAGACTTTATACTTGTTGTTGAGTCAGTTCAGAGTCATTTACAATCCTTATTATTTTTTGTAATTACAAATATATCTCTGTTTTACCAGGGTGTCTTACTATGAACTATCAATAGATGATGAACCAGTAAGCAAACAGAAGAGTTCAGGGGTCACGGTATGCACAGGAACTGGGTCAACATCCTGGTACTTCCATATCAACCACATCACTAAGGAAGCTGTCAGGGACATACTGTCTATAGGTATATAACTGTATATAATGAAGTATCTTTTTCATATACAATCATGAATTCTTTATGAATAATTCTATTTTAAATCATGAGTTCATATTTAATTACAGTTGCCCCTTTTTTATTTGAACACCATGGGAGACAAAAACAGTTTTGAAAATTGGAGTTCATATGAACAAGTTCGAGTTATAACAAATTTGCACATTTGGCGGGGATAAATGTGGTCCCGTAAACCATAGCTGAAGATGTCTTTGCAATTATTGCCAATCTTTTTCTTCTTTGTTTTTACATTTGACTAAGGTTGAATGCATTGTAAAATATTCAGATCAATCAGATCTGAAGGTTTCCAATAGGATAGAGTTATTAATATAACACATACTACCAAGAAATTCCACAGTTTTGTTCTCCAGTCATTTATTAGCTTATTTGCCAAATAAGGTAGCATGAGGACTGAGTATATTTACCTTGCAAGACTCTTAAATCTGTACAGGGTATTCTTGCTTCCTATGATATCCTGGGTGCTATAGTATCGCGGTATTTGGATTTTTCTGTATTTTTTCTGCATTGTGCCACCAGGCATGTGCTTACCTTCTATACTCTGGATGACCTTAAGTTACTAGATCTGCATCACTGATTGATTTCAGGAAAATGTCTATAATGTTGGTGAGTATACTATTTTAAAAATGCATCCATGAATATCACTGCTTTCCCAACATGGCCACACCCTGGTTCTCAGATCAATATCTCTGTATACGATTTGTCAACCAGTTTGTTGTCTGATAATGTAAAATACGGCCATGACACATCCAGCATCCAATATATGGCAAAAGATTATGCAGAGTCTTTGGGAAAACAGGTGAAGTCAACTGACTGCTTAAGTAACTGTTGGTTTTATAGTTTTATGAACAGATGGCCAGAACTGAATGTAGTCAAACCTCATAAGTTTCTATCAAGAGCAAGAGCCAAGGCAGCTTAAAGAGAAAATTGGACAAATTATTACAGAGAGCTTGGGAGTATATTAAGTACCAACAACTTGAAAAATAAACCAGAGAGAATTTACAATATAGATGAGACAGGGATCAGCACTGAACATGCACCATTAAAAAAAGTTTGTAATAAAGACACTAGACATCAATGCATTACATCACTAAGATCTTCAGCTGTCACAATAATTCCCTCTAGAAATGCAATTGGGAATAGTATTCCTCCATATTATGTGTTTCCTGGACAGAGATGTTATTATTCCTCCATATTATGTGTTTCCTGGACAGAGATGGTAGTATTCCTCCATATTATGTGTTTCCTGGACAGAGATGGTATTATTCCTCCATATTATGTGTTTCCTGGACAGAGATGGTAGTATTCCTCCATATTATGTGTTTCCTGGACAGAGATGGTAGTATTCCTCCATATTATGTGTTTCCCGGACAGAGATGGTAGTATTCCTCCATATTATGTGTTTCCTGGACAGAGATGTTAGTATTCCTCCATATTATGTGTTTCCTGGGCAGAGATGGTAGTATTCCTCCATATTATGTGTTTCCTGGAAAGAGATGGAATGATAATTTTGTGATTGGAACCAGTCCTGGAACTGCAGGTGAAGTGTTAAAACCAAAATGGTCCAATTCTCTAATATTTCATTATTATCTAACAAAGCATTTTGCCAAGTATGCCAGTGTTTCTGATTGAAAGACAAAATTACCTACTATCATCTTGTATAATGGACATAGATCTCATCTTTTTCTTACCTTATCAGACTGGGCAAAAAAGAACAATATTATTCTGTTTGTGTTACCATCACACACCAGCCATTTGACACAGCCTTTAGATGTTGGCTTAATTGGACCCTTTAAACTAATGTACAACAGAGAATGACAAACATATATTAGGAAAACTCCTGACCATAACAAAATATCAAGTTGCTGAACTTACTGCCAAACCAGACTTTAAAGCCATGACTGCAGAGAACTTAACATCCGCATTTAAAATGACAGGTATGCAGCCTTTTGACAGCAAATCCATCTCCAGTGCTTAAGTTGCACCTTCATTGATATATAGCAAGTAAGATGAAGAGGAAAAATCAACAGAAGAATGCTCCAACACAGTACTAAAGTCACATACAGAATCCAGTGGTAACAGTAAATGAGGTGACACCATCTGCTAAAGAAACGAGACTACAAGAAAACAAAGAGCAAATTTGTGGCAGTAACATTACAGTTAAGTCTTCATTCTTTAAGTCTGAACTATTACAAATGTCATTGTTAAGAAACCAAAGAGAAAATTTTTTCATTCTTTTTATCTACATATTCAACTGAAGAAGTCAAATACTGATGTTTTCAAATCTGCAGCAGAGAAGATAAAACTTTCTGATTAATAAGGTGTGGCTGTAAAATGTAAAAACTGCAGACCAGAAGAAAAACATAAAGGAAAATTTTGAACATTGCAGACACAACAAAGAACCTATTCCTAGTACATCAGGCGCCAACACAAAAGGAGCACCCATTGATTTAACATTGGAAGAAATTACATTTTCTGATGATGTTAATGATGATGAAAAATGTTGTGTTTGTCCTGACTTGCAGCCAGAGGAAATAAGGTGATGTGAGTGAATTATTTTTGTAACATGGGAAAATGTGACTTCTGCCCATATGGACTCATCTTAAATATTGTTCCAGTGTTACAGTTTTGAGGACAGACAGGTTTTTTTTAGGTGTCCTCGCTGTTTAAAGAAAGACTTTTAGATGTGATAATCTGAACACAGTAAATATGTCAGTTTGGTCAGTGTTGATTTGTTTAATTAAACTCATTTTTAACATATTTCCTCGACTTCAGTTTCATGTTGATTTACACTTTTGTGCAACATATAAAGCAACTTCACAAATTTATGACAGGTATATGCCACCATACAGATATTTTTTTCGATTAATGTGATATCAGAGTAACTCCCCTTGGATAATCTGTGACCTACATGGTGTGTGTCTTTTGATCGCTTCCTGCAATCATATGATGTAAACTGGAAATGAAATGCATTTTAATAAAGAGTATATAACAACAAAGTAGACATGTATAATATCTTGAAGGTAAGTGTCGTTATTTACTTATTTGCAGATCACATATTTTAAGACCTGCGATACCATACTACTCTGGGTTATATAAATACAAACTATGACAGGTGGAATAAATAAAGCTCCTGTCACTGTTTTATTTAGCTGCTAAAATGAAAATAAATAAGGAATAATAGCATGTTCATATTGCTGATGTGCTGAGAAATGGTTGAATAACATGGCTGTGAAGTTGTTGGTAACACTTGTTATAATAATGATTCTATTGTATTGGAAACCTCCAGATCGGAGTGATCTAGGTACCATGTGCAATTTTATAATGTCATGAACCTTAGTGCTAAGGCTGAATGTCGAACTTAAGAAGTTAAAGATTGGCATCAAGTGGTCAGATGTGATCAGCTACATGTAGATAAACCAGTAATTTGGATAAATGAGGTTCATATAAATGAGGTTTTATGGTACTTTTTTCATTGCAATAATTTAAAATTATGATAAGAAATATTGAAAAATGTAATGTGTTATAATGAATATTATGTTTAATAAATCTAATATTATCAGTCATGCACAATTTTGTAATTTTATATCATGACAGCGTGTAAGGAATTAGCTTTATATCCATGTTGTTGGAATCTGATGTATATAATGGGATCTAATGACATCATGTAAGGAGTTAGCATTATGTCCCAGTTGTTGGAATCTGATACAGATCAAGTTATATCATGACATCATGTAAGGAGTTAGCATTATGTCCCAGTTGTTGGAATCTGATACAGATCAAGTTATATCATGACATCATGTAAGGAGTTAGCATTATGTCCCAGTTTTTGGAATCTGATACAGATCAAATCATATCATGACATCATGTAAGGAGTTAGCATTATGTCTCAGTTGTTGGAATCTGATACAGATCAAATCATATCATGAGATCATGTAAGGGGTTAGCATTATGTCCCAGTTGTTGGAATCTGATATAGATCAAATCATATCATGACATCATGTAAGGAGTTAGCATTATGTCCCAGTTGTTGGAATCTGATACAGATCATAATATGCTCATTTTATACGAAATTAATTAAGCACATGTCATAGTTTCTGTGTTTTGCCTCTCAAGGTTTGCAGATCTAATAGTTTAAATACAGTTATACTGTTACTTATAATTTGGGATGAGGGGAGATAAAAGCTTATAAACACACACACATTTAAATTTTAGAAACAATTGAGTTACATTTATATTCTCAGCAAATGCTCCATGATACCAAAACTTGCTATATTTGGAATGAAAATAGAGTGAAACCCAGTAAATGACACTCGTTAATATTGTTGAATCAGACTCTCATGTCGCTCCATGAGATCTTTGCCATATATGAGGATCTGGTAAAATGATTCAGTAATCGCCATATATGAGGATCTTGTAAAATGATTCAGTAATCGCCATATATGAGGATCTGGTAAAACTGGTAAAATGATTCAGTAATCGCCATATATGAGGATCTGGTAAAATGATTCAGTAATCGCCATATATGAGGATCTGGTAAAATGATTCAGTAATCGCCATGACCAATAGAAGGTGCTTCTGTAAACTTGGTAAAAGTGAAACTAGAAAGACCTCCCTATATCTAAATTTGTATAAATATTTGTTTCTACAGTCATTTAAGCCAACATAATATTCAAAACTTAAAAATAAAAAATTGAATACCACTACCAATGCATGAGGTGTGGCATAATCAACCAATGAAAATATCCAGCTTTAGGTGAAATGTAACATCATCTTATCATCACAATAACATAAAACATTATCATCATATCAGTTAATGAAATCACTTTATTTCCAATTTTTTAAAATCCTTTTTCTGGCTTTACCAAAAAAAAAAAAATCATTGTTTTACCAGACCCTCATATGATGAAGATCTCACGGGGTCATGACAGTCTTGTTAAAGAAGACTAGACACTCAAGGGATCATACAGTATTGTCCTTTAAACTAGACCCTCATATGGTGAAGATCTCATGGAGTCATGACAGTCTGGTTAAAGAATAGACACTTGAGGAATCATACAGTATTGTCCTTTTTACCAGACCCTCATATGATGAAGATCTCACGGAGTCATGACAGTCTGGTTAAAGAATAGACACTCAAGGGATCATACAGTATTGTCCTTTTTACCAGACCCTCATATGGTGAAGATCTCACGGAGTCATGACAGTCTGGTTAAAGAATAGACACTCAAGGGATCATACAGTATTGTCCTTTTTACTAGATCCTCATATGGTGAAGATCTCACAGAGGCATGTGACGGTCTGGCTAAAGAAGACTAGACATTGTCCTTTTTACTAGACCCTTATATGGTGATGATCTCATAGAGCCATGTGACAGTATGGCTAAAGAAGACAGACACGCAAAGTATTATACAATATTGTCCTTTTTGGCAGACCCTCATATGGTGAAGATCTCACGGAGCCATGCGACAGTCTGGTTTAAGAAGACTAGACACTCAAAGGATCATACAATATTGACCTTTATGGACAATCTCCTGTATAAAGAGATGAAATATGGTAGTAATTTTAGAAAAGGGGTTTTATAAATGTTGTCCTTTAAGAGTGGGTGTCCATTATACAGAGATGTCCACTAAGTTAAGTTTCACTCTATAGTAAATGTCTTTTTGCCCTTTAAAATTGTAAGTTGTATTTCAGCTAACAGAAAAAGTGGAGTGCAGCTTCCATTGGATAACAGGTTTTTGTCAGAAGTGAGGAAACAGTATAATAACTCTCTTAAATTTGACCCCAGTGAAAAGATGATGGCTTTTACAGTTCGAGACCCTCTGATAAATGGTAATTTTATGATATATTCTATTAGTACAGTTCTCCTTCATTATAACACTTTGCATGGGAGCCATATATGCCTTATAGTGAGACCACCTTATAATGAAGTACATGATACATGTAATTTTACTACTGCTTAATGAAATGGGATCCATGACCATATTTGCCTTATAACAGGAACTGTGTTATAATGAAGGGCCTTATAGTTAGTAACTACTGTATAAAGACAATACAGTTGTACAGCTGTGTCAGAAAGTACTGTATAAAGAGGATCAATTGTACTTCTGTGTAAGGGAGTACTGTATAAAGAGGATACAGTTGTACAACTGTGTAAGGGAGTACTGTATAAAGAGGATACAGTTGTACAACTGTGATAGGGAGTACTTATAAAGAGGATATAATTGTACTGCCGTGTAAGGGAGTACTGTATAAAGAGGATACAGTTGTACTGCTGTGTAAGGAAGTACTGTATAAAGAGGATACAATTGTACTACTGTGTAAGGGAGTACTGTATACAGAGGATACAGTTGTACAACTGTGTTAGGGAGTACTGTATAAAGAGGATACAGTTGTACAACTGCATTGGAGAGTACTGTATAAAGCAGATTCAGTTGTACAGCTGTGTTAGGGAGTACTGTATAAAAAGGATAAAGTTGTACAACAGTATCAGGGAGTACTGTATAAAGAGGATACCATTGTACTGCTGTGTAAGGGAGTACTGTATAAAGAGGATACAGTTGTATATCTGTTATGGAGTACTGTATAAAGAGGATACAATTGTGTTACTGTTTGAGGGAGTACAGTATAAAGAGGATGCAGTTGTACTACTGTCTTAGGGAGTACTGTATAAAGAGGATGCAATTGTACTACTGTGAATTCATTTATTTTTGTGGATATCAATTGTTGTGGTTTTGCAGAAAATAATATTTTGTAGCAACCTGAAAATACATGAAAATTGGAACTACAATAAAAAATAGTGAAGTCAGTATTAACTATAAAATAAAATGCCTGGACTCCCAGTTAAACAGAGATGTTGATCTGTATCAGATGTCTGGTATGTAATTAGTGTATCCAAATATATTCTTTATCTTTATATTTAATGTTGCTGTTAGTTAAGTCTGGATCATACAAAATTTCTATTATTTTATACTTAACACAATTTATGTTGATTCAAATATAGGCTTATATGATTAAGATTTTGTGTGAATTCAGCAATATGTATATTAATGAAGTGATCTTGCATGTGATGGTTGAGCTTGTCATAACTATACAGACTGTCTTTCTGATCCAGTTTGATCAAACTTGCTAAATAGTCATAAATCATCAAAATCTTGGATGAGTTCAGTTATCAGCAAGACCCATGCATATTAATGAGGTGAGTTTGCATCTGATTGGTTGAGCTTGTCAACACTTTAGGGTCTCTATTTCTGATCATATTTTTATCAAACTTGGTAAATAGGCTTATATCATTAAGATATATAATGTGTTTTTTATGAGAAAGATCTCTGCATATAAATGAGGTGATCTTGCATATGATTGTCTGAGCTTCTTGCTTAAGAGACTATATTTTTCTGCCCTGATTTTGTTCAAACTTGATATAAAGACTAATATCATCAAGATGTTGGATGATTTTTGTTATGAGCGAGACCTATGCTATTTATGAGGTGATCTTGCATCAGATTGGCTGAGTTTTTTTTACCACTCTAGAGACAGAATTTTGATCAAACTTGGTAAATAGGCCTATTCATCAAGATCTTATATGAGTACGATTAGAAGTGATTTTTATGCGTAATACTGACGCAGTCTTGTAACTGATTGACTGAGCTTGGCAACACTCAAGCAACAATTTCTGATCAGATTTTGATCAAACTTGTTAAATAGTTGCATATTATCAAGTGGTTCAATGAGTTTTATTAGGAGCAAGATCTGTGCATATTAATGAGTTAAACTTATATCCCTTACCACTCTGGAGACTGAATTCCAATAGGATTTTGCTTCATCTTGGTCATAAGCTTATATTATCATTGTTGTAGACAGGTTTTGTAATAAGTAAGATAGGCGCATATTAATGAGATACATTGCATTTGATTGGCTGAGCATGTTACCTCTCTAAATCTAGAGACTATATTTCACATCCAGTTTCTATAAAACTTGGTAAAGTCGACAGCGAACACAGAAGAAGAATCATCTAATAACGCTAGCGATGCAGCTAATGATTCTGGACCATGCCCTGAATGCTCTTTTAGGCTTAGGCCTTTCTGTAGCTACAGGGTGGAGCTTACATGCCCAGGAGAGGAGAACGACTCATCATCTGATATGGGAAGAACAAAAAAGTACTTATGATAGAAGCTCCAGGGACTGGAGGAAAGGGAGAAGGTAGGCACAGACAGAGCCGCAAATGCAGCACACCCAGAAGCCAAGCACCCCAACCATACCATCCAGCAGTGACGGAAAGTCACAACAGTCATCTCTACTGCAACAATGGCAACCAGCACCGGCGCCAATACCACCACCGACAACAACTCAAGAAGGGGCACAGCAACAGGGAAGGAAGGAAGGAAGAAATAATTGCTGGGGACACCAAGCATCAGGGGGACAGTATGAGGACTCAAACCCCCCCCCCCAGCACCGATAAAGAGCCACAATCAACAGCAACACCAACAACAACAACAGCAAAAAAAGAAAGTGACAGAACCGAAGAAACAACCACCTCCAATGGCAATATCGAGACAGTCGGAGACTATGGGCATAGTTTAGCACTTTTGCTGGATTCACCCGTTAAAGTTTGTCGGTAAGAAGAGTTCATTAATCCTCTTCTTAGCCAGGTATACTTGTCATGGGTCATGTGACTGTCGGCTGTGTTGCTTTCAAGTTAGGATAGCTGGGTATCTTTCACATAGGGAATCCATCCTTTCTTCCCTCAAAGGATGCCCAGGATGTAGGTAGGAGGCTCAGCATTCCCTCCACCTTTTACGTATTCTCCTAATATTCATGTGATCCAGGAACATATTTGAAGGAGAAAGCAAATTTTTAAGTAAATTATGTTTTTCTCTGAATACTTACCAGATCACATTACTTTAAAACCCTCCCAATCTTCCTGCCATGTGAGCATCCTTGTTGATTTATCGCTCAGCTTAAAACTAGCAACAGCGGCAGTGGCAAGGGGAGGTAATGTACAAAAGTTACTGCCCTTCATCTATATAATATAGATGGAAAAGACGATTTTTGTCTTTTTGGGAGGGCTGGATTTGGGAGGTAGCAAGCTTATTTTCCTAAAGTTAATGTGATTGGGAAAGTATTCTCAAAGAAACATAAATCACTGAAAAATTTGCTTCATTTATAATAATTTTGAGTGTGTGAGATTTCAATGACTAACGGTAGGGATGGAAGACACCCCTCATCTCAGGAGGAATATCCTCACGACTGGGAGGTTCACAATTATGATAGTAAAATAGGTAAAATCAACATGATAGAAAGTTGGGGAGATAGTTTACATAGGTTTTCTTACAATACCACATAAGCTTGCTTAGTGAAATGATGAACCATTAAGTGATGTATAGAATGTGAGTGATATAAAAGGCCAACTTGGGCCTCTTGTTTCTTATTATCTTGTCCTGTTGTTATTATTAAGTTCTAAAAATATGCTGCACAATCATATGGATGGAAACTTTAGCATATTTACAAAATTGCCATGCATTGCTTAAAAAACATCAGAAAGTATGTCAAATTTTTATATAAGACAGTATTATCTGAAATTGAAATACTTATTGTAATTATACATGCATGATTCATAACATACTATAGACAAATATTTTATTTATATTGCAGTAGTTTTGCACTTTTACACAACATTGCAGGTAAATGCAGATTGTTGTAACATTTCTATGTCCATGTGGATGTGCAATTACTTAAACTGGACCCCGTGATTTTAATTCGAGTCAGATCACAGATTTGTGGAAATAAATATGGGGTGATGAATTATACATAGTAATTAAGAAATAGACTGATTGAAGTAATTGCGGGCTTAAAAATCCAACCCCAAATGGCACATCCTGTACCATCATAAATGAATTAATACCCTCAGAGGCCCCAGGATGGCAACTAGAGTATTAGCAATGGGTGCAACACAAAAGGCCCCACTCACTACACTTTACTTCACTGGGCTTGAAACAGAAGAAGAACTGGTGTTGGGAACCAAAGTTAGGAGAAAATGGAATTTCAGGGAACATGACTACTGTAAATGATGATGTGGAAGGCCTAAAAATTCAGTTCAGTCAAGGTCTCATCAATACAAGCAACATCTATATAAAGATAAAGATATGAAGTTGATTGACAAGGACCATAACTATGTCCAAAATGAAGTAAATGAGGCACAGGTCTGTGAAACAACAAATTGCATCAGAATATGTGGAATGGTTCTTGAGCTGTCCTGATTACAAGCGACATCACATGTAAAGATCCAAAGTTGATTGACAAGAACCGTAACACTGTCCAAAATGGTGCAGATGAGACATAATCCATAAAATGCAGGTCTAGGTCTCAGTGACCATGTTCTTACCAAATTCAATAAGAATATGCTGATTGGTTCTTGAGCTATGCTGATTGCAAGCAACATTCCAAGTTTCTGTATAAATAAGAATGTGTTTGACAAGGAGCATAACTCTGTCCAGAATGAAGCAGACTAGACTTAAACCATAACAGGTACATGTAAATGTGACATTATTTGTACCAAATTGCATTGCTATGTGTTGAATGGTTCTTTTGCTGTGTTAGTTACAAGCAGTGTCCTTTTGAAGATATGAAGTTAATTGACAAGAGCCATAACTATACAAAATGGGGTTGACAAGACAAAACCCATAAAAGGCACATCTAAGTCTATGAGATAGTGTTCATACCAAATCGCAGCAGAATATGTTGAATGATTCTTGCACTGTGCCAGTTACAAGCGACATCCCATGTGAAAAAGTAGAGTTAATTATCAAGGGACTTAACTCTATTCAAAATGAAGTTGACAAGACAGAACCCATAATAGGCACATATAGGTCTATGAGACAATGTACACACCAAATTCTAACAGAATATGTTGAATGGTTCATGAGCTATTCTGTTTACAAGGATTAGCTGTAGGGTAGATGTTAAATTGATCAAAAAGGGCAATAACTCTGTACAGTTTGGTCTTAAAAGACAAATCCTTTAAACGGCACAGCTACATGCCATAGGCATGTACCAAATGGCATCAAGTTATGTTTTAAGAATTGCAGAGCTCTGGTAATTACAAGAAGTGTGAATGGACGGATAAAGGTGATTACTATAGGGTTTCCTCATCTTGATGAAACAACAAGTATCTCAATGTGGGATCCTAATTATGATTCAAAATTCATGAGATAATTGTATAGTGTGAGAATTCAAATATCTGATATGGGACTGAACTTGGGTGTTTTGAAGAATAGGAATTCTGTAAAATGGCATGATTCCAGTACTGTTCTTTCTACATTACTACAGCAGCTGAAGTATGAATAACTCGTTCTTATGTTTCTTTACAATTAAAAAAACCCATGCCAATATATAACTGACCACTTTTATATACTATATATAGATGTCTTGCTTGTAAACTGTTTCTGAGTACTAATGGGAAATTTTATTTTGTCAGGAATACTTACAGTAATAATAAATAACTTAAATTTGGCTCCACTCATTGAAATGATTTTAAAAAATTTATAATTGGGTATGCACATTCATCAATTTAAAAAAAATCTCCATTTGTTGTATTTTTACAGGTGTCTTTCAAGTTCCTAATCCTAGAGGATTTGCCAAGAAGTGAGTATAGTGTTCACTGTTTTATAAATTCATTGTTCATACTTATATTATATCATAATTACCATATATACTCTCATATAAACCAGGTCCAAATGCAAACAACAAAGACCCTGATCTGCCATCACATAATGCGCTGGCAGATCAGGGTCTATGTTGTTTGTTCTACTGATTAGTCCTTACAAACTGCATAGACCCAGATCCACCAGTGCATTATGCGACAGCAGATCTGGGTCTGTGCAGTTTGCAGTTCGTATTAGCTTATATGCAATATATATGGTAGCTCATCTGGAAATAAGGCCCAGTAAGCTTATGGTACGGTCCTTCATCTGTCATGCGTCATACATTGTCCAGTCACAATTGCTATAACTTCTTCTCAAAAACCACTCAACTGAATTTGTTCAGATGATAATGATCTGCCATCAGATATGGCCACTTGTACTGAAAGTAGAAAAACCTTGAAATAATTTGTACTAAAAAACTGCTGAACAGAATTTGTTCAAATAATGGCAATTTGCAATCAGATTTGATCATATAATGCCAGTTCACCAAATTTGTCAAAAAAACAAGGCTTTCAGATTTATACAAATAATGCTGATTCACCATTCAATATGGCCACAATTACTAAAATTAGAAAATCCTTTAAATGACTTTTCAAAAACCAATTAACAGAGTTTGAGCAAATTTGACAGAAAGCAGCTTGGCATGAAGGGTTTTAAGTTTACACAAATGATGCCAATCTGACATCAAAGATGGCTGCTGGTACTAAAACTATAAAAAAAAAATCTGACGTCAAAGATGGCTGCTGGTACTAAAACTATAAAAAAAAACTTCTTCTTAAAAGCTACTTATAATATTATGATCAATTTTGACAGAAAGCTTCCTATCTTCAAGGCTTTTCACATTTATAGAAATGAAGTCCACCCATCATTAAATATGATGGCCATTACTAAAAATAGAAAAACATCTACACAACTTTATCCCAATAAACTTGACCATCTCTGACAGAAAACATCCTGGCATAAAGACCTTTCAGTATTCGACAAACAATGTTGATATGCCATCAGATATGGATGAAAATATAAAAACTACCAAAACCTTAAATGTTGTTTCCATAACATATGCAATCAGCAGCACTTGAAGAAATTTCCACAGAAAGCTTCCTACTCACCCAGATTTTGGACAACTGCTCTTGCATTGGCTGTTTGGCAGATGTCAGACAGGTGGGCAATCTCAGGCCTGCCTGGGTTGCTTGCTAATCATAATTGATGATACATTTTAGAAATGCATATAAGTTGGTCTTTGCTGTCATCCAAGGTAAATTTTAAAAAACTGTAACAAATTAAGTTCATCCCTAAGAGTATTGTTGTTGCTGGTTGGTTTTAACAGCACTTTTAACACATTACTGGCTATATCATGTCAAGGAAATGGGAGTTAAGGGCCTTTCCCAAGGATATACCAATGCAACCCATGACTCTTGGATTATGAGTCGGACACTCTACCAACTGAGCTACCATGGTTCCCCACTAAGAGTGTCTTTCTTTTTTAAATATCTCAAAAGCAGTAATGTTTTATTAAGGTGAGTAGCACACCTGGCCTTGAATTTATTCAACATTCCAGACTGAGACAGAAACTGTATGTGAACTCTTTTGATGAAATACATGCATCTCCAAAGCTTTGATGATACTTGCATGAAATTTCCATCTCTGACTACTTTTTTTCTGATAAAATATTATAGTAAATTTTTAAAGCCTTTGCTTGTGTGAAACTACCATTTTTAATTATTGAGTTTTAAATACAAGTTAGAGTCTTTTTTTTAAAGGTTTTATGATTTTGAGGCTACATTGAGCAAATTGTGATAATTATGATGGATATTTCTCTACATGTGATCACGGTTGAGTGTTTAAACCAGGAATATTTTATTTTTAACCTAATTTAAAGGGTGTTCATTTAGATTTAGTGTCTCAAGTTTTGTCAGTCTTTGGTCTAGCCTATGACAAATGTTGCAAAGATTAGTCACATTGACTCAATCAGTCTAAAAAAGACTTTGATCTATAGCTTATTTTATTATACCCTGTTTTGGATACTTTTTCAGTTTTTTTGGCATGGATCCCTCCAAATCCTATGGCATGCTGTCTGTTCTCTGTCACTATGAATAGTATGCATTTCTAATAATAAACACTATCTAAGTTTAGCTGTATTGGCCATTTGACCTTGAAAGGCCAGTCAGAATATTTTAAGGGACATAACTCAAATTCTAATCTTGAGAGGAAATGATTAGTCAGAGTGGTTACATCCCTTGATATAGTTTGACAGCTTCTATGCAATGCTTCAGGCAATGCAGAGTCATTTCAATAGAAAATGTTCATCAGAAATAATTGCTTAAATATTTTTATCAAAATATTTGATGAATTTTTTTAATTAATTCTGTTACAGTATAAAGAGAAGAAAAGACAATGCTACTTGTATTTAAAGGCACATTGGTATTAGCTTATGATCATAAAAAAAAGTTTTTTATCAATATCTCGCAAATTATTTAATCCTGTTTGATGTAGAATTACCTGAACCTTCCAATCCATCTGTATTCTCAATACTTTGATTAAACTTGATGGGTACATTTATTTACAGGAGTACTATTAACTGTTACTGGCAGATAGTTAGTGACTTATCACACTATAGTTGCTAAACTAGGATTTGGATGTAACCATTATTGATAAATAAGTAACTGATGATATTTTATTCATACTACAGTAACTGCAGTAAGATTTTTTCATTTTTTTCATAATTTTTTTTGTCCTGCACTTAAAAACTCCATTGATGATATGGCAAGACAAGGCATACTTTTAATAATGCTTAATGCTTAATTATGGGATGGCAGATTTGGAGTTTACACTGTGTGCCAGTGGGCATGAGATATATATCAGAAAATTCTCTCAATTCTCAAAGAAAAGCCTTTTATTGGAATTTATATTCATGCATTTACAGGATCCAGATTCGCTCCAGGATGTGGGATGCTTGTCTAGTGCTAGATGGAGGCTCATCATTCCGGTTTAATGATGGTGCTGTAGCAACAATGGAAATTCATGATGAAGATGCTCTGAGGACTGTGATCTTTGATTGAGAATTACTGATATTTAAAGCAAACAGTATAGACCCAGATCGACAGTAATATAATGGGTCAGCAGATCAGGGTCTGTTGTATTCATTCAAAATCATCAGGTAGAGTGAACAGCATAGAGCTTGATTTGCTGTAATATAATGGATCAGCAGATGAGGGTGTATTTTGTTCATTTTAAAATCATAGAGTGAATATCATAGAGCCCGATCTGCTGTAATATAATGGGTCAGCAGATGAGGGTGTATTTTGTTCATTTTGAAATCATAGAGTGAACAGCATAGAGCCTGATCTGCAGGCACATTTTGTAATGGCACATTTGGGTCTATGCTGTTCAAAGTGTGCATAAGACAATGACAAATTTGATAGTTTAATTAAAGACTGTTCTGTGTTCCTCTGTCAGGAAGGCAGCTTTGACAGAAATACTGTTTATGGTAACTAGCATTATTGAATTGTTTACATTTTCAGTCATTTCAACATATTTATAACATGAAATTATCATGATTAGCTTATTAGCAGTAGGCACACTTGACCCAGCATTTACATGCTGAAAACTTTTGTTACCTCATTTTATACGGACACAACTTATTTGTAATATCATTGAACAGTTAAATTAGAAAATTCTTCTAATGTATGTAATAAAACATTTAAGTGAAGTACATTTGTTTTTTACACTAGAAAAATATTATGATTTTTAGGAGCCAGGCTCCTGTGATGTCATGTAATGACATATGATTGTACAGAGAAATGTAAGATTAAGTGGTGCACTATATGGGATCATAAACATTTACTCTCAATCAAATCCTGTTTTTCCTTGCTGTGAAATGATTAAAAAATTGGTTATTTATTGATAGAATGAGACTGATAATTGACCCCTTTACTGGGCCCAATTAGCCAGCTGCACATATCAAGTAACCTTGTTACCCAAAGAAATGGATTAAATTACATCTCTTGCCAACCCAGATTTGAAAATGCCTTCTATAGATACCATGTATACTTTGAAAGAACAACCTGATTTAACATGTAATGTGCATTATATGTTTATGTTAACCTCAGTATTGGTTGTTTGAATGTCCAACTGTAAATTGAAAAATTGTCAGACTATGTTTCATTTGGCATTAGCAATGATATTGTGGCTTTAATTTATACACAAATCTCTTACTCTAGTTATATTTTGTACATTTAGTACTCAGTAGTGGAATTTTTTCCAGGTTTTTTTATTTTAGCTATATTTACAATCAATCAGTCTTCTGTGAAAATTAAACATCCTTGAAAATTTCTTGAAATATTTTATATATCGATAATGGTAAAACAGAGAGCAGCATGAAATTAAAATACCACACTATCGTTGTAAGACTGAAGGTGTTAAATTTTGGCATTGCAAAAATAACCTTCTGTACAGTTTATCAGTTCACTAATCTAATGAAATTCTAAAGTCTTGGAAATTTTTCAGATAAATCCAGAACTCATAATTCATTGACAAGTAATGTCTGCATTATTTTACTTGCTTTATCACCATTAGAAAACTCATTCAGGTTAATGAGTCATAAAAAATACACAAAATATATTTACACCAAAAGCATAAAACATTCCAGTGTTCACATATTTATAGTTTAAGAACTTCTTTACCATTTAATCTTCAATAAATGCCACATTTTTGATACTATAGATTGACTGAGATAAATCTGCAATGTGTTTATGTAAATATCATTGTAAAAAGAAAATGTGAGAGCAGGTTGCATCAGTTTTCCTCTGCTGATAAGGCAAGGAGATTTAGTAATGGTCAGCATCTGTGCATCCATAAGCTTATGAACAATCATGTATCCACCATGTTTATTTGATTTCAACCAAAGAACTAGGTTCACTTTTGGGAAAAAGTGACCCTATGTCAGATTTTATTGATATTTTTCCAATTGTATCTACTATGTCAGTAAACAATGTGCGTCAGTGTTCCATATACAGTAAAGCCTTGCTATAGTACAATGGTCTGGGTCCACAAAACGAGATCGTGCTATGTCCCGAACCATGCTTTAACCAACCTAGACAAAACCAAGTCATTTAGCTGAAGAAAATGATGCATGCACCAAAAAAGGGGGGTGGGGTGTAAAATTGTGGGCGCAAAACAACATGCTTCATTGGCACAGTTACCATCTTAAATCAGGGTGGCGTGGCAATACTACGGACTTCATTGACGCAGTTATAAACTTGTTCCATATTAAACAAGAACTATTTAAAACGGTCATTACATATTTAATATTTATTTTTATGAATACAAAATTGGCCACTTAAGTGTAAATAGTTAAGAGTATGTGTACTCACTTGTCGAATCAGGTTGTATCCATAATAGTAATTCCATCATAAATGTGCACAAAGAAGCATAATTTATATTTTAAAAACTGTTTGATAGTTCCAGTCGAATCATAATATTTCATTTTTTGCTAATACATTTACACAAACTTATGACAAAGTTGGGTTTTTTTTCCCCCTGGATTGGTCACCTGATGAGTTTAATATTACCAAATGGATGGGTGAACGCGATAAAAAGTGTGTAATCACCATTAATTTGCTTCAGTTGGCGAAACTTTTAAAATTTCTGGTGTTTTAATTAATGTATCATTCAGTAAGATTTATTTTGTGCTTTGGAATTACTTCTTTCTCCCCTTGTTCAACTTGTACTGTATTACACGCAAGCTGAACTCATCATATCTATCAATAATGCCTTGAACATCACCCGAAATTGCAACGCCACGTGTTTGCCAAGACTATAAAATCTATCTCTATTATTGCACTGATTGCTGTAAACACGTGGCTTCTTATTTTTCATGGCTTTAAACTGGTATCCCTGGTAGAACTTCGTTAACTACTCTGACCTGGAGGTGGAAATGTTTTAGCTTCAACGGTTGTAAATCCCAATTATTTCTTGTTCATTTTGAACCATTCATATTAATTCTAAGGTGGTCGCAAATATTGTCAGGTTTACCTTGATTATTGCAGTAATGCTCTCTCATTGGACTTTCAGTCTATTAAATTTCTGAAGCATTAAGTTCGTGCATGGTTAATTATGACCAGATTTGACAATAGATAATAAGAAAAAAAGCAAAGGACACTAATAGCAGGTGAATAACCCAATGAATTATATAAATTCTTTTTAAATACAAAATGAATTGCCAAGCAGCGATTTACATATTAACTTATTTAAATAAAGAGTGTAATCAAAATTGTATTTAAGACAAATTCCAAAATAAAGATGAACGAAGCACATTTCAAAAATGCATACTCTCTAATTATTAATGCCTGTTTCCAAGTTAGCGATAAAAGCTACGGCTAATATCAATCAAAAGTTATGGTGTATAATCTCTCTCTCTTTGATGTTTGCATGTAATAAACACATTTTATTACAAAAAAGATGCAATAAAAAAAAAAAAAAAGCTTGTAGTGTAATAAAGCTTTCATAAACATGTAATAGCTTTGTGTTGCTGCGATAGACTTGTATTATATGTGCTGCGTTGCAAGATTAATTGGGAGAATAAAAATTTTATATGGTTTATTTTATATACCACTAGAAACCAGTTTTACGCAAAAATATCACAACTTGACCACATTGCATTTCTCACTCCATATTACAAGTCCAAAATTCGTTGTTCCACACGCAAGAAAAACATTTTAATTTAGAAGTTAATGCTTTTTTTGAAACATCAGTGCTAAAAAAAATAAGATAGAAGTTCAACACCTTCATGAATGGCCATTGTTAACAAGCGTACAGGCTAATGTTAAAGTAAAAATGTCACTCCTCGGCTGGTGCTTGATGATAGATTCATGAAGAAAGTGATGAAGAAAGTAACCTTTTTCATAAAAATCACTTAGTTTATGGCATGAACAGCCACTGAAGGAGAGCAGCCTTCAATACCGTGTAGATAAATTTGGCTCATTTAAAAATTATCATACTCTGAAATAATCAGTCATTTTTCTAAGTCTACAGATAAAGATATTTGTATCCTGCTTTCAATAATTTCTTTAAAGAAGGTTTTGGACACTGTGTAGACATTAAAGGGAAACTATGACAAATTAATAACCTCTGGTAGTACAAGAAGTTCTTTTATGAAATATCATTTATCGAGAAAACACACTGAAGTTGCGACTTATGCCCAGGGGCAGGGTCGACGCGCTACTTGTTTATCTAACGCTGTTTCATTCACGTCTTTCTAGCGCTTGCATTACAGGATGTTATCCAAGCTGAAGTGGCTTCATTAAACAGAAACCCTTGGTGTTTTTATAACAATATTCCCATGACATACCTGAATTCTGATTTAAGTAATTTAACTTCTACTCTATGTGCTACTGGGGGTGCGGGTGTGATAGGATTTAACTTTAACAAAATTACACTTGTGATTTTTAGAAAATAAAATATTAATAATTTTAGATGTGAATCAGAACCATTGCAGCTTGTTACATTTAAATGCTTGGTCCCTTATCGGGAAAATAAAAATACTATATATATCGTTTGCTTTATATACGGCTAGAAACCAGTTTTACGCGGTAATATAAACACTTAATGGCTATGTGTTTCTCTGTCTAAATTTGCTCTTCACAAACTAATATCTTCTTAGTTTTAAAGCGTTTGATTTTGTGATAACAAGAAACATATTTATTCAACAGCATTTTTTTTTAAACATAGAAGCGCGATGCTGACCAGTAGCTGCTAGGAATTGTCCTACTGTATTTACTGTATATCTTGGGACAAGATAAAATAAATGATTTTTTCCCTGTCCCATAACTTATGGTTAAACTTTTTTTCAACTAGATTATATGTCCCGAAACAAATTGTGTTGAATTTGCCACCCCACCCCTAGCACTTCATGTTACAATAAGGTAGGTAAATTAAACGTTTATTTGATAATAAACTGAAAGAAACTAACCTTGGACTGTTCTCATTTATTCCTCTTTTTGTTCTTCATAAGCAATTTATGTATAAAAGACACAAACATATCCACTATCACCACATGGTCCAGTAATGTAGAGTACCATTGCAAGTGCGTTTCTTTGTCTAAATTCGCTCTTCACAAACTAATATCTTCTTAGTTTTAAAGTATTTGATTTTGTGACAACAAGAAACATTTTTATTCAACTGTGTTTATTTTGAAACATAGAAGCGCGACACTGACCAGTAGCTGCTAGGAATTGTCCTAATTGAAGTAATTTAAGACTTCTACTCTATTTGCTTATTATGCAGCGGAGTGGGGAGGGGGATTGTAGGCTGGGAGAGAGAGAGAGATGGAGGGGATGGGATATAGCTTGAAACAACTACACTTGTTCTGATTTTTAGATAGTTTAGATGTGCATCAAGGCCATTACACTTTTTTCCCCCTAAATTTAAGTCAAATGGTAGGTCTCTAAATGGGAAAATAAAAATAATTATATTTAGTTTTTCATATAATGCTAGAGACCAGTTTTACATGATAATATGAGAACTTAACATCAAATGCGTTTCTCAGTCCAAATTTGTTTTTCACAAACTAACATCTTTTTAGTTTTGAGGTGTGTGGTTTTGTGATATGTTCATTGAACAGCTATTGTACACGACATTGAACATTAGCTGATGACATGTAGAAACTGTCATGATGGACTGTGGTTGAATTGAGGCAGGAAGTTACAGCAACAGGCGTAGCGGCTGGCTTCAAAGTAAGAATGATACTCCTTAGCCAGTGCCTGGTAATGCAATGTAGATTCATGAAAAAAGTGTGGACAGGAAGTAACTTTTTTTCTCATTGAAATCACTTTGTTTATGACATGAATGACCACTGATAGAGCGCAACAGTCAATGCAGTGTACACAATTCTGTGCATTAAAAAAATATATTGCCGTAATCTCTCATAAACAATGTTATTTTCAAAGTTTAAGGGTTAAAAGTACAGAAGAAACTTTCCATAGTATAGTTTGTGTATCTTTTTTATTTTAAAATACTTTGGCAAGAATTATGACATACATGTCATAATGTGCCAGTGTTCATGATTGTACATGTTCGATATAAATATTACGGCATTCGTTTGTAATCTCTTTTCGAGTTTTATATGTATTACTGATTTCAATGATTTCTTCAAGGTGGATCTTGGAAATAGTATGGAAATTAAAGGGAAACTATGCCAAATTAATAACCAGTACACAAAACACTTTTATGAAATATCATTTATTTAGAAAGAACATCAAAGTTACCACTTGATGCAGAACAATGTCAATTTCCGCATCTGTATATGCTAACAGGTACATATACATGTATTAAATCAGCAGGGATGTACGTTGTAGGTAAGCAATTTTTTCTGATGTATGCTTTGTCATGGACAGGGGTGGAAAGATATCCAAGAAATATAAAACCTCATATTTTTTCTAAATTACGCATGTTCGTCTGTATGTATCCTCAGCCAGGCTACTGATAAATACACAAGAAATGTTACCACTGTACAGGTAAAGTTATGAAATTGACACCTGCCATGTTCAGGTTTATGGTGTCGGAGTTTCTCCCATCTGTTTGTTTAGTGTGTCGACTCGTGGAGCAAATACAATAGAATCAGCGAGGGGTGTCATAAAACCCACTACAACTCATGATGACTGCAATAAAATCCGTCACGGACTTCCACTAGACTGAGTGGATTTTCACTAAATTGGGGTGAAAATCCACCAGACTGAGTGGACTTACACTACTCATAGTGGGCACTTAATCCCCTGCCCATTTCTCCACGCCCACCAGATTGCGTGGTGAATCATAAAAACACGATGCGTGTACTGTACATGTAATAGTAAACCATTCAATTGTATGGGTACACAGTGAGTTCCATAAAAACAGTTGAGTTATTCTTTGATGTACAGAGGAAAAAATAAATAAAATAAACCCAATATTCATTTAACTTTTGTTCATAACTAAGACTTTGCTTCACTGCAGAGCGAAAGCGGGGAGTATAATGTTTTATTATATTAGCCAAATGCACCACCCCTACAACTTAAATGGTTCTATTCCAAACACTGGCAGGACAGTTTTCTGTGTACATGTGAATTATCTGAAGTTAGAAAATAAAAATGGTTAAGAGGAGGGGGGGATGAGGGGTTTCATTTGTCTGGCAATTACCAAAACTGCTCCTGACAATTCGGACCATGAACTTGTTTCAGAGGGTGTGTATGATGGTTGACTGAGCAGGCATTGGTAGCCTATTGTCTTCTCTTAAAAAGGTAGGTAAATTAATTGATTTATAAATTCTGGTAAGAAACCTTTTCACTCCACCACATTGTTTGCTTGACTTGTGAAGACCTAAATCTGAAGCTAATTGCATTTGTTTAACTCCGGACTTAATCCTGCCCAGATCTTCAAGCTTCTCTTTAACAGTAATGGCTTTATGTTTCTGTATCCTGTTATCCGTTGTAAATAACCACTAATTACACTCTGACACCTATTTCTTTGAATGACTAAAGCAAGAATAATTGTTAAGGAACAACGTGGTCATTTGTATAGAGAATGCATGATATTCACCGGTCAGTTGATTGCATAACGATTGTCTGATAACACTGCAAAGCCACATGTGTGTGTTAGCATTTTTTTTTTGTTTTTTTTAATGTTTTTATAAATCACTGCCCCATAATTTGAATAATCTTTAGCAGAGAGATTGACTTTGATGATTAGCAATTACTTAAATTAATTGATTTATAAATTCCGATGAGAATCTTCTTTCTTTTGAACAACAGTTGTACACAGAATGCATTGAATAAAAATACAAAGAAGACTTGCTAGCTTTATTGTTCATGATTCAAAAAAAATAAGATTAACACTTTTGCAGTATTTCAAGAAATTTTTGAAATTATTGTAAAATTTTGGGAGCCGCGCCATGATCATGTTATATCCAAATTCATACACGATCTCTACCTGAAAATGATAATTAACATTTTACACATTATTTTTTGTACTTTGAAAAATTTATTTTTTCATGTATGAAAAAATATATGAAATTTCAGGAGCCATGCCACGATCGTGTTATATCTGAATTCGTGCTATAACGAAGCATGCTATAGCGGGGCTTTACTGTACTAGTGACATGCATTGTTTGTGTACCACATAGATGTGAAAGAGGAAGAAGTTTATATTCGCAATTTCTTTAAGTATTGGCTTATATTTAATAAAACTGATATGCATGCATTTTATTTATTTTTTATGCCATAAATTCTTAATTAAATATGACATCAATTCTTAATTGTATCATACTGAAAATTTTTCTTGATGAAATCAAGTTTCCTGAAGTACTGCTGTTATTAGATTAGTTCAAGATTTAGCAGTTACTGTTATAAAACAAGCATCCCTCTGAATATTGTCTCACCTCTTTAGAGTTGTGAGCTTCCCAAAAAAAACCTTTGACACTGCTGCCTCTGCCCCTAACATCATCATATAGATGTCTTGCTTTTTCTCCCAAGAAAAAGGCTGAGAAAAAAAAAAACGATTGCTTATTTACATTTATTTAAAGGCAGAGGCCCTACTAATAAATAGAGTGAGCCTGCCCCCTTTTCTAAAGTCAGAATTTGGTTGTCATCAAGAAAATATTTTCCTTATCATGATTGGACTGGCTCTAAGACCTAATTAGGAAACTACCTGAAAGTGGTTGACAGGCGAATCTTATCACCCAATTAACCACCTGTGAATGTTAATTGGTTATGAACTATGAGAACCCTTCTTATTTATTAGCATAGCATTTTCTGTAAATAGAGCATATCTACGTTTTTTGAGTAGATATAAGGAAATATTTCACGAGTGAAGTGGGAAACATTGTATTGTCACAAGTGGCAAAGCCATGAGTGACAATACAAAATGTTTCCACTTTACAAGTGAAATATTTCTTTATATCTAAGAAAAAAACCATAGATTTTCTTTTTATTATATATTTTTTTAGGCAAAACCGTCAATTTCCATGGATTTTTTCTCCATTCTGTGCCAATGCAATCAACAGCTGCATTACTACATTGATAAAAAGAAGTTCCAAAATTGACAATAATTTTTGGACAGCAACCTTGTACAAATTTATCTTGTACAAATAATGCTTCAAATTATGTATTTTGTCAAATTAATGACTGTTTTCAAACGAAAATGATGAGATTTTTATTTTCGTTAACACATTTCTTGCGTGGATAAATATAGTAAATATTGTTGTGGTAGGGTACAGTGAAACCCCGCAATAACATGATGATCGGGGTCCACAAAATGATATCGTGCTATAGCTGAACAAATCAGCTTTAGGCTGTAGAAAATGATGCATGCCCCCCCCCCCCCATGTGTGTGTGTGGGGGGGGGGGGGGGCGGGGGAAATAGAAGTGGGCACAATACTACTTACTTCATTGACACAGTTATCATCTTAAATCAGTGTATATTTCTTGGTTGTGTTTGCCAGTTGAGTGAGCAAACATTTGTTAGCTATTGTTTGAGCAACAATTGTACACAGAATGCATTAAAGAAAAACACCAAGAAGACTTACTGGCTTTATTGTTCATGCTTTAATAATAATAAGATTAACACTTATCAGCTTTTTCATGAGTTGACATCTTTCACAAATAAGCTAAGATCAAAGTGCAGTGATTGACTACTGACACATTTGAAATGAATATTCACAAATAGAAACATTTAACATCCTTATTCATATAAAGAAAGATGCAGTCATAAGACACGTTTTTCTTCAAGACTACAACACATCTTACCAAATTATTAAATCTTGTTTATGTTGGCACAAAACTTTGCAGTACTTCAAGAAATTGGTGAAATTATTGTAAAATTTAGGGAACCACATCACAATCGTGTTATATCCAAATTCATACACAATCTCTTCCACGAAATGATAATTAATTTTTACACATTATTTTTCATACTTTGAAAAACTATTAATTTTTTTATGTACAAAAAAATATAAGAAATTTTGGGAGCCATGCCATGATCATACTATATCTGAATTCATGGTATATGATGAAGCATGCTATAACAGGGTTTCACTGTATAAATAGAAATATCACGGAAAAGTCACATCCGACAGATTTCAGAGCGTAACGCCTCTAAACAAAAGATTTTAATATTGTGAGTTTACTTTTATGGATTTTGGTTCTTTATTTTGGGCATTAGTTCATTAAAACATGGATTTCTGGCCTTGGTAACCTTGCAGTCTAGTTCGGTAACAGACCTGCTTCAAATTTCGATTGTCACATAATTTCACTTTGCAATCAACTCATCAATGCCCGATTTCTCCATCATTTTCAAACATGATTATGATTGTGTTGAGAGTTACAATTGCTACTTGAACCATTTTTTAAACTATATTTAACCAAGAGTTTTCCTAAAAGTGTGTCCATTTGTCATAGAATGTAAAAGGCACTTTATGGGTGACAGAATATCTAATAGCAACAGTTCATGTAAGTTCAGTCACTAATAATTTGCAGGATTCATTTGGAAAACTAATTAAAAAAGGTTAATACTTGAAGCCTACTTTATATTTTTTGGAGTTCGTTTTTAGGCATTTTTGTATGGCGCCTCCTTATTGATTAAATAAATGTATACTAAAGGGTCGACAGTCTTGACTCAATTGAAGATCTGTTTATCCTGATGGATGAAGAGAGAGAGAGAGAGAGAGAGAGAGAGAGAGAAAGGGAGAGAGAGAGAGAGAGAATGGCCAGAAGAAGGAGAAAGAAAAATGAATAGGCCTAAATATGGAAATACAGATTTGAATAACATACATAAAGACATATAATTCCAAAATGGGAAAAGAAATTAGTTCCAAAAGTGATTTCACACTGTGGTGATAAAAGTGGTATCGACACTATGGTGGTATCATTTTTATCCCACTAATATATACAAGATCTCATTATGAAATATATAATTAAATCCTTTAACAGATTTTTCCTTTGATATTTTTTTTATCAATTTATTAAAGACATTTTTGGTTGATAGTGAAAATTTCTTGCAATTTGGCTAAAAAGTGATTATTATATTGATATATTGAATTTATACGTTATACAGTGCAAGCAGCCCCAGTGCCTGACAATTAGGGCACTAGACTTCCTCTTAGTTAGACAATCTTCGTATCATAGGAAGATTAAGTAAAATAAGTTACTTTGCCCAAAGACATGCACAGTAGCTGACCCTGGCTGATCGGATAGTGATAATCGCATCAACACAATAACGGTAACAAGTCCAATGCCTTAAGTACTCAGCCATCACAGCTCCACTTGATACAGATAGGTAGCTAAGTTACACCCACTTGACCAGTGACAATTCATCTGTAGTATATGCTACCTACCTCTTTCTAGTGACCAAATAGTGTACAACTTTGGCCTTGAATAACTGGTCACATCAAACACTCTACATCTTCATCTTCATTTTTAATGTAATTTTTGGTTGTTGGTATTAGTTGAAAATATGGGCAGATATTATTACTATGTATCTTCATTTGTGTGTGTGTCAGTCATGGGGTAAAAAAGCATTTAGTCATTTTTTGCTACTAAAAAATACTGAGGAACAATGTCAAATCATTCAGTTATTCTGTAGTTCATTACCTCTTTTTTTTGGCATTAAAAAAAGACCCAAATACTTTTAGTGACTAGCCAATCTGATTAGCTGTGGGTGGGGCTTGGGTGTAGGTTCAGTATAACTTACATGTCACAGCTCAAAATCATAATTAAAAGACAAGAATTAAACTTTGTAGACTAGATCCTAAAGTTATTGAATAGCAGCAATAGATGTTTATGTACCATACGTATAAACCCATACCAACTGCAAACTACATAGACCCAGATCTGCTGTTGCATAATTTGCCAGCAGATATGGGTCTATGCAGTTTGTAAGGACTAATCAGTAGAACAAACAACACAGATCCTGATCTGCTGGCACATTATGCAATGGCAGATCAGGGTCTATGTTGTTTGCATTTGGACCCGGATTATACACGAGTATATATGGTAGCTTTCATTATATGTTGGTATGTATGCTTACGCACAGTAGGGGTATGGAACAGTGTCTTGACAACTTTCATTCCTTGTCATATTTTATACACAGAGATAATGCCACTCCATACTACTACCAATCCCTCCCTGTGTAACCCAAATTCCTGTGTCAAAACATCATTCACATATGGAAGTCCCAACTCACTTCCACCACCAGTCCCTCCTGTTATGATATAAATCCCTGTGTCAAAACATTCACACATAAAGGTTCCCACCCCTCTCCACCACTAATCCATCCCATTATGACCCAAATCTCTGTGTAAAAGGTCATTCACACAGAGTTTCTCCACTTCCATCGTCAATGTCTGCAGTAAATTCCTGTGTCAGAACATTATTAATCTCTCTCTCTTTCTCTCTTTCTCTCTCCCTATCCATTGTTCAGTACTTAAGAATCTTAAAATTCTCGCATTTAAAATACAGTGTGGAAAGGGTGCTTATCGTATTCAACCTAACATATACTCTGTCCTAATAAACTACCCCCCCTCCCCCTTTATGGACTTGGCTTTAAGCAATTGGCATAATTTCCTACTCAAAGGATTTATTTATGATTGAAAAGCTCTGATGAAAACTGTTTTATTCAGAGATTTCTTATGCTTAAAAATACCGTAAATGAAGCACTAGCTCTAATACTGTTTGTATATTGTAGCTGGTGCAGTTTCCTCTGAAATAACAGACCTAGACCGAATATAGAAAGTGTCAACCTAATGATTGACAGGTCAATACTGTTCAAAGACTTGTGACACACTTTGAGTAGTGTGTACTGTAAACACTGTTCCCACTATGTATATGTATCAGATGTGCATACATTTTTCAGCATCACTTTTTTGTTTCCCCAAATATAAGCTTGAAAGCTTTGAACCAACTGAAAATCTTACATGAAATAATGACTATCATATTGGTCCAATATCTCTTCTTGGTATTAACATAACTAGCTTACAAACTAAATGTCCAGTGATGCCTGTAAACACTGTCATCCAAAATAAAAATTGGATATTTAATAAAGGTCTGGTATGTATTGTTAGGTTGACACTTTATATATTTGGCCTAAGATTGTTACTTCGGAGGTAGCCACTCAGCTGCAATATACAAGCAAGAGCTGCCTTCCTTACTGTATATATAATCATTGATGTACTTCATTCAAAAATTGATGGAGGGAAAACTTGAAGAAATTTATGAATTAAACCTATTTTCCACCGTAATTTTTTTAATGACAGATAAATCCTTTGAATAGTTGTCCTGATTATATGAAAAATAAAAAGAGGAGGGTGTTTACAGGTGGCAAGTATGTGTATTACATTATATACTTTAGGTTCAGTAGTACCAACCATTATTTAATCTGACCAGAAAACACGGCATACATGTGCATTCTGTCAGTGGCATATATAAAATATAACATTCTTGAGCATTGTTTAATCTGACTGGAAAACACGGCATACATGTGTCTTCTGTCAATGGTACATATAACATATAACATCCTTGAGCATTATTTAATCTGATCAGAAAACATGGCATACATGTGTCTTCTGTCAATGGTATATATAAAATATAACACCCTTGAGCATTGTTTACTCTGACTGGAAAACACGGCATACATGTGTCTTCTGTCAATGGTATATATAAAATATAACGTTCTTGAGCATTGTTTAATCTGACTGGAAAACACGGCACACATGTGTCTTCTGTCAGTGGTATATATAGAATATAACACCCTTGAGCAATGTAAATAATACACTTGATACTTAAGTTAAAAATAAAATGAAATGATCGGAATTATCCTTCAAATAAAGCTGGGGTAATTCATTGCTCACTGTTATTGAAAAATTAGGCATGCTTGAGAACATCAAAATGAGCTGCAAGATTATGTCTAAATTACAATCACAAATTAGCATTCTTATAGTAACTCATTACTCATGCTATTAGGAACAATTTATTTATTCATTTATTGATTTAGTAGGAAATTACCATGGACTGATTAATCCTAGCTGGAGATGGATAAAACCATAGCTCTCCTGTTTTTCTGTGCTTGGATTTTCAAGAATTTCAACAATCATTATATAGTCATTACTGATAAATTAACAGATTCAAACAATTTATGAACACTCAAAGAGAAAATAATAATTTTTTTAATGTTTAAATTTTTAAAGCATTTACCATATTAAGTTCATACAAATAGTTTATTTGATGCAGAAATGTTCATTCATCACAAAACCGCTGCCTTAAGAGAAGGGATCATATTGTTATGCTGTTGTCCATCTGCATGTGTGCAAGTCTGACTCAAATTCCATTTATTGCAGTGGGTCATAGGGTTTTAAAAATGTAGGCAGACAGAATAAATGTATTAAGCCTGTTTATATTCAGATGAAGATAACCTGATTAGATTGCTCAGGCTATTTAAGAGATTTTAATATTTGCACAATTTGGTTTTTGATTTTTTTACAGTAGGTACCTTTTTATTAGCATGATTTAACAGTATTATACAGTAGGTACTTTTTTATTAGCATGATTTTACAGTAGGTACTTTTTAATTAGCATGATTATACAGTAGGTACTTTTTTACTAGCATGATTTTACAGTAGGTACTTTCTTATTAGCATGATTTTACAGTAGGTACTTTTTATTAGCATGATTTTACAGTAGGTACTTTTTTACTAGCATGATTATACAGTAGGTACTTTTTTATTAGCATGATTATACAGTAGGTACTTTTTTATTAGCATGATTTTACAGTAGGTACTTTTTTATTAGCATGATTTTACAGTAGGTACTTTTTTATTAGCATGATTTTACAGTAGGTACTTTTTTATTAGCATGATTTTACAGTATTATACAGTAGGTACCTTTTTATTAGCGTGATTATACAGTAAGTACCTTTTTATTAGCATGATTATACAGTAGGTACCTTTTTATTAGCATGATTTTACAGTAGGTACCTTTTTATTAGCCTGATTATACAGTAGGTACCTTTTTATTAGCCTGATTATACAGTAGGTACCTTTTTATTAGCATGATTATACAGTATTATACAGTAGGTACCTTTTTATTAGCATGATTATACAGTAGGTACCTTTTTATTAGCATGATTATACAGAAAGTGCTTGACCTAGGTCAGTGAAATTTGGTAAGCTTATTTATATGAAGATTAAGATGACCTAATTAGATTTTCAGGTCATTTAGTAGTAGTTCTTGTATTTTATTACTAATTTCTTGGACTTGGACTCTTTAAGTGAAAAGCTGAAACTGCTCAACAGTCAAACTAAATTTTGTAGGCCTGTCAGTATGGACATGTAGATGATCTGATTATATTTTGATGCCATTTTTAGAAATTTTTCCATTATTTATTTTTTATTCCTTTGAATATTTTGGACTTCAACTTTCTTTTAGTGAAAACCTTGTTAGCACAAATACTAAACAAACTGCATGATCTATGGAAATAAAATTTCTGAGGCCTTTCTATGTATGTATGTATGGATACCTGATTCAGTTTGGGGGCATATAAACAAAATCTAGTTTTACTCTTAAAATTGTGTTCTAACTATTTAATGAAAAGATGAGTATATTTCCCATATGACACTGTTTCAGTCATTTAAGTTTTATTTAAGTTCTTAATGTAAACAAAAGTGGAAATACTTTGTATGAATTTCTTTAATAATTAACACAACAGACAGTATTTAAAACATGTACAGGTGTCCATATTGTTTGAAAACTGAAAAGTACAGCTGGTTTTGATAGTGGAGAATTGGTTTCAGCAACCAGTCATGACTTTAGTTGGTTAGGATGCAGTCTGCTGGGCAGTATTGTGACAGTCACATAAATTTAGATTAGTGTTTGTATAATGCATATGCCTCACTGGTGACAAAAGACATCTAGCTCCACAAAAGATCAGAAAAAGTACCAAAAATAATATAATCAGCAAAAAAAAAACTACTGTATATACTTGCTTATAAGTTGAGTCCAACTGCAAACAACATAGACTCTGATCTGCCATTGCATCATGCACCAGCAGATCAGGGTCTATGTTGTTTGTTTTAACCATTACTCCTAACAAATTGCATAGACCTAGATCTGCTGGCACATTAGACGATAGATCTGGGTCTGTGCAGTTTGCATTTGGACTCAACATGTAAGCAAGTACAGATGGTTATTGGTTCAGCTTCATATTCATACAAAGATGCATACCAAAATTGTATGTTGATGTTAAGTTGTTCGGTTATCATTGTGTTTACAAGATTTCACTAAATGTGTACAAACATATCTGAAGTTTATTTGCCTGCCCTTGAGTGACTTTTATGTAACCATCCTAATACAGTTTTTACGAAAATATGTAAATCTAAAATGTAAAAGAAAAAACTTGTTAAAATGGAAAAATTGCTTTCATTATCTGAAAATTTCATTCAGTCATCTACATATGTATACAAATGTGTTACCAAATTTAGTTTATCTTCATCAAGTGTTTTTTTTTTTTTTTTTTTTTTTTTTTGTTTTGTAATTGTGTCAACAATATATCTTCAGAAGGACAGACAGGGTAAAATTGGTATGCCCACCCTTCAAGTTGTGTGAGCATAACAAGAATTGAAGGCATAAAAAAGGTGAGTATGGGATGGCATGACTGACAGGCCCCCCCAACTCCAACAGTAAAATTATCAGTTGATAGTAGTGGTTGTGCCTTTTAAATCACACTCGAGTCATTTTGAAGACTAATAGCATCCACAAGATGGTTTTGAAGATTAATTACTTTGTCCAATAGTGATTTGTCAGTACATTAACTCCCTCATGGATTGTCTTTTTTCTATTCCATCAAGAGCATATGTGTGATATAATTATGCTATAGTGATTAGGCACAGTTTACACTGTTTAAATACTTGCCACTAGGGGGATAAGAGGAATAATAAGAGTTTACTGTGTTCAGATGTTTGCCACTTGAACACTAGAAAAGAGTTAAAGTCCAAGGGGTCAAAGTCTTTCTCAAGTGCTCTGGCAAATGTTTGCACACAGCAAACTGTATACGATACTTAGCTTGAAATGATCATTAATAAGTACACAAAAAACTGTATTCAAACACCCTGTGCAATTAAAAAATTTTAGTACAGCTGAAGTCACAAAATTTAACATGCCAAACCAGTGAAAATGACCCGATCATGTAAAGATAAAATTCTAACCATGATGCTAAATAGCCTCACTTCATCCAATTGTATGTAGTCTGTAAATAAATATGGAATATTTTTTCAGGTTTTCTTGAAAAATAGCATGGTGTTTAGCATATATGAGTTTGTTAAGAAATTACATGTTTTTGCTGAGCTTAAAACCATTAACACCAAATCGGTTACATAAAATCAGGGATAAACATAACATTATAGCCTTCCAGTTTTGTATTATTCATTAGTTTTTCTGAATGACTTTGCATATAAATGAAAATATTGTTTTGGATAATTTAATAGTTCATTATCTTACATATCTTTACATGTATATGATGTCAAGATGATGTACATTTTTTAAGTAAAACAATATAGGCATAAATGAGTGGTTGATTTAGTTGTAAATTTTCAAGAACATAGAGTTATGGAGAACTGTGGATTACCGTATTTAACTGTGTATAACGCGCACTTTTTTCATCAATTTTTCTTATATTAAGTCGAGGGTGCGCGTTTTAAAGAAGAACTATAAAAAAAAAAATTTCCAGGTCAATCTGATGAAAGGATGAAGGCACTATAACTGCCTACATGTGTCACATTCACTCCTTGTGAAATATGAAATCCGTTGCACATTGCATTGTAATTTAATTGTTTACCGGTACTAGCCTTATTAATGAAATAAATAATGCTTACAAACCTTGATAGTCATGTTCTTTCATTGCTTATGTTGATAAACTCGTTTCATTTCACATCACTGTGTAGCGTTTTGTTGTGTGCCTCAACCAGAAATACATGTACATAACGACTGGTAACTTGTTCTAAAGCTGTGCAAGGCACCGCATAGCAGCAGAACGAATATGATTAACATACCTGTAACGTTAATGTTCAGTATTCCATAACTGTGGATCTAATACATTTTGTCTTCATTTATTCTTAGTTGAACTGAAATATAATATTTATAATTCAGGCAGTGTTAATGTTCTCATCAGAGGCACCTTTAGGGGACATTTTTTGCGATTACGGTTTGTCTGTTACGGTAACACTGACATATTGTGAAATAAAATAATCAATTAATGTATGAAGTTGGAAAACATTCTTTTTTTTATTTGGAAAATAAATTTAGTTCTTAGTTTTATTTCTCATCTTAAATGATAGTATTTATTTTTTGTGTGACTATATAGTGATCAATGCTTCACTGACTCGGTGTGGTCTTTTCTAGTTTATCAGCGGAGCTAATATATGATTACCGTACCAGTAAATGTTCAATATTCGATAACTGTGGATCAAATTATTGTTGTCATCACTTATTCATTTGAATTTAAAAATAATATTTAGAATTAAAGCAGTGTTAATTTTCTCATTGGAGGAACATTTAGGGTACATCTTTTTCCTGACGACGGTTAGTCTGTTACGGTAACACTGACACATCGTGAAATAAAAAAAATCAATTAATGTATGAAGTCGGAAAACATTATTTTTTTTTCCTTTGGAAAATAAGCTTGGTTCTTAGTTTTGTTTCTCATCTTAAATCATAGTATTTGATATATTTTTGTAACTATACAGTGATCAATGCTTCATAGACTTAGTGTGATCTTTTCATGGTAATCAGCGACGGCTAAGCATGGATGTGCTGAACATGGTGACAATGCTTTGTCTAGGTAAACTTCCAATTTATTTACTTTAATTCGGAAAATAACCTTGGTTCTTTGCTTTATTTCTCATCTTAAATCAAAGTATTTGATATATCTTTGCGACTATACAGTGATTAATGCTTCGTTGACTCTGTGATCTTTTCACGGTAATCAGCGCTGGCTTAGCTTTGATGTGCTGAACATAGTTACAATGCTTTGTCTAGGTAAACTTGCAATTTATTCCTTTTCTTCGGAAAATAAGCTTTGTTCTTTGTTTTATTTCTAATCTTAAACCACACCATTTGATCCTTCTTTGTTACAATAGAGTGAGTAATATTTAATTGACTCAGCGTGGTGTTTTTAAAGGTAATCAGCACTGGTTAAAGTTTTGATGTGCCAAACATAATTACGAAGTATTGTCTTGGTAAATTCTATCTAGGGCACTGAGATATATTTTAGAAGTGTCATGATAGTACAAAAAAGCATGAATACTGGACCTGAACTTTCACATAGCATCTTGTATTCTATCAAATGCCAGGAATGATGACAGACGAGGACATACAGCGACTTTTCGAGCGTGATGACGACGAAGAGGACTTTGAGGGATTTGATGCAATAGACTGAACTCCATCAAGAAAGCGAACCATAAAATGGCCCTTTTAAGAGCTAACCATAAAACTGGAAAGATATACTTTAAAATTTGCCACTTTTTCATTCTTTCTTTTATGATATCTGTAAAAAAAAAAAAAAGTATTGGTTATAATCGGGTATCAGTCATACATGTCTCTTCATTTCACATCATCTTTTGCATGTGTCTATCAATAATTGCTTCTTGTTGTTCTAAAAGCTGTACCTTTGAATAGATTTGGCTAAAACTTACTACACTGGTTCTGTAGTGTAATTTATTCAAGGGAGCCACAAAGTGTGAGGTGTTAATGGTAACGTTGACTTATACTGAGGTACATTTTATAAAGAAATATAATCCAACCAGTATAATGGAATCTATGACCATACCCACTTTATACCTGGGACAGTGCTATAATGAGGCATCTTATAATGGGTTCCATTACCATACCTGTGTTATATCCGGGACAGTGCTCTAATGAGGCAGCTTATAATGGGTTCCATGACCATACCCATGTTATATCTGGGACAATGCTCTAATGAGGCATCTTATAATGGGTTCCATTACCATACCCATGTTATATCTGGGACAGTTATAATGAGGCAGCTTATAATGGAATTCTTGACCATACCCATGTTATATCTGGGACAGTGCTATAATGAGGCATCTTATAATGGGTTCCATGGCCATACCTGTTTTATCTGGGACAGTGCTATAATGGGTTCCATGACTATACCCGTGTTATACCTGGACTGCTATAATGAGTCATCTTATAATGGGTTCCATGACCATACCTGTGTTATATCTGGGACAGTGCTCTAATTAGATATCTTATAGTAAGGGACTACTGTATGTAAGCATCAAGATCATGGAAAGGTTTAAAAAGGAACAACATATGCACCAGAGATTACAAACTATTTTCAGACTCGGACTTAACTCCAAATTTTAAAGTCTGATAGGTCCGTCATTTGACGTTAGCCATATGTCAGAAATTTTAGCTGAGTGAGTTTGAGAAGAAAAAAAATTCTTGGGGCCTGTTATTATCTATTAGGTTATCAAGCATGTGATTTGCTTTGTTTATAACCATTCAGAAGGCCTTATTCTAATGAAAGGTTAAAAGAAGAAGGTGCATGAACTTTTATTGTATACCTGCAAATGATACATAGCTCCAACTAGTCATTTTCAGATGTCTTGATATGGAGATCTGTATCACCTACTAGCATTTTCTGATCCCATATCATCAGTCCGAAAAACTGGAACTACTTTATGACCATCCCAGTTCTCATGAAGTTAACATTTAGTTGTAGAATCAAAACATGTATTATTGAAATAATTATGTATAGTTTCAAAATTCATACAGTAACAAAAATCAAACAGTCTTTTCAGCAGTGTTTAAAAGCATACTAAACTTCCCACCAGATGTCGTGTGGACATTAACAATCATCTTCATCCAGTTTGAATACTGAAACTGTTGAAGCTTTGGTATGCAAAACTGATAAACTACAACACTGCTGTCAACTATGTGCATCAACAAAATTCTGCAAAATGAAGGAAGATTCAAATTACTGTCACTGACAGTAAATACTAAGTAAACACATTCATGAAAATATACACGTGTGTTGTGTATTGATAAATAGGAGAATATCTCTATGCTTGATGTGGTGCCTCATCACTTTTTAATAGCCTTCTTACACTATAAAAAGTAGTTCAATTCATACATTAATATAAATACTTTAAAGATATATTATAAAATAATCAGTATAGTGCATTATTCAGTACGGGTATATCATCTCTTGTATGTAACATCACTGTATCACACTCAGTGCTTCCACTCCCATGAGATCCTCTGATATGACACACACTCAAAATGCTACACCTTTCTGAATCAACTTACTCTACTAATATTTCATGTGCACAAGGTGATGCATGTGGAAAAAATTATAGTAAGCAAAACAAAGGTTTATTTTATTTTTTTATTGGACAAAATAGTGTGATAAAGGCAACAGGATAAGCAAAACAAATTCTGCATCTTGATGCTTACATTTTTATAATTTACACAATAAATGTGTCATATTGTTTTCTTGACAGTATTTTGTTTTTCTTGAATCACATCCCATACTTATTTATTCTCACCTATCTACTGAAACCACACAATAAATAATGCTGATTATTGTCTTTAAATTGGTTATATGTTTTACCTATTGCTATAAAAAATATGCAAAGGATTAAAATTGGCTCCAGCATGTATAAGGTTACATTAAGTTTTCATCCTTCAAACATCAGAATAAAAAAATACACAATGTAATATCCAGAGGAAGAAAAAATCACAAAGAACATGTAGTTATAAAGAATTTGTAATTATCGGCACTGAGAATTGTCCATCATCATTAAAACAACTTGAAATCTTAACATTTGTATACGTATCCACATGATATAACAGATCCACTTGAAGCCCATGGTATCATCTAACATTTATGGAAATATATACACTTGGTTTAATTTTTAAGATTTTTGCAACCTCTCATATACTGCAGATTATTACACAATTCCTGTGTTGGATGTATTTTCACAAATGACTTGACATCAAGCGATTTGCAATAATTCATCATAATGCACTGTTGTGACATCATTGACTTTTAGGTGATGTCATGATCTTTTTTCTACAGCACTTTCACTAATCTGAAACAAGTTTAATTAAAAAGTTGTACAGACCGCTTTTTAGGTGAATATAAAGTTTTATAAACCAGCAAATCCATTATATTGACATCCACTCTGCATCAATCAATATGCATTTAATCTTCTATAAAACTTCATAGTCAGCTCAAGAAAGGTAAAAAAACAATTTAAACTAAACCTCACCAAAATTGAATCAAATTGGAAAATTGCAAAAATCTTAAAAATGAAATGGGTACATTTTCCAAAGTTTTGAGTAAACTTAACAATATCAATGTCCACATACATTTTGTGGCAAAAATCTTGCTATTGCTATTGAATTCATACCACCAAAAAACACATTCAAAGAAATACAGTACTCATTACAATGCTGTCCATGGGAGCCATGGAGTTTAGTGCCTTTTAGTCAGACTTATAAGGAAGTACATCATACATTTAATTTTACTGCCACTTAATGAAATGGGATCCATGACAATACTTGCCTTATAACAGGAACTGCATTATAATGAAGGGCATTGTAGTGAGGGAGTACTGTATTTATATGTAGATATATGGCTACATTGAACACCTCCTTACAATTAACAATTCATGAGCAACTGACCTATTTTAAGATGCAAGGGACAATCTTGTGAAGCTCACAATGTCACCTTTCTACATTAGAGTATCCAGGCCTACCTAAACCTCACAAATGTCAATTTTCTATATCAGAGTATCCAGGACTACCCAAACCTCACAAATGTCACTTTTCTACATCTGAGAGTATCCAGGCCTACCCAAACCAAACAAATGTCACTTTTCTACATCACAGTATCCTGGCCTACCCAAACCTCACAAATACAAACATGTAATCTACCACTGTACACGTAAAATCTAGATAAAAGGTTAACAATGAAAAGTTGACAAGTCCATCAAAATTTTCATAAATATTCTTTAAGAAGGTCAATAAGAATGGGTAAATAATTTTAAGTATAAAAAATTGTGTACAACTTAGGCAAATTGCTGAAAGCTTATGAAATGTATAACTAAATTTTCGTAAATTACTGACAAGCTAAGTCCAAAGTTACACAACAAGTTAGGGGATATGTCAACAGAGACCATTGAGGATTGATGGGAATGTCCTCGTTCTATAAAAAGTAGTATAATAAGAGCTTTTGCAAGAAATATGATGTATTTATAGAATACAGTTGCACTGTCCTTCGATTCTAGCAAAGTTGGAATGAGCTGTGTTTTCAAAAAGAAAAAAAGCACAGTTTTTAATTTGTAATCAAATACTAGTGGTTACCTATATATACCTGTTGTGTTTTTAAGTCTGTCAGTATACACACAATAGATAATTATCAGAATGCAAAGACAAGTCTTAAAATGATTAATTAATTCATCACTAGTATTCATAAAACAAAAAAAAATGTACAAATATTTTTAATCTTAAATTTGAGTGGGTTAATGCCATTAATACAATACTGAAAATGTTCACAGGTTGTTATTTTTTAAGACTTAAAAACAAAATATTTAAAAATTGCAACTTAAAAAAAGGTGAATTCATTAAAAATATTGTAGAAAAATTATCACAGAAACAAAAAACCTAAAGAGGATCAAGAACTAAAAAAGTACATTTGAAAGATCAATTATCAAGATACATATTGCAATGTGGATTTTGGCACATACAACAAATTTCTAGTAACTACAACTCACACAATTTTAGTAAGCATTCAAAGTTCGATGAATAAATAAATTTTCACTTAAATTTTTATGCTCATTAAAATTACATGATGAAAATATGTGTCTGATAAAAATGCCAAATTCTACACAGACAGATAGTTTTAAAAGTTTGTAACTGTAGTCAAATACTGGTTTGCACATTCCATAAAATACTAATGATGGACTTATGAATATTGCATAACAGGAAATGCTAAAATTCATTTTTTGTCTATAACTTTATGTTGAATCGTCTTACCTTATATTCTTGCTTATAAGTTGAGTCTAAATGCAAACAGCAAAGACTCAGATCTGCCATCACATAATGCGACGGCAGATCTGGATCTCTGCAGTTTGTTGTTAGTAATCAGCAGAACAAACAACATAAACCTTGATCTGCTGGTGCATTATGCAATGGGAGATCAGGGTCTATGCTGTTTGCAGTTGGACTCATTAGCAAGTACATATGGTACATTTTTGGCAACATTATACGTTATGCAAAATTTGATGATACCTCATATTGAAATAAAATAACTACACTGCATTTTGTCTTTGTTGACACAGCACATAATTTATGCACATACCAGTTTTCATTAGTAGGTTAAAATTACATGTACCAGTAAAAATCATGAAATATTTCCAAATGTTTCATATACGTTTTGCAGACTTGATCTTCTACCACAGGACTGTTATTAAAAATTTTAAAACTGGATACAAATTTTGCATTTTCATTATTTATTAATAGAAGTTGCAACCACATCTTTTAACATCCAGTCTCTCCCTGTATTGCACTATGATACACCTAGGGAAAAAGTGATATCATAGCAGTGATGTCAATATGTAATGACATCATCTTCAGCTGTGCAAAGCAAAACTACATTACAATCATGAGCAGTATAAACAGTGTAAACTCTGATATGTAAGCAATGCTGTATCATTGCATATCTAGATTAATAATTATGATACTTGGCTCCGATTTCCTCAGCATGATAAAGCCAATAATGTGCTAAAAATGCCATTAAAATCATCCCCCCCCCCCAATTTTTTATATATTTTTCTAGTAAAATGTTTCTTCGACAACACTTACTTGATCATAATACCTTAGGAGAACAACTATTACCTCATAAATCCAGCCCTCCCATGCTAAACTGTTTTACATAGAAGCTAAAAGTTGTTTGCCTACATAGGTGGCAGTTGGAGTGATATTCCCTTGATACAGGGATTGGCACCAAATCCCATGAATACTTCAGTTACTACTGGAGTGCAGTGCATGCTCTCAATATGGATGTAACTGGGGGAGGCTGGGAGGGTGTATGTGTATTATGATCAGTTAAGTATTGTAAAAGGAACATATTTTACCAGATTTTTTAAAAAATCTTCTTCAAATACATTACCCGATCATAATACCTTAGAAGAATAGGTGAGAGGTGGAGGGAGTTTCATCCCCTTACCCTGGAGAGGTCATCTCTTGTCCCCTAAGGTATGTGAGGCAGATTCTAGATAAATAACTTGGCTGGAGAATAGACTCCATATGCCAGGGTGCAGCTTATGAAAGGGAAAAATATTCCATCCAGCAAATCCAGTGGAAGTCATGAAGCTGCATCCTTAGGAAGCTGCTGAATGAACTGGGAAGGTAACCTGTTGCACCACAGCGATAGGCCCCATCAGTTCTCGGGTAAAATCTGGAGAAAAAGGAATCTGAACTCCATCCCACAGCTTGTATAATGTCAGCTAGGGAACAGTCTAATTTCGAATGCAATGCTTGTTGCGACTGCCCTAACTTCATGAGCTGAGATGTGTAGCAATTTCATCTGATCTTGAGTTAACTCCTGATATGTGGAGTGGATAACCCATTTTATCCAGGACAAAAGTGCCTGCAATTGATATGTCATCCTTTCCCTCTTTTTGAGGTAAGAAGAGGCAGGATCTCCCTCGATGCATCGTCTCGGTCCTTTTCAGGTACCACTTTTGAGCTCTCACTGGGTCCTGTAGACAATCTTAAGATTAAGGGTCCAGAGTAGAGTAGTTTTTACCACAAAAGCCCGATTTTCCATGAGTGGGAGCCTGTTCTTGGCAATGAAAACAGGGACTGTCATAAGTGACATTGACCCATCCTGTCGGAACTGCAAGTAGTTCAGGTCAACTGATAAAGCATATATTTTGCTGATTCTGCCTGCCATCACTAGTGTAAGTAGGAAACAGGTCTTATATGAGAGGTAAACTAATGAAGCCCGTGAGAGTGGTTCAAATGGTGTCTTTTTCAGTCAGGTTAGTATCCATGATAGATTCCACTTTGGGCAGAGAACCAACGTTTTGGATTTGTGAAATCAAAATTTGCCAGTAGATCGGATAGGTCTCTGCTTTGTCCAATATCCTCTTCCATGATGCAGCATGTCGAAAATCATGGAATGGTAACCTTTTATTGTGATTGGTACTGTGTTCCTGCTCACAACATTATGAGAAAATTCTCCATTTTCCTTCGTACACTTTCAAAGTGGAGGGCCTTCTTGCTCAAGTAATTCTCTCCACCACCTGTTGAGAGAACTGTTTGATCTCGAGGGCTTGTTTAATATGATCCAGACATGCAGGTTCAACTCTGGATTGGGATGAAATGCCTGCCATCATGGTTGCTTGGGCATGTGAGGAAATATTTTTTTCCTGGGGATTTCCACTATCAGATTTATGAGGTCACTGATCCATGATTTTTCCCACTTGAGTACATCAATCAGGATGAGGCGACACTCTGATTCTCTGTATCACCTTGGAAATCAGAGGTGTTGGAGGGTAATTGTATGCATCCAAACCATTCCAATCTATGGAAAGAGCATTGACTGCCCAGGTCTTCGGATCTGGGAGTGGTGAGACAAATGTTGGGAGTTTTGCATTTCACCTTGTCGCAAATAGATCCCAGCAGGCATCTATGTGAGTGAAAACTGGGGGATGAAGAGACCATTCTGTTTATATTAGTCGATTCTTCTGGGACAGCGAGTCCACTAATACATTTAACAAGTCCGGCATATGACATACTTGTACGTTGATTTTTCGTTGAAGATACCACCTTAGAAGATCCCAAATAAGATCTGGGGACTTGGTTCCACCTTGACTTCTGAGATAATTTACCACTGTGGAGATGTTGTACAGAATGATAACGCCCTTTCCATTTAGCTCCTTGCAGCACCCATGAAATGCTTTCAGTATGGCTTTCATTTCAAAGATGTTTATATTTTAACGACGATCCTGAGTGGGCCACACTCCACTGGCCTTCTGGAATGGTGGAAGGATGCGTGCACCCCATCCCTCTGTGCATGCATCCATCCAGATTTCTGGATTTTGCACCTGCAAAGATAGAGATTGTAAAGGTTGGTCCAGGGGGTAAAGTCTCGGCCTCCCTTGGGACAACAGAATCATTTGTAATGGTCTCATAAAATGGCAACCTAGAACAATGAGGTCTGCTGTCATTTTGAGCAAAGCCAGTAGGCAGAGGAATTATTGGGCTGAGAGACTGCTATGTGTAAGCAATGAAGCCATCATTGTATTGATTTTCAATGCTTGTTTTTGAGGGAGATATACTCTGTTCACCTGTGTTTTGAACGCCATACCTAGATGGACAAAATGTTGAGTTGGCATGAGGGGGGCTTTTTCCTTGTTAACAAGCAATCCAAGGCTGAGAAGGGGAGTAACAAGGAATATCATGTTTTGCTTAAAATATAACTCGCCTGATATTTTTGCAGAATCTCATCCAGGGAGTTTAATGTTGCTGCCATGGAGGTGGTCCTGACATGGGCCATGACTCTGTCTGGGCCATTACTCTGTCCATCAGATGTGTGAATACCCAGTGACTTATGTTGGGTCCAGACAGGAGTGCCCTGAGCTGATAAACTGTGTCTTTGTAAGCAAACCGCAGAAACTTCCTGCAAGCTTTGTGAATGGGGACATTTAGATATGTATCTTATAAGTCCACAATGATTGTGCAGTCTACTTCTTCAGCAGCATTCAAAACTCTTATTAGAATAAAAACCTGGTGAATTTACCTTTTAAGCAATTTGTACCACCCGTGTCTGGAGGTCATTGATTTCTTGCTGTAGAGTGTTTGCTTTGAAGAATATGGGCCTTCTCCCACCAGGATATTTGACAAGGGCAGGGTCAAAATTCTGTCATGTTTTGTTACAGGGAGGCTGGCTTGGAAAGAAATGCAGGCGAAAACGATCACCTTCTCTCTGCCTCTTGTCTACTTTCATTCTTGAGAACTGTGGTCCTTTCCAGTTGTAGGGTCAGAAGGACTGCTTCCCTATATGCTGTGTTTTAGGAGAGTCCTTTCAATCCTTTTGTTGATTTCCATGAAAGTCCCTCATCTTTGGCTGAGGCTGCATTTGAGGGAAATTGGTATTTTTGGTAGCTTGTTTTTGGATTTCATCAATCTGGCCATTGAAGAGGAGATCAGATGATAATGGCTGTGATTGTTAGTTGGCTTTATGGTGACCTTTAAGAAACGTGGAGGTGGACAGCAGTGCATCTCTATCTGCCAACTGTAAGTTAGTAGCTGCTGTTACGGCATTGGCCAGGGTGTGCTGGGCAGCTCTGTTTAAGATGCAGGTTATTCTGGAAACAGACTCCCAAGCATGTCCTGTGGGATTTGGGGTGGGAGATGATAAACTGTGTTCAGCTTGTTGGAAGATAGTCATCAATACCAAATCCAATATAGAACCCACTGTGACAACATTCCACACCAACTGCTGTGTGGTGCTTAAAGACTCCCAGTCCATGCATACTGAACATGGTTTTGTCATCCCCAATGCTGCAATGTTTCAGTCGACTGCAGGAGTGTTCATATGAAAAACTGGAGTGTGAGTCTTACAGAACCTCGCACTAAAGTTTGACGGAAGGCGTCACTGTGAGAAAAATATTTGGTTGACTCTCAGGTCCTGTAATTGTCAATGTAAACAGCCCAAAAGGTCAGCAACTCTACCAGATTGTGCAATTTAAACACCAGTTTGGCCTCTTTAAAAAATAAGTGAACATATGCAGGAACTTTAGCTTAGGTTGTTGATGGACGAGGAGGAGGACAAAACTCCGGTGGCAGCAAGCAAAGCCTGGAAGGCAGAGTCTTCTCTTGTCATAGTGAGATCTAACAAAGACGAGGGAGCTTGAGAGCAGGTTTCATCATCTCTGTCTAAATGTGATGACACTGATGTCTCCTGTACTATCTGTGATGAAGCTGGAGAAGAATGTTGAAAGTGGTGGCTCACCATGCTGATTGGGATACATTTACTTCCCAACAAACACAAAGTAAATGTTCTCTCTGAGTGTCAAAGGCTTGAGAATGAAGTGAATCAACATCCTGTGTGTACTGAGGTATTAATCTGGGCATCAGGTGCATTGAGTGACTTATGGCACTATTAAGGTTATGCTGATCCATGAGAGTGCCTTTATGACATGGATTTGGCAATCTGGACAAAAACCTTTTGTCTTTTGGCTTACAATGTACAATTGACTCTGTTGGTGACCTGTTGCAATCAGAGCCATATGACAGAGTCCGGTTGTGACTGAACAGGGGCATATTAGTTGGTATGACTTTGTCCAGTTTGTTAAGCTGGGATGGGGAACATGATATTTGATCCAAATAGCTGGTCCATAATTCTGAAGTGCAAGGCAGTAACTGTGGTGGTTTGCTTTGACCTTGATCTCGCTCAATTGCAGGTGATAAGGGCAATTGGTCGTTGAACCCTTGCAGTAATCAGTTTCTGCCAAGAAATGTTTATCATGAATAGGTGGAGAGTGGTGAGGAATGAGCCATAGCTGTCGCTGACTGTGATAGCTTGGATTGCTTTGTGGTTGAAGAACAATGTGGATTGTGATACCTGTTGAAAAGTAAATCATTCACCGAAATGACATCAGCATGTATGCTGATTGCATCTTTGTCTAACAAAGATCACTTCTGCACCTTCCCATTTTGTGCCCCAAATCCTGCAACCCACTGACTTTCTGTCCATGAGGTGCATCTCTGACTTGTATTCGTAGATTGGCAACTGGAGCAAGCTACACATGTAGGATGGTTGTCATTCCTGTGTTTCCAGTGTTTCCAAAACTTACACTTGGTCTTGCCCTTGGTCTAAATCTGTAAGACAAAAATAGAGCAGACAATATATACAGGTGTAGCCTGGCATGCATCCTGCTTTATGAACTCAGGGAGTGAATGTACAGAGATACACACTATGTGAAAATTTACCTGTGAGAAGGATGCACGTGGCAGCCAATACTGGTAAAGTATTTAAGTGTCACTATTAATACTTATGAAGTGGATGCTGTAGTATCAATTCTAATAATAAGTTATCTATAGGAATGGCCAACTGACTGTCTATACAGGTAAAATCACCAAGCATTGCTTATAATAACTATGAAGTCGACGCTATGATTAGATTATGTATAGAAAACTAACCTGTATGCATCCGGCAGCAGTGGAATTATACAGCAATTTCATTTGAGTTTTCTATAGCACACACAATACCTGCAAGAAAAGCTGGAAAATTATAGATGGAGTATACTTCCCTTCAAAGAAAACTTCTCCAACTTGCTTTAAGGTAGAAAAACTACTCTTCAGAGCAGAAGTAGTAATTAAAGTATTCACGGGATTTGGCAACAATCCCTGTATCAAAGGGAGATCACTCTCACTACCACCTATGTGGGCAGACAACTTTTTGCTTATTGGGAGGGCTGGATTTGCGAGGTAGTTGTAGTTCTCCTAAGGTATTATAACTAGGAAATGTATTTGAAGAAGAAACAATTCATCAAAATGACCAAAAATTTAATTAAAAAAACATCATATTTGCCCTACAGTAATCACTATAAAAACAAATCAGAGCTAAATGTAATATAATATACAAACTCCAAATGGATTTCAATAAGAAAAGGAAAAATTCCAAGAGGATACCAGTAGCAAATTTGAGCAGAACAGCATACTGCATTTTTCTAATGTTAATCCATGCTTGAAGATAAGTCCATCCCAGGGTTTTTGAAAATTCTATCAAAAATTTTGATAATAGGATACTAAATCCAGTGTCAGATAAGACTATCCTCAATTTTTCCCCCTGGCTTATATAAAGAAAAATACAGTAATTTCTATGATCATCAAGTAATCACATTACATCAGAATTTAGTTCAATTTTACAGGTACATGTATGATATAACTAATGAATAAAATAGTAATGCATAGTTATTTCATCTATTGAAAATAAGGAGCTACCATATCACTTTCTAAAACACGGTGGCAATTTTAAGATCACATCACATATGTTGTTCAAAACTAAATTACAAGTGGGCATGGCATAATTACAGTCCTAAAACCACCTCAGAAATAACAATCACAATATATCAGTGCAGATACATGCTTAGATTTAAGTGAATTACTATAACATATACATTAAAAGAAGCAAATCCTAACCTGACAACAACTAGCCTGGAATTCATCAAACTTTCAGTTGGAAAAATTTCTTGAAACTTTGGCATAAAAATCTCAATCTATACCAGGCATCAACAACCTCTTAGAACTGCTGTGCCAGGTCCACTCAATTGTATAGTGCTGTGTGGAGGGCTGCATGCCATGAGGCAAGTCATATTCCAAAGACTTGGCACTTTCCAAAGAGTCTGGCATGACACCGTTGGCACGCGTGCCATAGGTTGCTGACACCTTGTCTGTTAAACTATAGCTACTGGTGATAGCTATATAAAAAATAACAATTGCTTCTACATTTATTTCTGAAAATAAGAAAAATGTTGATTATCCATCCATACACATCACAAGAAATTGAGTTTATCTGCATGAACATATAATGGGTTCAGGAGACACTCCATTGGTCTGGATAAATGAAAAGTATGGATGATCAGGACACATATAACTTATGTTTTACTGTACAGTAAAGTAGGGCATGACAGTACTGTATTTAAGTCTGTCAATGATGAGTTTTACTGGCAATGTGTCAAGTAAAAGCACCATGAATGTCCTCAAACACAAAAGTGTTATAACTATTCTGACACACTTCAGAATTTTGTTGAAATATAGCAGAAAATGTCAATTTCTGTCAGTTTATCATGGATTTTACTGCCACAAATTTTGACATCACACCAATCAGTAAGTGCATTACATTCAAAGGTGGGAGCCGCGGTGGCTCAGTGGTTAGCGTACCAGACTCACGACCGAAAGGGTGCGGGTTCGAATCCTACCATCGGACCAGCCTGGGTCAGCTACCATGGTGTGTCCTTGGGCAAGGCACTTTACTCCAATTGCCTCAGCACTAAATAACCTACTTGTGTTGCTGTGCCATAAAGCACCAAACAAACAAACAAACATTCAAAGGTGTGTTAGAATTAACTTTTAGTCATTGGGTATCAATTTTTGTTCATTTCTTTTGGGCTACAATTATTTTCTTCAATTTCACTTTTATCTGAGGCATATCCATACATTTGTGTAAAAAAAATGTAACTTTTTATAAAATCACAAACAAAAATATGACACAAAACAATTCAAATTAGTCAAAGTTTTCAAGGTTTCTGCAAGAGAGGTACTTTGATTTCTAAAAACTTTAGATTTGGTCTAAGATTTATTTGAAAAAGTTTGATGAACTGTCTTACATCACAAATTTACAAGTTTGGTGACGTGTCTCTATGTGCAATAGCTGTAGCCTCCTGTCTCCAGAAACTTTACAATTTTATTTATCCTAATGCTCTCGTAAAAACTGCATTTTGAACTCAGGCCTCACCCTCCACCCCCTAAACTTGCACCCCCCTCGCAGATCTGGGTCTATGCAGTTTGTAGGGACTAATCAGTAGAACAAACAACATAGACCCTGATCTGCCGGTGCATAATGCGACGGCAGATCTGGGTCTATGAACTCTGCAGTTGTTATCGGCTTATGTGTGAGTACATATGGTAAGTGTATGTCATGGCCAGCAGGGGTTAGCCGTTTTGTTTATTTTTGAAGTGGCTGTGATAAGACCGCAAATGATAGTTGAGGTGGGTGCAGCTAAGATGCATAATCTATTACATTAGAATCTTTATATATCCCACTTGGATAAGACACCAATGTGAAAATTCATACAATATTCCTTCCTGTTGCCTTATAATTCAACAATACATTTTATAGTACACATGTAAATATAATATAGTGTGTGAATTAAAAAAGAAAAATATACAAGTATAAGCAAATCACTGATAAGAAAAAAAAAAAAACATATCCAAATACAAACAGTCTCACAGAAAATGAGAATGATTTGCACAACAAATGTACTTGTAATAAGTTTCCACTTTAAAAAATGTCCCTACCCATAAATAGTAATACCGAACTAATTTTGAGATGTTTGCTATTTAATATTTTGTGGTGAAATTCCAGTACATTTATGCTCATTTCCGAGAAAATCAAATGTATTTCTGACATAAGAACATTTATTGACTAATTAAATGGCCACTTGATGGAGCAACTGAAAATAAGGGCTCAAAATGTCTGCTGGAATTGCAAAGGCTTCCACTAAAATGATTCTACCTATAGACAGAGTAAGTCTTATTGTTCTTATATGCAACATTTTGTTCAATAAAAAAAGTAGGAGCCATAAACAGTTCAGTTTTTACAGCTCAGGACTTGTAATCCAGGGTTGCGGGTTCGATACCCATCCAGGCCAGCCCTGGTCAGCTTCCTCTGTGTTTTTTTGGGAAAAGCACCTAGTTTTCTTTTCTTTGGCATGATATAGCCAATAATGAGTTTTGAAAGTGCCATTAAAAACAAACTAACATCACTACAAAGTGACCTCCTGCAAGTTTGGAGATGTAGAATAGGCCCGATGCACCATTATGCATGTTGTAAACAGCAACAAATTGGGGCAGAAGCCACAGTGGCTCATTGGTTAGCATACCAGAGTCATGACCAAAAGGATGTGGGTTCGAATCCTACCATTGGATCAGCTTGGGTTGAATACTGTGGTGTATCCTTGGGGAAGGCACTTTAGTTCAATTACCTGGACACTAAATAAACTACTTGTGTTGTTGTACTGTAAAACACCAAACCAAACCAAAATAAAAAGTGTGCTCTTGGATAGAGTATCAGAACTCTTTATCTTTCTGATCTTTTTTGATTAAAAAGATGATTATCATAAATCGTTTTGGGACTATTCTGAAAAAAACAAGAGTCCCTCAAAGGGACTGACACTTTACTGCCCAAAAAAAATTCCAGGAATCCAAGATAAGACTCTCTCTTCTTTTTAACTGCTGAGTGTTGAAACCATCTCTGATATTCTCTATAAAAAGATTTCAATATAACAACCAAGGTGGCCATACTAGACTTATGATTGGCAGCATTTTCATTAAGAACCAATTACACACATCATAAGAAGTTTTTGCTGCAAACCCCAAGTCAATATAACCATCCATTCAGCAGGAGTATTGATAGTAAGATTTTCAAGACAGACATTGTGGCAGCCATACTGGACATAAGACTGGCACCATTTTCATTCTGGACAAACCATATATCATAAGAAGTCGTGTCGTGTGGTGAAAACCTCATGTCAATATGGCCATCCATTCTGGAGAAGTAGGAGTAACAAGATTTTCATGATGGTGGCCATACTGGAGGTCAGATTGGCATTGTTTTCATTTACACAACAAGACATCATAAGAAGTCTTCTGGTGAAAACCCCATGTCAATATGACTTCCATTTACGAGGAGTAGCAATAACAATGTTTTCAAGATGCTGGCATGGCAGCCATATTGGATGTAGATCAGCACTATTTTTTCATGGGGAACCAACTAGAAATCATAAGAAGTCTTTTGATGAAAACTCCATGCCAATACAATTTTCTGTTCAGGAGGAGTAGCAATAACAATATTTTCAAGATGGCTGCCATTATGGCTATATTGGATATTAGATCACTAGACATCATAACAAGTCTTTTGGTAAAAACTCCATGTCAATATGACCATCCATTCAGGAGGAGTACAGATAACAAGATTTTCACGATGACCACTGTGGTGGCCACAGAGGATGTCCGAGCTGCACCATTTCCAGTTAGGACCAACTAGACCATGAGACAAACATGTTTCATGGCAATAGGTCCAACTAGTTTAGGAGGAGTATCAGTAACAAACTTGTGCTAACAGACAACAGACCATCCTATAAGCACTTTTGATCTAAAGCTAAAAAATAAACAGCATAAGTTTTATTCTGTATATTATGCCTAATAACCATCACATAATTCAAATAAAACTTCACATGCCCCCACATGACATTTAACAAAACTTTAAAGAACTTTTGAGTTTTAATTAAGACAGTCTGATGCATGTGATGTTTTGTTGAATTTGTAATTCTGAAGATGATGGCTCTAGACCAAAAAACTTGTTATATTTTCAAAGTTTCTGACAAAAGTCATCACAATGCACAACATTTTAAATTAATAAACATCTTCATTTAGCGTAATAAGTGCTTATGATACAGAAGTTGAAATATTAGAATGTAACAGTATAAGTAACACAGTATTAGAAAAAACAAATAACTACAATTAAAGCACTGATTAAAGCACTAGTCTAAGAAAACACTGATTAACTGATTAAAGCACTAGTCTAAGAAAACACTTTTATTACTATCATACAGTTGTTGCCACCACCAGTACCACCAATGAAATAAGCCCTAAATCTCACTTTCATTAAGATAAAAAGTCAAATTAATCAGCATCCTTATGATGAACTGTTTATTCTTCCATTTTTCTATCCAGATACCATGCGTTACAAATAATTAAATTTGTAACATTGTCTTCTTTATAATAAAGGCAATGCTTGCCTCTGGTAAAATTTCACATCAAGTATACCATAAACTCTAGGTGTTACTCACACAATGAGGTTTGTTTCAATGCAGCAACTCAGAATTACATTGATATGCAGTACACACAAAGTGGAATGAATATTTGAACATGCAACACTTGTGATGATGCAGGGTGTTGCTGAATGTAATTCAGTGAATATGCTTATTGGATTCCTATACTTGTACTACATTCACCAAGTGTAAATTACACTCAAAATCACAGGCACCAATTGGCCAATTTGTCGGCAACTCCACAGGTCCTAAATCAATCAAGTCCAACACCCTGCTGCACAATGTAGTTTGGGCCTGGCTACAACTGTAACACCTGGACATTACAAAGTGTAGTGGGGTGTAGATCAGTGGCAGCTGCACTACACAGGCATGAATCCAAAATGGTCAATACCCTTTGTGTATGCTGTACAAGAACAATTTTCAATTTTGTACTTGCAGACTCTCAACACAAAAAGAGTTAAAATAATTTGGCAACACCGATATATTCAATTACTGTACCCAGTATTCTTTGCTCCCTTTCTATGTTCCAGCTGGTACAGTGTTACTCATAAAAATACTAATTAGGCATAATGTTGTGTCTTTGAGACAAAATGAAAGTCGAAACAAAAATGATGCTGTTGTTTTTATCAATACACTGTATCTACATTATAAAATTCTTCCCCGATTCTGACTTTTAATTTCTTTGAAGTCTTATGTGACCTTTAGGTATAAAAATGTTTAATGAAAACTTTCATTTTCAACACGAATAGCAATGTCATATAAGATGTTGATAATAAAAGTAAAAATGTCCATTTTGAGACTATATGCAAACACAGTTGAACTTCCATGACCCTAATTCAAAGTGACCAAATAAATTCTGGTCAAGTACAATTGCCATTCTGAGTGACTGAAATTGTGATTTTCTATTAGCTAGTTACCATGATAGTTTAGAATCCAATAGACAGTACAAAATATATACAATCAACCTGGTCTAGCAACCACCTGCCCAGAGAGACCTCACTGTTAACCACCACCACCCAGTTTGTTTGTATATAGTGACCACCTGCTCATTGATCTGATTCCCAATTATTGCCTTTTCAACTCAGATAATCATTATAAAGGATAAAAAGGCTTTTTTTAAGTTCATTATTTAAAATTTATTCCAGTTATCACAATGGTTAAAAAATGAAATTATTATTGTTTTCAGATTTAAGATTTTTTGTCTCCAACTTTCCCTTATTACCGTATTTCATGTAATTTTTTGTACCCTTTAAATTTGTGTACACAGTCGAGCCATACAAATCGTAATTATTGTTTTGTACTAAAAATGTTCGTACACAGAAGTTATTTTTATAATTGAAAATTTTTCATTTTTCATACAAATGAAGTATAAGATTTAAAGATCAATGTCCTTGAGAATTACTACATATGAATTTGTAAAACAAAAAAAAGGACAAAATAAAGCAGATCTATACTGAAAATTTGCATTATACATCACTTTCTTTTTGCCCAACATTTTTATGTACTGTATACTTATTTTAAGATTTTCTCTTCAATACCAGTGTGTAAAAAAGGTACTTGCTATTTTCAGTCAATTGTACATTAAGCTGAAATATCTTCTGCTATTTTGTACATGTAAATCATCATGTATAGATCTTTCCAATCATGTTAAAATGACACATATCAGGTCCTTTGTAGAGATCTCAATTTGGCTGAAGTGTTGTCAACTAATTACAGTACTTCATTCTTCTGGTTTACAAATCTTTTTCTAAATCATATAAAAATAGTCTCCATTATTATTAGTGAGTTAGTGCCTTTTTTCACAATGATATGATGATTCTGTACACATGAGCTTTGTGTTACAGAAATTAAACAACCATGTAAGTGAAAACAATGAGGGAAACAATCAGGACCTACTGCACTAGCTTAATATATCCATAAAGCAAATGTGGCCTTTGGCAGACTACGTGCAAATGTGTGGGAGCACAGAAGCATCAGTCTGCAAACAAAACTGAAGGTCTACAATGCCATTGTGTTGCCAATCCTGCTGTATGCATGCAAAACCTGGATGGTGTACAGACGCCATTCCAAGAAGCTGAACCATTTTCACATGGGCTGCCTGAGGAAAGTGATGAGGATAAAATCGTAGGGTCATTTAACAATGTTTATTTATGTTAATGTATACAGTACTGTGTAATGCCAGGTGCTTTACTCAAGTTTCTCAACCAGTGACACCTTGTGTACTTGCCAACAGAAGTGTCAGAGCTTTGAATTCAATTTAGAAACAATGAGCATGAGAAAAGATCAAACCAAATACATGTACCACTTAACTACAGGAAGTGTACATACACTTGCTGATAAAGGGTAATCTTCTTTGGTGGGAATGGAGATATTATTATACTTGCAGAGAAAACAACACAGCATTCTAAATGATCACTCTTGGGATTTAAACTATATATATATATATATATATATATATATCTTTGAAACTGAAGAGTATGGTATGTATTTTTATAATTTCTATATGTGAGGCTCTCTATTGATTGTTCATAATTTCACTGAACCCTTTGCATAGGTCACATGGCTGGTCAATACACAAGTCCAGAGTGATGGTCAGTTCATGTTTTCATACCCAACAGACTTTTTGTAGTTTTTCCTTGTGTCTAAATGTTTCTCGTTCATTTTTAAAGATTCGTGCAAAAGACAATATGACTGATTATTAACTGTTTCCTTTTATTGAACTTATTTCAATGTGATTCCTTCCTATAGCAATATTTTAGTGTACTGGTCAGGGACTGTTGCTGCAGCTGTAATGGTGGATGATACGCTGCTTATGAACATAACTAAAAGCTATCCTATATTGCACAGGGACATTTGCAAGAAATTATGGACAACCATCTATGGTTACAGATAAACAAATAATTTTTTTGTTTCAGTAGGAAACCCACCACAACCATATCAAGTATCAATATGGTTGGCAACACCGAGATTGAGCCTGTTGTGAGTGTTCATCGGGCTGCAGAGCAGCCATTTCTGCAGCCATTATGATCAGCTGTTCCACAGCTAGAATTGCCCTCTATATCATGAGCAAGTCACATAACACAAACATGGTTTCTTATGGACAAGATAAATAACCAATGCAGTCTAAATGAACAGTCGTGACAGCAACCAGCTTATCTCCTACAGAAGTTATTTACTAATGTGGTGTTGCTTCAAAATCAAATATTGGCAATGGCATCCTCTAAAAAGTGCATGCATGACCATGCTTTTCAATGGCATCCTTTAAAAAGTGCACGCACGACCATATTTATCAATGGCATCCTTTAAAAAGTGCTTGCACGACCATATTTTTCAATGGCATCCTTTAAAAAGTGCATGCATGACATTTTGTAATGGCATCCTCTAAAAAGTGCATGTATGACCATATTTTTCAATGGCATCCTCTAAAAAGTGCATGCATGACCATATTTTTCAATGGCATCCTTTAAAAAGTGCATGCATGACCATATTTTTCAATGGCATCCTCTAAATAGTGCATGCATGACCATGCTTTTCAATGACATCCTTTAAAAAGTGCATGCATGACCATGCTTTTCAATGGCCAAAACTGATCATAGTGATGAGGAATATCCCTTAGCAATGACAATGACTCAGGCAGCACTGGGGATGAATTAGAAGGCCTATTTGCAGAAAGTAATGCAAATGTACTTGCTGAAGGCAAAGTTGTCATAGTTCTATGAACTCCAAGACTGTACAGAACCTGTGATTAATTGGCTACTGTGGTGAATGATGCCATGTCAACACAAGTATCGGCTAACAAGATGAAACTGTTATCAAAGAAGTACTTGTGACCATATAAATGTAAGAATTTAACAGTGCCAAAGGTATATCTGGAAATTTAATTAAAAAAGGTCTGACCATAATAATTATACATGTATTAACATCCAAATACAAAAGGTTTTGAGTGTCATGACCAATGCCATCATTCCCCTTGTGTCCCTCCTCTCATCCATAAAAAGAGCTATAAGCCTCTAGAAGTGTGAAAATGTGTGCACTTGGGCAAGTGACATATTTTGCCTTCTCACTAATAGTTCATGTGCAACTGATCAGGTCAGGAAAGATTTTATAAAACCTGTGTTAAAGTAATAACCCAGTGACTGAAAACTTATTCAGAGATGACCTAGGTGTACAGCTGAAGGTCATTAATAACACCCAATGTCTTGGCAAAAATGTGTCTGGGAATCCTTATTTGAAGAGATTTTCCCACAACTCAATGACTTTTCTGATTTTCCCACAACTCATTATTAGTTTAATCTGGGCTTCAACAAAGGAGACAACTGTTACAACAAAAATAAGAGTTCCATAGTCAAAGAAGGAGACCAAATGAATGGGCCCAGTACTCGTCTTGGCAGTAGTAGAGACTCCACCAATTATGCCGTTTCTGTTAGTACTTGTATGAGTGAATCTGTTATTACCTAACAGCAAAATATTGATTTTCTTTTAAGTGTTATTAACACTCCTGTCAATTTCAGTGTAGGAAAAACAGCACTGCTTTCCAGAATTGGCAAAAACTTACTTCTGATGCTTGGATCAATACATCGAGAAACATCATTTTAAAATGGAAACTTTACATTCTGCCATAAAGCTAATGGAAAAAGACTGATGCTTTCTTTCTAACTCAAGTTATTGTGCTTGTGGGCTTCATTTTAATTCTGCTGGCATGACTGTATGAATTACACAAGAAAAGGCTAATAGCTTCATTCATATCTGACTGCTAACTATTGCTTTGGTGACATTTCCTTCAATTCAGGATTTTGCTACATTAATTGAGAAAATGGTGGCCAGTGAATAAGGAATGCTGCATGCACCCCTGTAGTACAAAGCCCTTGAGATGGAGAAAAACTTCATGACTATATGAAATTACACAGAGGTGACTTTGACAGTCCCATATTTCTGAGTGACAAAGGCTACAAACTTGATTACTGGTGGATTCAAAATGTGCATTTTGCTATTTGCCTGGCCTCTGTGCCCCTCACATGGTTCTTAGTGGTGACAACTCTAACAAGGGTTGGGGTGAATTTAACTACAATTCTAGCCTATCAACAGGGGGCCATTGAACCTCAGAAGAATGATTGTGGCATGTCCATTGCCTTGAACTGAAAGCAGGTTTCTTCACTTTACAAAGATTCTGTTCAATAAATAGGGGTCAACATGTAATTCCCCCAAACTGCTGTGACATGTACTCTCGTACTGTCACATCAGTCGTACATACTGACTATAACATCAGATTCTATTTCTTCCACAGAACCCCAACCTAGTGCATCCATTGAAAAGGTTTCAATTGAGAGTGTTTTGGTTATCTGGAAAGCTATGAAAAACAGAACCAACTACAGACAGTTACCAATATTGTATGCATCCTGTTTTAGATATTAGAAATTTACATGTAAATAAGAACAGACAGTTATCTTTAGAATAATTGGTGATCTTCTTAAGCAAACATATCTAGATAATAATTTGGGTTAAATTACCATAGCAGCTTAGGCATTGGACATGTGGTTTTGTGAGTTACTAATCTTGCTGAATATTTAGGTAGGAAAAATACTATTAGTAACAATGAAACCAAATTATTTGCTAGTTATCAGGCCCCTTTTCAGGCAGAGAGCTGGGACACTATTTAAAGATGGCTAAAATCCACCTTGCAAGCTGCAGGCATCAAGACATTTGTACCCTACATAATACAAGAATGGCATCAACTAGTGCTGCTTTTTCAGCCAATGTACAACAATAAAAACAACTCTACTTTTTGGAAATATTATCAGAAACCAATTACATCTGATTTAGCTCCAAATAACCCATTAGCAGAATATGCCTTGTTTTGGTAAATTAGTTTGCAGCATATATTCTCATGAATAAGATGCCCTGTAATTTGCTTTTTTCTCTACTCTGTTTCAATCACATAATACATTCTTTTAACATCTCATGGGGTCTTTTAGGGTACAAAAGAGTCAATTAAACTGGAAAATTAAAAGATACTTACTAAGTTGAACTTTGATGATAATTCATTGAACATGTAGTACCCTTAGGGGTCACATACCTACCCACCCTTCCACCCTCTCCATCCCTTTCATCATGTATCCTGTGACCTCTCTAAAGAATGACCCATCACATGACCTATGCATCATCTTATGTGATTCCTAAGGGTATTACAGGTTCAATGAAATTATCATCAAACTTCAACTTTGTAAGTATCATTCAATTTTCCATTTGTTTCATAAATACTGAGTTTTCGCACAGAGAGATAGATAGATGTGTCAACTAAAAATTATAAGGCAATCTGTCCTGTCATTTCAGCCATGAATTCAACTGCCCACATAATATATCACCAGAAGCTCAAAAACATGCTAGAGCATTTTAATTTTTTTCTGCTAACTTTTGTAATTCATTTTGTTAAATGATTTGCACTCAATTAAGTAAAAATAAATAATCAAAGTCACCAGGCTTACATATAATCAATAATAGTGACATTAAAGTGCAAAATTAAATGAACAGGTAGGTTTTCATGGCATAATCACCTACTGTTTATTTTCTCTTTCTGCTTCATTAAGACATGGCAAATGACTCAGGTCATCTCCACCAGCCGCACCAAAAATATCAAATAAAATTCAAGTCACCATATTTAAATAACATACATAAGTGTGTTTTTAACTATTCAAAGAGAAACCCTTCAATAGTTTCCTAGAAACATGAAGCAAGTAATATAGTCAGTACTTCAAAATAAAGTCGGCAACTCTATAAGTTCATGAAGAAAAAAGACCACGTTTTCACATCAGCCAAACAAGAGATCATCTCAAAATACCAGGATGTAAAAACTGTCCTAAACGTAGTTCAAGGCAAAATAGCTATTAAAACAGATTAAAGATCCTGGGGGACTAAGGATTCAGTTCAAAAGTTTGAGTGAGAAGTGTCTGAACCATATTTAGAAATTTAAAGATGGTTCTGGGACCTACATTATAGCCTAATTGCAAAACCTATCTGAGTTCAAGTCAGTGAAGTTCAACTGAGTGTAGCAATTGTTTGCCATTAAATTATGTAAACCTACTAATATCCATAGACTACTTGTTCCATTTGCAAATTTAGCTAGCCAGTGAGAATTAAGTCAATGTCTAAATGTGTTAAATTTTCTTGTGACTGACTACTTGCAGCTGCCTTACAGTAGATGTTCATTATTCAATTTTTGTTTACCTAAAACAACATCATGGTCCCTCCTCCCCCAAACATTTCTAAACTATATTTCACCAAATAAGTGCCCCTGGCTACCCTTGTTTTTGAAAAATTTGCTAGTAATTTGCATATTTTTCCATTTTCAGTTTCAGTTTTACTCACAAGTTTCAGTGAATGAGTTTGATATTAGTTAGTAACTTGCATTACTTTCAACGTTTTCCTTTATGTAGGTTTGTAGCCATGAAAAAGAGTAGGTTTACAAAAATACATAATTAATAACTGATATGAGGGTATGTTACCACGCAACCTACAACATTTTTCTTACAAACTGGGCATACTTTGATGTTTTTTACATCACAATTTAAGCATACTGCAACATGGCCACATGGTAAGAGAGTATATCCATCTCTCATTTCTTCATGGCACTGGAAACACTGTATAATGACTGTAATATATGAAGAAACAAAAAAAAAAAGAAGAAATAAAAATCTAATATATAGTGAAACATCTCAACACCAAAACCTCTAAAAAAGCAAAATCCCCTTGAAACTGAAATAGTTTTCTGCTCCCAAAATTAAATTAATTCAGTAAGCGAAAAACCTCTAAAAACGAAAATTTTAATTTGGTCCCAAGATCTTTCAGTCTTCAGAGGTTTTGCCTTACTTTACCAGATGACATCATCAATATGCTGTTCTGACCCATTTCAGATTAATTCTATTTGCTTATGTCATACTAGGTATTTATGTCATATAGTGAAATTTGTTGCTAAAACAATTTATTGAAACAAGAGACCCAAGTGGGCCTGATAATACTCACCTGACTTACATAACTTCAAAGTTGACCATTTCACTAAGGTTTCTGCTGTATAGTATGAACATAACCCTATGTCAACTACCTCCCAACTTTTATATCATGATGGTTTTATTTTAATTTACTACAGTCTGAGCAAACATTCTTTCAAAGATAGACATAATTAATCTGTGTAGCTCAAGCTCACAATCGAACTCTTCCAAGATCTTGATAATATAAACTTATTCACCAAGTTTTAATGAAAACATTTAAGAAATATAGTATGTATAGAATTAACAAGCTCAGTCAATCAGATACAAGATCACCTCATTAATATGCATGGATCTCACTCATTATCAAACTTATCAGAGTTGATGTAAATATAAACCCATATTCCAAGTTTGATCAATAATTTCATTAGTGGCAGATCTCACTTGTTAAAGTACCAAATACCATGATGCTATAAGCTTATTTACCATGTCTGAAACAATCCAATCTAAATTCAGTCTCCAGAGTGGTAAGAAACTCAGCCAATCACATACAAGATTACCTCATAATTATGTTTCGATTTTGCTCATAATCAAACTTGTCCAACATTTTGATGATACAAGACTATTTAACAACATGGATCAAAATCTGATCATGGATAGAGTCACTGGAGTATTAACAAGTTCAGCAAAACAGATGCAAGATCACCTCATTTTTATGTGTGGATCTTGCTCATTATCAATCTTGTTACAGCTCATGATGATAAAAGCCCATACTCCAAGTTTGATCAAAACTGTATCAAAAATATGGCCTCCAGAGTGATAACAAACTCAGCTAATCAGATAAAAGATTATCTCATTATAATGTGTGGATCTTGCTCATTATCAAACTTATCCAAGATCATGATGACTTAAGCCCATATTCCAAGTCTGATCAAAATCAGATCAAAAATATGGCCTCCAGAATGGTAACAAGCTCAACCAATTAGATGCAAGATCACCTCATGTGAATACATGTGAATCTTGCTCATTATCAAACTTATCTGAGATCATGATACTATAAGCCATTAACCCTACTTTTATCAAAACTGGATCAGAACTATAGCCTCTAGAGTGGAAACAAAACTCAGTCAATTTGATGCAAACTTACCTTATCAATATGCATGAATTTTGCTCAGTATCAAACTCATCTGAAATCTTGATGATATTAGCTTCCAAGTTTTATTAAAATCAGATCAGAAAACTGGCTTCCAGACTGAGCCAATCAGATGCAAGATCAGCTATTAATATGTGTGGATCTTGCTCATTATCAAACTTGTCCAAGATCTTGATGATATAAACTTTACAGCCAGATGAGCTAACAATATGCATGTGCTGTGCTTCATCACAAAATAAAAAATAAAACATTTCATATATTTGTGCTCATTTTAAATTCAATGTCTGAAACTCATTTAATTATTTCAATTGTTTGCTTGCCAGGCCTGCAAACATTCAATTTGTTTCATAAATTTGTATGTAAGATCCTCTATTTATCATGTTCAATGCTTTTAAGTACCATATTCACATTGGGGGTTCTGATATACAAAAGCAGAGTATTCAGAGTAAAATAAAAAATATTTGATGTAAGATATCTGTATGCCAAAACATATGTACTTTATGCAATTAAGGAAGCAATCAGGCCTCAAAAAGGCTGATATCAAATATGACAGCCACTGAGCTAAAATTCAAGATGCCAGGCCATACTATAACTCAAATGGCATAAGACTGCATTCAATAATATAACCAACCAGTAACTCTTTTTTGTCACTAGATGGAGTGAGTGTACTATTAGTCTCAATCAACCAGACTCTTGTATCACTCTGAGAAATCTATGCCAAACAAGAGTAAGGTAAAGGTCTGTACAATTGACTGTACCTGATTGGTGTCATTCATTTTTTTTTTTCCTTCTATCCAAGAAAGACACCATATATAGCCTAAAGTCAATCAGCACTAATTTTGCATAAGCAATAAATATAAACATATTTATAATGTTCTTTAGAGGTGGTAGAATGTATTGGTTAGCAACCGGGCAATGGGTGCCCTTGTTATCTACTCAATGAATAACTGTCACAGTCTGACAATCTGCAAGATATTCATGCAGAAATGCATATTTTATTTGGTTGGTCCAAAACATAAGCAAAAAAAAAAAAAAAAGGAAAATTGTGCATTTATGTAATCTAAGATATTATCAAGGATGCTGACTAACCTGTGAATCAGTGACTTCACCTGATTTTCTTTATGCCTTTTTTTTTTTAGCATTACAATTGTTTTTATACACCTTTATCAGACCCTAGTGTTGCAAAGACTTCATGTAGCTACACAAGAAGTCTGGTTGAACAAGACAAGTGTACCATGGGATTTCCAGACTGGTTCTCAGTGCCAGAAGGCTTTGCTCATGAGCCAAATTACTTAAACAAGGAACCAAGAGACTGATGATAAAACAAAATCTTAAGAAGTAATATGCAGTTGGGTTCCATGCATTAATCTGGAATCCTAAGCTCTATCCATCCAGTATTTTAAATTCATGAGGTTTGAATATTGGTGTGGAAGAGACATAATTGATGGGGACAAAACACAACATGCATTAGCAAACATTAAATCTTTGCAAATGTATCTTATACACATGAATAGATAGCATGAGAATTTTGTATTCGAGTTGTCTCATATTGAATCTGCAAAGATTAAACCATGAATTTTTGCATAATGTCCATCTCCTAGTCCTAGATTTTTCTTAATTGTAATTTTGTTGAAAAAAAGAAAACTTTCTATGAAAGCCATAGCAGCTTCTGGCATACACCAATTTCCTCATTGTATCTAGACAATGATTTTCATTTCCATCTGAGATGGGGGTAGGAACTGAGATGGGGGTAGGAAACAAAGTTTTCTTGTTACTTCCTACAGAATCCAAGTACATCTGATTCAGAGACACTTTTGTATTGCCAGATACATAGATATATAAAAGTTGTTTTCAATTGAATATTTCTCCATGCATGAGCAGATGGGTGAAAATTGGACATCTATTGTTTTAGCTGTTTTGACCCAGGAATTTTGCCTTCAGGCCTGGGCCTTTTTTCTCCAAATCTCAAACTCATCCTACCTTTTGCAAAGGTTCTTCTGTCCATGAGCTATTTGGACCTGTCTATTTTAGTTTAGATCTAACTAGAGGAAGTTTAAAATCTGCATACAATCTCAGATCCAGAACCAGTGTTTATTTGCCTAAAAAGGAACCTGGTCACAAAAATTAAGCTTTTTTGGCAGTATTTCTTAACGTGAGTCGAATGTCTACATTACTTGGTATCATTGTAAAGCTGCATCTTTCCTCTTTTCTCTGTTACGGAATTATGTATTATTTCTTTTAAATAATGGTATAGTTTTATTAGTTTATGACCTCTGTATAATAGTCTAATAGGTGTCGTTTTGCAGAGTACACATATACGGTAATTTTAATGTGACCCAGTACATTGGTCCTGGGAAAATCAATATTATCGTTTGAAGCATTAATCATGCCATGTGATCCAGCTCATGGGTTTTGCACTTTTGACCTGACCTGGATTTTGCAATTCAGGAATGATTCATTTTGTTGACCAGAAGTTAGAGAGCAAGATCGTAATATTAAGGTGTTGATTTGAGACGGAATAAGAATTTTGTTTGTTTCAATGACGCAGTACAGAAAACTATATAATAAGATGTAATTGCAGCATTCGTCATTCGAAGCTAGTTTCATCAGCTTGAGAAGTCTTTAACAAAATTGGTTCTTTGTATGTGATATTATGCTTCAGAGACATTATTATACAGTACATTTTGGATTTTAGTACTGCTACTTCAGAAATATTTTCCAGACAGTACATTTTTGGGATTAACCACTGATATTTAAGAATTATACAGCTCCGTTGGAATTATCGGAAACATCTCTAGAACTTGTGTGATATTCTATATTCACAAGGATTACTTGGAATTAATAACACTTGGATATAACTGATTCTTGTTGGCATGCCAACACTTTGGTGGTTTCATTTGTAATACTCTTCATTCAGAATCATTTGGATTAACTTCCGGATCAGTGAACATTAGAACAATTTAGGACTTTTAAGGATATTCTATACTGTAAGTTATTTGTAATTCTTTCACTTTGATTGTTTGTTGAAATATTTTTATATTTTAAGAAATTAAATTTGTGTTTGTGAATCCTGAAAGCTTGTTTGAGTCTTTTCTTTTGTTACATAACCCCTAGTCATAACAAGAGAAATTGGGGGCTCGTCTCGAGATTAGAAATTTGAATAATTTCGGGATCCGAATTTTGAATATTTCAGGATTTAAATTTAATTAAGTATTTCTTGAAGTTTTGATATTTCAGAGATTTTCATAATTCGGAAAATTGTTTCTTTTTGATATTTAAATTTCATTGTTTGAAATTTTAGTGGTCTTTGACATTTTGATTTCTCGATTAAGAAATAACTAGAGAAACGAACTGGCTTTCATCATGACATCCAAAGTTGAGAGTTTCACAGCTGATCCTACCCGGGAGAAATTTGAGTCCTTGAAGAAGGACGAGTTACTTCAAATTGCTAAACATTATAGTCTGACTGAAGCGAAGGCTTCCTTGTTGAAACAAAAGATTAGGAGTATTTTGATACACTATTCAGTACAAACAGGTGTTTTTGAAGAGGGTGTTTCGAGTGTAAAGAAGAAATCTCCATCTAGTTTAGGAAGGAAATTACAGATAGCTAAGGACATAGAGCTAGAAAAGCTTAAACTTCAATGGGAACAAATGCAGATGCAAGAAAGAAGGGAGGAAAGGGAAATGCAGGATAAAGTAAGAGATAGAGAAATGCAGGATAAAGAGATAGAGAAATGCAGGATAAAGTAAGAGAAAGAGAAATGCAGGATAAAGTAAGAGATAGGGAAATAGAAGAGAGGGATAAAGAAAGGGAAAGACAAGAAAGAAGGGAGGAAAAAGATAGGAAATTACTGGAGAGGGAGAGAGATAAGGAATGGGAATTTAGATTAAGGCAATTGGAATTGACCAGTAAAGGGCACTCTCAAGGCAATACGGGTTCATACTTTGATCTAGCCAAACATATCAGACAGGTCCCCCCTTTTAGAGAAAAGGAGGTAGACAAATATTTTCTTAGTTTTTAGAAAATTGCTGAGAATTTGAAATGGCCGGAAGATAAGTGGACCTCATTATTGCAGAGTGTGTTTAGTGGCAAAGCTAGTGATGTTTATACTGCACTCTCATCTGAACAATCTGCTGATTATGAAGTGGTCAAAGAAAATGTCTTGAGGGCTTATGAGATGGTACCTGAAACTTATCATCAAAACTTTAGAAATTGTAGAAAGGAAACTAGCCAGACTCATTTAGAATTTGCATGGGAGAAAGAGCGTTTGTTTACGAGATGGTGTACATCCAAGAAGGTTGATAAGGATGATGATAATCTTTAACAACTGGTATTGATTGAAGAGTTCAAGAATTGTGTCAGTAGTGACATTAGAATATACCTTGATGAGAAATGGGTTGAAACTTTAGACAAAGCAGCTAGTACAGCTGATGAATACTCTCTGATTCACAAGGTTCCATTTGTAAATAGATCTTCCTCTCAACAAGCTTTTGTTAAGAAACCATTTCAGACTCGTTTGAGTAATTACAGACCTCAGGCTGGTGTAACTGTGAGGAATCAAATTTCTGATAAGACGGATCAGAAAACCTTATCTCTTCCCACATGCCTACTTTGGTAAGAGAAAAGGACACGTTATTTCTGATTGCTTGTCATTGAAAAATAAGCAACAGAATTCTAACAGAGCAGTTCCAAATGCTCTCGTTTATAAGAAGTCAAGGTCAGGGTCATGTATCAAGAAAGATACTTGTATGGAGACTTGCATACCTCAGTCTGATTTTGTAATGAAGAAACACGAACCATTCATGTCGAAGGGTTCGGTGTCACTTGTTGGTGACTTGGATAAGACTACTCCTATTAAGATATTAAGAGACACAGGAGCTTCTCAGAGTCTATTGTTAGATAGTACTTTGCCTTTTTCTGAGAAGACTTCTACTAGTGAAAGTGTTCTAATACAGTGGGTAGAATGTGGATATGTTAATGGCCCTCTTCATTGTGTTAATTTGTCATCAGACTTAGTTTCAGGACCTGTGACCATAGGAGCTGTGGCTTCTTTGCCAATAAAGGACACTCATTTATTACTAGGTAATGACCTAGCGGGAGATAAGGTCGTGGTTAATCCACTTGTAACTGACAAGCCTAGCATGGATCAACGAGTTGATCCTATTGAAGTAGAAATCCCTGGTTTAAATCCAGCTTGTGTAGTTACTAGAGCTATGGCAAAGCATGCTCTTGAGAATGATCTTGTTGAACAGGATGTATTTCTTTAGCGGACACCTTTTTGGGTCAGGCTTTTAATGAGGTCACTTTTGCTCCTAGTTTGGATCAATCAAGTATTGATCACAGTGATACTCTTTCAGCTACACAATGTCATAACTTTAATCAGGGTGATAAAAGACAATCACTAGTTGTCTTACAACAGGAGGATCCTGATATCTCCTGTTTGTTTCAGAGGGCTATGACTGAAACTGAAGCCACGCAAGAAGGAACTTGTTACTTCTTGAAGAATGGGGTCCTTATGAGGAAATGGTACCCACTGGTGACGAGTGGTCAGTTAGTTATCAAATTGTAGTTCCTAGGTCATATCGACGGATGCAGGATACTTTTTTGACAAGACACTACATTGTTTACTTCAGAACTTACCAATTCTAGAAGTCATAGATATTATGACAAAAGTAACAAAGAGATACATATTTGCTAATATGTTCAACATTTTGCAAATGGCACTTTGATGACAAAGTGACAGTTAATGAAGTGCCTTGCACCAATTTTGTGCACCTCTGCATGGGAAAACAAGATGGTAAACAAGCAAATTCTGTGAATTTTTGTCTTCTGCCCAGTGTGGTGAGGTCACTAAGAGTATACAGTGATGAAATCTGACCTTTGCAACAGAGTTGTAGATTTACTGATCAGACACAGAAAGTAACTGAGTTTTATGGCATTATCTCAAAGGAAAATATATTAAAAGCAGAGAAATGGAAAAAAAATTATTAGTGACCTTTACCTTGAAGATATGACCATGACTGTACTAAATGAGATGCCATGAAATTAAGAAACATAAGTGTACCATATATTCCTGTATCTCAAACAGCTTTTAAGATATTAAAAACAGAAGAAAACAAATCTTAAAATATTGACCAGCAACATTGACCTTAAAGATAGGACACCAAATGTATAATGAAACACATCTTCTAGCAACAATATATAAGTATACAAAGTTTCATCCTTTTATCATAAATAGCTCTTAGGTTATAGAGCAGAAGGAAAAATGTGACTGAAACCTAAAGAATTGACCTTGACCTTGGAGATAGGATGTGGTAAAACATGATAACAAATGCATGTACATACATATGTCTATGTAATTGTCGTAAGCAAGACACCTTCTAGTGATGATGTACAAGTAAACCAAGTTTTAGCCAATATATCTCAAACAGCTCTAAAGTTATAGAGTGGAAAGAAAAGTGTGAAAACTACTGACCCATGACCTTCACCTTGAAGAAAGGACTCCAAATGTTGCACATGCATATCTACTAGAGATGTTATACAAGTATACCAAGTTTTATTCATTTATTTAAAATGGCTCTAAAATTACAAAGCAGAAAGGCAATGTGATGGAAAACTTAAAATATTGAACTGTGACTTGACCTTGTAGATAGGACCTTCAATGTTGTAAGTAACACACTTCTAATTATGCTTACAACTTTATTACCTCTGCCTTGTTTTTCTTGATCCATGTCCAGAATTTTATTGGCAATCTTCTCTATATCAATTTGAACTAGAAGAAAAAATAGAAAAAATCAAAAAATTATCTCCTGAGGTGAAAATGAAAAGCAAGTAAATGGAATAGAATAAATAAAAAAGTTCATGTAACAATCATAAATTCCCTTTTCTCTGCCCCAAAACATACATGATGACAAATGCATGTACATACACATGTCTATATGCACTCAAGAACAAATAAAACCTATACAAAATATTGCATAACAATCTTTTGGATGGATAATTTTAATCTATAAATTCTTGGCCAGTGGCCTTTTGTAAAGAATTTATATTAAATATCTTACAACATCTCAATACCTATAAGCAATTTCAGTTAGAAATTATTTGGATCAATCAAGCTCAATGGTCCTGTTCTTTGCAATTAAAGATTACCATAAATCTCATAGTTGTATATGACGAGGTGTTTCTCAATAAATAAATTGGCTCACAAACCATTCTATTCTTTGTAAATTCAAGCTAGGCTAGCATACATGTCAATAGATGAGATAACTGTAGTTTACATGATGTCTCTGGTCACGTTTGATAGCACCAAGTATAGATATGTAGTGCAAAACATATAGACTGAAAATATTAGTACCCCAGTTTCAAAGTCTCTCAAGCATCACAAGCAGTTGATATTGACCTACTTTTGGTCACACTGACATATAGACTGAAAATATTAGTACCCCAGTTTCAAAGTCTCTCAAGCATCACAAGCAGTTGATATTGACCTACTTTTGGCCACACTGACCCTCTGGTACTACAAGGTAAAACTGATTAAGATGCATCAGCATTATGAATGGAAAGCTGAGAGTGTTGAAGATCTAGGGTAAACATTTGCTTTTGGTCATGAAATCAATTGAGCCTAAAAACTAAGCAACTGTGACCTAATTTTTAAAAGATAGTGCAGTAACATACCAGATGCATCTCTACAGAAACAGTGTTAGAGATACAGGCTGAAAATGTGTTAGTGACAAAGTCACTAAACACTGGAAAGTAGGTAATAATAATAATAATAATAATAATAATAATAATAATAATAATAATAATAATAATAATAATAATAACAATAATAATAATAATTATAATGTCTTTATTTAATTAGGATGACTCAAGTAGTTCAGAAAAGAAAACTCACCTACCTGGGGGCCCTCTTAAACTATGAAAAATTTCCATATACATGGATACAGGTGTTTTCTCATACTCCCTTTCTGATCTCTGATTACCGTGCTGTGTCCTTGGACAAGGTACTTTACTTGCAGTGGCATGATATAACCTTCAAAGTGTTGCTGTGCCATTAAACATAAAAGAAAAAAAAACATGTTCTTTTTCCAACTCTTCCCAAGAAGATGTGGTGGATCAGTGGTTAAAGCATTGGACTCATGACCAGAACAGTGTGGGTTCAATTCCCACCATCGTATTAGCCTAGATCAGCTACCGTGGTATGTCCTTGTGCAAGATACTTTACTCTACTTGCCTTGGCATGATATAAGTTTCAAAGTGTTGCTGTACCATAAAATCTAAAAGAGGAAACACATATTCTTTTTCCACTCTTCCCAAGAAGATGTGGTGGATCAGTGGTTAAGGCACTGAATTCATGACCAGAAGGGTGCAGATTTGATTCCCACCATCACATACACCCAGATCAGTTACCACGGTGTGTCCTTGGGCAAGGCACTTTGCTCAGCTTGCCTTGGCATTATATAACCTTAATGTGTAGCAGTGTCATAAAACACAAAACCAAACCAATCCACTCTTCCTGTCATCAGTCCCTTTCCTTCTTTCTCTCCTTCTTTCTCTTACACCCACATATACAACTTAGCACACAAATCAGAAGCCAAAACAATAAACTTTCCCCCTCTCATGCTGTCACAATGACCTTTATCTATACCAGTTTAGAGTGCTTGTAAAGATGAGTTTAAATATAACATTTGATGGGGATGAAATGCATTTAGGGCACAAAGGTGCCATAGTCACCATTTTGTGCATGGTTCAGCTACTCTTGCTGACATGCATCCATGTTGCAATTTTGATGAGTATAGGAGAAATAAATTCCAAGATATGGAAGATGCAATGAATAAACATTTGAAAATGCAAAAGTTGCTCAAGTGTGAAAAATAGGCCACAGTAACCAATTATTTTTGGCATGGTTGAGTTACTCTTTTTGAAATGCATCCACAAACAAATGTTGATGAGTGTAGATGATCAAATAGGGTCTGAGATATGGGGGATGTGACAAATTACATTTGAAAATACAGGAGTATTTTAAGCATGAAAAACAGTTAACAGTAACTTATTTGTTATATGGTTCCTGAGATATATCCACATACACATTTTAATGAGTATAGAAGAGATGGGGTGTACAGTATGGAGGGCGTGTGATAAACATATAATAAATTAACAAATGGACCAGCAAGCCAATGAATGAAGAAATGAATGGACAGAATATGTTGCAAGAGATTTCATACCCAAGACACTTCATATTCAAGACATATTGTACCTTAGACATTTCATACTTGAGACAGTTTGTACCCAAGTATTTTTACACAAGACATATCATATTTATCACAAGAATATTTATCCTTTTTGTGCCCAACACATTTCTTACTCAAGACATTTCATACTCAAGGCATTTTGTATCAAGACATTTCATACTCAAGACATTTTTGTACTCAACATTTCATACTCAAGGCATTTTGTATCCAAGATATTTCATACTCAAGACATTTCATACAAGGCATTTTGTACCCAAGATATTTCATACTCAAGACATTTCATACAAGGCATTTTGTACCTAAGATATTTCATACTCAAGAAATTTCATACTCAAGGCATTTTGTACCCAAGATATTTCATACATAAACTTAAAAATCTTTGACCATATGCACTTTCATTAAAAAAACACAAGAGGAATGGTAAGCAACTTGCTCATGTAAATATACCCCTGCCTCTGCTACATCCCACCCCTACCCCATAATGGAGATGTGTCTATACTAAAAAAATGGTCATGTCTCTTCTGAAAATAGTGAGAGTACAATGACTGGTCAACATGCATATTTTCTGATAATGACCATAACATATGCTAAGTTTCACAGCAATCCACTGAAAGCTATACAAGTTGCATTCATAAAATTCTGACATACATTGAATCCAGCTCTGTCTAAAAAGGGCAATAACTCTTTAAAAAAATCAAAGAAGCATCAAGATTTGTCAACATGATCTTTAGTTTTTGACTATAATATGTAAGAAATTTCACAGCGATCCATAAAAAACTGCAAGACAAGTTGTGTTCACAAGATTCTGTCTTTCACTGCATTTCCGTGCAGAACAAAAAGTGCAATATAGTAACTATTAAAAATAATTGCATGATCAGTGATTTCTCAATATGCACAGCTTCAGAGGATGGCAATAACATATATAAAGTTTCATGGTGAACTATTGAAAACTGAAGGACTAGTTGCATTCACAATATAATATTCTGTCAAACACTACATCTAGCTCCAAGTCACAAAGAGCAATAATTCTAACAAACATTGCAGGAGTACAGTGATTTGTTGATATGTGTAACTTCAAATGAGGAGCATAACATTAATCAAGTTTCACTGCGATCCATTGAAATCTGTAAAAATAGTTGCATTCACAAGATTCTATCAAAAGGGAAATAACTCTTATAAAAATTGTGGAAGTACAGTGATTTGTTGAGATGTGCGTCTTCATGTGATGACCATGATATTTACAAAGTTTCATAGCAATCCATGAAAACCTGCATGACAAGTTGCGCTAATGATATTGTGTCAAATGTTACATTAAGCTACATGACAAAAGGGCAATAACTCCAACAAAAATTATGGGAACAAAGTGATTTGTCTATATGTGCGTCTTCAGATGAAGACCATAACATTTACTAAGTTTCACTGCAATCCATTAAAAATGTGAGACTAGTTACATTCACAAGATTTTGTCATACACTGCATTCATCTGCAACTCAAAACTTTGCAATAATACTTAAATATTGTAGGTACAAAGTGATTTGCTGACATTCTCATCATCAGACCAACAAGAGAACTGTGAATGACATATTATATGCCTGCCTCATGTTTAATAATCCTTTATGTAGGCACTAGTAGAGTATGGTTGACTCTCAAGTTACCAACGAATCTCAGTAACATCAACATTTGGTCAAGGTATGTAGTCTTGAACTAAACTTAGTGTGCAGACAAAAATATTTTCTTATTAGACTTTCCATGACCTTGACCACTGACATTTAGACTCCAGAACCTAAAGGTTTCTTTATTGCCCAAAAAGCAAGCCATAAAAAAAGTTTGTTCAATCAACTTACCCATGAACAAAAGTTATTCTGAAAAACCCCGTTTTCTTTGAAACACAATGACCTTAACATTTGACCATTTGGCATCAAAATCAATAGACCTCTTCCAATTCTTAAGTGCAAGCCCTACACAAACCTTGATCAAGGTATGTGGTCTAGAAGTAAAGTTATGATGCAAAAACTATTTTTCTTCTTTCAGTCATAGTAACCTTGCCCATTTATCTTTTGACCCCAACAACAATAGGTTTCTTTCTTACCAAATCTGTAAGTCATCCACAAACTGTGGTCAGGCACATGGTCAAGAACTGAACTCTCTGTGAAAAATCCACTTTTCTTCTAAGTGTCACACTGACCTTGAAATTTAACCTTTTGACCTTCAAAAATCATGTAGAACTAATAATAATTCTTTATTTGTAAAAGAACATTGAAATATTATAATGCAAAAGTTCTTTATTGGCAAGCAAGGATATAATGAAATCTGGTTCACCTACCTAGAAGTCCTACTTGCCAGACTTATTTATTCACTGTTGTGACAATAAAGATATTAATTTTATGGACAATATTCAGGAAAATTGGTAATTTTTGTTAGTACATGAATTATCTGGACAGAGAAAAAAGTAATTAGTTTTTCGTGTCTGGATATTTGGTTAATGATATATATATATATATATATATATATATATATATATATATATATATATACACACACACACTATGATAGAGACAACAAGTTTTTAAAATATTTTTGTAGGTTTATTCAAGCAAAATGAAAATACATGTGTTTGAAAGTAAGTTGTCTTAAAAATGCTCTTTTGTAATATTGGGCAATTATGACAAGTGTAAAGAATGAATTAAGACAAAGATGCTCAGATGATATATTCCCAACTTTTAGAGTGCAAAATGAACTGTGAATCTCATCTGCAGTTCTGAGATCCATGCATATATTTACAGGCATAAAAGAATAGAGAATTGCACAAAATGCACATGTTTGTTATTTCTCTCTCTCTCTCTCTCTCTCTCTCTCCTTGATAGTGACAATACCATGGGTAGGGGGGGCTGCACATTTTTATTTCTTTTCAATTTTTTTCTTTCAATATATTTAAATAGTTAAATTCTTTAACTGTTGCTATAATTCATGTTCTGGTCTGAAATCATGTTATTTTGAGAACCAAATTTGTTTAATTAAAAATTCTGAAACAGTGATAAAGGTTAAGAAAGATTAAATGTAGTGGAAGACAGGAATTTGTGATAGAAACAGAATGTCACCAAACCTCCTTGTGCAATATTTTGGAGAACTAAAATGAGACAGATGTGCAACAAAAATATTGAAGTAAGCAAATTATTTTACTCTGCATACTTTAAAATTGGATATGCAGCGACTTAATATAAAAGTACTTAAGCTGAGAAAGATTGAGATAAAGTTAGGAAGGGTGATTGTGGCATGGGCTAAAATGATAGTGGGGATCAAACTCACACCATTCTGGTCACAAGTCCAACACATTAACCACTTAGCCACTGTGGTTCCTGGCAATTAAATGTGTACTGTGCACCTTGAAATGATGTATCTATTCAAATATTATCTCAGAATTATAATGTAATTTGTTAACTTGATGCAGCATAGTGAAATGGGAGAGGTTTTACATATGTTGATGTGATTGCAACTTCGTTTTTTTTTTTAATAATGAAAACAAATGTATTAAAATGTATGTTCATTTTGTCCAGATTCTGGAAGTCAGAGCATGGTTTTAAGCTCCAAGCCCATAGTTGTCAAAGATACGCATCCATAGGTAACAGACTGTATTGGCATTTGAAGAACCACTATTATCATTGAGAATTTTGCCAAACCATAGTAATAACTGTATTATAATATTAATGTCAAAAGACAAGAATAGATTTGCATTGACAAGCCCATGATCAAATCATTGCTGGAAAATGTTTGACCTTACCCCAAGCTCAAAATGTTGAGTGAGCATGTTGTCGGATGAATCGTCTCAGCTTCATAGTGATTCATTCCAAGTATGAAGAAAATCCATCAAAGGGTTAAGGAAATGTAAGCAAATGAAAGACCTTTACCCAACACCCAATCACAAATGTTCTAGTACTGTGACCTTGATCCCAAGATTAAAGGGGCAAGCAAGCTCATCACTAAATGAAATGTCTTAGCTTTATAATGACATCCCAAGTATGAAGAAAATCCAATATGGGGTCTAGGAAATAGAAGCAAATGAAAAACCTTAATCAAAATGTTAATGCAGTTTCTAGGACTGTGACCATGACCCCAAGGTCAAAGGGGCAAGTGCACATTTCAAAGAGAGAATCATCTTAACTTTGTCCCAAGTATGAAGAAAATCTATCAAGGGGTTGAGAAGCAGTGTTCCAATTGCCTATCAAATTTTAGTAGTCATAGGCAACTAACTTGAAAATGTGTGTGGCCATTTCAAATTTAACCTTGCCAAGCCTTAATATTTTTGGTTGCATTGGACACTGAGAGCAGAAATCTACTGTGTGGGGAATTAATGGTATAAGGCTGATAAAAAGTGAATACTTATGAAAAGCATAAGGTTATTTTTAATAGTATGAACTGTCAGCAGTCACCATCTGGTTCAACCTCTGGCCAGCCATTAACATTCACTATTAGAGTTCTCTAAACCATCTCTCTACATACCATTTGGCCTCAAATTCACTGATGAAGAACTTTAACCTTCATTTTCTTCTGATGATAGTTTATATTTATAAAGTCTTAAGACATATCTGCATCTATGGTAGCTGGACTGATAGTAATTGTATTGCCCACTAAATTTTCTGTGATTTGTCTCCATATCCACATTTTTCTAGATCCTTACTACTTAGGTTGACTTACACAGGTCACATGTTATGATTCTAGTTGCATTATGATTCTGAAGGTTGCCAGATGGTGACCAGTTGACCATTTTCACTCAGCAATTTTGAATTGTTAGTTATAAATATGACTGTTTTAGTCACAACTCAGAGCACTGAGGAAATATAAGGAAATGAAAAAACTTTAACCAAAACCTTACTGCAAATTTTCTGTGACTGTGTCATCAGAGTGAATGAGCATGTTGTAGAATGCATAGTCTCAGCTTCATAATGGTTCATGCCAAGTATGATGAGAATCTATCGAGGGTTTTAGGAAATATAAGCAAATGAATCAAGTTTAACCAAAACCTTACCACAAATTTTCTATGACTGTGACCTTGACCCCAAGGTAAAAGGGGGAAGCTAGAGTGCTGCAAAATGAATTGTCTTGGCTTGATAATGATCCATCCCCAGAATTAAAATTTATCAAAGAGTTTAGGAAATATATGACATTTAAAAACCTTCAGTAAAAATCTCAATAAACTGTTGATGATGATGATGAAAACTCTGCCACTGCCACTGGCAGAAAAGTGATTGCTACGTCTTCTTCCCAATAATGATCAAGTCAACAAAAAAAGATGTGACACCTTAAAAGATCTTAAAGATTTACAACCTGCCACTAATTAGCTCCACTGACTTTATATTTGTTATTTCCAGTAAGATATCAGTACAAGTGTCAGAAAGCTAAATTTCGCTGAGCACTTTTTCTTGATCAATGCATGTGATAAGAGGAATCTGTGATCCTGAACCAGCATTCATTTAAGTGAATATCTAAAGACTAATTTAGCTATGATTTCATGGACATATAGTGACACAGTGACACTTTCCATACTTTTTATATAATGGCCCTTATTTTAGGACAAAATTCAACCAAGTTTCATGCAATAAAGTGCAAAACAATCTATATATCTTCTGTATTGGATGACTGTTTTGATTATAAAGTACTGTTATGTATGTTTATATACTTAACTTTTGTCTATAATTGTAAGTTGTATGGTTATTTGAAAATACACACTTGACTTTTGTCCAGTTGTTTACATAGTATTTTCGCAGGCATTTCGCAATTAGACTTTTGTGACATATGTCAGGTAGGCCAGTATTTTTCCATTAGAAATACTCTTATTCTGATGTGACATAGGTCACGTAGGCATGTGTATTTATATACATATTTTGGTAAACAAATTCATTCCTGTTCTAGAATGTTGGTTCTAAAAGATCAGTCTGTAAGGAATCTATTTTAGTTGTGTTGTTGAAATCGGATATAATTTGGTAGGAATTATATATTTACAATATTCATTGGAAATACTAAAGTGCTCACTGACTTTCAGATTAATAAATGATTTTGGGATTTATGTGAACTCATTCAAATACATTCTGGATTACATCTTGGTGGTACATCAAGACATTCAAGGTTATTGGAATTCATTCAGAACATTCTATTATTTTGGACTTGTGATTAGGACATTTAGGATTATTTGGAATTTAACTCACAAATTGTAGGTGTCTTTTAAATTTTCACTTTAATTTAAATTGCTTGTTGATTTTACTTACATTGTCGGTTTCATTTTCTTTCTGTTACATATTTTAAGACCTAGAGTTGTAACAGTATCTAAAATTATGTTATTCAAAGAGGGTAAATAATCCACTGTTCCACCAGCAACCATTCTTTAAGACTTTGTCCAAATAAAAGACCACCTCCTAATTTTAACAAGACTTGCTAGGTGGACCCTCTAAGCTTCTATCATAGGTAAAACAGTGTATAAATCTACAGATGACACATGAGTGAGGCTAATATGATTCATATATAGTGAAACCTGTGTATTAAGGGCACTTAAGATGCCACAAATTGTCCTTTGTGGAAAAGAGAAATTTATATGGAGGTAAAATAGGTAAACTTAAAAAAAAAGGTTTATAAACATTGTCCTTATATGCAGATGTCCCTCATAAGGTGTCTACCCAGACACTATTCACTGAATATTTCATTATAATAGTTAGGAAAAGTGTTCTGAATATATACATTGTACTTAAAGTTGGTATATAGTGAAATGTTGGAATATTAAGCTTTTTGATCAAACAGAACTTATTTACATAACTATGAGTCAAAAGAATCTAACAACATGAGTAAAGCAAATGGCACATTATATTCTTATCTTGGAACAATTTTCTTGTGATAACCATGACCTTTGACCTGGGGACATAGTAAATGAAAAACCATCTGGCCATCATGTATACCAGAATAAAGTTTTATATCTCTTGTAGTTCATACATACATGCATTATTTACAGACCAGGTTATTTTTCCTTAGCTTTTACCTTGATCTTAGGACCTAATTACCCTGTATGCATGCTACATATTGTTTAGTCATGATAATCACATATAATCTTTGCATAGGGTTTAATTTTTAAAGAAAAAGAATTTCCCAGGTTTTCCTCACTGGTTATCCTGGCTATTTAAAAAAGACCTTTTATATCTTAGGTATTGTTAAAAGAACTTTGATGGGTGTAATTTGGGTATAGAGTATACAGCTTGACCTTACTTCAGATGTGCACCTAAAAAAAACCTGATAGCTCTGCTTGGTCATTTTCACTTCCTGGACTTCAAAGGTAAATTGTAAAAAAATGGGCCGATAACTTTTTACTTTTTTTATATTTTGCATTCATTCATTGCACTTTCAGAAGCTGGTATTGCCTACTCTGTCAAAATTTGTTTTCCCTATTTTAATAACTGCTAAAGTTAGTGTACTTTGGACTAGTTCAGGCTGATTTTTTGAGCACATGGGAGCAGCCATTTTCATCAGCTGTATGCTTAGATCATGCACAATTTCCACAACTACAACATGTAAAGAAATTTCAGCCACAGTACATGAAAACAGCATAGAAGTATGCCAACATTCTCTCCATTGTGCATGTTGCAAATTCAAACAACTTCACCTTACTCCTGTCACTTTGTCAGAAGTACGTAATATCTGTGGAGCCACCTTAGTTCATACATACATGCATTATTTACAAACTAGGCTATTTTTCCTTAGCTTTGACCTTGATCTTGGGACTAAATTACCCTGAATGCAGGCTACATATTGTTTAATCATGATGTATAATCTTGATGATGTTTCATCACAATTTCTTTAGTATTCAAAAGCTCAAACCAGACTAGGACAATGGTCAACATGTGAATACAGGCTTTACACATTTTGTAAAAGTCAGGGCAAAATATAACAACATAATATCACAACAAAAGTAAAAAGATATGGTAAAATGAAATATGTAATGTTTTCTGAAAATTACATTATATTTATTTTGCAAATAAAGAATTTGTTTTCTTTTTATCTTTATTTGCACCTTAAAACCATATGCTGATAATTAAAATGATGAAAGATGTTAAGTTTCCTTTTTTGCCTTAAAAAAGATACACTATCAGATTGATCTCTTCAACTACATCAACAATAATGAAAGCTAGACTTTTGTAATGATTTATTTATACTCACAAATGAATGATTTGAGAACACTAATTTTATCCATTTACTTAGCAATTATCACTTAGTCACCCTGAAATTAGCAACATGCATCAAAACAATCTTTGACAAGTCAATGATTTGAGAAAACATATTTTTATCCATTTTAATTATTTGCCAAACAGTAACTGTGTATCAGTCTTCCGTAATTATTACATAAACAAAAGATGATTAACACTGCTTGTGGGAGCTCGATTTTTGGTACATCAATGCACTTTAAAGAAATCATGGTGGCTAATATTTAGAGATGAGTGCCTTTGATTTCCAAACACACCCCTCAAAGAAATATCACATGTTATATTTTTAACAATTATCACCTAGTCATTTTGAAATCAATGAGAAGCATTAAAACAATCTTTGACAAGCCACTTTTTTAGCATCAGCAAGTTTGGCACATTTTGGAACCTACTCATAAAATGCCTTTCATTAGGTTAGGATTTGAAAGTCGGCAAATCATGTATGCTTACAAATATTATGGATAAAATGGTTAATTATGGTTAAAATGTAACTGATAAGTTAAAATATAAATATTTAATTCCTATTTGTCAAAACTTGCTTCAAACAGTAAATATTCACATTATCATGCCTGAGAGAAAAAATGTGAGACTGAACTTGACATTAACTACAAGATGGAAATGACAGACTTTGATAGTGTAATGTGTTAAATAAAGCATTGATAGATGTAAGAAACTGGAGAAATTTATATAACAGAAGAATGGAGTATATATAAGCACTTAATAAAAGTGATGATATATGTACTGTTGTAAAACTTGCAGAACATAAACAAACTAAATATGACCTCTCTAGCTAGCAATCTTTTGTGGGCGATTCCCAAGCAAACCTGAGCTTACCTGAGCCAAATTTGAACTTGTCTTGGGCATTGGGCAAGTGGTTTGTAATGCCCTTAAATAGGTCAGAATATTCTATTTTCCCATGCTATGACATAGAACTTAGAGCACGGGACTAGACTATGTACCTGACACATCAACTAGTCATGATGTATATTTGGGCAAAGTCATTAAATTATCTCCAATAGTTATAATGTTACAGCCCTGACACAGGAATAGGTCACAACATTACATTTTCCCTTGTAATGAACTTGACATTTGAACTAAGAACTATAGTATGTGAGACATTATCTTAGTCATGATGTATACCAGGGTAAAGTCTCATCAAAATATCTCCAGTAGGGCAAAAGTTACAGATGAGACACAGTAATAGGTCACACAGAAACAAATAACAAAGTCACATTTTCACTAGCTATGACCATAAGCTTTGACCTTGGGACCCAATTATGTGATTTTCTGGTTGTGATATATGTCTGGGTAAAACTTTATCAAAATATCTTAAGTATAGTTCAAGTATCAGACCTGACACAGAAACAGGTCACACTGAAATAATCACAATAAAACGGACTGAAAGTTACTTTTTGCTTGCTTGGAAATAAACATTTAAACTAGGGACTTAACTATGGTATGTAACATACATTCCAGTCATGACTAGTTATTTGGTTAAGGTTTCATCAAAATGTTTTCAGTTACTAAGTTCAAAAGTTATAACCCAGACAAGGAAGTAGGTCACAAAGCTATAATTTACCTTTCTATGACCTTAACTTTTGAGCTAGGAACCTGAATATGGCATGAAACACATCATCTATCAAGTCATGATATATATATATATATATATATATATATATATATATATATATATATATATATATATATATATATATATATATCTATATATATATATATATATATATATATATATATATATATGTATATATATATGTATTCCTTGGTAAAGTTCATCAGGTGCCTTTTCAGAGGCAAGTTCACCTCCACAGTTAGAGATAAAAAAAAAACAACCTCCAATGGCAGTAAGGCCGGAGTGCAAAGCTGTTTTATTCTAAATGGTATAGTACTTCTTACGATGCATCCCATATATCAAGCTACATCACTATACAGTAATGGTGTCTAGGAAACTGTGCTAACATAAAGGTTAATGCAGATCAATGGAGCATGGAATATAGATCACAGTGACTTAGTTTGGACTAAAGTGTGTAGTATGTCTCATGAAGCATCTACATACCAAGTTATATGACTCTGCAGGCAATAGTGTCTGAGAAACTGAGCAAACACAAGGTTAATGTAGGTCATTGGAGTGTGAAATATAGGTCACAGTGACTTAGTTTTAATGTAAGGCTGCAGTTGTCTTCATAACACATCTACATACCAAGCTGCATGACTCTGCAGGCAATAGTGTCTGAGAAACCAAGCTAAATGCAAAAGTTAATGCAGGTCACTGTTGAGGGAAATATAGGCTCCACTGATTTAATTTTGACTGAAGGATGTACTACACCTCATTATATATCTTTACCCCAAGTTACATGATTCAGCAAGAAATTGTGTCAGAAAAACTGAGCTAAATGCAAACTCCAATCCAGAGAAACTGAGCTTGATGTAGTTGGTACCACAGATCACTAATCCATGAAATATAAGTCATAGTGGCCTAGATTTCACTAATGGCTATAGTACTCCTCATGAACTTCTACATACCAAGTCACATGACTCTACAAGCAATAGTATCTGATAAAAAAACTAAATGCAAACCTTAGAGTTGATGCCAGATAGACAGACTTCCAGAGAGATACTGTCAGTTCATAAGCTGCAATTGGTTTGCAATCTGGCCATAAATGTAATTAAAGCTACAAAAATCCTATTGTATACCCCATACCTTGTCCTTGAAAAAAAGTGTATATTACTGGGTGAAGATTATCTTTTACAAACACTGCAATAAACTGCTAAATTCACTGCCTGGTATAAATGGGACAGCTCAATTAACATAAATAAGGAAACTAGCTTATATACATGTGTGTAGCTTTCTAACATGAAACTGAACTCTAGCAATTTTATTTTGAGAGAATTATTATGGACTTACTTCCCTCTCTCTGGAGACATCCACTTGCCAGGTGTATTTGATCAAATGAATATCCAATGTCAGTCAATGCTTGGTACATCTTCTTTTCCTCTGCTGAGGAAGATGATCCAACTGAAATGCATGCAAAAGTTTTTAAAAATGTGTAGGAAGCTTTTTAAAGTGAAATAAATAAAGAAAATGAACTATATGACTGTGGATATCATATATATATATATATATATATATATATATATATATATATATATATATATATATATATATATATACACAATGGCAACATTTAAAGTTTTTTCTGCTATTCCATTCAAAAGGTAATATTAAGCCAAAATTTCCTTGTGCAGAGGTAATCATATTCCTAGCATCCATCCTTGCAATCAACAACACTATATTTGTGCTATTTCATACTATTTTGTCAGGATGAGGCAGTAGTCTCTAGTTCTTATGTTATCAATGTTGTTTGCCTCAGTGTCATGCTTGCCATCTTTTATGGGTAGATTATGGTTGACCATGGACCACAATGGATGTTTGTGATTTGATCATGGTCCTTACCAACAATATGTTTATCCATATTTTATCCAGGATTGTCCATGGTCATGAAACGGACCAACCACAGACAGGCAAGAATACCATGTTTATCCATGAAAATCCATGCTAAAGAAACATGGAAAATCACAGATAAACTAACATATGGTAAAGCATGGACCAACCTACCCATGAAACACAGACAAACATGGATTACTCCACCCAACTGAAGCATTGGCACTCTATCTGCTGACAATGATTTATTTTCTGATCAGTTTCTTTTTTGCCATAAACTGCAATACTGAGTCAACCATTATGGATGTGATTATCACTATATGTATATTTGGACATAACATCCTAAAGAGATTAAACATCTTTGGGGAAAAAGAATATGATACAATTGTATTAAACATATGACTTGATAGTTCACAGGTATGTCAATGGTTACTACTGTAAACAAAGAAAGATTTAAGTTTTTAATCCTTGCAAGACAGTTAAAATTTGACAGTCAATCCGATACAAAATCAAGGAGTATTTAGTGTTTGTTTTTTTATAATTTGCTGTTTCAGTGTATGCCACTTTACACCCACATTTCAGCTGTACACACGGAGAATAGAGACTTTACTCTTTTGAGCAATGTATTTCATAGTAGGAAGATTACCATATATTCTCGTGTATTAATAAAGTCCAACTGCAAACAACAGACCCTGATCTGCCATCACATAATGCACCAGCAGATCAGAGTCTATGTTGTTTGTTCTACTGACAACTCTTAACAAACAGCATAGACCCAGATCTACATACACATTATGTGATAGCAGATCTGGGTCTGTTCAGTTTGCAATTGGACTTGACTTATAAACAAGTATATACGATAATATTAAAATTCTGTCACAAAGTTGAAATGAAAATTTATGTTTGTTATGGCTCTTCTTTCTTCTCTTTCATATATATTACAATTACTTACAAAACATAGCTACAAGCATGATCTATTGTTTAGCAACAAAGAAGTAATGGTGACAGACAAAGGACAGACCATGGACTGACCATGGACAGACTACTGACAGACCAGACCATGGACTAACCATGGATAGACTGTAGTCACTTTATATCACAACCAAATGACCATAGTAATTACATGGCCAACATCTGTGATTTTACCAAGGTCCCATTTAATGTCTGTGGTAGATGTCTATGTTCGAAATCATGGACAGATGGTGAGACCTGCATAGATGTTCATAGCCAAAGTCCATGACCAAACCATGAACAGACCATAGACATCCATGGTATCAAAACCAAACTGCATCATGACCAAGAAAAGGGCAAAATTGTTGCTTTACTATGATCAGAAATAATTGTAAATTTGAGTTTCATAAAATGTATCAAAGTTACACATGAAACTGCAGACATTAGGACACATAACATCTCAGATTAAATAAGATAGTGGTATGGGAGCCAACTGTTCTACTGTATATGAAATGGAGCGAGCCTGGAAGTGTAGTGGTCAGTACTTACTTATGAAAAATTGTGACCTCCATCTCTTCCTTTTTGATGCAATAACTGAGTTTTCTGGCATGATTATTGTATATCTGATGTCACATCTACTCTTTTTGTACAAACTGGAAAGAACTTGATGCCATGATGCTCTCTAACTGCTGCCAGGGGAATATTCTTATTAAGTTTGATCAAAATGGGCTCTGCTGCACCACTGCTAATGGAAGCCACCACAGACACAATTTTGATAGATAATATGTCCTAAGGAACATTTCTACCATTTAATTTGATGAAAATAAGCTTGAAATCATTCTAGAAAAGAAGCAAAATATAAATTTTCAAACTTGCTGCTATGTATACTACACCATTTCTAGGAAAGTCACTCAGAATGAAATTTTGGTAGAGCATCTCCCAAGGAAAATTCCTACGTCATTTGATCAAAATTGGTTCAGCCATTCTGGAGAAAAGACAAAAACTAGTTGCTTTGGAAGCCACAAACAAGAGGCCCATGTTGGCCTGAGATCACTAACCTGACTGATCTCTACTTAAAAGTCAAATGCAAGAGCAGCTGCATACCTGCCAAGTTATGTTGTGTCACACAAAAAACATTATTTTGGACTCCCAAACCCCCAGACACGATGAGCATTTCCCCAAACATGATTTCTCCAAACTGCATCCATGGCAAAACTAGAAAGGACCTGTTGTTCAGCACTGACACATAAATCTCCTTCTAACGGCTGTCTGCTTTTAACTTTGAAAATATTGTGGAGATTATTTATACTGTCAGCAAGATATTACCAGGTACAGAGCAGATTTTTATTAGTTCACCTGTCATTAAGGCTAAGTAATCTTATGGGATGGCCCTGTTGTCTACTGTGCATCTGTTAACAATTGCTATTTTAAACTTCTTTTCAAATAACATTGGACCAGTTTTGACCAAATTTGGCAAACAGCATCCTGGCACGAAGGGCTTTCAAATTTGTACCAATCATACCAATCTGTCATCACATATGGCCACCATTACTAAAAATATATTTATATATCTGAAACAAATGCTCAACTGAATTTTACCAAATCTACAAGAGAGCATCCTGGTATTGAAGGCATTCTGTACAAATGACGCTGATGTGCATTCAAACATGGCCACCATTACTAAAACAAGAAAAACCTTTAACTGACTTCGTCTGAGAAAACTATTCCAAAGAATTTGACCAAAATTGACAGAAAGCATCCTGCTTTAGAGGGCTTTCAATTCTGTGCCAAGGATGCTGATTTACTACCACTGTTACTAAAAGAGTAGACATTTAAATGACTTCCTCTAAACAAAAATGCTCAACAGAATTTTTCCAAACTTGACAGAAAATATTCTGGCATAAAGGGCTCTCAAATTTGTAAAAATACTGCTCATCAGCCATCAAACTTGACCAGTGTTAAAAAAAAATAGAAAAACCTTTAAATAACTTCTCAGCAACTGCTTAGCAGAATTTGACTAAATTTCACAAAAAGCATTCTGGCATGAAGGCATTATAAATTTGTATAAATAATGCCAATCTGACATTAAACAGGGCTCCAAATGGAAATTCTTTATTTGGGAGTCCAGGACTCTCAACTTCCAGAACTCAAGAGGCCTCTGCCATTCTCTAATAGTCACAACCTCAGTCTAGAGAGTCCCAAGGTTTGCTAATGACTTCTTGTAAACTTTTATTTTGCTTTTCAGTTTTTATGAACTAATTATTAATGATAGACAGATATATAAATGGGTAGGCAGAGCAACTGGTATACCAGAATGGTGAATCACAAAGAAAGAAAGACACACACAATCAATTTTGTAATGGTTCTACGCATATTAAAAACATTTGTTGATTTTTTTTTTAACACAATGAATGTAATAACTCACTGATTTTAATAGATTTCTTACCAAATGATTGAGTTTTTTTTCTCACTTTTCCTAACAAGAATTGTATTCACAAGAGTTATTTCCCTTACTAAGGCAGACATATTGTGCAACTTTGTTTGAGAAATCTCCAAAGAGAATTTGTTGATGAACAACATGAGGAAAATAAAATTATCTGCACTAATTTTACATGTACACCCAAAACAAGAAGGGCAGGGCTTGCATGTTGAGCCAATGATCAAAGCATTGCTGTAAAAGGTGTGATCTTTGAACCCAAAGTCAAAGGGGCAAGCAAGCTTGTTGTAGAATTAATGTCTTAGCTTCATAACGATTTGTGAAGAAAATCCATCAAAGGTTTTAGAAAATATAAGCAAATGAAAAAACTTTAACCATAACCTTAATGCAAATTTTCTAAGAATGTGACCTGACTTCAAGGTCAAATGGGCAAGCACTCATGTCACAAAATGATTTGTCTTAGCTTCACAATGATTCATGCCAAGTATAATGGGAATTTATAAACAAGTTTAGGAAACAAAAGCAAATTAAAAAGTTTTACCAAAACCCTAATGCAAATTTTCTATGACTAAGACCTTGACCCCAAGGTAAAATGGGCCACTGAAGAAGTGACTCCTATGTCTCACTTCCCACAAACATGGATTTGACAAAAATTACCATGTAAAAAACTCTAAAAAGTGAGACATCTAAATCTATAGTTTTTATCGTTTTCTAATATGGTAATGTTTAACTACAATAAAACTATATAACTAAAACTTAACAAAATATATTAGGTTCTTGATGTTAGAGCTCAGGTAAGTCTGAAAGTAAATAAGCATTTATTTTCTACACCTCTGAAAGTCTGAGACTGGATACTGGTGAACCAAGCATAATTTTGCATTACTTTTATAAAAACCTACATATGTTTATACTAGGTCAAAACATAAAAGCTCCAACTTTCTTCAACAAATGCTGTAAAAATTATCCGTTTGTATATGCATGTAAAAAATGACCTATTACCTGGGCAAAAAAATGCCTGTGTATACATAATACATCCTCTTTGATGTTTCCAAGCTATGTTGGATCACTGAGGTCATACTGCATTGCAAAATTAAAATCAGAACTTACCGTATATACTTGTGTATAAGCTATATCCAAATGCAAACAACATAGACCCTGATCTGCTGTCGCATAATGCGCCGGCAGATCATGGTCTATGTTGTTTGTTCTACTGATGAGTCCTTACAAACTGCATAGACCCAGATCTGCCAGTGCATTATGTGATGGCAGATCTGGGCCTATGCAGTTTGCAGTTGGTATTGGCTTATACGCAAGTATAGATGGTAATAATATACATTACCATTTTCTCCACTAAATACCATGAATGTTGAGTGACAACAGGAGTTTGAACCAAGGACACAATTTCTTTATATAAGCTTTACTAATAATATTTTCATAGCTAATAGAATCTGTAATATTACAACAAAGCCAAAACATTGATGTAAAGCATGTAACCTTCACAAAATCAAAAGGTTGATCAACCATGTAACAGAATAAACTGTCTTAGCTTCATAATGATTCGGCATAAGGATGAACAAAATCTATCAAGGAGATTAGGAAATAAAACCTTAATGCACATTTTCTATGACTATGCTGACCCCAAAATAAAAGGAGCAAGTCAGCATGTTGCAGAATTAATTGTCTGAGCTTCATAATGATGCATCCCAAGTATGAACAAAATAAATCAAAAAGTTCAGGAAACAGAAGCAAATGAAAACTAGATTTGTGCTTGTGAAAACAGATATGTAGCCTGCAGAACCAAAAGTCAATAAGTCCAAAAAAAGGTTTATAAATGTAGAAAAAGTTGAAAAATTGCTATATTGGCATAAAATCTAATCAGGTCTTCTACATATGCACAGAAACATGCCTACCAAAATTGTATTGTCTACCTCTAGTGGCTTTTTGCCTAATTATTAATCATGCTAACAAGTTTTTGTTACAAAAAAGTATTTCCAAAAGATACAAAATATGTTAAAATAATAATGGCCTGTTAAACTGATCAGGTTATCAAAATATAAACACAAATATACTTATCAAATTTCAATTGTAAAACTCAAGTGGATTTTGCCTAATGGTGCTAGCAAGTCATTCATCAAAATAGGCCAAAAAGTTCCAAAGTGTGTAACAAATGAAAAAACAGCTGTAGTTGTTTGAAATCTAATCAGGTCATATACATATAAATATAAATATGTCTACCAAATTTCATTTGTCTCACTCAAGTGGTTTTTGCTGATTTATAACAATGAGCTTTTCGTCAATAAAGTATAAGTCCAAAATGGTAAAAAATGTGTTACTTGAAATTTTTTTTAAATGGTCTCAAAGTCCAATCAGTTCATGTACATATGGATACAGGTATACAGGCAAAATTTCATTTGTCTCTCTTCAATGGTTTTTGTGCAATTCTGCTAGAACATTTTTTGAGATGGATGTCCAAATTTATGTACTGATGGATGGAATGACCTAATCAAGATGCCTCTGTTGCAAGCAGTGGGGGTATAAAAAATTTAACCAAAACTTTAATGCATATTTTATGTGACTGTGACCTTGACCCCAAGATCAAAAGAGAGAGCGAGTGTGCCGAGACTGAGTTCTCCTAACTTCATAATGATTTATCACAAATATAAACAAAATCAGAAGTCCATAGCTATGGAAAGTGTGCCACTTCCTTTATTACCATTTACCATGACACATTATTCCTTTACCTACCGATTAGTTTACTAACTAAGTACTAATTACCTCTACTAGGTATCTGAGTGGAGAGAACAGTGGTACTAAAAATAGATCAAATATGTATGCAGTGCATGCTGGAAAAACCTTCTACCCTGAAATAGTGAAAGCACTGATTCAGTTTCCCATGATGCACTCGATTTTCCAGGTGAGCAAATGGTGACTGCTAGATTGTGTATCTATATTTAGTTGACATTACCCAGCGAGGTAGACCTTACTTAGTGACTGAGCTTTATTGCTTGGGGAGTACAGTGCTGTGGGTGACTGTAAAGGAAGGTGACAAAATACATCAAAGGGTTTAAGAAACATAAGCAAATGAACAAACTGTAAGCAAAACCTTAACACAATTTTTTTATGACTGTGACCTTGACCCCAATGTGCAAGGGGTGAGTGAGTGTGTTGCAGAATAAATTCTCTTAGCTTCATAATGATTCAGCCCAAGTTTGAAAATAATTCATCACGGGGTTTAGGAAATACAAGCAAATGAAAAAACATTAACCAAAACATTAAAGCATATTTTCTAAGAGAATGAATTTGACCCCAAGGTCAAAGGAGAGCAAGTGTGCTCCAGAATGAATTGTCTTAGCTTCATAATGATTTATGCCAAGTATGATGAGACTCTATCAAGGAGTTTATGAAATATATAGAAATTAAACCAAAACCATAACTAACTGTTGATGCTGGTACCGGTACTGGAAAAGTGAATACTGTCTCACTTTTCCACTAACTTGGGCTCAACAATAAACAAAATTAGAGATTAATGTCATAAAGGAACAAGTATGCATCCACAGAATTCAATTCCCACAAAATGTCTTTTCCCACAAAAAAAGAACTTGTCAAATTTCTGATTCCACACTGGTATTCTACCAGCAACCTGACATTGAATTAATTCATAACATTTCTCATACTAAAAACCGAATTTTAAGAAATCATAATTCCACCTTAGGTAAACTTTTTTACAGTTTCCATTAATACTTTCTAGACACAATGTAGCCATAACTGAAAGTTGAAAGTTTAGCACAGTCATCATCAAGGATCTCAAAGCTTCAGGTAAATTTTTGTCCTCAATCTTTTTGAAAGCATCATGTGTGTGTGTGTATATATATATATATATATATCTGAATGAAGAAACTGACAAATTGCAGTACTAGTGTGAAACTAGCCTTAGTACCAGACCTTTATCAAATGCAAACACAAAAGATGCACAAATTAGCACAACAATGAACACATATATATGCAAATATTTCAAACTCTACCAAAACTCAACATGATTTTTGTTTTTATATCTATATACAGTGACCAAAACATAATTTATCTACACTCAAAAATTTAATGAATAGCACTTTCACTGTTTCTTGATCAAATCATTGCATGGTTTGAAACAGTTACCTAGTTTTGTTTTGGTTCTTGTTTAAATTACAGCACATCATCATTTATCATTTATCTGATCTTTGATTATCATAATTTTAGGTTGTGAGCAATCTACCCATCAAACATACTTATATACATACATGTATATACATATATAGTCTTTACATGCTGGTTCTTAAAGCAGAACCTTGTTATTAAGACACTCTGTAATTGTGAACACTTTTATATCGTAATTGCTAAAACACTTACCATTTCTCAGTTGTTTGGCTTGCTGCCTAACTGCAGTACTGCTATTTGGTGTTCCCATCTGTTTTTGCTGCAGAATAAATAACACCGCATTGTACAGACAATATATATATATATATATATACACTAAATATGTAAGATTGGAAAAGTATTAGGCAAAACAACATGATTTATATTACCAAGACATAGTTAAATGTCTAACTCACGTTTACAGCAGCTGGATGTTAAAACAAGGGTTCTATGAAAAGCTATGTCTTGCCTGTTATCTGCATTATAATGTATCCTGATTTTTGTACATATTTGCCTTTTGAAAGCTTTGTTAACATAATTTTAACCTTGTTGCTGATGCTGCTATTGTCATCACTGCTTCAAAAGACATACCTATGACCTGCTATCAGCCAGTGCAGGTTTGAAAGAGACATTTTTAAATATTTAACACGATTAACTTTTTTAAAAAGAGAAGTCACTTTATTTTTAAAGAAAAGGTACCTATAGATAGAGAATTACTGAAATAATTAAGATTTCTGTTCCAACAAAATGAAAGCCTTGACTATATATGCAGTATAACTTCAAGAAATCAAACATCAATCACTTGAATACTTGTTCAATCTTGGTGTAAAGTATTATCTCATATTATCTTATCTTGTCCACTGAAAACCAGAAACCACAACAAAAAAACCCCACAAAAAACTCTAACCAAAACTTGGTTCCACAGCACTTTGAGTATTTAAATTTATACCTTGTATTTTATGATAGATAATGACAAATTATTTTAGTTGTACAATATCTAAATGTGAAAATGCTGTGACTCTAACAATATTGTTTAGATAACTATCCTCCAACTATATTCTATAATGGAGCATTTACTCTTTTCCCATGTGCATTTTTATATTCTGCTAAATAGATGTAGAATGCCTACAAGGTTAATTAAATTTATACATGTACTTAGATTGATATTAATGATATATAGTAAAGTTAAATTCCAACCAATAACAGAATACTTAATAGGTTTTTATTCTGACCTTCATGACTATCACTTATGTACCAAGAACAAGTCCTATTTACTTTACATTTTAAACTAGAGATGTTAGCTACAGTTGCAATGCAAAAGGGCTCCACTCACTACAATCTGCTTGGCTGGGCTTTAAACAAAGGAACCTGTATAGGGAAACCAAAAGTAGGAGAATGGGCATTTAGGGCCATAACTCCTCTAAATGCTGCACATTCAACACAGTCAAGGCTTCATCAGAGGTCCAGTGATAAATTTGGTTGAAATTCCTAGGTAAAGTTATGCTTAGGAAACCAAAGTAATGAGAATGGGCAATCTGGTGTCATAACTCCTATAAATGATGTGGAGTGCTGGAAATCAAATTCATTTAAGGTCTCATCAATATAAAGCTGCATGCCACATTTAATTGAAATCTAATATTCTCTGTAAAGTTATGCTGTGGAAACCAAAGTCAGGAGGACAGGCAATCAGGGGCCATAACTCCCGCAAAAGGATGTTGCAAAATGCTTGAAATTAAACTCATTCAAGGTCTCATCAATATAAAGCTGCACACCAAATTTGGCTGAAATCGAACCATTCTTGATAAAGTAACGCTGCATAAACCAAAGATTGGGATACAGAAAGTTAAGGGGCATAACTCCTGTAGATGATGCTTTTGTGCTGCAGAAACCAAGGTCAGGAGAACAGGCACTCAGGAGGGCATTACTCCTGTAAATGATGTTGTGAAACTCTGGCAATCCAATTCACACAAGGTGTCATTAAAATTAAGCTATGTTCCAAATATGGTTAAAAGCAACCATTCTTCATAAAGTTACGCTGCAGAAACCCAAGTCAGGAGGACATGTAATCAAGGGGAATAACTCCTGTAAATGCTGCTTTGTGAAATGCTGGTAATGGAACTTGTTTATGGTTTCATCAATATAAAACTGCATGCTATTTGGATGAAATCAAACAATACTTGGTAAAGCTGCAAAAAGGAATGTTAGAAGGTCAGGCAATCATGGGCTATAACTCCTCCAAATTATGACACAGACAGATGAAAATGAAACTCTTTTGCCATCTCCTCAGTATATAGCTGGACATAAAAAAAATTTAAAGTCCAATCATTCAGTAAAGTTATCTTGCAGAAGTGAAATTGTTGATGGATGGATAGACAGCTGGACATAATTACAATAGGGCTCTGCCAACTTCATCAATTGGGGAACTAATTAAAGGTCTAAAGGTTATGCTGGGGTGAAGCTTTCACTATCTTTTGTAATTGTTGAGAATTCAATTTTAAAATAAAATCATTTATATATGTTAACACTTTAAATACACAGTAAAATAAATTCTGCTTTCAAATGAATTTTACACACTCTCAGTAGAATTTCAAGTGGATTCCATACATTCATTACCAACAATGAATTTAACAAGAAAGCAAATTATGAATATCAGTTATGCCAAATTGTTTTCACTTTCATAAACTTATGGAATGGCAAGCAAAATGCTCACATAAATATACCCCACCCCTATGCCCATCATGGAAATGAATCTATAGTACTGTAGCCACTGAAAACAACTTTTAGTCTACTTGCCTCCAGCTGTAAGTAAGAAAAAAAAAAGCAATAGCTCTATCAAAAACTGCCGAAGCATACTGACCGGTCAATATCTTCATCTTCATACGATGACCACAATAAATTCAAAGTATCACAGAAATCTATCAACAACTATAAGACTGCAGTAGCAGTCAGAAGTGTTATATATTGTATCCAGCTGTAAGTCACAAGTAATATGAAATAAATTCTAGTAAATATTGCAGGAGCAGAGTGACTGGAAAAATTACATGTATGTGTATCATCCTATCATGTAACAACTAGATTGTTGTATTTAGCACACTCATATGCCGCATTGCAGACCAAAGGGACTAAGTTCAGAAAGTTCATAAACTTTAAACATTTAAGAATTGCTATGGCATGAAAATCTAATTATTCATCACCATATGCATACAAATATGCCTCACAAATTGTATTTGTCCTCAAGTGGTGGTTGCTTAATTGTGCTAAAAATGTCTAAACTCCAAAAGTTCAAAAATGTGTGAAAGAATTTAAAAAGTGCTATAATGGCCTGAAAATCACATAATCATATGCATACAAATCTGCTTGCCAAATTTTAATTTGTCTATATTTAGTGGTTTTTTGTGCAATCCAGCTGAGATTCTTGGGATGGATGCGTAGATGGACAGGATCAAATCAAGATGCCCTCACTACAAGCATGGGGGGGGGGGGGGGGATAAAAATCAAAGAAATCCACTGCAACACTTATTGCAGTCACAAGATTGTGTCACACACTGCATCTAACTGTAAGTTGAAAAGGGGCAATAAGTCTAAGAAAAGTCACTAGAATATAGTAAATGGTGATTGATGTGTATTTTCAGATGATGAATATATTATGTACCAAGCTTCAAAGCAATCTGGTGATGACTCCAAGACAAGTTGAAGTCAAAATATTCCGTCATACCCAACATCCATGCAAATTATGAAAAGCAATAACTCTTACAACCAGAGTGTAATCAATAAGTGTAATCATTACATAGCTCACAGATATGAAGTTTTTAGTAGTCTCTAGTAACCACTGTAAACATTTTTTTTGCAGAAAATATGTTCAGACAAAAGTGATCCTGACAATGAAATGTTAGCCCAATTTATAATTAAAGTTTTTTGCAATATATTATCTTAACATTTTAAATTTTAATCTTTTCAAAATTTAAAATTTTAACTTTACTCAGCACTATATTGCCAGTATTGTGCTGACATACAGTTAAACCACCTATCTTCCTACCTATTTACTGATCCACCCACCCACCCAATTACCTACCTACCTACTGTGAATAGGGTATCAACGACATAAAACACTATAAAAAGAACATTCTTTTCTATGATATCAAAGTAGAGGTACTATAATGAGTTGATAAAAACCCAAGATTAAAGTTGCTTTTGAATTATTTTTTTAAAAACTCATAATTGTTCTTGAAATCTGCTTAAGAAGCTATCACCAATGTCAACTCTAAGAAACCACATTTTACTGGGTGAAAGTCATTGGCTTTGGGTAACCTTGGAGTGACAGTCAGCAGTACAATCATAGTTCCTGCATCAATAATTACATTGATTAGTTACTACAGATGAAGCCTTACATGATAAGCATGCAGTATGCAGTTCACTCATCTAATACCTATACTCATTCACCTGTACAATACACAGTTAACCTGTCGAGGATAACCTATCACAATATACAATGTATCGTCATTATTATGGAAAGTTTACCATTTAATAAACATATTTATTCCTACTTCCAACTGCACTGGTTAGAAACAGCCTTCTGAGTAGACTAGGATGTATATAGCATGGCAAAATCTATGTGATCATAAACACAAATACTTAAACCATATTAATAAAGCATAAAATGTAGGTCACAGTAATCTTCTTTGGTGGTAATGGTGTAGTAGTGATAGAGATGCATCCAATTATTAAAATTCATGATTGGAAAAGATACAGCACCCAATATATGAACTTCTAACACAAAATGTAAACAACGTTACTGCAGCATGAAATATAGGTCACAGAAACCCCTGTTTGCAATAAGGATGCAGAACTTATCAAGCTGCACCCACTCCCCGTGTTGCATGCTTTTAGGTAGGATAGTTATAGTGCATAACATACTAAAAACATGTGGCCACAAGCTAAATGCAAAAACTTGAGCAAAGCCATTAAAAAGATGAAATATTGGTCAGAATGAGCTTCTTTTGCTGTAAGGATGTGGTAGTAACAGAGACACATATCATCATCAATTTCATGATTCTGGCATGAACTGTGCCAGAGAAATGAACATCAAACACAAAATTTAATTCAAGTCAGTGAAGTGTAAAATATGGGCCATGATGACCTACTACTGAAATGAAGGAGCAGTGAGTGGGGAGCAGATGCATCCCTCACTAAGTTTCATGATTCTCTATAGACACTAATAGACACTATGTACATAGCATGCCAAAACTTGTGTGGTCATGAGCTACACAGTATTATACAGGAGATATAAAAAAACCTGTGTAATTCATGACCTAAATGCAAAAACTTACCTGATAAGCACTGTAAGTGTGTGGTACTAAATATAGATACATGCAATCATCTAGTTTGATGATTCTGGTATGAATAGTGCTCGAGACTGAACCCAAGTCAATGAAGCATGAAATATGGGTCACAATGATCTACTTTTGTGATGAGTGTGTAGTACTCATCAAGAAGCACCCCTGCACCAAGTTTCATGAATATAGGTATAACAGTATATATACTGGCTGAAAAAATCCTATTTAGTCATAAGCTAAATGCAAAAACTTAACCTATGCCAGTCAAAAGTATGATGTAGGTTACAGTGACCTTTCTTTTGTGGTAAAGTGTGGTACTAATAGAGATGCATACAACCGTCTAAATTGATGATTCTAGCATGAAAAGAGCTTGAGAAATAAACTTCAAATACAAAATGTAACCAAAGTCACTGAAGCAACAAATATGGGTCACAATGACCTACGTCTCTGATGAGGGCATAGTAGTCATCAAGATGCATTCCGTCACCAAATTTCATGATTCAAGATATAACAGTATTTATACAGTGTGTAAGAAACCTGATCTTATTGCAAAAAATAACCAGAAATGTACGACTAATGTACATATATGTACAAAGTTAGCCCCCTCATCTCCCTCCCCAGGGGATAGGTACTATGAACCCCACTCCAAACTGCTGCCTAGGACCCAAAAAGAAAGAATGGTCATTGTTCAATGAAGGAACACGTATGTATATGCTTTTATCTGTGCAGATGCCAACGGTAGAACAATGGCTCTCTTCTACTTCATAGAGGTGAGCTAAAAATCAAGGGAGCACAGTCACTGATCAACATGTGCATCTTCATATGATGATCAAAATATGTAACAAGTATCAAAGAAATCCATCAATAACTGCAAGACTAGTTGAGGTCACATGAAGTGGTATGCTGCATTCATCTGCCAGTTGAAAAGGGCAATAACTCTGCCATGAGGTGTGGGTATCAAAATAGGTTTCTCCTATATATTAACAACTAATATCTGGACACATTAAACTGGTTATGTTTTAGCTGAAAGGACATGGACCCAATGGGTTTGGTTGCACAGCCTACTCTGCTTTTTAATATTTAACTACTTAACAATTGATGATGAGTGCAGAATTTTCATCATTCTAAACTTTATACTACACAGATTGAGAAATAGACAATGAAACAATAATTGTATACAGTCTTGAACAAGAACTGATAAAGGCTATCAGGTTCTGTAAACATAAATTGCCTTCTCTGAGAAGGAAGTTTTCTTCATTCTCAAAAGGTTGGTAACAAATCAGCAGGGGCATGTATTCAGAACTTTTTGCTATGAGGGTTTTATTTTGAAAAAGTGGTAGTTTGTTTGGTTAAACATGGCCAATTTCATATGTTTTTCACTGTCAAGTGCACGATGATTTAACAATTTAACTTGATAGGGGGGCGGACTGACCCCCCACACACACACATACAATAACAACACCAACCCCTCCCCTTCAGGATCCACCACAAGATCAGGGTCTAAAACTGACATGGGGAAGAGAAAGATGAATGTTAATCTAGCATGTATGTATGTATGAATCTGATTGCAAATATATAAATATTGATACATTATGAACATGGTGAAATTTATTAATTCTATGACTAAATGAGATACAATTCATATTCATTGGACTATCTTTAAAAACAATTCATATTCATTGGACTATCTTTAAATAACAATTTCAAAGTCAAAAGAGCATTTCATTTCTGAATAATCTAATGGCCCCATGATAAATGATATTCTTTTTCTTTTTAATATACAACATCATGATACTAAAAATCAAACTGGTTTATGTGGATCTAGAAGCTGTGTTTGTGTGTTTCTGTTTGTTGGTCAGTGGTCCATTAGAATCTCGGGTATGTGGTAGGTGACTGACAGATGCTACCTGTGGACAAGGGATCAACTGCATGACACATGCTACTTGCGGCCAAGGGATCAACTGCATCAGACACTTCAGGGATGACATGTCTGGTGATGTAGATACATGTATGTGGGATGTCCTCTATGTTGGAATTTGATTGGTCTGCAGTGGCATCGTCAGGCATATGCATAGATGCACATGTGTTATGTATAGAAATGTAAAAAAAAACACCATGCTTTAAAGTTCGAAGAGCCCACTTTCCCCGTTTTAATGCGTACATCAGAAAACTGCCTCCCTACGCCCATGGTTTATTAAGTTCAATTATCTACCCTGTAAACTTAGAGCAGGATATGGCTAGGTAGATGTAAAACTTTTGGACCAAATCTCTTGTTACTTATCAATACTCTGATTGGTTGAACTTGTTCACATGACTGAATACTGGCTTTCTGAATCTATGCCTGTTGTATTCAGAATCTGCACCAATAGTTTTCATATGAAAACATTGTTCTCTCAAAGAAGGTTTAACAGAAAACACAAAACCAGTCAGTGTTTTCCAAAGCCTATGATGATGGATAAGTCTACTCAGGAGAGAACCCCACTGCTACCAGCTCCCAGCCAAATCTTTAAAGTAAAACAAGGAGAAGTTTAGGTATAGTTTTAGTTCTACCAATTACTGCCACACCATCATATTTTTCTTGATTTCTATTACATTTAAACACAAGGAACTTCAAAGTTCTTCTGTGGCCTTGATAATTATGTCTAGGTCACCAAACATGAGAGATTTAAAATCTCTGAAAGGCACTCATATATTCAGATTCTAACATGAGATTTACTGATTTATAAAACTTCATATGCATACGAAACAAAGATCATTATAGTAGAAGTCATACAGGTTATGTAGGCATTCAGTAACGACTATATCAGTAATGGGTGTCATTTTTTAGAATCTGATTACACATACCTTTAAATGTCGGTTATTCACTTTATTTGGATCCTCAAAAATCAACATTCCCTTGGAAGGTCATTATATACATGACCCGAGAAACATATATGGCAAAAAAAAAACATGTTAAAGTATGTGGAAATTTTTTGACGAGGTAAACCTAAAGGTGTGAACCAGTATAAACAGGATTGAATGTTGTGCACTGTGATGTCACAATGAAAGCTGTGAGTGTTCAAAAAATGTGTACTACCCTGTTACATGTGTTTTTTTATGATAGATCTGACATCCTCTTTTCTTGACCCAGTTTAGTACCTGGCCACCATAGTAAAAGTTCATAGTGCTCAATTATTTTCATCATAAGTTTTTTTTATGACATTTAAGGTGCGGAACATTTGACAGTCAGGATTGAATAGACTTTGGTTAAACTAGATTAGTCTTAAATTTCAGAATAACAATGAATATTTAATTTAATTTGAGTAAATGCACCTACATGACCACGTCAACATACACTTTAATTGCATAATATATTCCTTCAAGATGTAAATATCACACTTTGTTGGCTGTGCCAATTAACAATAAATTTGTTTTAATTGTGTTCATATTAACTGTGCATGCTCTGCACAAAGTATGTGGGCCAATACTGTATTTACATAAAGAAACAAGGAAAATTAAAGTTTTTTCATGAAAATGAAAATTAGGTCAAAGTTACCTATGCATGATCATTTCTTGAGCACTCTCATAGAAGCTTCTATGGGAGTTTCAATCAATCATAAGACTTGAAAGATGCTGTATACAAGAAATTTGCTTTACATATAATATTCTATGTAAATTCAATGGTGACTGGTGACCTTAATTATGTCAACAAAGCCTAATAGTGACTTCACGGAATCTCCTAAAAGACACTTAAGATCCAAGTTTGACAAGATTTGACTACATGGATTCAGAGACAGTCAGCACACAAGATATGGCATGTATCAAAGAAAACAAGAAAATTAAAAGATCTCTTAAATTTTAAACTTTAAATGTATGCCAAGGTTGATAAACCTTTATCATATATTTCTTGAAATCCTGAAGGGATAAAATGCCTATTACTTTGCATGAACTTTAATCACAGGATTTCACATATATTTTGTACACAAGATATGCACTTTATTTCCAGTGTTACAAGAAATTTCAAAGTTGTTTCATGTCCTTGAAAATAGTGTCACAAAACTTAATTACTTCATGTGACCCTACTAAAGACACTAGTTACATGGAAGTTTTACCAGATTTGTTTATGGTAAACTGTTTCAAAGATTTAACAGAATCTTGCAAACCATCAATATTTTTCAATATCAAGCTTTCTAATTTCACCTGAGGGTGTAGAGAATAGCCAACATCTATAACACAAGCTGTAAATGATATTATCTCTCAAAAGGAGTTTCTGTGGTAGAGGCAAGAGTTAGCGTTAACTAACAAAGACAAAAATTTGAAATAAATATGTCTGTTGGGTTAGAGAAAATGCTGTACACAAGGTAGCATGATACTAACACTAATCTGGATGGAAACAGTCATCAAACATGATAATCTCTACTCCCCTCTCTGTTATAAAGAGCAGAATTTATTTTCTTTTGGTCATGTATTTGTTTTCTTGAAAATACTCACCACAAACTGGGAACCCTTTGCTTGCACATATAAACAATTTGGGCACTGATGTGCATGGTACCTCCATGGGTCATCATCAGGCTTCCAATCTTTAAAGCCAACTCCACAGCAAAAGCAGATGACACTGTCTGGTTCACCTAAAATACAAGATAGAAGTGGTATTTTTTGTGAATTTGAGTGATGCTGACATATACAGATTATTTTTTCTATTTCTGTTGAAATAAAGTTAACGACTGAACAACCCACCATTCAAATAGAGTTGATGAAGAATTCAGATCAGAAGCATAACAAATAGAGTTGATGAAGACTTGAGATCAGAAGCATCTTCGATTATGGAGCACGTTTGGTATATAATAAAAAGAAAATTTTCTTTTCCTGTGTAAATACCGGATATATTTCCTGTGTAAATACCGGATATATTTCATCTTGTGGTACCAAAAACGATATATTTTAACTCGTGGCTTTGCCACTCATTAAGATATCATGTTTTTTGGACCTCATGATGAATATATCCAATATTAAAGTAGAAAGAAAATATCCTCTATGTCTTTCAGAATCCTTGGTCACTACACCTTCATCTTACAAGATGTTATGACAAAATTTGTGATGTCATGAGGTGTTATTATATCTGTTACATATAGAAAAGAGATGATTGGGCATATTAACCTATATAATTAACACATTATATCCAGTATTTGCGCAGGAAAAGAAAATATCCTCTATGTATTTCTTCCATCTTTCCAATGTTCGCTAATACTTTTATCTATAGCAATAATGTTCTATTCTGCTGTTCTGTGCTTAAGAAATGAGTTATATCCAACATGATCAACATAATCCTAAAAGTCTGTGTCAATATATTCCATTCAAATTACTAGTCGTTTCTTGAAACAAGTCAATTTCAACATCTTCTAGTGCATACTAACTGTACGTAACATGAATGCATCTTCTTGGGAAGTGGGCCAGTGACAGTGTGATAGACTGATGCAACATGAGAGAAGCAGCCCATATTTTGCGCCAAAAGGTCAGCTGATTGGTAAAGTGGATCATGAAATTTGTTGACATATACAAAAGTGAATGGACAGAGCTTGAAAATTTCACTGACCCATAATACAAGCTATATAGAGAAGAGGCAGGTGCATTATCCAATTTAAACTGACTTGTGGATTATGCCCACTCATGGGGTCAATTGGATAATGCTTGTGGATTATGCCCACTCATGGGGTAAATTGGATAATGCTTGTGCCCTTTTCTCTCCATATATGCTGTGGTATAGTATGCCACAAAAACAGGTTATAGACTGCAGAAGACATGTGACAAGTTATTGGATATTTTTTCTGCAAATCAGCTTTCTGGTTGGATAGTATTTAGTATACTGTATATTAAAGTATAGTTCAAAATTGTTCTCATTGGTTCAAATGTAGCAACCAAAGTGTGTTTGTGTATATATTATGTATTATTATATTATGTATATATATTGCATAATTTATACATTTAGTCTACATTTCATTGGATTGTTATACTTACATGGAAGCAAAATTACCTTTTATAATTCTTATCCATTATTGACTAATTTGAAAGTGTTAAGAGAATAAAATAAATAATGTTTATATTAGTACTAATGGCAATTGTTTTGTCAATACTCCTTTACCACCCTTAATTAATCTTACTGCAATAAATAAACCCTGCAGCTGCCAATTCCTCTGGTGTCTTAACCAAAGCAGACATCTTGGGAAAACTATTTAGCCTTTGTCTGTAGTCAGCATAATCTTTGTACTTCACTGCTCCACGAAGTAAATATTTAAATCCACCATTATCTGTGGCCTCCAAGATTTCTGCAAATCCAATAGACACATATATAATTGTTACCAGTTCACACAGCTCACTCATGTTTTAAATGAATTTACTGTTATAAACTTAATCTTAACTTTTTTCTTTGGAAGAAACAGATATATTCAAAATGCATATGAATTTATATTTAATAGAACCAAGTTCAAATAATCTTACACTGTGTGATAAAATGGAGGTCCACTATATACCACATGATTAAGCAAGGAAATGTAGTGGTATTCTTTGTACTTAATATTATTTGGAGGATTCTAATGAAAATACTATGTTTTTATCTTATTCTTGATGAATAACTCTTTAAAAAAAAGTACAAAACCATATTTTCTCAGAGTGCCTTTGACTCTTTACTTTGACTGAACAGTTATCTCTTATGGACTGAAAGGTATGTACATGCTGAAGCATGGATATGTGGTCTTAAAAATAAAAAATAAACTCATAACAGTTAACAGAAAAATAAAAGTCTGACAGATGCCAGACAATGAAAAACATAATTTTGTGACAGCTTTGCCTCACACATGCATCATTTTTCACAAATTAAACAATAACCAGATTTCTTATCATTTTCTGACATTGTTTATACAAATATTAAGGAATTTTATAGAACATATTAATGTACATATCACTATTCATAAATCAAAAGACTCTTAAAAAAGAACTTGGCATTAAGGTCTTGTACAACCTGACTAAACCCATTAAACTATAACAGCTTTCAAAGAAAAAGTCAATACTTTGCATAACTGTTAATGTCTGATGTTTAAAGCAGCAATCCATGAAAAGGAGACATGTTCTTCAAAAGAGTATGCAGTTTATAAATACAATATTATTAACAATTCCTGCTCATGTTATTTTCAGATTTTGTTAGATTCTATTGCTCATGTGAGTTCTACCTAATTTGCATGTTAAAAGGCACATGAGACTAACATGAGTTAGATCTCAGGTAAGAATCTTGTGTGCAAAAAGGGCATGCAGTTTGGTGTGGGCTATATGTTATTCCATTCAGAGTTACATCAACTGATGTAGAAAGTTTGTTCTTAAACTAAAAATACCTAAATATATTTAACAGCAATAGTATATTACATAATGAAAAAATGTTGTGTAACATCTCTATTAAATACAATGTGAGGAAATAAAAACAAATAACTGATCTTGTAATTTTTTATCAGTCTGAATGACCAATCACTAATAATGTTATTTCTGAAGAAAAGTACATAATCTGTCCAAAAGTATAAAATAATTCATACACTGATTGATATTTCCATATTACCACTTCTCAAAGCTACTCATCCCTCACCCCCTTTTTTAAAACAGATAATCAATTTACCTGATGTTGACTGACCAGAATAATTTTCTCCCACTGAACTAATGATTTTCAGGAAATTAGTAAATTTAAAAGCAGATCATTCTGTTTCCTCTTTTACAACTTTTAAACTAAAAATGTGTTTACAGGACATTATTAGAACTAGCTACATATTGCTCTAGTATATTAGTGAAAACCTCAAGTCAATACAACTGTCTGCTCAGGAGAAGTAGCCATATAAAGATTTTCAAGATGGCCATCAAGTCAGCTATTCTGGAGGTTGTATCGGCATCATTTTAATACAGGACTAGCTATATAGCAAGAAAGAAGTTTTTGTTTTTTTAAATTTCAGTATGGCCATTCATTCTGGAGAAGTAGCTTTTACAAGATTGGTCAAATTTTGGGAAGTCACATTGGCATCATTTTCACGTAGTACCAACTACATATAGTGAGAAGAGTTTTTAATGAAAACTACACTTCAATATGACCAACGCTTAAAGAGGACTAGTGATAACAAGATTTTCAAGCTGACCCCCATGACCATCATGCTGGAGGTCTAATCAGCACCATTTTTATTTAGGACCAACTAGATATCATAAGAAGTCTTTTAGTGAAAAACCCATTCATATATGACCATCTCTTCTGAAGAAGCAGCTATAAGATTTTCAAGATGGCTGTCATGACAGCCAAATTGAATATACGATTGGCACCATTTTCATTTAGGACCAACTACACATCATGAGAAGTCTTTCAGTGAAAACTCCATGTCACTATGGTCATCTGTTTAGAAGAAGTAGCCATAACAAAATTTTCAAGATGTCTGTTCAGGCAGCCATACTGAATGTCTGAGGGACACCATTTTCATTTAGGAACAACTAGACATCATGAGAAGTCTTTCAGTGAAAACTACATGTCTCTACAACTATCCATTTAGGAGAAGTAGCCATAACAAGATTTTCAAGATGTATGCTGTGGCAGCTTTACTGAGTGTCTGAGTGGCACCATTTTCATTTGGGACTAACTAGACATCATAAGAATGACAGCTACCATGACAGCCATACTGGAGGTATGATTGGCACTAGTTCCATTTGGGACTAACTAGACATCATAAGAATGACAGCTACCATGACAGCCATACTGGAGGTATGATTGGCACTAGTTCCATTTGGGACCAACTAGACATCATGAGAAATCTTATAGTGAAAATACATGTCTCTACAGAGATCCATTTAGGAGAAAGAGCCTTAGCTAGATTTTCAAGATGTTACTGTGGCAGCCATATTGAATGTCTGATGGGCACCATTTTCATTTGGAACCAACTAGACATCATGAAAAATCTTTTAGTGAAAATACATGTCTCTACAGCGATCCATTTAGGAGAAGGAGCCATAGCAAGATTTTCAAGATGTTCACTGTGGCAGCCATATTGAATGTCTGATGGGCACCCGTTTCCTTTGGGACTAACTTGAGACATCATAAGAATGACAGCTACCATGATAGCCATATTGAAGGTATGATCGGTACCATTTTCACTTAGGTCTATTCAGACATCAAGATAAGTCTTTGAGTGAAAACACCATGTCAATATGACCATCCGTTCAATTATTGTTTATTATATTTGTATTTCAATTGTTTGTGTTTCTAATTAGAATACTGATAATATGGGGGGTGGGGGGAGCAGAGGTCTTATGGACAATTTTACAAATGAAGAAAAATTAAAGGATACTACAGGCTTACATAATTCATTATTTTAAAGCATAATTTCATTGAAGATTTGGACCAATACATTTTTATACACAAAATAGTAAGATCATTAAAATTTTACAAATCCTTATTAAAGTTTAGGTTGGGGGAAAAGGAGATTTTTTTTATTCCACAGTACCCTCAGCTATGTCCTTGAAAAAAAGTTTCTACAGAAAATATTACCTCACTTCTGTGAGTATATATTTGGACACCAAATACCAATGAGACCTTTGTTTTTGTAGGAATAAAATCAGGTCTAATTATTTACATGCACATTTGTTGCTCATGACATACATGTACTTTAAATTGTAAAAGCTTTATCTGGTCTTTAACTTTTTGGTTTTTTTTGGAAAAAGGCCTAGCAACCAGAGAATTAAGAAGCCATACACCAAAGGACTGATATTAATCTGAAAATGTTTTTGGTAGAAAAGTGAAAGTTTTTTTTTTAAATATAAAGGGGAAAAAAAACAATATATACGCATGGATATTAAAGTGAACGTACATGAGCACAAGTTAGGTTTCTGATGTATAAGACCCAAATTAAATTAATGTATTGAATAATTACTGACTTGTACATGACTATGGATTAAAGTTCTTTGAATCAATATATAGTGTTCCCTCAATTACCTGCCCATTTTTGTACAAGTAGGAAAATGGGTGGTGATCAAGGGTGTAGGATGAATGAGGTTTGTCTGATAGATAGACAGATAAATACATACATACATAGACAGGCAGATAGATAGGTAGATAAATGGATGGAAAGAGAGACAGAAAGACACAGGAAAATCCAACCTGTAAGATCATAAAAAAAATGATGCATAGATCCATAAAATGGATTTTAATTAAATTAAGCTTCTCACTTATTGCAGAAAATTCCCAGACCTCTGCAAGTCCCTTCATTGTGTTTAACAGTATAAATGGAAACCAAAAGTAAACCGCAGGTAACCATGTTACACTGTACACTCCACTGTCAATAGCACTAAGTTCATTTTCCTACAAAGAAATCCATAACTGATCCTTGTTGACCCTTTTGGAATGTCAGGGTGTTCACTGTTTACTCCAGTTTCATGCCCATGTTGACATCATGCTCCTTGTAGAAACTATAAAGTTGAGATAATGCCAATCACCTTTATTTGAGGTGGTTGATAATTGAATTCACTCAATCTGACTTGTTCTGCCTAACAAACATGGCAGATTTTCTAGATCTGTGATAATTATTTACATGTCATGTGTACATTGATTAGGCTTGGCAGATCGTGGATAGTGAGGGTGGGGAATCAAAGAGGGAATTAATTAGTGCAAATCAATTGGTACATTCAAATTTACTGGCAGTAACCAAGAGTGGCAAGAGACTTGGGGGAGGTGGGGGGGCAAGAAATTGGGGTAGCACTGTTTCTGAAATTGATGTATGAATTGTTTAATAAAAATTAAACATTTCAATTTTAAAAATATGCATTTAAAAAAAAACACATACTGCATGTCACTGATCATGAGAAGCATACGTACGCTGTGTGCGCATGCACATGTGAATATGCAAGCACAGCCTGCCCCAACACCAGTTTAATGGATATGTAGCGAGAGAGAGAAAAAAAAAGGAAAGAGAGAAAATGCAACAGCTTGCAGGTATTTAATACTCATAGTTTCATGACAACAATAAGTCTATTTCACACAGTCTAGTGATTCACAGTGAATGTCTTGTCTCAACAATGAAATTAGAGGTTTGCCAATTAACAATATGGACTCATGGGTTTCTATGAGGTTCTCGTTGAGGGGAGATAATTCACCCCAGAAAGACAGAGATTCATCAAGGGGTGGGGAGAGAAGAGGGAACACAAGGGTGAGGGGTGATGAGGTCATGCCTACCTTTCTCTCTTACACATACACACATATATATTTCATAAAAAATAAGAAATCAGACTACTAGTTCATTCAGAATATTATATTAATTTCCAAACTTAATTTGTATTTAACAAACTGGGTCATATTTGGAATATTAACCCACGACCAATACATGGATGAATTATCTATTTCCAAATAAAGAACAAAATAGCTTAGCTTGTATCCTTGTTTAACTGCATGGATTAATTTATTCATTCCTACACCTTGAAATACATAATTAGCTACTAACTTTTAACAATTTAGGCCCTCTCATTTTACAATCTCTATCTATTTCCAGATCATCACAAGGGGCTGCCCTTGTGCCAAGATATTGGTTGACCACCTGTGTAATTATGTCACCTAAAGTATGACCAATTAGCAAGTAACTAATGTATATACACACTCTGGGCTACAGGTTGAGTACATACAAAACTGTAGATAACATGTGGTTGTCACAAGGTAAGAAGAGGCTGGGAATGGAAGGGGGGGGGCAGGGAAAAAGATAGTTCGTGGTCATGGTGCGGCGCCACTAATCCACTCCTCAGAATCCTCATGAATGAATCCATCCCTGAAGAGAGTCTTTATTATAAGAACTGTAAAATAAATTTTTTTAGAACAACCTGATCCAAGACTTCTTTCAGCAACTAGCAAACCCCCACCACCTTAATGATGTCAGTAATAAAGGTGTTACTAAAGGTGACTTTCTTGCCCAGCAATCACATTTTCAATCTATTTAAACGAACAGTAAAATGCATTTCACTTCATTTCTGCTTTATCTTATGCTTGCTTGTTTTTTATGGAATTTGCAGTTATTTTTGTGCCATACATATTAGAATTATTATGTATTGTGGAAACAATTTACCAGATAAACCAAACAGAAACTATGTAAAGAAATGTTTGACAGATGTAAAAGAGGTGTGTAACATATATAAGATGATGATGAAAGGCTCTGATATCAAGGTGCCTCATGAGACAGACAGACTCACATAGCAGTCTCAGAAAATAAGGGCATAACAAAAAATACACATGACACAAGAAAACAGGGTAAACAAAAACAGATACACTGTACTAACACTTGTGTGTCAAAAATACACATATCATACACTCAGTACAAGAAATAATTTTTTCCATTTTTCTAAAAAAATATCTTTTTGGGGTTTTTCTTTTTTCTCTTATATTATATAAAATGAAGACCATACAAAATGATTTTGGCAGACACACTAGAGTAAGTATTTTGATTTTTGTCCTGTTTAATTGTTATTGTATTGTTCCAGAAGTTTTAAGAGGACAGCTCTTACATTTTTGTTCAATTCTAAACGTGTGCTTTCTCCCAAGGCTAAGAAACCACCCGCTAAGAATATTATAAGTTCAACAGTGCTTGGATATCAGTGTTTAAGTGTGTGCAGGTGAGCAAGCAAAGGTCCAGAGTTTGCACTGTGTGTTTCAAAGGTATGCATCTTTTTATATTTCATAAACTATTTGAAGTAAATAATAATTTAATATTAAAAAAATATGGACGGTCTGCATTCCATGTCCTTGAATATTCATGCAGAAAGCTTAGGTTTTTAGTTGTAATTTACATTTTATATGCCTAGATCTACGGTTAATATTGACCTGTTGAGGTTTTTACTTACCGTCTGATCATGTGCCATGTTGGCAGTCAATTGGTACTGCTATGATCGCAGCAAAGAAAATAATTATGAAAAAAATTAATTTGACATCTGCTGTTTGTTAAAAATTTAAACATACATAAATTTGTTCTATTAAGCAGTCTTTTAAGAAATAATCTGTCTACAAGCCATGCAAAATTGGTGTAGCATCTTTGATAAAACTGTAATCATATTATAAACTTAATCTCACATATATCACAATGTTGTTTCAAGGACCCCAACTATTGTGTTATAACAAGGTTTGCATGTATTCTGTCATAACAAATAATAGGCTTGGTCCCTGTGATTGTATGTGTTGTGTGTATGAAAATTTTTTTTTTCTACAACCAGAGGTCCAAGTGGGTCTGATATTGCTCACTTAGCCAACATCTACCTCAAAGTCAAATGCAAGGACAATTGACTAAGCTGGGTTAGTTTCAATAGTTTCAATAGTTTTATTATCATAAGCATTTACATGCTTATAGATTACATATTACAAATATTACATGGTTATCAAATGCTATATATACAGTGCTAAACATTAACTCAAAAATGTAAGTGTCACAAGCTGGAAAGTAGAGGATGGACAAATATACACAATCTTTATAATAAATTACTGTAAAAATAATAATCTATCTGTTATTTTAAATGCTTCATAAACAAATTTAGCTAGTGAACATATTATTTTCTTATTACTGGAAGTTAATAGTTCAATGTACCTGTGCATGGATGGTTTATTCCAGAAGTACTTTTGGATTAAGTTTACAAATGAGTATACACAGGACATACTAAAAAAAAAGACATTCGTCTTCAATATCATGGTTGTCACACAGCATACAATATCTTTCACTTCTATTGATTCTATTGCTTCCTTATCTCCCAGTTTCAACTCTCAGATTATGGGAAGACACTCCGAGTTTTGTCAAAGCTGATCGATGTTTATGGTTACACAAGAATTTGAAATAAACTTCGAGGCCGAAGTCAGTTTTGATATGTTTATATAAAGACAGTTTGTCAGAATTTTGTAATTTATTATTCCAGTATGATAAAAAAGCATCTGTAACTCTTTGTTTAAAAATTGGAATAAACTTGGAGCAATTTACAGAATCAGGAAACATCCACACCTCACCAAAAACAAATCTACTTAAAGTATCTTTTAGGAGTGTAACCCAATTGATAGTTATTTGATTCATTTTCAATATATAACTGCCTATATACAGCACTCAGTGTAATATTTGCAGAACTTTTATTTCTAAACCAATATTAAACTAACTTAACCAGCCTTAAATATTTAAGTGGAATTCTTCCAAGTTCACTGTATACACCAATATCAGAAGTAGATATTTTTTTACATATAACAAATATTTTAAAAACCTTCAGTGTACACATTCAATGGCACCAGCCTGGTGAAAAACCCATACATCTGATGCTTAATTCAGAACTGGAACAACATAAATATCAAAAAGTTTCAAACATTACAATTTAAGTAGCATTTTTCAAATCACAAATAAGCATATTTATTGCCTTTAGTGCTTTATCAGCCAATATTTGTTGAGCTTTAGAGAATCTTCCATTGTTCGAGAAAACAAGACCAAAGTAATTAAAAGTTTCAACCACCTCAATATTACTCCCAGCTATATTCCATACTTCATCTTGTCTTAATGGACCACCTTTTCTAAAGACCATAACTTTAGTTTTATCAAGATCAATATTTAGATTCTATTTAATACAGTAGTAGTGCAAATTATCCATGAGCTTTTGTAAACCCGCAATGTTTTCTGAAAACAGTACTAAATCATCAGCAAACAGTGTAAAAAATAAAGACAACTCGTCTAACTCTAAACAGATATCTCCTATAGACTGTAACAATGTTTCCAGATCTTCAATAAATAACGAAAATAGTATCGGTGATAATACTTCACCTTGTATAAAACCTACTCCATACTCAAAAAATGGCACTATGAATACCCAAATGTGAAATACATGATTTAACTACTCTGTACAAAGAACGAAGATCATTTAACATTTTGCCATTTACACCTTGTCTAAAAACCTTCATACACAAACCATTTTTGTATACATGATCAAATGCCTTTTTAAAATCAACAAAAGCTGCATGCAACTTTTTACTGTACCTTGATTTAAATAGTTTTTAATCAAACAATGTAGAACAAAAATGGCAGCAGTAGTTCTCACTCCTTTCTTGAAACCAAATTGTGCATCCAATATTTTGTCATTTTCCTCCGCCCAATTCAGCAGTCTTTCATTTAAAACACTGGCAAATAATTTTGGAAAGCAACTTAGTGAAGTAATACAGTAAAACCTGTCCCAATGGTCACCTGGTCACAACAGTCATTATAATTTCCCCCCAACAAATTTCTTACATAAATGCCCTGTATTTAATGGTCACCTTCTTTCAGCGATCAGCAGCCTGGTGTTTCCTAACCAAAAACTGGTTTCACCCTGACTTAATCTGTCACTGGAGCATATCAGCAGTGACCGCTCCAAACATTTCATATCTCGATTGTACTTACTGTAGTCCAGTCACGCTGTCAGTCAAACTCAAAGGTGTCAACATGTTGGCTTTGAAAGCAAGGAAGTTTTTGTCCTTGCATGAGAGAATCGAAGCAATTCATTTGCTGGATAGTGGACAAAGTAGTCGTGTAGTTGCAGCAGAAATGAGAGTCGCTTGAACTCCGATTCATAGGATTATTAAGCTTAAGCGAGATATTGTGCCCGATTTTGAAAACAATGTTAATCTGGAGTGTAAAAGATTACGTACAATCACACCAAATGAGTAGAGATACATGTACACTGCACTTGTGATATCCCTTACAGTTTATATGCTACTAACAATAGCTGCAGGAAGCTTCATTTCATTCCTAATCATCAAAGGTCTCTCGCAAAAGCCGACTGTCTTTTGATCTCGGTGAGTTTGAGCAACTGCTTAATCCATCAATTTTTTGCAGTGTGAACACCTGTTTTCATGCCTAATTATACCAGCTGGCCTAACAAAAAATCAGTCCTGTGTTTGACAATCATGCAGGTAAGCTGTCAATTAGTAATTTTATTTAGACACCGTTTCTACTGATAAGTGATGATTTAATGTACATGATGGATTAAAGTGGAAATTTTTATTTTATTATTTTGTTATTTTTCTTTTTGCTAAATAGCTAAGCTAATTACATGTATCTTGATAGCATACTACTACTACTACTAATAATAATAATAATGCTAATGCTATTCAGTGCATAGTACATGTATTTGTCATGAACCAAGTTTGAGAGCTGAACCTACCTTCAGAGGTCACCTGTCTACAGCAGCCACTTTGGCCTTTTCCCATGGATGGCCGCTGTAGACAGGTTTGACTGTACCTCTATAATTTCCTGTATTACAAGCATCACCAGACTTAAATATAGGTACAATTTCACCCTCCCCCCCCCCCATTGCATTGGAAAATGACCAGTATCGAATATTGCATTGAATATTTTGCATATAGAGGGTCTAAGTATCTCTGCTCTGTTTTTCAAATACTCATTCAAAAGATAATCACTGCCATGTTGTTTTTCGAAGTTTTTATATTTTTAATCGCTTTTGTAATTTCATCCTCTGTTATTTTTTTTATCTAGTTCTTCAAAGATTGTTCCTTGATTCAGTAGATCATTGTCATATATATATCGTACAAAATCAATTGTTTCTTCATTTGAAACTGCTTGAGTTTGATTGCACAAAGTACTAAAATATTGGAAAAAATTTTCACTTTTAGCATTAGTCACATTTTTGTTTTTGTTAAAGAAATTCCAGAATTTCCTGGGATTAGACTTTTTAATTTAGATAACTCTTGTGATAATTTCTTTTTATGTTTGAACTTTGCCTTTTTCTTTTTTTCAAACTCTGTTTCTCTCAAAGTTTTCCAGTAGACTGATAATGGATCCACATAATGCTTATAACTACTCCTGTATTTACTCCTAAACCATACTTTATTAGATTAGTTAGTATGATGCATATTTAAATATTTTTCTATTTGTTCAGTAATGGTAGCCATATTGAATGAAAGGGTTTAGGTCAAGATACTTTCTATAAAATGTTTGTTTACCTGTTGTGAAGAAAGTCATTTAAAAGCTTTCCTGACTTTAGTATATATATATATATATATATATATATATATATATATATATATATATATATATATATATATATATATATATATGCTGTCTAATTTGGACACATTCTATTTAGCAGTTTTTAAGTAGAAATCACTTAAAGATTTTTTTTTAATGTTGGTCACAATTGGTCATTTGTAGCAGCTTAAAAGGGCTTTTAGCCAGGATGCTGTCTGTCTAGTTTGTTCAAAATCTGTTGAAGGTTTGTGAGAAGTCATTTAAAGGTTTTCTACTTTTATTTAAGGCAGCAAAATTAATTGTGAATCTACATCATTTATACAAATTTAAAAGCCTTCATGCAAGATGTTTTCTGTTAAATTTGGTCTAATCCAGTTAAGAAGTTTTAGTGAAAAAGTCTTTTAAATGTTTATTTTAGTAACAGTAGCTATAATTAATGATCCATCAGCATCATTTGTACAAATCTGAAAGGTCTTCTTGTCAGAATGCTTCCTGTCAAATTCTACCAAGTGATTTTGATGAAGCTGACTCAAGGGTTTTCAATTTTTAGTAAGAGCTGCCATATTTAATGGTAGATCAACATTATTTATGCAAAATGTATAGGTCAAATATGGAGATTTCTGTGTAAACTTATTTTGTAATATATATGAAAACCCAATATTCAATACCCTCACAAAATTTGCCTCAGGTCAGATGTTACCTGCCCCTATATGTATGTGGAAGTGATGCATCACATGAACAAAGAACTTGCTAATGTAATAGTTATAGTGTTGGAATTTGTGATAGGTTATGAAATTAAATTTAGCCTGTGGAAATTAAGAAATTCAAACAGGAAATGCTACAATTATGGTCAATATGGTTAATAACAGATTGATAAAGAAAGATTACAAATGGTGACAATTATTGGAAAGAATTACCAAAATACTATGCATTACCAAAATACCATGCATTCAAATGTAGAAACATTTTCTCGTCATATTTTCTAACTTTTACTATATATACTCGCATATAAGCCTGATCCATATGCAAACAACATAGACCCTGATCTGCCATCGCATAAGCACTGGCAGATCAGGATCTATGTTGTTTGTTCTACTGATTAGTCCTTACAAAGTGCATAGACCCAGATCTGCCAGCACATTATGCAATGGCAGATCTGGATCTATACAGTTTGCAGTTGGTATCAGATTATATGCAAGTATCTATGGTATATTATATAGGGCACACACTGAGAAAATAAATACATCAGATCTCTATTTTCAGTCCAAATTATCAACGATAACCCTAGAAAAATAAACTGCAGTTTTTGGAAGTGGTACATGGAGCACCATGTTGCCTTACCTCCTAACATAATACATGTATTTTGCTATGTTTTCCTTGATATCTGCTGTTCTAGTTTCTCTAACATAGACCTATAAAGCAAAGATTTAATGAAGATATGTGTTTGCAGTTCAAGTTTCAGTACCCTATGAAAGGGGATTACTTGTTTTTCAATCTTCTTCTTTTTCTTCTCTTACTTGCTAGCTTGCTTATTTTCCTGCAATGTTTGCCTACATGATATGTCTACATGTCTTTTTTTAATGTTTAGAAGGAATTGTGATGATCTGATCGTTTGTAATATGCTTGGAAAAAAATTATAATGAGTAGTATGTCTTACTCTGAAAACTCTTCATAATACTTCCTGGTCTGACACAGAATAATTGGTAGATCCCTATTTTCTGTGTCTTTCTTCATTTACAAATTTAAAAAAGGGAAATAGCTTTTGTTTCTGTTTTTGATCACGATTTGTTATCATATACGGCACAAATTAGTAATTTTTACTTGAAATGACTGTGCAATCAATACACTTCTACATCAGTGGCTGGTCAGCTTGTACTATAATGATGTCACAGATAACAGCAAACTGAGTCAATGGAGATAATGCAGTTGGTAATTTTTGGACAATCTAACTCTTCATTAATTTCGGTTGGAGTACATTTTTCTAAAAGAGAAACAGATTTTTAATTTACACATGTTCTTCAAAAAGCATGACAAATTTTATTTTTTAACACTTTATCCATAATTGACCTTTAAGAAGTTTTTATGCCAGGATGCTTTATGTCAAATTTGGTCAAATTCTGTTCAGTAGTTTTTGAGCAGTCACTGAATGCTCTTTATATTTTTAGCAACTGCAGCAATATTTGATGACAGATCAATATTATTTGGTAACATTTTATAAGGCCTTCATGCAATGATGCTTTGTTTCAAAATTTATTTTTTTCTGTACAGTGTTCTTTTAATAATACATAATATAAAGTTGTTTTTTTTTCAGTAACAGTGGTCATATTTGATGGTGGATCTGCATTCATAAAAACTTGAAAGGTCTTTTTGTCTGAATGCTTCCTGTTAAATTTGGTCAAATTATACTCAGCGTTGGTTTTTAGAAGATGGTGTTTCCATTTTTATTTTTATTTTTAGTAATGGTCGCCATATCTGGTGGCAGATTGGCATCATTTGTACAAACTTAATGGCCCTCATGCAAAAATGCTTTCTGTAAAATTAAATCAAATTCTGTTAAGTGGGTTTTTGAGAAACTGCTTATAAGGTTTTTCTATTTTAAGTAACAGTGACTGTATCTGATGATGATGAATCAGGATCATTTGTACAAACCTGAAAGGCCTTCATGTAAGAATAAATTCTATTTAATTTGGTCCTACTCCAGTCAGTCATTTTTGAGAAGAAGCTGCTGAAAGGTTGATCTATTTTTATTAACAGCAGCCATATTTTAATGTGAATTGGCATCATTAACAAATTTGTAAGACCTTTAAGCCAGAATGCTTTGGTGTCAAAATGGTTTAAATTCTATCCAGTGATTTTTTAGGATAAGTTGTCTCAAGTTTTTTTCTAATATTTAGTTACAGCAGCAATATTTTATGGCAGATTAGTATCATTTATACAAAGCATATCAGCATCATTTGTACAAAGCAGATCAGCATCATTTGTACAAAGCATATTAGCATCATTTGTACAAAGCATATTAGCATCATTTGTACAAAGCAGATCAGCTACATTTGTACAAAGTTTAAAAGTCCTCATGCTTTCTGTATAATCTGATCAAATTCTGTTCAGGTGAGGTTTTTTTTGCAAAGAAGTCATTCATAAGATTTTTCTAGTTTTAGTAACAGTGGCCATGTATGATGACAGATCAGGGTCATTTGTACCAATCTGAAAGCCTTTTATGTGAGGATGCTTTCTGTTAAATTTGGCCCCATTCTGTTCAGCTGTTTTTAAGAAGCCATTGAAAGGTTTTTCTAATTTAATTATCAGTAGCCATATTTAATGGAAAATCAGTATCATTTGAACAAATTTGTAAGGCACTAATGCCAAAATGCTTTATGTGAAATCTGGTCAAAATCTGATTACCAGTTGCTGAGAAGTCATTTAAAAATTGTTCTATTTTTTAGTAACAGAAGCTATATTTCATTGCAAATTGGCAGAATTTGTACAAATGTGAAAGGCCTTATGGCCAGATGAGCTAAAATCAGTATTCAGTGTGAGAAAAAGAGGTATCAATCTGAAATAGTGTATGGCTTTATACTATCAATTTAGTGATTACCTCTTTCAGTCACATTCTGTGGAATTGGCATCAAACTTCGGGACTGCTCAGTACCAGAGTATTTTGGAATCTGTGTTTGTTGAGCTGGCAGACTAGGTGCCCCACATGCATCCCATTCTGGGATAGATGTTTCAGATAGTGTGATTGGTTGCGTATTTAAAGCTAAATTGTTCATGGCAGAAGTTTCTGCACGCACAGCAAATGGCAGATAATGACTATCTCCTGCAATATGAAAGAAAACTTTGATAAGGCTCCAATATAGCAATATTTGACTGGGTACTGTTCACCCTCATTGCAAGTGGTAAAAAAATACCAGTTTGTTTAGCCAATAATTAGTCCACTGTACTTTTGCATTGCTGTAGTTACACTGTAATCTAAAACAATGAATAAACTCCTTTATTTATTGTCATATAGGGCAGAAAATGAAAGTAAAGAGGGAGATAATTCAAACACTACAAAACATTATGTTGCAATGCTGTTTCAGAAAGAATGAGATGTCAAGCCATTGCCATTCCATCACAGTATGCAACATGTACAAATTATGAAAAGAATAATGCATATCTCTGTGCTCAAATATGTGGTGATTGGCAAAATAATGTAAATGTCAATAAAATTTTATTTTATATGGAACTTAAACCAAGTGATACCAAATTCAAGCTGCTTTGCAAAAGTTGATGTGTTATTTGTAGCTAATACTATCAATATTTATACTTCTTAAATGGCAGCATGAAGAATATTCAAACAGGATAATTCTAATTAGCAAAATATACCTCAACAACACATGAATACCAAAATTGGTTAAAATACCTCAAATGGTTTGATTAGAGATATCCATTCTTGAAATATACTGTTTACAGAAGGACAGATGAACAGACATAGACAGATAGACATAGCAAATGCAAAATTCCCCCACATTACATACTGGGGATAAAAATGCTACTGAAACAATGCATCAGAAACTGAACAACTCAGTGAACATACAAAATTAATTGCATGGATGGACAGAACAAGATTTATATGTCCCCTTGCCTCTGTGGTGGGAGACAATAAAGATGAGGAACTACATCATTTTAAGAAGCCATGACCTTAAGTTTAAACTGAACTAAAAACATAAAGCTTTCCTCTTGTGAACTACTGTAATAAAAATAATACATACAATCTGACTGATAACAACTTGTTAAAATGGCAGTGAAATTTTAATTATCAGTCAGAGAAACTGAAAAAATTTAATAATAATGTGCAATTATAATTAATGTTACTTGAATAGAATGTTAAACATACTGCATGGCTGCAAACCCATCTATTAAAAAATGTAAAAGCTATGCCTATCATGCATGAAGCTGCAGAGACTTACTAATGAGCTAAAGTACAAATTAAAATATTTACCTATATTACATTAATTATTCTACTCATTTTTTATTCTATACATGTCAATGGCCACACAGATGAAGAAAGTTTCTCATTTACCTGGTGATGGATTACCAATTTGTATGGAAATAGGTATGGAGCTACATCTTCCAGCTCTTTCCTCACCCCCTTCAGCTTCCATGAGTTCTGATTTTGTCTGTTTGAAGTACTGTATTAAATCACAAAATTTCAATAACCATAAAATTCTATGTGAATTTTGTAAGCAAACTGTATTTGGGAAAATAGCACCATGGTGAAAGTATAAGATTCATAAAATATATTCCATATATATATTGTACATTACAGCATTTTGTATTATAAATCTCATTTAAAAAATCAAAAATAAATTAGAGTTCAGCTAAGAATTGTTTTCACTCCATGATGTTACAATCTCCCTAATTCTTGTTCCTTTTAAATGTCAGAATATCATTAGCAAGACCATTATACAGCTAATAATGAACAAAACTCGGACAATTTAGGACCATGATGTCGAACAAGGAGGAGACTTTTCCCCAAACCTAGTCCTGTCCCACTACATTGAGAATCTTAGGGTTTATCCCCCTAAGATTTTTATATTCTCCACGTCTTGAAACAGATCTACCTAAAACTTAAATGTCATATTTATAATATCACTTCCTTTTTAAAAATCCTTCACAAACTCACCCACAGTCCTTTGAAACTCAATCACTGTTGTAAGAAAATGTCAGAATATCTGAGAAAAACGAAAAAAAAAAAAAAAAAAAAATCATAATGTGAAACACATCATTACCTCAGATAACACTTGGCGAAATGGATCCTATCATCACCATGTCTATATCAACACTATGACTTTTTCAAGGAAAGAGGAAGTAATACATCGAATGTTTTAGCCTAGCAGAATCTAGCCCATATACTAAAAGATAGATATATCCTAATGTGTGATTTCACTCTGTACTACAATGTAACCACAATATCGACGTCTTTACAAAGTTATATGTTCGGAATATACTTTATTTTCGAGCAAAATCTGTAGAAAGCTAACATTATTCAAGATGGTCGCTAGAGCTATAATTATTACATGGGAATGCCCAATACTGCGCTATTTTTACAGTGTATGTCAATCACAGGGGCTCGTATTATTGCTGACAAATTTTCAATCAGTCATACATGTGCTATATAATACTACAAGGGAGGACACTTCTTTTTTTCTAGTGCGACCCATTTACGAATCAACGCTGATATTTCAAGATACACTTCGCGTATTGTAATAAATTTGGTACCAATGTTTAGCTCAGGCATTCGACTTTTTAATTCTACACAAAGTTTGACTTACTATCATACCTTTAGGTATTATATAGTACATGTATGACTGATAGATAATTTGTCAGCAACAATACGAGCCCCTGTCTGTCAATGTGGTTATGTAGGCGCATTTGCTCATCTTAAATTAAATATTAATTGTTGTTCTAATATTTAATACTAATATAGTTTAACCAAAATCTTAAATGGGGCAAGAAAAGAGCATGTCGGGTCTAATCGTAACACTATATAGGGTAGTACGAATTTTTTCCAACATGCGTTATGCGTTTCAGTGTGACATCATAGCGCGCGACATTCAATCCGGTTTGTATTCGGTTGACCTCGTCCAAAAATGTCCACGTGCATTAACATTGATTTTGCTGCATGTATTTCTCGGGGGGCGTATATAATAACCTTCCAAGGAATATGGATATACGAGGATCGAAATAAAGTAAATAATCGCCATTTAAAGGTATGTGTAATAAAATGCCAAAAAAGTCTCACCCATTACTGTCATAGTCGGTAATGAACGTCTACATAACCTGTATGACTTGTACAATAGATGAGATTTGGTTGGGGGATAGGTTTATAACGTTTTCTATGCCTCAAAAATATAAAGCACACAATAAATTAGACCCATAAATCTGTCCCCATAACGATTTAAAAAAAAAAATTAAATTCTGATGAACTATCATCACAATTGTTTTTTTTTTAAATCGTTGTCGGGACAGATTTATCGGTCTAACAATAAATAAGCGGTAATATCTCTAATGTTGCGTGTGCAATGTCTTCGGGTCATATACGCTCAAATTAGGAGTGAAACATGGTGAAAACGGGTGGCTAAATATCAACGGCCGCTCTTGTAACAAATGTTATGATTTAAGGGACCAACCATTACATTTTTGGGGGTGATGGATAAGGTAATGAAGGGCTTGAGATTATTTGAAAAAATCCGGGCCCCAAAAGGCTTGAAGAAAAATACTCTTGTTCTGATTTGTAGAAAATAGAACTGACTGTAACCACCAAACTAGTGGAAGAAAAAAATTATCTTGAGATGAAAAAGATAAAAATATCATGATTAGAAAATAAATTCCAAGATCCTCCCCCCAAATTAAATGGTCCGTCCCTATAGCGTTAAAAATCGCAAATAACGCGATAAAACATACGTTACAACTTCTAACACGTTTGAAGTTATTGTTAACGCCTTAGATTCTATGGTGTAAATTGTTCTTTCTAAAAATATAAAATTCTTGTAATGGCATGAAAATCCAGACAGGTCATCTACATTATCAGGGGCGGATGCAAAAATATTGTTTAGTTTTTTGGGGTTTTTTTTTTTTTTTTGGGGGGGAGGGCCTAAAACAAGTAAGCGAGGGTCTGTGCAACGAGGGTCTGTGCGACGGAATCCCCCAATGGAGGCCCAGGGGGCGGAGTCTCCGGAAACTGCTGCATTTTAAGCATTTCCAGGGCATTATTTTAACCGTCAAACTGTACAGAAAACGTCCTCAGGAAGCGTTTATGTTGTTTCGCGCTCTTTTTTCGGGCTCTGCCTCCCACCCTCCCTACCCCGTGGATCAGCCCCTGATAGTACTACAAATATACAAATTAAATTTCATTTGTCTGCCTCAGGTTATTTTTACTTAAACTTGCTTACAAAGTTTCTGTCTTCAAAGTTTAAACATGTGTTAAAATAGCTGAAAAATGAGATCAAAGTCACCAGAAACTATTCAGGTTTGTGACCAAATAGTACTAGAGGTATCTATATATACAATTTGGTCTGGTTTACAAGAAAGGGGACGGACGGACGGATAGCACAAAACCATCATGTCTCCTTCCCTCTGTGGCAGAGGGAGGACACATAATTATTCGCATGACGTGCACCCCCTCCCCAGAGGAGTCAAAAAGTCAAACGATCAAACACACAAAAAATACAAATTTTAAATGCTACAATATTTTTAATTAAGTTATCTAAGTGTAATTCAGTACCATGGATACGATTTTTAAGACATAAAAGACGAATTAAGATATGCAGTTATATAACTGTTTGCCATAATACCAACTACGTAACATTAGTACGTACGACGGAACGTTATTTTTCACCATTTGTGCACCACATTTCACAGAGAAATATGTTTTATGTTTATATACTTTATCAAATATCCTATATATAAGATATTTTATATACAATTTCGATTAAGATATCTGATAAGGTTTATAAGATATCTTACAAAGTTTATGAGATATTTTGTAAAATTTATGAGATATCTGAATTTACTCTGTTTATAAAATAGCTGGTTTATAAGATATTTTATAAAATTTATAACATTCTGACCAAGCTCCATAAACATAGTATACCTGCAGCTGGAGAATTTTCAGGAAAACAAAACTTTTGTATTGGGGTTAACCTGTAAACAACAAAACTGATAAGTGAAAGAAAAGTAGTTCACTGTGACTTATATTCCCATGGGGTGGTTTACAATGATGCAAAAACATACAATGTTCCATGTAGATAGCATGCCTACGGTTGAAGATTTGCCAGGTGGGATACAATATTCATTTCAGTTTAGAAGATTGATCATTGGGACTTTTCCAGACGAATAGAATCTTCTGCATATAAATCTGCTGTGACCAGCTTTCACTTAAAGGTCAAGCACTGTCTATATACAAACTATATTATATGAACTCTTTGAGCCGTGAATATTTAATCTTTGCATGATATGGTGTCATCCATGAAACGATAGAGCCGATAACACATATTTTTAACACAGTACTTTATACACGGCTAAATTTAACATTTACGTTTAATTCCGGCACACGCGGCTAAATTGGGAATTGACGTTTAATTCCGGCACACCGAACATGTGTAACGTCATTAGCGCCATAATGCAACCTTTTACTGCGATCTGTTATTGCTATAACGATGGTTACTGCAAATGGTAGGTATGAGAACAAACAGTACATCGGCCATGCATAAATAGAGACAACAAGTTGCACGTGTACGGGCAGACAGAACAATTAATTAACGTTAGGGCTAATTCATCAATACCTCTTTCAATCAACCGAGTGGATATTTGGACGTGTAATTGACGGATAGAATAAAAAGATCAAAACAGATTTATAACTCTGTAATATCGAAGTAAGTCAATTGTTTTAGAGGCGTAACGAATGCGAATATTGCACAATGCTCTCGATTGAAACTTCGGTGCCAAGGATCAAAAAGTGTTCTCAACTATAAAATTATTGAGGATTATTTGTCACCGTTACTTATAATCTCCTGTCAACATTTTTGTTCAAACAGTGCGTCGACGTTGTAACGTAAATTTTTAGCAATAATAGCCGTATACGGACGCACTGAAGCATTGGATGAAAATTTTTATTATGTCAAGGTTCATGTGAATATAAAAACGTGATATGAAAATAAAAATAAAAACGCTTGAAAAGGGCGAATATTTATGTGCACATGGCAGAAAACGTTTTGAATACGAGGTAGAATCACAATGCAAAAAATTTGAGCGTAATTTTCTTTACCACATTTAAGATACTTATAAATCACATCCTCCTTCTCATCATCATCGTTATCATCAACAACAGCTCTAACGGCATCTAAAATATCAACACCCTGCCCAATAAAACACAACATAATTGCAAGAAAAAGAAGAGTGACCACCGTCCCCTTTCCACTCATTGATTTCTTTATCTTCGATGTTACAGTTGTCTTCCTCTCTAGCATTTGATACAATTTTGAGATTGTTATTAGAAATCTTGTCAGGCGTAAACATGCTTTAATGGTTCCGATATTTAAATGCCATGTGTACATCATTCATACTGAACATGAAATCGGGGTGAAAAGTATTTGAAGAAAAGAAACATATCGATTATGTATAAAATATATATTTTACAAATATGTAACGAAAGAAACGTTGAATTTTATAAATAAGACAAGGACGCAGATATTCCAGACAATAACCTTGAAAGTATTGATTGTTCCAAAAAATCTTGATTAATACCTTGCTCAGTTTACAACAAGTGATTTAGTCCCATATCACAAAGACTTTTCTTGGAGAGTATACCTTTCACAAACATTATTCTTATGCGTTTGATGGATGATCCGATTTACGTGACGATAAAATAGAGTTTCGAGGCATTTTCAGTCTTTTTATTAGCATTACTGACCTACCAAATAAACAGAGGCTTACTTTTTTTTAAAAAATTTGAATCGCTTGATTCTATCAGTTGAAAAGCCATTTTGGGTTCAGGATTTGAATATGGGTCACAATCATCAGTAAACAAGTTTAATGTATTGCCCAAGTTTCAAGAACGTTTAATTCTGTTGATTCACGTTTTTTTTTCTTTTCTTCAAGGATCTTTATCGTAAGCAACAATTAAAGTTTACTTAAAATAAATAGTTGCAGAAAAAAATCTAATGGATGTTGCGATGCTTTTTCTTGCACTTTTTTAAAAAAGTAAATCTCTCGAAGCTTTTTCTTGCAATTCTTACATTAAATCTGGTTGTCTTCAAAAATTAATGTTGTGCTTTTCTTGGAAAGCCTTATGGCTATATATGAAAGCTGTTAGACAACCTGAAGATCTCTCACTAAAATGTTCAAAATCCTTCGTTAATGTTTATCAAATATAACAGCTGAATTAAGAAACATGATGCACATGACAAGTCAACATGGGCAACGGTCTTACTAATCCGTTCTCATTTAAATACAGTATTTGGTGTGTACACTTTTTACTGCTCAGTTGATAGTGTCCTTTCAATTTACTGTTTGCGTACTAATCGGTTTCTTTCACTAAGCCGAGAATAGTGATCGTAATCTTTAGAATCGTCACTAATGAAGGCATAACTTACACTCTTACTGGAGTTTATCGATTCATTTAAAGGTCAAATTTAGTGTATATACGATCTATATTTGAGCTGTAAATATTTTATTTTTTCATGATATGGTGTCACTCGTCGAACGATAGAGGAGATAAAACATGTTGTTTGCACATTACTTTACACAAGCTGTATCGGGAATTTACGTTTAATTCCGGCACACCGAACATGTGTAACGTCATTGGCGCAACAAAGCAATCTTTTACTTCGATCTGTTACGGCTATAACGGTGGTTAACATCTTCCTGTGTGCAACACTGAATTGTTCCAATCAACAAATAAGAGGTATACACAAAGATTTATGCAGTTGAAGAGAAATGATGTGTTTAACCTGCAACGTTGTGATCAAAATGATACTTGATTAAATTAAACAAATAATACTGTATGCTTTCGCTTATATAGTATTTGTAAACTGATGTAAAAATGATTTTTCAGTAAAGTGACTATATATTGGAACAGAATAGTTATCTTCATATAGAGCAAAATAATTGTTGTGTTAATTACTTATAAAAATTATAAAATTAATTTGTCAAGCCGTTTTGTTGCCTTTTAAAAGTTCTTAACTACTCCGTCATTCTTTGCTATAAATTTTTATTTGCGATTCTCATTTAGTGAAAGAAAAAAATACTGAGATAAACTTCTATGTAGTTTTTTTTTCAGTGGCAAATAAGATATGGTTGGTTAAGAAAAACGTTAATTTTGGAGAGGGGGGATATCAATTTCATTATCACATGCGTTAAGGTTTAACTGACAACTGACTTTTTTAATGAATCATTTTAACGTATATTGCCATTAACGATCTAATTAATTATATCTGCGATTTCAACAATCATACTTTAAATAAATATGATTTTAAAACAAGAATCTACAAAGAACTGAACGAACGAACAGACGTTGAAGCAGAGTGAGAGAGTAGGAATAAGAATGAACAAATGAACGAAGGAATAAATGAATGTACAAGAAAAGAGACAAATAGGAGAATTGCGAAATATATAAACGTACCAACAAATCAGAATAAACAAGAGGAAGTCAAATACACTTTTTTGGTGTAAATTGCAAGAATAACGGATGTTACTTTTGAATAAGGGTTTAGTGCTTTCATTAGATGGAGCAATACAGCACTTATAATAGATTGTCGTCCTCTGGTGCACACAATAAACTTCATCAATAGACGACAAGTCACTAATCTCCCCTAATTAGAAGACTTTAGACAATAAACAAGTCTTTGTTTAATTTAACTTGCAACATCTGGTGTTTTATTTTATCCTTGTGTCTTTTTGTACACATGGCATTTGAAAATTGTTGCATGGGCGTGTTTCGTGTTGACTTAATGAACAAGTTATAGATCGGTATTTTTTAAACAGCGTGTTTAAAAAAAAAATTTAAAAAAATAAAATAAACCCACTCTGGAGTAAAAGGTAAGGACAAAAAAGTGTCCAGACTCTAAAGTATGTACACTTGTAGTCTTCTATTTACAACTAATGTTCTCAAAGTCAGTTGAGATTAGTAGACAGTATTGCCGACTGAGACAAGAGTAAATTAAGAGTGGCATCAGTGACATCACGCGAAGAACAGTATCTCTGCTAGTTTTTACTGAAACTCAGATGCGTTTTCTTCGCGGGGTAGGCGCTAGCTACTTGAAATCATAACTAACTATGATTTTACGTTTACAAAACCAAATGACCGATTGAATGCGTTTAATAAGATACTATTAATGGTGCTTTATAGCAAACTTTACTTCCTAAAACTTGGCCAAACTTGACCTGTAGGGTGTTTCAGAATGATGTAAGGAACAAAATGTGCAAAATGCTCTTTGTTTTAAGTTAAGTTTATCGATTGGTCCACCTGAACTAAAACGGGGTGTAACACAGGCTAGAGGGAATCATATGCAGAGCGAATCATACGAATCATTTGTCCAAGGCATATTTTTTTAATCGCGTAATTTACGATTTACGCAGCAGGGATTCGAATCGTCTTAAAAGTGAAAGTAGGGCCATTTTCAATTAGTGTCAATTTGATTATTCTTGACATTTAATTGGTTATCATCTTTTATTTTCATTTTCTTCCAATACATTAAGTTCAACAATATCTTGCAGGCGAATCAAATTATCATGTGGTGTACTCGCGATTTATGAAGAAGCTGTCTGTACTGTTGTGTTTTACAACCTTGTTAAAGAACTATAACATGTAACTTTAGTATATTTATAGACACGTAATCTGCAGTGATTGAATTATGGGAAATATTATCGTTTATTTTATTTATAAAGAGTAATGCAGATTTACATGTGATAAGGTCTTCACTCCGAAAAAAAATAAATTTGGGTAATGTTACTTTTGAATAAGGGTTTTTTGCCTATTTTGTTGCTGGAAAGTTTATGATATTTACGTCACGTTACTTTGATGAGACGTCACACCAATATGTCGGAAAGAAGGAATCCAGTATCACTCGCTGGATCAGAGATTACCACCTTACGTACCTGTTGTTTATATGTCATTATTCTACAACCATAAGGATCTTGTGACAGTTGAATTAGGAAGCTACAGTAGTAGAGTTGGCAGAAGACACAGAAGATAAATTTGTCGTGGAAAGTTACCTTGGCAGGGCTGAGCAAATCCCGTAGCCCGACGTCCCAGACTATTCATTTACGAAGTCGGGCAAGTAAAATTTTCCAAGTCGCTAGTCGGGGACAAATGTTTTTTTTTTTTTCTTCCAATTTTAACAAAAGTCGGGCAAATGCTTAGTGATTTAAATTTTGGGACAAGTGAAAAGGTTGGTGGGACAAGTGAATTTTCTGAAACCACTTCGGCTGGACAAGTGGATGAAACAAAAATTTGTTAAACCCGGCTTGGTGGTGCAAAAGAATCTCAAAAGTATATCTGATTCCGTAGTCATAAAACTAATTACAAAAACTAAACTCATTGTCAAATTAAATTTTAAAAAAAAATAATTTCTCTCAGAGTAGGGTTAGTTAAGAAAAGCTGGCATGATCTTATAGTTGGAATAATTCCATACATGCCACATTTCAATGATATTGAGGTATTCTAAGTATGATTTTTCAGTTTGGCACTTTGAGTTTTCAAAATATAGTAGAGGGTCTGCACCAGTTGCTGCATGGTATCAGTTACTGCATAATCACTAATTCTTTACTCAGTGCAGTATACTTTGAACTCACAGGAAAACTTAACACGTACTGCAAGGTAAAGTTCTTTACTGCAACTTGTAAATATACTGCATATAAATTAGATTAAGTAACTGGTGCATACCCTCTAAAGGGTAGGTCTCAGCATGAGTTGCTGCATATGGAACCAGTTATAGCATTGTCGTAACTTATTAATTCCTGCCAGTGTTTTTTTTTTTTTTCTTCAAGCCAGCTTTGGCAGAAGCTTGACATATTGATTACTTGGGCATTCATGTGCATGTCTGTCTGTCTGTATATATGTCCATCTGTATGTCCGCTCACATCCTAGATTAAGTTCGTGTGAAAGTTTTTTCAGATTAATCTCAATGTTAAAGTTTGTTAATTTCTAGCTACATATAAAGTGGGCTTGACAAAAAAGGGGTCTCGTGGAAAATGTAGAGACAATATGTACCTTACATTACACGTAGATTGTTTCCTCAGACAGTTTAAAAATGTACTGCAAAGAGTTGAGAATAAGTAATGATTGTGTGGTCACTGGTTGCATGCAGCAACTGGTGCAGACCCTCTAGCATCATGGAGAGCTGATGATGTCTGTGAATAGAATTTTTGTTTACCAGTAGATCTATTTCCTATATTGGTCACACGCAAATTCATCTCTTTTAATTAGGAATGAAAAAAATGTTCATGTTTCCTCTCCATCCCCCTCAACTCCTTGGGAATTTTTTTGTGGCTAATATTTTGATTGCTTAATTATCATTTTTGTTGCACCATTCATAAATTCATGCCTCCTACTTTTACAAGAATAATTTGATGAATAATATAAAATCAAAGATACATAATATCCAGAAGGTAGTTAACAACAGTTGCTATAAAGTTTGAAAGAAGGTCACTTTTGAAATCAAGGCATACCGGAAGATTGAATGTATTTGCTTACCGGCAGTAATATTTCTAAGCATGTCAGGCCAACATGCTTAAAAGGGCCTGGGTAGAACAACGGATCATTTTGTGACTGTATCTACATGATAATATGATTTAAGTAGATAATATTTCTTGCCCAAATGACTTCAGATCAATATATATGACAGATTTCTCAAATGTGGCCTAACATTATGTGTCCTTTGTTGGTCTGCTATTGTGTGAATTAATGCATACACTGATAACATGTTCAATAGATTCCCAAACAGTGAATGTCATGACTGTATGGCTTATTTGTTTTGTTAGTTTTTTAAATAAGGAGAAAAAATACTCAGGATCCAGTAAATCTTGTGCCCAGAGTCCAGGTTCGACCATAATGCTGGCTTGGAATACCATATGTTTCATTCAGGTAGCTCAGTGGACTATTATATAAAATAGGGACTATGAAAATATTTCACAGAAGAGAATTATCATTAATGACACATAACAAAGAAAAAGAGAAGTCATGCAGCTAATAGTTTCATATTACAGTAATTCTCTCTGGGCTACTGAATTTATGCAGGGCTACTATGTTTTTGCAGTTTGTTACATCCTGTTTTCATGCACATATGCATCAACGAGATTATTTTATGACCACTATGTTAGCTACTTTAACTGATATACAGTATTAAGCTTTGTATTTACAAATATCAAAATAATTTAGTATACATTTAATAAATACAGAAAGATACAGTGGCTTAATGGGAAATAATTAAAATGATAACCCATCAGACAATGCTTTTAATATAGGTAAAACTAATGCAGACACATGAATAAATTACAAGCATGTTGTTCCTCTTATTGTCCCTCAATATAAGGACATTCATTATAATACAGTTCCTGTTGCAAGGTGAGTATGGTCATGGATCCAATTTCATTAAGTGGTTGTAAAATTATGTATCATGTGTACTTCAGTTTAATGTGGTCTCACTATAAGGGTGGAGTTTATGGAACTGAAGCCATAGGAATAAAAAGTGAAAGGAAGAGTAGAGTGCTGATTTGTCTTGTATATAAAGTTATGTGTGCTGGAATATTAATAGTGATTACCAACTTTTTCAAGTTCTAGGTAAAAGTTCAAACAGGAAAAATAATAAACTTGTAGTCCTTTGTTGCTTTTAATTCACAGCATGGATTGTACTCATACAAGATGTGAATTAGATGATGATTCATCATTCAGTGACTTGCATGAAGAATTCCAGGGCTGGTCTCATCAAGACAATTCCAGCCTGGAATATGATGCATCTTCACCATCCCTGCACCTAAACCACAGATCAAGTATGTCAGATTTTCACTCCTCAGAGATGAATTCATTATTTTGCTGTTTTAGTTTCACAAGGTTCAGGGTGTTGACTTCCTATAGATATCAATAAATTCAGGGATTTCTATATTTTTTCTATATTTTTCTTATAATTTTTTAAAGTTCCTTTAAATTCCTATATATTTTAAGCAGAAAATCCAGCCTTCAAACTTATTATCACTATATTAATTCTAATTAAATTCTGAGTTGTTGTACCAGCTGTGGCTGATCATGTAATCAAGAAATAGGCTAAAATTTAATTATCATGGTGCTGCACCAAATTGTTGACTCTATCCAGGTCCTTTGAGAAAAACCAAATTAACTCCCTTTCTCTTCCAGTGACATCATGCTGGTAATAATGATAGGGATTAACACGTTTTTATATAAGTCTTCATCATCTCAGATTGCCTTTAATTTATTGTATTTGTATCGAATTTTAATTTTTTTATCTTTTATCTTTTATCTTGTAGTACTTCATCAGGGTCCATGCTGGACTCTAATATTTGGGCAAAATGACTTCTATCTCCAGCTAATATAGGGCAAAGTTAGTGAAAATATGTAGAAGTGAGTGTAGAAAGTTCAAATTTATGATGTTAAAAGAAGTCACTTTAAACATCAGTTTTTGCATTTTTCATGATTGATAATTAAAATACAGATGAAATACCATTAAAACTTTTTAAGATATTTCAACTTTAATTATTTCACTTCACAACAATTGTATAACATGGTGCAACCTTAAAATGGGTTGCAATCGAAAATTGGCAAAAGTTTCCATAGTAGATGTCATCTTTTTCATACATTTATTGGATGACATATTGGATAAAATGAAAAATATTTTATGAGTATTGGACCTGGATATTCACTTCTGATTGAGCATCAAAATTTCAATTTGCACTCGTTTTCGTCACGGGTTGTGTGTAATTTCTGTAACTTCTGGCATTTATAATCATCAAATTATCACCAAAATTCACTACAGAGCATAAAACTTCATTTTCTAACTTTCAACTTTTATCTTTGAAAGGAAAATTGTCAACTTTTTTCTTTGAAAAGAAAATTGACACAAAAGTCTGTGTTTTACTTTGATTATTAATGTATTGTATTGAAACAAAAGGGGTTGGGGGTAATGGAGTGAAATCATGGTAAGGTGAAGTGAAATTGTGGGGGTGTTTAGGCAAAATCACAGACTCAGGAATGACTATTTTGCCCAAATTACCCCCTAATATTGACCCTGCTTCATGTTTACATTTTTTTGAAAACGTTTGTCTTCATAAAGTTTTTGTGCAGTTCTTTATATTTGCATTTTTAGAGCAACTTGTAATCGGCACTATTTAGCTAGTATTGTGCTGGTGTGCCATTAAACCCTACTGCATATATACTTATTACGATGGATATTAAATAAAAAATATGTATGCATAAGAATTAAATATTTTTATAAGCAGTAAACCAATTCTTCACACATAAATTATACAAAATCCATGCATACAAGATCCATTATTCTCAACTTAAAATCGGTAAATGTCAGTGATTGATTCAGAGATGAATAAGAAATAGATTTGAAATTCATTTATACAGTACTGTTGTTGTGGGTTCAGCACCTTCTACATGTATCATGGGCATGACCTATGAGTGGAAAATATTAGCGTAACCATCAATGTCCACAAGTGCTTTTTGAATCCTTCATATAATATCAGATTATAAGTTTCTTGTCTTAATAATGTTCTCTGGATTCCAAATGTTGTCATTGCTTTAAATTAGTGGATATTTCAGTGTATATCGGAAAGTCATTTCTAAATGTTTTCAAATGTTTCATTGGTAAATCAGTGGTGTCAAAACAAAAATAAAAAAATTGTTGCTTAACTCATTAACCAACCCCTAGCGCCACGTTTATGCGTCATTAGGTTGCACCCTACTTCCGAGCTCTGTAACATCAACATCATTTAAGATTCACAAAAGTGGATGGTATTGCAGGAAAGTAGACAGATGTAGCTCTACAATGATACCAAATAATGTTGACTTTCTACTCGCATTAAAAAATACAGTGAAAATATTGCAATTTTTGAGACCCAATTTTTTTTAGGTCGAAAATTGCCAGTTTCTGAACCGGAGTTTGTGTCCGGATTTTAGACTTTTTGGCCTTAGATCTAAAGCAAACTGGTCCGAACTGAACACAGACAGATGAACCTTTGCAAAAAGTAGGATAAGTTTAGTTTGAGATTTGGAGCACAAAGGGGCCAGGACACAAAAATGGAAGGTCCAATACAAAAAAAGATCTTTTACCCTTCTGCACATGCGCGAGCGTTATAGCCAATCAAAAACAATGTTTCTGATACACCTAAGCATCCGGCAAAATGAAAAACTTTCTTAAGCAGATGTGTTTTACTGCATTCAGAAGTAACCCCAAAAATGTGTTTCCTACCCCCATTTCAGGCGAAAATGAAAAGAATCTAGCAGGATTAATGAGTTAATGAATGTGACATTGAAAAGTAATTGATATTGACTTTAAGTGTTTCAGTTATGGTCACCAAATTCAAATTTCTTATGAAAAGATTTAATTAAATCAATGTGGTAACTGCAGCTGAGATTTAATTAGAAGAAAAATCATGCAGGATTCAATAGCTTGAGCAAAGAAATGCACAAATTCAGCTGATTGGACAGGTGCACATATGAATTCAGCAGTTGCTAAACACCACAAAACAGAATCCTAGTGTAAAATTTTATCAGCTGTTAACAAACCTATTACTTTAAACGTATAAATAGATCGCATTAAAAAAAACCCTAAAAAAATGGTTTTAAAAAAATTAATAAAAATAAAATGTTTTTTGCATATTATACCATGGGTTAGTGGGCAGATAATTGTTATCTCAAAATGGTTCATTCTGGGATAGTTTGATTCACAAAGGCTGAACAATTAAGATGCAGTCTTAAAAGCCTTTAATTTTTCTCTTATGGTTTAGAGGATATTTTCAATTTTAAATTGCACAGAACTAATTTCTCTTTATTTAAAATGGTTTAGTCATTAACAAGTCCTTGCCTCTTCAAGACAGTAGAGTTTAGTGTAGATGATGTTGAACTTGGCAAACAGTAGAGTTTAGTGTAGATGATGTTGAACTTGGGTCCCATGACAACTGTTTGGGTCCCATGACGACTGTTTGGGTAATAAGCTTGAAAACTTGCAGTAATTTTTTTTTCTCCATATTTTTGTCTACCCTATCACTATGGTAAATTTTTAAAGATGGTTAGTTTAATGGATAAATTATTTATGAAGAAGAATGATTAATTTCCAGTTGTAAACTTTTCATCTTACTATCCTTGGTGACAGATATAAAATGTTATGCTTTGGAAGTAAAATTAATAGAAATCATATTGATATAAAAGTTAAAGAAAAGTTATTATATCAAATGACTAAAATGGTATTAGAAAGCCATAAAATAGGTTTGATAATTCAGTGTACCGGTAATGGGAGTTTTTTATTGTTACTTGGAACATAGTTGCATTGCAAATTGCTGGTTTTGTGGTTTTGTGCATTTTTATTTTGATAAGTTATTGAAAAACTCGAACAAATATGCAATCACTCCTATAAAGGTGCGATATTTTTCAGATGGTTCTCCTGAATCAACCAGTCAACATCCTTTCGAATACCGGCACCTGAGTCACAAGCCCATCCTTCATCTGGATATTCTTTGACAGATCCAAAGATTGTGCATCAGCCGGGAATCTCTTCAAGTCAAACTCATCAGAACCTTGTGCCTGGTGGACTTGGAGAACAAGAAATTCGCTTTAGGCACAATAACAAATATGCACCCAATCTTCAGTTGGAGATGCATAAAAAAATTGCTGAAGCTGGTTTTGTTATTTCAGGTAAATTTTGTAAGTTTAGCATCCAAAGTATTGTTCATTGGTATTTTAGGTAATTTGTATTTAAAACTTCAGTAAGTGCAAACATGTTTAAAGTGTTCAACTCAGTTTATTCATTAATTTTGATTTTTATGAATTTCACCAACATTGAAAACAGTTTTTGAAGGAGAGTTGGGTTTTGCAATTTTGTTTATAAAAACCTGATTTCCTTGTCTAACTCCATTGTCTTTGATCTATGCTCTAGATGTGTAGGTGTCTGTGGAAATTAACCATGAGTCTCAACAATGTCAACACTGTGTTGGTACCAATATACATCTTCAACTTACCATGCTATTTTTTATCTTTGTTTTTGAAAGGAGCCATGGTGGCTTGGTGGTCACCATTGCTGGACTTGTATCTGAAGGGCACAGGTTAGAATCCTATCATCGGATTGGCTTGCATCACTGTGATGTGTCCTTAGGCAAGACACTTTGCTCCAATTACCTTGGCATTAAATAACCTGCTTGTGTTTCTGTGCCGTAAAACACCAAACTAAACAACTTTTTTAAAAAAAAAACACTTATCATTCTGATAAAATAATATTTGAGATAAAGAATGAAAACCAGTCTCAGGGCAAAGAATGTTATAATAAATTTAAAAGCCAAATTTAAAAATAATGGTATGTGAAGCTCTTCTGAGTGACACGATGTTATTGAAAATCATTAATCATGGTTGTGTTCTTAAAATATCAGCAGAGTGGGTGTATACATTTATGTATGATCTTATCATTTATTAATTCAATTCCGTTTTCATAATGGACAATTCTTTAAAGAACTAACCTATGAAAATTCATGCAACCAATATCATCATGTTTCTGCCGGGCACATAAAATGCTCACAAGTATAATAATAGTTACAAGTTCAAAAATTAAAACATGTTTGAAGCAAAGGCAACTACTTTATTAAAATTAATTATTTGCTAAATTGCAGTATTTGTTTCTAAAAATTTTGGCATTAACAGAAGTATATGCTTTTTTTCTAACTGCAAAAACTGTGTACCAGCATATTTTGACCAGGGACAAGTAAGCAAATGCAGACCTGCTTGGCATTTAAATTATAATTTCAGTCTCTCTCTTTCTCTCATTATCCAATTATTAAATTCCAAACCTAGATTAAAAAAAAAACAAAAATCCAAACCTAAAACAATAAATAAAATAAAATCAAAAAGTTGAGTCTGGCTACTGGATTTCTAAAATCTAGATGTTTTAATCTTATTGCTTTAGATATATATTATAGACCATAAACCAGATTGAAGTACATACAGTATCAATAACTGGTATTGTAGTGCCAAAGTCATGTAAATCCCCATTTGGATTAACCATGCATTTTTTAAAGGAATTAGCCATAGACATACATAATCAGTTCAAAGATTTGTATTGTTTCTTTATCTGTTGTGAAAACCCGCACAAGGCTGATTATGTCATAATGAGAGATCTTCCTACCGGGCTTTTATTGTCGTGCATTGAGTGCTGTTCATCTACAGGATTTAATAGCAATGACTGGGTTGAATGGGGTCTTTGTCACTTAGTAAATTACTAGTGTTTTTCAGATGAGTTAATTTTAGTCATTTTAAAGATTTCTATTGTTTGTTGCTTTATTGATGTTACAATTATTAAAACCCACAAACCAAGATGAAAGTGGCATTGTCAGTGAGCTCCTCTTCTGTTTACTGCAGTTCGTTTGTTACATTCTCTGTTTATCAAGTTAGGTTAATCCATTTATTTTATGGGTGAATTAAACCTTTGGATTTTGTTATTAAATACATTTATTCTGTTTCTGGATGAGTTAATTCTGTACATGTATTATTGATTGGTAGATTATAAGCAACAATATGAAAAAGACAATATGGATTACCAAAGGTCTAATCAGAACCTCAGCAGTTATTATTACAACTTTATCATGGATATGAACATCATAACAAATATAAATTGTTTTATGATAGACATATATCTTTGTTGCTAATTATATTTACAATTATTTTGAGATGAATGCATGTAATATATTAAAAAGAACTATGAATGCATGCACAATAATTGTGAGTATCACCCAGTTGAATTATGACCTTGAAATAATGGCTCTCCTGGACAGACCTGTTATAAGAGACTGCTTTTTGTTGGCAGAAGTGGTGGTCAACTTAAAACAGGTTTTAATGTATGCTTAAAATCCAACACAATCCTTGTTTTTTTTTTCCTCAGCTGTAGTCAGAAATGCATATGTCATATTCATATTGCTCAAATGTACATGATCTAGTTGCTATTGTGGTGCTAGGCTAGGATACTTGTAATGTGCCTTGATAGTGATTTTGGAACAGAACCATTTAAATTGTAGAGGTGGACAGATCTGTTGTTACAATCAAACCTTACTGCTCTTTGTTTTTGCTGTGCATTATTACAAAGGCACAATTATCAATATCCTTTTCAATCAGTACAGTGCATATTTCATTTATTCTTTCCTCAGTCTTGTAACAATTAATTCAGCTGTTTGTGGGCATTTCCTCTTTATCCATGAAATCAAATGTTCATTTTTTCTCCAAACTTGGTTGTGACAGGGAGCTAGTTCCCTTGTAGAGATTACATTGTACTGTTTACAGAAGTCCTTAGGCTGTTTTAGACATGTTGCAGTGTACATCTTAAATATAATATGAGGTCAATAACCATATATGAAATTCAATTACAACAATTATTTATGAACATGAATTTTGTATCAGAAATTCCAAGGTCTGATTTGGGCGTTTTATACTCGGTAAAAAAATCAGTCTTGACAGGCATGTTTGGCATATATGGGGATTTCTGAAGGCTTTATATTTATATATATATATATATATATATATATATATATATATATATATATATATATATATATATATATATATATGGATAGAGATCGAGAGATCTGACCATTTAATCTTCTGGAGTTGAGCGGGGGCCTGGGATTTTTTTCCAACCGGATGTTTGTTTTCTTCTATCTCAGATAATTTTTTATAAAACTAATATGATGGATAGAATTAGTTCTTTTTCTTTAAAAATCTGTGCAAAAGTATTTTTTTCAAGCTACATGTATTTGGGGGGCCGGAAATTTTATTTTAAAAACATCACCCCCCATGTGACCTTGATAATTAAGTATTCAGTCCCTTACTATATTGCTGTTTAAGGGAGCCATACAAATTTACCATATTTTATGTGAGGTCCCTAATACTGAAATATATTACACATAGTATTACTAATACATAATGTAATGGAATCCATAACCGTACCCACCTAATAAATGGGACCATGTTATACTGAGGTACATTATAGTTAGTGAGGGACCATTTATATGTAATTTTAATTCTTTCCTTTCAATACAGAGAACAAGAGTTTCTTCTTATGCCAGTATTGTGGGTTTCAACTGACCTGTGATATTTTGAATACTGGCTGTGACTTGTGGACCAGGCATTATCAAGATTGCAATTATCTTAATGTGCTTCAGGCGGATCAAATAAAACAGGTACCCAAGAATCGTGTTATAGTAGATAGCTGTGGTGTTCAAGGTCTATTTAATTAGGTGCTCTGTGGTGCATTTTGTGATGCTCTAGATGTAGTACATATTTTAAGTTGCAGTGTGTTAGTGTGGCACTGTGATAAAGTTGTGGTGAACTTGGTGGTACATATGTGTGTCTTGAACTAGGTGAGGTGTGTTAGTGTGGTGTTCCATTTAATGAGATGTGTTGGGGCAGTGTGCATCCAGCGTGGTGCACCAGAGGAGGTGCATTAGATGGATATGGTACAGAATTCAAGGTCATAAAATAAGTGTTACATCTCGGACATGGTTTTTCCAGTATTTCATACCTATTTTAAGTTGCCCATGTTATTTAATTTTGAAACACTAGATTAGGGGAAATTTATGTCCATATGAATGGAGATAGTTCCTCATATGTTCTGTGTACAAAATTAACTTTTGGGTTAAAAAAAAAATATTATATAAGACACCAGTGGGATCTTTGTCCTACAATATTATTATTCTCAACATCATTGAAAATATCCAGCTGGTGTTGTGATTGTGTTAACATAGACACAAAAGAATCAGTCTTTCTTACTATATTGAACATTAAGACCAGTATATGAAAACTGTAATCATTAACTGGTTGGAGATGCAACAGGACACCATTTTTGCATTTTTAAAAAAAATTACGGAATACTTTTGAGAACTCTCCATATGAATAATCATCAACTTGAACGATTTAACTTGACAGAATTTATTTTACTTGTTTTGCAGTTTTATTGGGTTTATATTCGTAATATTGTAATTAAAATTTTCATGCCCTTTGTTACATCCTTGAAAGGATTATTCTCTCTCATTTTACATTTTATGAATCACCCAGGGTCTCATTTTTACATATAATACAAGTAATGAATCATTTTTTTCCCCTCCATTTATGTTATTCTTACAGATAAGTCATTACCATTCACATGTTTTTTTTAGAAGAAATGTGATGTCAAATGAACTTTCACATTATCACTGCATGGACTGGGGACACTAAGGTACATGTTACGTTTTGGTTATCCAATATGTCCTAACAGAATGTTTTTACTTGTATTGATTGTACATGTATGTGACAGCCATACATGTAACAGAATCAAAACCGAGTGGGCCTTGGATTAAATGAACACAACAAACACAATGTATGTGAATGACGATATTTATGTAATGAGCGATATGTCGATGACACAACAAAAAAAATTAAATGAAACACAAACTACACAATATCAGACTCTTGCACAGGCCCTACACACATTAAAAAAAAAATATATATATAAAATGATAATGACAAGGATAGTGATAATGGCGACACAGTACTGAAAATAATAATGATAATGATGATGGTTCATATAACCAATATGATATGGTTCATACAACCAAGATGACAGTCTAAAAAAAAAAATAATATCACAGTTCCAAAACACTTTGTGGCTGCACTGCCTCAACCCACGCCAGGTTCACTCTGGTTCCACTTCCCAGTTTCATTCTGGTTCAATTTCCCAGTTTCACTCTGGTTCAACTTTACCTTCCACCATTCCACCAATTTCAGCTACAAATAGATGAAACTGGTAGCGTATAATACAAAATACGCTATCACACAAAATACTAAAATATATCTATATGAAATATACGTATGGTCCACTCAACAAATGTCTATAGTCCATTATATCAATATCCCTAATGAGTTATAGAAAATACATTAAACCCGTACTCTACGTGTAACTTTCTACTCGAATTCTACACATGAAAAGGAATAAATTCTAACAGTGAATTGTCTGTTAAACGTGTTTTTTTTCTCTATTGAAGCTTTATCCAATTTACGATAATGATAAAAATAAGAATGCCACGAACACAATAAAAAGCATAAATGTACAAGGGAATCAAAGTTATCTTAACAGTTATCACTTACCCCTATGGCTGTTGTTTTGTGGTTCCAAGACTGACACTCCATGACAAGATCCAAGCGATGATGTCCCGCTTATAGTAAAAACCTACTATTTATAATATATAAAAAAAACGACGTTCAAGACCCAAGGTAAAGTACCCTTGCATGTCGAGAAACATGGGCATCACGCTGCAAATGACCTACAACGAGATGTACTCATTCAGTAACTAGATGTCAAGGTAGAAAAACAAGCTACTCTAGTTAATGTTGTACGCGTCAACAAAGTCAAATATACGTTATCATCGTTTAATGCAATACCAAATAATTTTCTTGCCTTATTCCATGACAATCCATGCCAAAACATGACGTGTCACGCGAAAAACATGATTTTGGACTCCCAAACCCTCAGACATGGTCATGTTTCAAAACAAATTATTTTCAGCAATCTTAGTGGAAAAAAAAATTACATTTCTTGATCACAATGATATATGCCCATAATCTGTGGTATGTATAACAGTAAACAATCATGCTCAGAGCTCATGTAAAACTGTCCTCTGGGCAGTTTATACAGCTGTTTTAGAGACAAAAGGTAAGGTGGTCAGAGATAAACAGACACCTTTCAGAGATTTTCTGAATTGGCTCAGTATAGCAAGGGCGATGTGTCGTGTCAAATTCTTTGAGCAGTGATAAGGGAGAGCCCATTAGGCTAAATTGCATAGGTAAAGTACACTAAGTGGAACAACCCAATTTGTCTGAAGTTAAATACATCAAACAGATGTGTGTTCAAAAACAAATGTTATTACACATCACAGACTCCATTGAATGAGAATGTTGAAGCCATCTTTATTAAAGTTTGTGATCAGTGGCAACGTTTCTTTGAAGCCAGATTTGTACTCCATATATAAAATTAAAAATATGATTATTTTCGGTAGGTTGAATTACAGCACCATTCAATCTCTAATGCAGTGGTGTCAAACTCATTTACTATGGCAGGCCAGATTTGATATAAATAATAATAAATAATAATAATAAATAATGAGTTTGGCGGGCCATATCCAGCCCGTGGGGCGTTTGTTTGACACCCCTGCTCTAATGCAGTGTTGCACCTAGGATCTAAAGGTCAGGGGATACTGTGTCCCTTATCCTCCAGATTTGAGGGACACACAACATTTTAAAGGGACAAAGGAAAATTGTAGTACATATAGCACTAGAAGTGCTAAAAAATGAGATAATCTTATTTGCTTCGACAGTTTGGCACCTTTACTTTCTCATATTTTCCTTGGACATTTACATGATTGCAATAAATATTTTATCATGTGATCAAATAACTCATGAAAACATTAACATGTTTGAATATCTGGTTAACCTGAAATGAACTGCACCATGGAATGTTAATAATTTAAAAGTATTAAATCATTATTCAAATGACAAATTGTGTATTTGCATAAATTAGTAACTTGTTTCTTTGATTCAGCCTGAGAATTAATTAAATCTTCACTGCCGTAGGTGTGACTTTAACCTCGAAAATACGTTACAATAGCGGCAGTCAAAGACTTTAGCAACTTGGCAGAATACCACAAACCTTGAATGTTTTCATTGGCAGATTCATTTTTTTAAAATGGATATTCATTGCCATCTTACAGGTTTTATCAATTTTAGTGACTTTGGCCATTGCTTGCGCCAACATAGACGTGGATGCACATTCGCGAAGGAAAAGTGTAAGCATATTTGTGAACACAAATATCACTTGCATTACCGTCAAACCAACTACTAAACTATTGAAGGCAGCAAAGACTGCATGTAATTAAAACTTCATTCCACTGCGCAATGGATTTTAAAGACAGTAACTTGGTGTATTTTTGTATTTAATGTCTGTGAGGTTGGACCATGTTTGTGGTGATGTTATTTGACAATGATAAGTCTACCTTTTTTTTTTTTTTTTTTTTTTAAGTATATTACATACTTCAGAGAAAACAGATTGTATTTTCTTTTATTCAGATTTGAATTTCAAGTCATTTGCTATAAGCTGATTTGAAAAGATAGCTTATTCTCATTTGGATGATGTTGCTTTTGGTGAGTCACGTGCACTGACACCCCTTGGGACCTCAAAACACACTTTTTGAGTCTCAAAAAACCCCAACACTGTCTGGGAATATGGCGAGTATGCTTTAGTTCAAGACCACATGCTTTGACCAAAGGTCCATATCATTGTGACCTGTTGGTAAAAATATCTGGAGTCAAAACTATGCCCTACTGATTCCTACATAGAGGGTTGTTAAACACAGGGTGGGCATATAATGTGCTGTTCATGGTACTCATATTACACATTGTAAATGCGAGGCTGGGATATACTCTGATTTTTCTAAAACATACTTTTAACTAATGAAGAGTAATTATTACTGATCTTAACATGGGAGAGTTCAGTTATTTGGCTATGTAAAGAAACTTGATTTTATGGTTAGGAGCAGAATCACTTGCAGATGATGACATTAATATCAATAAAATGTCCTTTACAATTTGGGGCCATTTTCTGAAGTCATTGCTGGTAATTTTCTACATGTTATTTGAAGTAAGACTAATATCCTGTTATCATTTGACTACTTCATATGTAAAATCAGTTTTAAAAAATTCCCTAAATGATGTCACAGATATATGAGATCTTCTATTTAGTGATCATCTCTTCTGAAATTTTGAACCATGCCAAGCTTAAAGTCCGTATTGGTAAATATATCAAATTAATATTCTGATCATTACAGTATAACTTTTAAAAAAATTCTTTTTTTTCGATTATGTTGCATTTGTTGAGAAACTTTGATTTTTAATTAAAATCAAGACATCATGTTAAACATTATCATCTAGTTCATTACATTAAAAGCCTGATACGATCTTTAAACTTGGAATGGTTCACTTACATTGAATTGAATAGTTAAATTCCAGGTTTTAAGAGCCTTGGAAAAGAAATAATAATGGAATTTACTGAGTTTCTAAAATTATACAAGAATTTTTTTTTATATCACCAGACAATATATACCAACTACATTCATTATACCACTGAGAAAAAATATAGGATCTTGATTATGCTGAGTCTATTCTAGAACTGAAAATTTGTGGGGGAGGGTAATTCCCCCTGCCATTTGAAAAAAAGGAAGTGGGAGCGGGTGGAATTTTATGAATATAGGAGGGATTTAATGAAGAAATGAAGGTTGGGCTTGAAAATATAATGCATGATTTTGTGCATTTAGGTTATTTTTTCCATGATATAACCACAGTTGACTTTGCCAGACATTAAGATCCTCCTTCTGTCTTTCTATAAGTCTTTAAAACAATAATTGTATATTTAGTGTATTGTCAACACTTTTGGCTTCTGCCATGCGCGTGAAAAGAGATTTGATATGTGGAAATCTTGAAATCACCTCAAATCAATTTAAAATTCCATGCCAAGAGGACTCGTGTCAAAGAAGTTCTAGAACATTTGATCTCAGCATTACCAGCGATTTAGCTTTCATTTCAGTTTTAATTTTGACATCATAATAAAGAAAAATAATTGACATAAAAGAATTTAGAATTAAAAAAATTATGTCATTATTAAAGACAAGATTTCATTGTTTTACTTGTGTTTACATCATAACATGATATGAGTCATGAGGAACATCAAAAGTATGAGATAGGTTTTATCAAATATCATAATGATGATATGTGATAACATCATATTATAAAGAGGGAACACAGTATAATATATAGTGTTTCTCTTTATAATGCTGTTCATGGGAGTTATTAAAGTGGGGTCACCTTATAATTAGGTAAGGTCTGACAAGGCTGTGTCATAATAGTGCACACAACTTTAACAGAAATTAAAGATATGAAACCACAGTAAACTTGGCTCTCAGCAGCCAGGAACTAAAAATTGGGTTAAATGAATCAAGTAGGAATAATATCAGGTTAAATGAATCGAGTAGGAATAATATCAGGTTAAATGAATCAAGTAGTAATAATATCAGGTTAAATGAATCAAGTAGGAATAATATCAGCTTAAATGAATCAAGTAGGAATATTATCAGGTTAAATGAATCAAGTAGGAATAATATCAGGTTAAATGAATCAAGTAGGAAAAATATCAGGTTAAATGAATCAAGTAGGAATAATATCAGGTTGAATGAATCAAGTTAGGAATAATATCAAGTTAAATGAATCAGGTAGGAATAATATCAGGTTAAATGGTGGTGCTTTATAGTGAAGGACTAGATTAGATGAAATGTGAAGTTGTATGTTTAGAACTGAAAATCATAATACCTTTCTGTTGTAGGGGAGAATGCTCACAGAACATCAGCCATCACAATTGATAAGTAGTAATAGAGGACAGCAATCAGGAAGCATTTCTGGACGATCTGAAGGTACTTGTAAATAGCAGATATATCTGATAAATCACAATGCATCCAATAACAGGAGACCAAATTTACAGGTGCAATATTTTTCACTTTAGTACAGAAACTTATCTTTTTATTATCCATAGCCATATCTATGGAGGGGGCATATATACAGTGGTTCCCCTCTAAAAAGACCACCCCTTCTGCACTGAAAAGTGGGCCTTTTAAAAGAGTTTGCCTTTCTTGATGGGACAAAATGGTGAACAAATGTACTATATTTGTGTCAGGCAAGGTGGCCTCTAATCAGAGGGTGGCTTCTCTTGGGATGGACCTCTCATGAGGGGGGACCACTATAGTGTTACCTATGAACTTCTGTCTTGCCCCATCCTGTCATATACCCTCATCTCACATCTGTCAAAAATGTGTCAAGCAAGGTGGTGCTTCTGATCAGAGAGTGGCCTTGTTGGAGATGGACCTCTCATTAGGGGGGATCACTGTAGTGTTACCTATGACCTGTCCTGCCCATCCTATCATGTACCCTCACCTCACATCTGTCACAAATGTGTCAAGCAAGGTGGCCTCTGATCAGAGGGTGGCCTCTCTTGAGACGGCTCTCTCAAGAGGGGAGGACCACTGTAATGTTACCCGTGCCCATCGATCCTGTCCTGCCCCATCTTGTCATGTACCCTCACCTCACATCTGGTACAGTTGTGTTGAGCAAGGTGGCCTCTGATCAGAGGGAGGCCTGTCTTGAGATGGGTCCCTGATGAAGGGAGACTGGTAACCGGACAATTCGGTGCCGGACAATTCGGCGCAGACAATTCGGCGCGGACAATTCGGCGCAGGACAATTCGGAGCGGACAATTCGGGACCAAAAAACGGGTAATTCGGAGCGGACAATTCGGAGCAAAAGCGCGCCGACATGCACTCTGTGAAAGATGTAAATAACAAAAAACATCACTTTTAAAATAGTTTTCTGAGTACTTAGCCTATAGTTCTTCTATGTAAGACCTTTCCTGCGACATGATATTGACTTTAAATTGTTCGCAGCGGCGGAAGATCTTCAATTCCTTAGTGGATGCAGAGTGTGGTTCGCCGACGGAACTTTTAAAGTGAGTCCAGCTGAATATACACAACTGTACACTATTCATGGAACACGTGATGGCATCAACATTCCATGCGTCTTCGCCTTGCTGCCGAATAAAACGGAAACTACTTACACAGCTTTGTTGATGAAATTGAAAGAGATTGAACCGCGATTACAACCACACACCGTCATAACCGACTTCGAAAAAGCAGCAATGAATGCGTTCACAAGCGTCTTCCAGCCACAGATTCACGGCTGCCATTTCCATTTTGGACAATGCATCTGGCGTAAAGTTCAAGAATATGGATACGCAGGGAGATACAACACCGAACCCGAATATGCGATGCACATCCGAATGCTGGTCGCTCTGGCTTATGTTCCAAACAACGATAAAGTTCGTGTTTATGAAGAACTGATAGAGCTCGATTCATTTCCAGAAGTTGACCAACTACTCAACTACTTCGAAGACACTTTCATTGGAAGACGACGACTACGACGACGAGCTGTTGCTCTGTTTTCATCCGACATCTGGGATTGCTACCAAGCTGTGCGTGACGATACTCCTCGAACTAACAACGCAGTGGAAGGATGGCACAGTGCATTTGCACGGTCAGTACAAATTGCTCATCCAACTCTGCCGAGGTTGATAGTAAAACTTCAGAAAGAACAGAACACAAATCAACTGGTCTCTACTTGCTGGTGAAGATCCTCCCCTGAGGAAAAAGAAATATCGAGACCTGGATCGTCGATTGCGCATGGTTGTGTTACATTACGAAAATCGTTCATCAATTGATTACTTGCGCGGATGTAGTCACAACATTAATTTAATGGATTAACATTTAGTATACTGGTAACATTTTAAAAATGTGATTTTGTGCAAGAGTGGCTGGTATTTGCTATGACTTTTTTTTGTAGTAAGCTAAATAAACTTTACTTTATACGGTATTATAGTTCTATTAAACATGATTAATAAAAAAATGCGTTTAAATTTCAAATAGATATGTTTTAAATATCCTGCTCTCATTTGTCCGCTCCGAATTGTCTGCTCCGAAATGTCCGCTCCGAATTGTCCGCGCCGAATTGTCCGCGCCGAATTGTCCTGCTCCGAATTGCCCTAGCACCAGGGAGACTACTGTAGTGTTACCCATGACCATCTGTCCTGCCCTGTTCTGTCATGTACCCTCACCTCACATCTGTACAAGTGTGTTGAGCAAGGTGGTTTCTGATCAGAGGGTGGCCCCTTTAGATAAGTCTATCATGAGGGTAGACCACTGTAATGTTATCCATGTCCATCAGTCATGTCCTGCCCCATCCTGTCATGTACCCTTACCTCACGTCCGTCACAAATGTGTCGAGCAAGGTGGCCTTTGATCAAAAGGTGGCCTTTCTTGAGATGGGACATTCACAAAGGGGGACCACTTTAGTGTTACCCATATCCATCAGTCCTGTCCTGCCCCATCCCATCATATACTATCACCTCACAACCGTCACAGATGTGTCAGGCATGGTGGCCTCTGATCAGAGGGTAGCCTCTCGAGACTGGCCTCTCAAGAGGTGGGGAAGGACCATTTGTTCTCTCCCATCGTGTCATGTGCTTTCACCTCACATCCATCACAAATTTCATTTGGGTTTAATAGCTTCTGAAGGACTTAATGGATTGAAGCCAGCTTTGGTATGAATTTTTAAATTAAAAGACCAAGGTCAAGTTTAATTTTTATTGTTTACCAGTAAAATTTTATGATGTTATGGCCCTTGTTTGACTTGGAACTTTGCCCTTCAATTTCTAATCAATAACTTCTGAAAGACTTTTTGGATTGAAACCAAGTTTTGTATGAGTCATTATGTTAATCTTTGATAATCACTATTTTGTAGTGAAATTGTACAAATTTATGAACCCTGTTTGACTTGGAACATTTCTCTTTAATCACATCATTTTGGCAGGATGGACACATTCAAGTTTAAATTTACAAATTGGTATGGTGGTTTCAGTTAATGCATATGCACAGAAGTTATGTTGTTTTTAGTAGTATAAAAACTAATGCTGGACTAGTAAATGTGCATTGAATGTTTTTTTTTGCAGTTTCTTTTGAGGGGGGGAGGGTGAAGAACCACATGTTACGCAGTTATGACATAAGTACATTCATTTTGAGGACTGATATTTGCACCCATGAAAATTCAGTCACATTAACCAATTTTTGTGATCTAGTGACTTGAATTTTCAGATCTTGCAGAGAAGCATGCAAGACAGAATTCTGGAAAATTCTCTTTTTGATAAAGAAATGTATAGTTTGTTTAATGGCATGAGTCATGCAAGCAGTATTTACATAAATTTTTTTGCATAAATAACAATCTAATCATCCTACATCATGGGCATTTGGAACACTTCAGGCCTTTCTGCCAAGGCTTTAAATCTCAACCAATTGAAACAATTGGTCGAAGTGTTTGAAAATATCAGCGCCACTCTGATGGATACCCAGGTAAGATATATAGTTTCTGTTTATACACAACAAAACACAGATTCAGTAAAGTTTTTATTTATAATTATAATGTTTGCCTAGGGGGACTGTCTGCTGCTACTGATGAAACTGTTTTGGTTCATTCTGTCAGTGAGTGATTCAGTGGTTACTGAATGGCACAACGTGGTTGTACAGAGGTCACAGCTGGGCTGTGAAACTCCCCGACAGAATGTTATGGATAACCCTTGAGTAAAGTTTCTTCAGCGGAAACTGAAGGAGCCCAGCGGCAACTGGGCTGTCCAACGAAGGTTGGGATGACAGCGGCAACTGTGTGGACTTCACTCAATGGGTTTAGTTTGAATACGCCATATAGCGCTGACATTAGATTCTTGGGTGAATAAACGGAATGGAATGAAGTAAATGCCCTTTATTTAGGGTAAGTAACATACAGCAGCACAGACTTTCCCATGTCCATTGAACACTGCAGGCGTTGAGGCGGGGATGGCGGTGGTTCGACAGAAATATGCGTGCTGTCGCTCTCCACTCCAAACAAGAACAATTGAACAAAGACGCTGCACGTGACAGCTGGGAATGCTTTGATTGGCTGGTGAGTGATGTATTAATACAGCTCATGCATATTAATGCGGACTATTTGCAGGAATGGTAGTGAATAGGTCGCCTATTGCTGTGTATAAACTATGCCTAAGCAATCGCATAAGCAACCATTTATACACAACAAAACACAGATTCAGTTAAGTTTTTATTTATAATTATAATGTTTGCCTAGGGGGACTGTCTCTGCTTAAGTGTGTTTGGTGCACTACATTGTTTTCACAAAATATTGTGTGGCAAAATGTAATTGCATTGAATCAAACTTGTTTTTCTAGATGTAAGTGTCTGATTCAATGCAGGTTTTTGCACATAATTTTACTCAAAGCAATGGTTTGCAAAAAATCAATGTAGCACACCAAAGACAAGAAATTAATAGCTATTTATTTCAGCTGGTTTTGTTGTCTGAGTGGCTCTGATTTCTTAAACACTTTGACCCATTGTTGTGATTGGCTGAGACATAAAGCTATTGCCATAAAGTCCCAAGTAATCTGCATGCTCATGATGTAGAAAGGTGAAATTGAATAAATCATGGACTAATCACCTTTTATCTTTTAAGTCATCGGCAATACATACCGGTAGTTATCATTTTCTGATGACATTGTAGTGTTTCCATGTAGGTATAAGTGCCAAGTTTTTCCACTAAGCTTCATTTCTATGATACTGTTGCATGTACACTCACAATTTGATTGGTACATTCATCATGAGGAGTATTACTTACCATTAGCAAAAAGTAGATCATGCAGACATATGAATACTTTTTTGTAGTGATTAGACTGAGTTTGTGCATTTAGCACTATTTCTCTGACACTGGTGAGTGTATGATCACTAAACTTAACATGTGCATTGAGTTTGAGAAAATTTATTCTCTAGCTCCATGAAAGTAGATAAAGGTGACTATATTTTGAGGAGGCATGGGTGATGTCACATGTCATGCAGCAGCAAAGTAGGCAAGACAGCATTCTACAGAATTCACACACAAACTGTCAGACCCTTTCATTTTTATTTCTGTACAATAACTCCTTTAAGTATTATTACATTTCAATCAATAAATCATGCAGCTTGATATTTGATGAAACCATCACTCAGTTTATTGTCAGTATTTTTCATCATTATGTACAATATAGTTATAGCCCTTGGATGTTGGACTCATTTGTTTTTATTTCTGCTCAATAATTCTCCTTATTATCATTGGATTTCAGCCTGATTTAGCATGCAGTTTGATAAGTTTGACTGTCAGCATTCTACATCATAATCATTTATCAGAGTTATGGCACCTGACTGACAGGTCACTCACTGTTGCTTTTGTACAATAACTTCCTTATTATTGGATTTCAAACAAATTTAGTAAGTAGCTTGATACTAAAGAGGCATCAGCTGAGTTTGATTGTCAGTGTGCAACAGCATCTTTAGCAGAGTTATGGCCCCTGCTTTTCAAATTTGTCCATTTTGCTTTCCCATATTTTTTAATTTCAATCAGATTTTCTTTGCAACTTTATCTTGATGACACCTTCGTGTTCCACACATTGTTTTGCACAGTTATAGCCTCTGTTTTTTGAATTGCCTCTTTTTTCACACAGTAATTCTCTTAATTATTATTGTTTTTCAACCAAAAAATTGTAAGCAGCTCTAAGGATATCACTTAAGCAGACTTTATTTATGAGGGGTGAGTCACATGGTTTTTCGACGTAAATGGCCGAATGGCCGCACACGTGGTTAATCAAACGAACGAACGAACATGGATTCAGTTATCAGTGTTCTACATCATCAGTTAGTGTCTTCCTTTAATAATGTACCTTAACTTGTATACTATATCACCATCTTCACGATTTAGACTCTACAAAACTACACTCAACACTTTCAGTAAAAAACCAGGGGACATCAGTTCCTGTAATTAGCTTGTTTGCTTGTTGTTTTTTAATCAGTTTTCACTTTTTTTTTTGGACTTCAACTTTGTGAAAATCTTGTTAACATGTTTATATGGTAACCACTTGATCTATGTAAATAAAACTGAGTGACTTTTATATGTATATTTACATGATGTGATTTGACATATGTATGTCTTTGAAGTATATTTTGAAGTATTATTGTTTTATAAAAAAAAATTGGATTTGGACTTTATTTACAGTGGAGAATAGGTTTTCACATAATACAAATCTGAATTAGTTCACACTTATATTGGGTGTTGATAGCCAATTTAGAAAAATCTCTACTTCTAAAATAGGAGAAGTATTGAAGAACTTAGACTTAGACCTCAGCTGGAAAATAATCTTTAAGGACACATTCCAGGGCAATCTGACTTAAGTTTTAGTGTATATACACAGGCATAAACATATCAGTCACTCAAATACAGTTTACTTGAGTTTATGCAACCTCTGATTAACCAACTATCATGATTTTACAATTTACAATGTACAATGAAATACTACACAATTGTTCTTTTCTTACCTAAAATTATAAGTTTAACTGACTAATGCTTTGACTCTGATGTCTTCATTTGGTCATGGAATGCTTAAAATAAATACATTAACTTTTCACTAATCTAACATTATTACCTACTGCCTTGTTGTTTAAATGACGTGAGGATGGTTAAGTTATTTTACTTTTTATAAATTGTAATCACAAAATGGATAGCTTGAACTGGTCAAGGGGTTATATAGTTATTCTATTAATAATGGTGCTTAATTAGCAGTCTGTCTAATGAACTAAATATACACACGTGAAACACAAAAAAGTACAGTACAAAGTCCTTTGGCAGTGTTTGCAAGAGTCTTTAGAGAAATTAATCTAAAGCATGGTGATGCTTCAAGATTATCTGTATAGATGTATAAAGCTAAGACGAGTCATGCTCATTAAAAAAATTTTTTTTATCAAAGTTTTTTTTATTCATCAAAAATAGTTATAGGAATACATTTATCCAGTAAGTCATTCTAGCAATAAAAACTATTAATTTTGTTACAGAGAACAAGTTTTGATCTTTGTTTTGAAAATTCAGTGCATGGTGGCAAGAAATTAAGAAATAGTGGCAAATTAAGGCATAGAGGCAAGCTCCTGTCTTGTATGTAAGACCTGAGAAAAGCCCTGTTCTGTTTATCCAAAAGTTGGGTATATCAGACAAGAGTTAATTGCAATTGCCTTTATAAAATAAAATAGAGTATACTGTTCTCTGCATCACTTGAATGGCTTGTTCAATACACGAATGAAGTTTTCTTTTGCTTGCAGCCTTTAAAACTCAAACAGTTGAAAACTTGAACAAAGAAATGTAGGCATGCAGCAATTTGATATTTAAAATTGTATGATCAAGAAAGTGTTTTGTTTTCTTTGAATTGAAGATAGTACAAGGTTTTATTTTCTACCATGGAACTAATGTATTATTATTATTATTATTATTATTATTTTGGATCAGGTGGTTTTTAAACTGCTCCTGCTTTGCATGATAGTGAGGCACCAGAGATGTTGATGAGACTACCGGTACTACAGATTGGAGTGGGTGGTCTGGGTGGATCTCAATTCAGAAACAATTTCCAGAATACATCAGGAAACCAGTCTGTTTTGAATGATGGAAGTGCTTGCATGTCTGCAGGATTGGGGCTAGAGAATGGTACTTTCAACTAAGTGTTTCTCAATTCAGTTTTTTTTATATATTTTTTGTAGAGGAATAGGTCACATAAACTGTAGAATCAAGTTCTTACAAATTTAAAAAAACAAATGGTGGACTTCCAGGAGTTGAACCTGGTAGCCTTGTTTAATTTCAGTAGCCCAAAGAATATGATCCTGTTAGCTGTAAAACTTCTCTTTTTCCTGTTTTGAGAGATTAATAATTATTCTTCTTTGTGAAATATTTTATAGTTTATGTTTTGACAAAATTTAGAAGTTCTCATTATGTCATTTAGTAACCCACTGGGCCACCTGATACGACATTATGGTAGCACAGACTTTAGTATTTTGGTAGTCCCATGGGTTACAAGCACAAGATTTGTAGGACCCTGAGGATTTATATAGATTCCCCTCCATCCATGGTTCTGTGGATCGATTTATCCATTCATTTTCCATGTTTGTGCTGTAGCTCTTACATATTGGTATATGTATTGAGACAACCTGCTAGCTGTATGAATGATGGATAGATAAATAGATAGTGATGTATTATTGCTGGTAAGTTAGGTAGTTAGAATGCTAAAACAGACAGGTATGTATTTATAAAATGATAGATACAGAGAAAGATAATAGAAAACAACATTTGTAATCTGTTTATCTATATGTAATGAATATTCATTTTCATAGCACCTAAAATTGCTGAGAGGTTATGTTGTTATTTGTCCAGATCTGAAAAGGCGACAGATTATTAGATTGTCTGGGAACAAATTGTTCTGCCTGACTGTAGATGTTCCAGGGTCTTCCAGGAAAATCTATGGAAAATTCTATCATGGAAAACCCTGGAGCATTTGGACTAATATTCCAGCCTCCTTGCAAAGTAGGTTGGAAAACCATGGAAAAAAAGACCAGGAAAAGCATAGACATTTGTACAAAATTTCCAGGGAAATTGCTGGAAAACCCTGCAATACAGTTCATGGAAAATCCTGGAATATTTGCTTGGAAAACCCTGGAATATTTGCCTGGAAAACCCTGGAATATTTGCCTAGAAAACCCTGGAATATTAGGGTGGAAAACCCTGAAAATTGTGCACGAAAACAAAGATTTCCCTGGAAAACCCTGTAAAATAATTATACATGAGATAAAAGCGAATTCCTGCTAAATTCAGTGAATTTTGGCTTTAAAAAAGCTGCTTCCTCCCCTTCCCCTGCCCAACAGGATATTGTGTCCTTACATAAATAAAGTCATCAGTTTTACAGAATATATACATGTAAATGGCCACCTATAGGTTCTGACCTTATAAAAATCTCATACATTTCCATTTAAATGACAATTTGTGAAATGATTTCCAACACATTAGCCTGCTGAAATAAGAGATATGCCATTTGAAACAATTTGCAAATTGTTAGCTGAAATAACACAAACAAGTGATAAAGATAATTTGTTTCCCAAGTAATAAATATAATTTTCCTTTTAAACATACATACGTTTTGGGCAGAATCCGTCATCAAGTAGGCCTCTACAACTGAATTCAAAAGCTGGTTTCAACTCAAGGCTGGCATTGAAGTTTTCTTTCAGAATTCGATGGCCATTCTACTTCAGCTGGTAAGTGAAGGCTGTCCCAAATTCATTTTTCAGCATCTGAACTGTAGAATATTTGTATATACCGTATAATGCTGGAAAGAAAAAAGAGCAAACAAAACAAAATTGCCATAGGGAAGAAGCTGGTGTAACATTATTCCATCAATGTAGACCACCAATGGTTTAAATTCTGGAAATGGGAGTGTGGCCAAGTCTAAATTTTGATAGCATTCACTGTGGAAATCTTTTGGACTCCAGATTTTTGCCATTGAAACATCTTTTCAGTGTCAAATAATTTTTCAATGTCCAACAATAAATTATTCTATGACTTCATTAGAATATACACAGTTGAATGTTTGGTGCCAAATAATATTGTTTTATATAAAGTTATAGAAATAATTTATTGTTGGATGCTGAAAAAGTCCTTGTTTACAAGGTGTGTCTGTAATGTGTGGTTGTGTATGCTCGCTCATGTCCCCATTTTGCAATTTACACACACACACACACACACACATTGCTTTATTCTAGCTTTAATATATAATGTTTTTCTTTTTTTTAAATCTTAAAATATTTGAAATCAAACAATGAAATTCTTTGTGTGTGTGTGTTTGTCTGTGTGTTGTTGTTTTGATATGACTTGTTGAAATTGATAAAACTGGTGGTGGGAAGTTATGAATTTTGGGGAAAAAATCATAGTAACACCTTTGTTGAGCTTGGATTGTAGTTTGCAGTAAAACCTTGGACTTGAGATTCTACTTTGCAGTAAATTGTTGGTCAGAAAATTACAATGTCCGTGAACTTACAGTTCACTTATACTCAACTGATAAAGATTTCTACCACCTATAAATGACTTATACGTCACCTATAAGTGAAATGTAGGCAAGGCATGGATCAATATTGCTTTCACTTATACTGTACTTTTACTTCTACAGACTAACATTTAACTTACCTCATTAAATATGCAAAGTATAAGTAACTTATAAGTGACCTATAAGTTCTGTATAAGTCAAGCATATATCACGTATAAGTCAGAATAAGTTATTTCCATATGGGATAGGACAAACTCTTAGCAGAAGAAATGAAAAAAAATTCTAAGTGCCAATCTTGAAAATTGACTAAGTTTTTTCCAGGCTTTTTGATGCTGAAATGTATTTTAAAAAAGTTCAAACTGTCCATACTTTTCCAGGCCTGTCCAGCCTTTTCCATGGACAGCATCCAGGGTTTCCAGAATACTTTTTGCAAAATTTCCATTTTACCCTGGAAAACCAAGGAACTTGTTGTCCAGGCTGTAGGAAAATGTTTAGTTTTTCCACTTTTCCAGGGTTTTCCATGTATTTCCCAGGTATTCCATCCTTTTCCAGAGTATACTATGGAAAAAGTACAGCCGGGTGGTTACACTGATTTTCCTAGGCATGAGTTGTCCTGGGATGAAATGTCCAGGGATTAAGTTTCTAAAAGTCTAAATTATAAGCAAAAACTGATGTCAGACACTTTGACTCCTTCACAGAAGTTTTCTCTTGATGCATTTTCTTTGGAGAGTACCTTAAAAGAAAACTTTATATTTTCTTTATCTTGATTTTGGAAATAATGGAATAAGTATATTTGTTCATGAATACTTAAATTAGAAAGTGCTAGATCAGATACAACATATACACATGTGACTTTGTGTGATGTAAGTTTGATATTTTAGTCAGAGCTTATGCATTTGTGTTTTGTCAGGCCTATACCATCCATCTGTTAGCACATGCATTTGATTTTGGTAATTTAAATACAAAATGAATAGTAATCAAATGCAAATGAATAGTAATTCAAATACAAATGAATAGTAATCAAATACAAATTAATAGTAATTCAAATACAAGTGAATAGTAATCAAACACAAATGAATAGTAATTCAAATATAAATGAATAGTAATCAAATACAAATGAATAGTAATTCAAATACAAATGAATAGTAATCAAATACAAATGAATAGTAATTCAAATACAAATGAACAGTAATCAAACACAAATGAATAGTAATTCAAATATAAATGAATAGTAATCAAATACAAATGAATAGTAAGTTCCAACTTGGTATATTGAAATGTATTGGCTATATGTTAAAATAGATTTATATCAAGCACTCATCTCCTTGGGTTCATGTACTATGTTTAGCTTGTCAACACAGTAACTTGAACATTTGGTTCAAGTCACAGATCATGGCAAATATCTTTATACTCTAATTTTCCTTTATTTGAGTACATAATTATCTTAATACATTAGGATTAACAACTCTGCTACCCAGAAATCCAGCCTTCTCATAAGAAGAGTTGTTTTCAACATCTTTTTAAAGTTTTAGTATTAACAGACATTGTTGCTTGGGGCTTAAACATCTGCTCTAGCTCCAAATTATATTGATGTAACATGTGACTTCAGCCCAAGTTGACAATGGAGAACCTGGAGTTTGCAGTGTTTGTTTAGAAGTAGAGGTCAAGTTTTCTAAACCTAGAAAATCATTTATTTTCTTTTTGGAATTAAGTAAGTGCATACATGTGATTCTACCAGCTTTTGAAAATTAAAAGAATTTTAAATTTTTTTATTAAAAACACCCAAACATGGTAATTTTATGCGTTCTGTCAACACATTAGAGAAACCAGCCGGAACCAGTCTGCTGGGGACTGGAAATGACCGGTGCAATGATGCATGGCAGAGCAATAGGATTATAATTGTTAAAGAACAGCTGACATGTGTACACTGCAAGCTGCTAATTGATTACCTTATTGTTGGAATTTGAGGAGTTTAAGGCCAAGCGGGATGTTTTTTGATGTGTTATAAGTAATAAAGGGATGAAAGGTGGACAATGATATCTTTAGAGCCTTTGAAGAAAATCAACTGACCCATGTTGGAGGGGAGATAAAATGAAGAGGCCGACCATAAAAAAATGATTTCGGCTGACACACCAAAGTAAGTATTTTTATTTTTGTCCTGTTTAAGTGTTATTGAATATTTCCAGATGTTTGAAGAGGACAGCTCTTACATTTTTTGTTAAATTCTAAACCTGTGCTTACTCCCAATGCTAAGAAACCACTAACTAAGAAATATTTCACGTTAAACAATGCTTGGATATCAGAGTTTAAGTGTGTGCAGGTGAGTAACAAAGGTCCAGAGTTTGTATTGTGTGTTTCAAAGGTTTGTATCTTTTGTATTTCATAAACTATTTGAAGTTTTCATACGCTTACATTTAGTGCAAGTCCTTGATAAAATATATCAGTTCAAAATATCTTACAAGATAATTTATTTTAAAGTTTGGATAAATTATTCATAAAAGCATAAATACATCATGTATTTTTTATATTTTATTTCAAGTCTAAATCAATCTTTATATTTTTATTTACAGTGGTGAAACTTGCGAACAGAGTTTTGGATATGAGCTTTTAAGTTTAAGAGAAAGAAGCCCTTGAGGATGAGGCTCAGGAATACATCTTAAGTCCAAGTTAGGAACTTCCTCCTCAGGGTAAACATAGCTTGGAGGAGTATTGGAGAGTAGTCAGCAACCTTATAAACCCAGCAACAGGAAAACTGAAGTTAGAACTTCTTTGCAGGCTGAGCGTGGTTGTCCTGTCATTACAACATTATAATGCTGATACAGAGAGGACATTCTCCATTCTTCGCAAAATACAAAGTGATTCAAGGGGAAATCTGGACGAGAGAACTGTTGAGAGACTGTTAAGTGTGAAGCTTAATAATCACAGTGAATGTCATCAGTGGTCACTAAACAGTGATCTTGTGAAGAAAACTTAAATACTATTGGATTTTATTTAAAAAAATCTTTGCAGTGAACTATCAGATAAACAACTCTTCCTTTTTAATTATTCAACCATATATTTAATAATAAGTAATTATTATTGTAACATTTTCCATCAGAATCTGAATCTGATTCATGTTAAAACTTGCTATTTTATTATAGTTTGAAGAGAATACATATTATGGCACAAGAAAGCACTTGTTTTGTTTCCATCCCCTTGAAATGTAAAATTTATGCCAATAAAAAATCTGCTGGTTTAGAGGCCAATCTACTGATAAAAATTTGTAAATCTACTGGTTTGAAATCCTAGTTCTGTCACATGTATGTAAGTGGTAATTCTCACTGGAGTACAGCACATTGAGCATTGAACATTGTTTTATGAAATTACAATAAGCCATATTGCCCTTCATGTCTTGTGGCCTAAAACACAAGTATAATAGAAATAAGGCAGATCAGTTTCTCAAATGAGGCAGATTATAAATTATATCATACCTTTTCTAGCCAGTCAGAAAGGATAATTAGAACATTTTTTTCCCCAAGCCCTGGTTGTTTGGTTTAAATGTATGATTTCTTCAAAAAGTTGTCAACACAAGGCTGCAAACTTACAAAGATTTCCACCAATGAACAAGTGCAATTTCTACTAGAACTTATCTGTTCTCTCAAGAACACCATTAAGGCAGTAGGCTGACATTTTGAGTCAACATTCTTGAACTTATACCTATGATATTTATCAGCCCAATGTTTTGACTTTAAGCAGCAGCCTCCTTGGTGAGACTTTGCAACTTTTGATTATTGTCACCAGAGAAAGTAATATTTTGTGCAGGAATTTTTTAAGTCAGTATGATCTCTTATTGTACTAGACACCTTCAGTGTTTCTTTTGTTTTTGACTGAAGAATGCTCGAAGAGAGTTTCCCTGAAATAATTCCATGCAATTTAAAGCTCTCAAAGCTGAACATAACCTGAGAAGACTTGCATTTTCCTCCTTCACTTACCTATTATACTAATGTATCAGATTGGGTGATGTACTTAAAGAGGAAATCTTTTCCACTAAAATATACATGTATTTGAGATTATTACCTGAACTTTAATACTGATCATTTTAGTTTACTGCACTTGCCTTTACCAAGCTTTACAGATGGATTGCCTTTGAAATATAGAAAAAAGTTATCAATTTTATGGTGATAGATCAAAGGTAAATTTCAGTGAGCAAACATAGACACGTTGCTTTCTTGCCACAACTGCAGTTCTATTGTTCATAATTTCACCATGACTTACAGACAGTATTGCCTTTGGAGGTACAAAGTAATAAAAATTTTGGATTCTGCAGCTTGAAGGTCAAGGTCACTGTGTCCTGAAGATCACTGTTAGTCAATGTGGGCCACTGAAGCTGTTTTAAACATGGCTAATGTGCTACTGGTTGTTCTGAAGTGTCTGCAAACAAGACATAACCTAGAGCTACTTCCGTGACTTGCCATGGCAAATGCCCATGTTTTTTTATTAGTTCACCCACCTCCCACCCCTGACTCCTATATATCCTTCTCCCTTCCAGACTGTGACCCATGTGTCATAACCCAAAATAACCCAACATCTGTTTTATATGTATTAATATATCCTCCTTCTGTTACTGCATGCATAATGTTTGGTCCAAAAATATTGAAAACTGTAACTGTAATTGAAGTTTTGTATATTTGACCTTTAATCCCCTCCAAGGGCCCCACCTGGGACCCAAAAACTCTAACTCCTCTTGTCAATTGTAGCACATAAGCAACCAAAGTATAGGGATAACTAAATCCAGTTTTCTAACTTTTTCATCAGTTTAGGGATCCCATACTATACCAGCATGCTATATAATCAGTTTTATTAGGGCTTTAATGTAACACAGATCCTATATCTTTGTTGGACACTGGCTGACATTTACTTGGAGAAAGGTATTTTGGTGGATTTGACCTTCTTGGTGATTTGATTTATGTGGTAATTATATTGTTCAATAAGACCACTACATTGTTTATGGCAAAGTATACATTGAGCAATTTTTCATGATAAGTCCAGGGTGCTAGCCTTATGTTTTTTCTTTCTTCTTGTTTTGTTACAAAAAATGGGGGTGGGGTGGGGGGTGTATGTAGGCATATTATCATCACTTTCTAAAATAAACAATTAAAAATGTATAAAAGTTGTGGATGGATTTTTCATGTAGTAGCAATAGGCACCGCCACTAGAGGGCACTGGCGATCAAGCTTAACATTTTCTCAAAATGTTAACCTCATTACACCATGTACTTTCTCCACTTTCGTATGTAAAAAGCCGACATTATTATATCCGAATGTATTCATGGTTGAAAGGTCAAATGTCTATATTTAGCATATATGACATTGGGCCTTTTGTACAACATATTCGGCGAAAATAAATGAAAACCAAATTTTTCAAAACGCAGAAAAAGTAAATAATGAACATATACGCTAACCTAGCCTACTTTTTAAATACTCTGGAGTTATTTTTACGTGAATAATGGTAAAATATGTGCGAATATTTGCGGAAAACCCACAAATTACGTCTTTTTAAAGGTCACCCATGCCAGCAAGAATGGTAACTCTTCCCGGCACATGGGTACGTACAAAATGGAAACAACACGACATAAATTGGGTTCAAAAACACACGAAAAATTGATTTTATGAAAGGGCAAACGTTTATACCAAGAAATCAGATTATACAAACGTATTGTCATTCATGATACCAAATTTATTACAACATTTTGGTACAACTTTTGTTGTGTAATGTAATTTCGAGATTAGAGACTTGACAGGTGATACTGATAATGATATTGAAAATATGTATGTGATTGTGATCATTTAGATATTATCAATGTCATGTCATCTGCTCTAGGTAGTATTCTTATCTAGAGACACTGGTATTCAAATTAAAATGTTCATGTTTAGTAGGGGCGAAAAAGAGGTAAAAGTTAAACTTATTTTCAGAATTTTGAAAAATGAAAACAAATTCATTTCATACCATTTTTTGTGAATATCACTATGAATATTGTCATCATAAAGAACAGAAAATAGATCTGTATTATTTCTCTATTTAAACAAAAACATAATCATAACTATTTCTTGACAACCAAATCAGTGCCAGAAGTAGAATTGTGGAAGTATTCAAAGTAAGTTTTTTTTGTTTTTTTGTCATTGATTTTATTTTACAGATATGAAAACTGACCAAAAATATCTTATCATAACTAAATTCTAAAATGGCAATTGTTATTTACTAAATTGTGATTTCAGATCAATGTATATATGTACAAGAACACTGTAATGCATTTGCACTATTTCTTTTAAGAGTAACATACAATTTAAACTTCTGTATGACTCATGATTATGGTATCTCATGCAAAAATGTTAGGGGGGGGGGGGCACATGATAAAAAGGAACTGAAAGGCTTCAGAAGTACCTGGAATATAGAAAAAGTGAATTTATTCTTGAAGCTGAATGTTCACAACATATTTATATATAACCATATGTAAGAAATATGCAGCTTTCAGCATGAAATAACATGATGTCAAGAATTTGCAAAAAGTGACCAAAGACCAATAGTAACAATGGTGGATGGCTCATGTGTTTGAATGCTTCCTGTGAATTTTTTTGAAAAGATATCATAAAGATGGGTTCATTTTTGAATTATGCAAATTCAAATTATGCAGAAAAGGTTCCATTTTAAGAGCAACATATAATTTTAACTTGTGTATGACCGAAAATTATAGTGTTTCATGCAAAAATGTTCTGGGGCGGTGCTCGATAAAAAGGCACAGGGGGACTTCTGAATTACCTGGAACATAGAAAAAGTCAATTTATTCTTAATGCTGAATGTTCACAAAATATTTCTATATAAACATATGTAAGAAATATGCAAATTTCAGCTTGAAATAACATGAGGTCAAGAATTTGCAAAAAGTGCCAAAGACCAGAATTAAAAATGGTGAACAGTACATGTGTTTGAATTCTTCCTGTGAATTTATTTGAAAAGATATCATAAAGATGGGTTCATTTTTGAAATCTGCACACTCGAATTATGCAGAAAACATTCCATATTTGTATATTCTATAATTATAAAAAAATCATCCCCTGTTGCTACACATATAGACATGGGTTTATCACATGAGGTTCCAAGTAAACTTGCTTGCACTATACATTTTGTTTTTCAGCTTTGACAGTTGTAAGAGCAACTGATTCGAATAGCAAGATTCACTGTATAAAAAGAGCAAAAGCTCCAAGGTATGCCAACTACCGTGAAAGATTCTCCACATTTGCATCATGGCCAAGCAGTGCAACACAGAATCCACGCCAGTTAGCTCATGTTGGTTTTTACTATCAAGGTAAATTTTACGTATGCTTTACAGTGATGTGGGAAAATTTAAACTGTTGTGCTTGAAATGTTGATGTTCCTACATATGTATATAAAGCTCTATGTATGTATGTATGTATGTATGTATGTATGTATGTATGAATGTATGTTTGTGTGTGTGTGTGTATGAATGCATGTCTGCATGTATGCAGTGTACAGGCCAGGATTTTATTTGTGGTGATCAAGATGGCCTGCCAGTAGAATAGAAGAGGGGTGTCATTTTCTAATCTTTAGGGCCAGGGGATTTTACTTCAGAAAATAATAGTAAATGCTGCATAATGTAAATGTGCATAAGTGTATTGCATTTTCTGTAAGATTGCCATGACTTTGCTTAGGTCATCTTTGTCAAATCCTCTAAATTTTCATACATAAAAGTTCTACTGAGAAGATTTACTTTTGCAAAAAAGATAAAAATATAATGCCATTTTTTCAAATACAAAACAGAATAAGAGATTAGTCATATACAGTTGAGGTGTTTTCTGTTGTTTTTTATATTTGTATTACTTTTTAGCATTGTATTTTGATGTGATAAAATTGAAGAGAGGTTTCCATTTCAAACAGCTTTGAAAAAATATACCAAGGTATGATTTAGATACATCCAGTGACCAAAATATTGTTTTGCTAAGCACATGTTATAAATGGTGATTAACTTTGGGTAAGTTCTTAACTGAGGCATCAAATATTGAAACAGGAGATTAAGAAATAAAAGAATCACCATTTATAATTGTGCAGAAAGGTCATTGATCATTTTATTCTTTTATTTTTTTTAACCACATATTTAGATATTTTTTATTTGAATCAAGAAGAGAAGTTCATGTTTCAAATGTCTTTGAAAAAATACCAATGTACAATCTAGATACTTCAAATGACCAATGTATTGTTTGCTGAGTATATGTATGATATAATCCCATATGAAAAACATAACTATTTGTTGCCTTAAAAATAAAAGCTTGCATGAACTATGTTAACTTCACTTAAATTTGTGATTGAGGCATCAAATAATGAAACAGGAGATTAAGAAAAAAAAGAATCAACATTAATAATTGTGCAGAAAGGTCACTGATTATTTCATTCTTTTATTACTTTTTTAACCGCATATTTTAATGTTTTTTTATTTGAATCAAGAAGAGAAGTTCATGTTTCAGATGGCTTTGAAAAATGCTAATGTACAATATAGATATGTCAAACTACCAATGTATTATTTATTGAGTACATGTATGGTATATTCCCATATGAAAAACATAATGTTATTGCCTCAATTAAAAACTTACCCAAACTACTTGCTAACTTCACATACATTTTTAATTGAGAGATTGAATAATGAAATAGGAGATTGAGAAATATAGAAATAATCACCATTTATAATTGTGCAGAAAGGCCTTTAATCATCTCACTTTGAAAGGGTAATTGTTTTGTTAATTGAGAATTACTCTCATTTATTGATCTGCCCTTCTTTGTCTTCTTTATCAGCGAGAAAATATAATGATTGATGCATATGATCTCTTGTTGTCATTACAATATCTACTGCTGCTCATTAACAGTTGGATAGTTGCCTTTATATAATCCTTAAATAATATCTTTAATGAGTGCTCTTTATTAAGACGGTCACTGTAAAAAAGCACCACGCGAATTTTAAAATGAGTTGTAAGCCATTTGATGTTTTCTAATCAAGCAAAAATTAGATCTCTGTACATGCGAAAGTGAAGACCACAGACCATTGGTCAATTAGTCTTATTGTTTCATTATAGTAATACAGAAATAAAATAAAAAAACTTTGTCATTTTTTATCATAAATGTGAAAGTCATTGACTCAGCAAATGTGATTCTTATATAATATCTTTTAAGTGCATGTGCTATTTTTACTTGGAGATGCCTTCATTACAAAGTTCTTGGTTTCAGTCCATGAACAATATGGTTAATGACTATTCTTTACTAAGGCCATCACTGTCACAAATCACTACAGATAGCTCGTTAGTTTTAAAACGAGTTGTGATGCCATTTGATGTTTTCTCATCAAATTAACATTTTATTGAGAATCTATTCTATAATACACTCCTCTATTGTTATTTTTGTTGGCAAGTATGAATAACAAGTGATGTGTGTGATCACTTAATTGTCATTACAATATCTACTTCTGATTGGACAAAGGCCTTCATTGCTCATTGACAGATTTTCATTTCCCTATAGATATATAGTGTACAGGCCAGGATTTTCCTATTGTTAGCCTCACTTAAATTTGATCTTGTCTGTCAAATCTTGCCCTCAGTTTTATGTCGACTGGAATAACCTGATGAAAGTTGAGCCTAGGCCAGTGTTCACAAAATCTGATAGCCTGACACCTGGGGCCCCTCTAATTTCAGATCAGGTCCTTCCTGTATTCTAAGTGAAGTGCCTATCAGGCTTGTAGAAAAAAATCTAATTTGCCTGAGAAAACTTCGATCTTGCTGACGAAATGTGGAATTTTATTTTAAAGTTGTTGAAGGACTAGTAAATTCTATCCATGCATTACAGAAACCAGTCAGAACCAGTCTACTGAGGACCAAAACTGTTCCAACAGTTATTGCGACTAGTGCAGTGGTGCATGGCTGAGTAATTGGATTAAAGCCAACTTGTGTACACAACAAGCTGTTAATTGATTACCTTATTGTTGTAATCTGGAAAATTTAGGCCAAATGCGGGATGTTTTTAAGGTGTTATAAGTAATAAAGTGATCAAAGGTGGTCCATAATGGCTTCTGAGTCTTTGATTAAAAATCGACTGTCCTTTGGCAGAGGTGAAATAAAAAGGAAAGACCAACCAAAAAATTATTTTGTTAGAAACACTTGAGTAAGTAATGTAAGTAATGCAACACTGGTTAAACATATTAAGTGGCACCTATGAACAACATCAAAAGTGTAAAGAGAAACTGTATAAAGCAAGACACACTTTAGTGCTAATGAATATCTGATAACTTGAACACTGCTGATCCAGTGAGTAAGGAGGACATTGATAGAGCAATTGGACAATGATTGACATCATGACCTGGAGGAAGACATTGCTTTATGTGAAATATTTTGAGATCTGAATAAACACACAAGTCAAGTTAATATGATTTTGTTTATATCTTTCGTAATAAAAATTAGGGCCCTTTTGGGCACATAGAATTGGAGTCCAGGCTTGTGGAATTTGAGTGCGGGGCTTGTGATTTTTTTAAAGTCACCAGCCCTGTGCCTGTGTCTGAATTTTTTTTTCTTTGAGCATCACATGGCATATTTAATTAGCATGTAATAACACTGCATAGCCATGTGGTTCTTGTGACAATGGATATTGTAAATAAAACAAGAATGAATTGTTTATTCAGAGGTGTTAATTGATAATAAAATATAGTAGTGCCCACAGAACAATACAGATTATGACTGCCCTGTAACCTCTTCTTTTCTCTCTCTCTCCAAAAGCTATAAATAAAAACTGCTCTGAATAAATACAATCTAACACACTGACACAACATTGTTTCATTTCTCGCTCTTTCCCTCTCTCTCTCTCTCTCTCTCGCTCTCACACACACACACACACACACATTTACTAAAAACAAGTCTTTATGTTCTTTTATATTTTATTGTAATTTTATAATGAGGTTACTGTTGCTGTAAGAATACAAGTTGCACTTAACTTTTTGACAACAGGGGCTCATATCATTGCATACAATTTACAGATAAATAATATGGTACCTATAAATAATACATGTACGGGCCATCTTAATCATTTGCCAACATAGTACACCGTAACAGCTACAAAGAAGTATGGTATGCTCTGAATACACATGATCTTGCACACTGACACAACTTTATTGTTTCAGCCACCTCTCTCTCTCTCACTAATAACAACAAAGTCTTTTTGAGTACTTTTATTTTATTGTAATTGGATTCTTGAGTTGAGAGCAGAAAGAGACAAAAATTGTACATTTATTTTGTACGTTAGTACTGTCAGGTTGTCGAGTGTCATGTGCCACATAGACCTTGTTCGGGTCTGATCCCTTTTATTTTAGTACACGGTCATTACTCCAAAATAATAATTATTTATTTTACATATAATTTTTCATATTCATGAATGAAAAATACATGAAATACAGTATGCCATTTTGTTTACCTCATCAAATGAAAATAGAATGTCCATTATAGCCCTTCCACTTGAGTAGCTTTTTGTTGGCAATAGGGATCTTTATTTAATATCAGTAATACATAACCTGTTGCTATTGCGTAGCTTACACTTTTTCCAGCTGGAAAATACCATTGACCATATGGAGAGACTCAGGTATGATTAAGGAGCTTTCCCACAAGTTTAGTAAGGGCCAGTACAATGTAATGGGTGGTCTATCTGCCCCCCCCCCTCTACATTGAGACCATTTGTCTCTGCAGTTAGTTATAGGGTATAGGGTTCACATTTCTTGGCCCCTTAAACCTCCTACTTTGGATGCTGGAGTGGCACAAGTAGGTATTTCCACGGGAACCTGGGCTCGCCTCCCAGTTAAAACACTGGAAGCCTTAGAACTTAAGGCTTCGTCACTAGTAGCCATAGCCTCGCATGCTGACCTCTTTTTGGCAGCCACTTTCAGCCTACTGAATAAGGATTCTCTGTCACCAGCTGCCCTTCAACATTTGTTGGAAGCAGTGGCCAAAACACCTAGGAATGCATTATCCTTGTCCATGGCTTTATCAGTGGAACTTCTTCACCTCCAGAGGGATGTTGCTCTGGACACATCCAAGGTCTTGCTGGAGCACAGTAAGAACCTTCTGAGGGCTGCTCCCCTGAAAGCAGAGACCCTTTTTGAATGGCTCATTCTCTCTCTGGCTTCTTAGGATTTGAGAGCCCAGCAACATCTGTCCCTCGCATCTGGGGCCCCGGGTGGCCGAGTGGTCTAAGGCACTCGCCTTTACCGATCACTGCCATCTCACCTCTGTCCGTATGGGTTTGACTCTTGGGTTTGGCCTATGTGGTTATGTGAGAAAACTTGCCAGTAGCTTCCTGTGGGTCGGTGGTTCTTCCCGGGATTTTCCTGGATTCTTCCTCCACCAGATATACTGGCCGCCATGTATAGCCTATCATGTGCTGAAAAATGGCGTTAAACCCATAAAACCATAAACCATCCCTCGCATCTGCTCTCGACCCATCAAAACTGACCAAGAAGCCATATCATCCTGACTGGCCACAGGGTCCATCAGCAAAGTTCTTCAAAGCCATGCAGCCCCAGTCTAAGCAACAACCCAAATTCAGAGCTTTCCATTGGCAGTTGGGCCCTAAAAGGGGGCACTGCAAAGGCCCAGGGAGGAAGTTTGCTGGCCCATCCTCCTTTTCTAAGGCAAAGGGGGGACAGCCCTAGGAACTCACTCCCTCTCCTGCAGTGTGTCCCTCTTAAATTGGTTCCCAGAGGTGCCAGGCTACACCTTTTTACAGAGATTTGGTCTGGCATCATGGATAATGGCTGAGTCCTCTCTATCATCTATCATAAAAGGTGGATACTGGCTTCAGTTTCGAGACCTTCCTTCTCTAATAAGGTTCCCCATGTGCTTTCACCAGTTGAAATCTGGTATGATTAAAGGAAGAGGAACACTCTTCTCCAGAAGGGTGCAGTAGAGAGGGTGTTCAGTGACCAATTTCCAGCCTTCTTCTCCCAAATTTTTCCTGGTACCAAAAAAAGGGGGAAAGTTTTGACTAATCATCAGCCTTTCCTCCTTAAACAGGTTTCTGCAGGAGGAATCTTTCAAGATGGAGACCACAGCCTCGGTCAGGGATGCCATAAGACTCTGCAGTCTCCATCAATCTTCAGGTTGCTTACCTTCACATCTCTATCTTTCATCTTCACAGGAAGTACCTCTGGTTTTGCTTGGATAGAGAGGTATTCCAATTTCATGCTCTGCTGTTTGGCTTAGCCTCCACACCCAGAGCTTTTACTAGGGTCACGGGAGTAGTTGCAAATCCACTTAAGGTCACTGGGGATCCCTGTCCTACAATATTTTGATGATTGGTTGATCCACATTGGCCGGCTAGAGTCCCTCAGACTAGATCTGTCTCACTGTTGGTCCGTAGTGACTAGGCTGGGTCTTTTACCCAACCTAGAGAAATCGGAGTTTAATCCATTTTAAGATTTTGCCAACGTGGGAATGAATTTCATGAACAGAGGATTAGTCCATGTCCTGTGGGACAGAGTAGACAAGATCGTGAACCTGTTGTTGGTGCTGAGAGCCAAGACCACGTCAGCTCATCTATTTCTTTCTCTTCTGGGAACTTTGAACTCCATAGTAGACCTGGTTCCCCTAGGCAGACTGCACTTGCACCCTCTCCAGTTTCTTCTTCTGGCAAACTGGAAACCATACAGGGACCCTCTGAATGCTTAGATTTCTCTAGGTCTGGATTTCCACAATCATCTGATTTGGTGGACAAATTGGGAACCCATGCACGCCCCCAAACCCCACTCCTATCTGTTCACAGATGCGTCAGATTCCGGTTGGGGTGCTCATCTGGAGCAAGAAGGACTGATTCTTTAGGGTTGTGGTCCTGGGAAGAATCTGCCATCCACATCAATAATTTGGAAACAAGTGCAGTGTTTGTAGCTATTCAGTGGTGCATCCACAAAATAAGAGGTCGCTGTATGATGGTCTCCGACAACAACATGTCGCTGGTAGTGTACCTCGGGCAACAAAGAGGCACACATGTCCCATCTCTGCATGGAGGTTTAAAACCTTCACTTGGCAACCTTGGAAGGGATTACCCTCCGAGTTTGCCACATTCCTGGCAAAGAGAATATTTTGGCAGATAGTCTCTCCAGGAGGGGCAAGATAGTCCTCATGGAATGGTCTCTGCACCAATCTGTAGCAGATTCCTTGTTCAGACTTTAGGGAAGACCATTGGTGGACTTGTTTGCAACAAGGCTAAGCAACAAGCTCCCCTTTTATGTTTCCCCAGTCGCCAACCAGAGAACCTGGGCATTGGACACTTTCAGCCTGAAGTGGGATTGTCTGTTCACTTGCACATTCCCACCCTTCAGGATGATCCCACAAGTACTCTGAACCAATTTGTAACAGATTCCCAGTTCAGTCTCTGGGGGAGACCCTTAATGGACTTGTTTGTGACAAGGCTAAACAACAAGATCCCTTTCTACATTTCCCAGTCAGACAGCCTGGGCAGTGGCTGCTATCAGCCTGAAGTGGGATCATCTGCTTGCTTACACCTTCCCATCCGTCAGGATGATCCCACAAATACTTCAAAAAGTTAGGACCTCAACTGCTCAGCTCATTTTGATAACCCCTCTGTGGCCCCAATAATTTTGGTTCAGTGATCTTCTCGACCTGCTGGTAGACCAGCCCAGGACATTGCCACAGAGGATGGACCTTCTGTCACAGCACAAGGGCTCCCTCCTACACAACAGCCTGCAGATTCTCCATCTTCATGCTTGGCTTATCTCAAACAATCTCTCCACCATGACAAGTTTTCGAGCAAAGACACCAAGTGCATCATTTAGTCCAGGAGACGATCTACGTCCAAGGTCTATGATGCCAAGTGGAGAATTTTTTGCAGTTGGTGCAGTAGGAAATGTGTTAATCATAGCTGTCCCTCAATGAGAGTAGTGGCTGATTTTCTTCTCTTCCTTTTTGAAGAGAAACAATGCTCTGTTTCTACTATCAAGGGCTATAGAGCTGCCCTATCCAACACACTCAAGTTTTTGAAGGGTCCAGCTATTGGTGCGGACTCTCAGATAGCAGACCGGATCAGATATTTCAAGCTGCAAAGACTGGTGTCTTGTTCACTAATGCCTTGATGGAATCTATTGTGTGTCTTGTGGTCTCTAACTGAAAACCCCTATGAACCTTTGGGTGAAGCTAGTCTACACTTCTACAGTGAGGGTGAATATTCCCTGTTGTTTTTCCTTCACCAGTTGTGGGATCATCAGCCTTCCACAGAACTGTCAAATTCAGCTATACGATAGCAACAGGTTATGTATTACTGATATCAAAATGTATTGGGGGGGAGGGGGGTAAAACTAATTTTAATGATGTAATACTTACTTGTTGCTATTGCCAGATTCCCTCCTCCGGCCCCACACTGATGTCCCACTAGTTTAAAGGCTAAGTCCTGAAAAAGAATGAGGGATAGTGCGCATGAGCCAGAAGCCACAGGTTGGACTTCAGAACATTCTGGAGTCTCCTATGGGAGGATGAATTCTCATCATATTTTCAAGGGTATTTGCTGTCCAGAAAAGAGTAAGATACGCAATAGCAACAGGTAAGTATTAAATCATTAAAATTAATTTTACCCCCCAAAAGGTACATTTTTCTATATTTTCCTCTTATTTAAGTTTGGAGACTCAAATATGCATTTTCAGGTTAGAGCCATTTCATAGAGGAAAGCAAAATCTGTCAATCTTAACAAAAATTAGGTTGTTAATTCAATAATAAGATGTAAATTACATTTTTTATGAATACCCGTTATTCTAAATATTGCAGTATCTAGTTATTCAAGGTATGATTATAGATATATTATGTTATGGCATGGAGTGTCTTTCAATTCATCTGTCTCTTAGCATTTGCTTGTCCAGTCCATTACTTTTGTAATGGTTGGAGAGATTTTCATGAAACTTTGCTGAAGTATATATCTAGACTAGATGGTGTCTTGAGGGTCTAAACCTTTAAACCAATGAAGATGTTTTAATGAAACTTTAGCCATTTATATATCATGTATATTCAGCATGTCACATACAATAGCCATGCCCCCTGCCTCAAGATCACAGTAGGAAAAATGTAACTCGGACTTGACAAGTAATTTTAAAAGTTAATATTTTGCTCTGACAGGTGTAAATAGGTCATTGTCAAGTTCACAAAGGAAATTTTGTTCAAACTATAAGCACAATGCAGTATGACTGCATGAACATGAAATGTCAAGGTCAAGTTACCACAAGTTTGTTCAAAACTATAAGCCATATAGTAGTGATAGATAAATACTAAAAATAGTATCTTAATTAAGTATACTGTTACATTGTTTGAGTGGAATGATTTATATGGATTGAAGTTATCCTATGCCAAAGCAAGGTAAGGGGATAATTTATTTATATACTTTTGTTTTAACAGGATATGGTCCCTTTTATTTTCAGTATACATTGTTTTAAACATTATTTAAAATTTACTGAATCTTCACCACAAAGTCAGTGTAGCACAGAAATAATGTTTTGCAGGAACTGAGGACTTCACTAGATGTTTTTGCTGTGATATAGAACTTAATTGCTGGGAACTGAATGATGACCCTCTGGATCAACACAACCTCTGGTCCCCAGATTGTTTTTATGTAATGAGTCTTGTGAGATTGGTGAGAAAATCTTTGAGTTTACCATGATTACAGTAAAGTCACAGTGTGTGGCATAAATCACATGATATTGAAGTACTAATTCCCTCTCCCCCCTCCAAAGTCTATGATAGTTTTTAGCTGTGTTGTTAAAAGAGTGATGGTATAACTTGATGCATGACAGAATTGATTGGCAATATAACAGAGGTCACAAGTTCAGAAAATTAAAATTTGTTTTCCAAATTTTAGGCTGGTGGATAGCAGTAAGCAAGTGTGGTGGTATGACAGAGGAAGTAAATAATAGGGAAATCTGTTTTGGACAGTTTGATGGCGAGGGTAGCATTATAACAGGTGAAATAATTTGATGACTTGAGTAGATTTTCAGGCTGCTTTAGCAATTTTTAACTTTTTGCTAATTTTTTCACTTTTTAGACTTTGACTTATTTGACAAAATTCTTGTGAATTAAGCACAAGTCATTTTCGGTAGAGAGATAAAATTTGGTTGGCACAATTGTAGCATATCTTTATAACCTTATTAGATTTTCAGACCATGTAAGCAGATCTTTCAATTTTAATCAATTTGTGAACCTTTTGGATATATATATAAAAACTCTGGTGCCAAACCCAACCAAATGTGAAAGTTAGATACCTTCATTGAATCCTAAGACCTGATTAGGTTCTGATGTGCTTTTATTTTACCGTTTTGTATTACTCATGTTTAAACTTTTTGGGACTCCATACACTTACCTTGTTAGCAAGATAGCTTTGAAAACTATTGATCTAAACCAGATCAAATTAGATATTTAGATATCTTGAGTAAGTCCCAAGACCTGATTGGATCTGGTTATTGTGACCTTATTTTTTTTTTTTACACATTTGTATAGTTGTGTAAATGACTTTATTATATTTTCAGGTCATTTTGGAAATTTTTTAATTTTTTTATAGGTTATTTCAACTTTTCTAGGACTTGGACATTTTTATAGAAAAAAAAACGTTGTTAGTACAATTAAACAAAAACCACTTAAGGTAGACAAATGAAATTTTGTAGACATATTTGTTTTCATATGTATATAGACTGATTTGATTTTCAGGCCATTACAGCAATATTTCCATTTTTTTTACATATGTGAATATTTTTTTTTAGTACCTTTTTTGTAAACAAAATCTAGCTAAAGCAATTTTGTAGATGTCACTTGAGGTAGACACATGAAATTTAGTATGCATGTTTGCATGCATTTGTAGAAGGCTTGTTTTAGATTTTCATGGCATTAGCAATGTTTAAAATTTTTTTATAAATGTTATCTCCTAGACTCAGATTTATTTGGTCTGCAGTGAAGCATAATTATTATGTGGTTTACAAACATAAATCTGGGTTTTTTAAAAATTATTTACGATTCTGTATAGAGTGGGTTTTTGTGCATTGTGGGTGGGTAAAGGATGTCTGTTTAGCATGTAAGCAAGATCTTGATTTTTATACATAATTACAGAGAAACCTGATCTAGCAGATACCTTTATATAAAGGACACCTGCTCCTAAAAGACAACATTTCTGGGTCCCATTTCTTGTATCTAAGACCCTTTTAAACTTCTGTATAAATTAAAATGTTCATAAAGGACAAATTTAAGTTGCCCCTATTGTCTTTTCTTGATCGATTTCACTGCAACTGGTGTCACTTTCCTTGACACTATTATCAACATCTAAAGATGGCATTATTTGTCATTTTAGATGGTTTCCAAGTTATTTTATGCACAAGTGGACAACCAGTCCTTCTCACAAATTATCAACTAGTGTCCTTAGAAATATGTTGAAGGTCAGCAGAACCAAAATTGGTCAGGTTTGGTCAGATGAAATAGAAATATCTTTTTTCACATAATTACTTTCCCTTCTAGGCACAGAATGTTGCCGTCTGACCTGAACAATCAAATCTTTTCGTAAGTTCTTCCTAAAAGAGCTTGATCAAATTTGACAAAAAGCATCCAGTTTTCAGGGCCTTGCAAATTTATACAAATGACTCTGATAGCTGAAAATAATAAAAATTAAATTTAAAAAACCTTCAGAAACTTTGTTTAATAACCAATAAACAGAATTTAAAGAAATTTTGACAGAAAGCATCCTACAAGTCAAAATTACTTGGTCTACAGCTATTAGGTAGATGTCAACTAGATGAGTAGCCTCAGGTCTACTTGGGCCTCTTTTAGACAAGTTGAACTAGATGAACTAATTCTATATAGGTGTGTGTCATTTGTGCATTTACGTGAGCATGTGCTATAGTATGTGCATAATCTGCTCATATCCTCCTGCATTATGTAATTTGAAAGTCAGGATGAAATTGGTGCATGGTTCGCTGATGTACCCAGGTGTTTTATAAGTGTGATGTACATCCAGGAGGGTGAGGCTAAAATTCAAGGAGTTGGTGTAGTGGGAGGCGAGATTGAACAGTTGAAAAGCAGTGGATAGACATACTGCTTTTTACTGAAGCTATCCAGTTGATACTTCAGGCTGACCACATAGATTTTGTGAAAAATCCAAATATTTTTAGGAAGACAATTCAAATTTCTAGAAAATCTGTATGAACTTGGTGGAAATAGAACAAAAATGAAGACACTTAATATTTAATGGTATTTTTCCCTCACCTTGCAGTAGTTTCAGTTCCTAAAGATATACAAGTTGAAGGAAAAATTAAGCTGTAAATGCAAGATTTTGAAAGAAATAGCAGTGGAATTTCAAACATTTTAAAAGATCTGTACATTTGGTTTATCCATTGTTATTTATGCAGTTATGATGAAAAATCTGCATAATGCAGAAAAATCTGTATATGTGGACAATCTGTTAGTCTGATGTATTTTCATTTCAAGATGTTGTAAGGAAAATTTACATGGTGTAATTTTCATAGTGTGAACAATTCATCTTCAGTTAACAATTTTTGTTATCAAACCCTTCAGAAAACTTAAAGTCAATTCAGTATATAGTCCGTAAAAAAAATCGACTTGTGCGTGTGTAACATGTTGAGAGCTGATGAAATTACTTGTCTTGCAGGAGAGAAACACTGACAATCCAACTGCAAACAATCCTGAAGCACAGTCAATGAGAAGGATGCATCAAGAACAGCAATTTATGAATTCTCATGGTCGATTATCAGGTTAAGATATCTGTTACTTAGTTACCATTAGGATACGATTTGAAAGGCTTTGTAAGAATTTGCATTGTTGTGCTATATTTAGCATGTTAAAATGTTCAAGAGAATACCAAATGTGGGTTTGATGAAATTTGGACTGTTGGACAGATAATCTGGAACAAGATGTACTTCTTAAAATTATTCATGGTCCTCAAAAGCATAATAGTTCAAATTGCCTTTTGTAACCAAAATTACATTACTGAAGATAAATTATTTTGAACATGAATAAATCATAATGTATAAAAATTTCTTTTTTTATATAATTTTAGTCATTTATAAGAAAAATACTCAAATTTCAAGTATGTAAGTCATTGTTTTGTTTTGTCTTCAATTTAGCTGATGGATATTCAGTTCTATCAAGGGAAATGCAAATGAAATATCCAACAGACTGTGATTTAGGAATTCTGTCAAGAAGTATTGGAACAGAGTACACCCAACTTGGAGTGCATCTTGGTCTTCAGTTTCAAAGGATTAGAGAAATTGAGGTGGAAAATCCCCACATCAGGAACCGTTGCTTGGCCATCTTGATAGAATGGAGGGATGCTCCAAGAAGTCAGGCCACCTTAGGAAAGTTGGAAAAAGTGTTTCATACACTTAACCTGAATACCATGATCTTTGCTAACCTCTTGCAATAAAACCTGGTGAAAATAGATGCAGAAATATTTCACAGAAATTAAAATAGGCTACTTGGGAAATTTCTCCATGGTTAACTTTTACTGATTTTTGTGGCCTGGCCAAATTTTACCAATATAAGTTTAAGTTAAATCTAGACTTAAGATCTTTGATTGGTCAATTTAAGGGTTTACCAAAATTTCAGCCAATCATATCACTGTATATTAAAATTAAGTTTAAGTCTAGGCTTATGTTCTTTTGTAAAATTCAGGCCTTGTCATAGATAATAAACTTTTAATCCCACAACAATTATTAAATATTTTGGACAATTGCAAAATTGAGAAAATTAAACACAGTTTTTTATACACTCACCAGAAGGTAGAGTGATCATTATTTGACATCTGTTTCGATTTCCTTTCAATAACTTTAGGTTGAGATTACTGATTTTAACCATTATAGTCTCTGCACAATAACTTCAGTTCTGGATTGCAGACCTTGACAAAAATTTTTGAATGGCTTGCTTTTGGGACATGAAAGAATTTTGCTGATCTAGGATCAAAAGGTCAAAGCCCAAGATCATTCACTGAAAGAAAAAATTGGTTTCTGCACAATAACTTTAGGTCTTGACATGTACCTTGACCACACTTTGTTGATGGCTTTAGTAAAGAAGACATCTGTGGATTTGGAGGTATAAATTTCAAAGGTCAAGGTCAAAGTGACTCGAAGAAAAACAAGTTTCTGCACAATAATTTTTGTTCTAGACCACATACTTTGACCAAACTTGGTGAATGGCTTGTACTTGGGTAAAGATGAAACTTCACTGTGACAAACAAGAAAAAATGTGTCTGTTAAAGAACGTTAATTACACAACTCATAATAGCACCAAGTTTTGAAGTGAGCTTGCTGATAGGAGAAGAAAATACACTAGAGATATTGGGTGACACAGCCTAAAGGTCATTTTCTCCAAATCCACAGGTCAAGTTCACAATGGCCCAAATAAAGACAGTTGGTTTTTATACACCATCTTTCAGTAAAATTCACAAATTGCTTTCCTTTGGGCGAGGAAGGAAACTATTGCTTGTAGGATTAACAGATCATGGTAAAGGTCACTGAGACCCCATATTTTTAGCTATAGATCACAGATAATAGAACCTACGTAAAGAACTTCTAAAAATATGCATGTGTATAATGTATTGTTCACAGTACTCATAATAGAAAAGGAAATTTGAAAAAAAAAATAATAATTTGGCAATTTTGACATGTACTGATGTGACATCAGAAGTTTGTTAATATTTTGCAAAAAAATAGGATGCCGGAAATTGAGATGGTAATATATTTTGTTCTTGAGACCATTCTAATGCATATTTTGAGAAATATTACTGTTTTCAATTAAATTCATCTTAAAATATGACTAGTTTAAGTGGCAAGTTGTTCTTAAAAGTTATATTGTGAATGTGTTACAGGAATCATTGTTTCATGCTCCAGTCTTACCTTTTGATTTTCCTTCATGAAGGTCTCTTAGAATCAGGGCTTCTTCTTTTTGTGAATCTTTAAATTCAGTTTGTATACACATATCAAAAGGTGGAGCATGTAATGCTATGACATCTAGCTGTCTGTTACTTTGTTTTAGTTTCCATACAACTTCAGTTTTGCACCATATAACTTTACCAAACTCTATGGATAGCTTGAATTTGGGGTAAGGAAAAAGCCTATTGATATGGGGTCAAAAGATCAAAGGTCACTGACACTAAAAGAAGAAAAATGATTTTTGCACAATAACATTAGTTATGCATTATAGACCTGGACCAAACTTTGTGGATAGCTTGAACTTAAGATAGAGACCTATCTTAATAGAGACCTATTGACTTGGGGATCAAAATATCAAAGATCAAGGTCATTGTGGCTCAAAGAAACATGGGTTTTGTACAGTAACTTTTGTTCTTGATTAAGTTCCTTGAGCAAATTTTGTGGATGGCTTAAACATACTAGGACAAGAAAGAAGCCTATTGATTTTAGGACATAAAGACGAAAGGTCACAGTTATGGTAAGTCTACTAAGAAAAATAATGTTTCATGCACAATAAGTTTAGTTCAATACTGCATAACTTGACCAGAGGTCAAGGTCAGTGAGACCTGTTGGTCAGTAATCTCCAGAGTCAACCATCCCCATGGAGAGCCAACATGAAGGACTATTAAACACATTTCAGGCATTTTTGATATTTTTGATATACTGTTCATGGTACTATTGTTTCAATATGGAAGTTGGGCCAAACACTGACAATGTGCAAATTCAGTCCACCAACTTAAAGTTACAGAGATGAACCTCTCAATAATTGGACTGTGAAGGCACACTTTTCACAAATCAAATGTTTGATGCTACAAAGTGGTTGCAGATGTTGCACTGAGAGTTTATTTTATACTTGTTATCTTAGTAAAACACTTTTGACGTCTATAAGTATTTATCTACAGGTATTTATAGTTTTATTTTCACCTGATTTCAGTGCAGAAGTGCAAAGCTTCGTATATATTGTGTATGTTTCTTTGTACATTTACTGTTTCTAGTAATTGTTATTGTCATTATTAAAGTACATGTAATTTTGGAGTATTATAGAGGGTCTCAAGGTAAATTAGCCTTTGCAGTATATCAAGAGTACCCTCTCTAAATAAAGTTATAAATGTATTATAGTGATCCTTCATTTGGTCCATGACATATTACACATAATATTACTAATACATTAATACATAATGCAATGGAATCCATAACCATACCCATCTTATAAAAGGACCATATTATACTGATGTGAATTATAGTAATGGACAACTTTGTGTGTACCATGGTATAAATGAGGTTGTTTTATACTGTGATACTACAGATATTATTACTACTACATAATGTAATGGAACCCATAAACATACCCATCTTATACAAGGGACCATGTTATACTGAGGCACATTATAGTAATGGACAAATGAACTATAGTACAATAAAGTGCTTATCCAGTTATAGATCTGTGCTTGATCATAAACTCGGAAAGCTCACTCCTGTTTTTATAAACTATTTATTGCTGAAATTTCTCAGCAAATATTATAATTTTTGCTCAAACTTGAAAGATTTATTTTTTTAAATTCTCCCTGCAGGTTCAGGGATGTAGAATGGGCCCAGGGTGCACTCTTACACGTCATAAGAGGCAAGTAATGGAGGCAACACATTTGCCCTCGGATCTGTTCTAAGATGATGTTCCAGTTGAGGTCTTGAACTTTTTAAACAAGTGCAGTTTATATAATAAAAAGCTGGACTTTGTATGTTAAGAATTTTACCCACTTTTTCGCTTTATCTTTGTTTTGTTTGTCTTTTGGGGGATACCTAAACTTATTTGGCACCAAATAGCCAGGATAGTGTTGATGTGCTGTTAAAGCCTATACATACATACATACTTTTTTTAGTATAAGTAGGAAGTCTTCACAATTGTACAAGTTTTTGCACAACAGAAAATATTTTCTTACGCCAAAGATTATGAATGGGGCTCAGGGCAGATTTTGGAAAGACCCATTACTTGTTTTGTTAGTGAAACCTCATCATTTGTCTGTTGCTAGATAGCTCAGTGTACCATAAGATTTCCTGACCTGTTCTGTTGCAGAAGGCTTTTTTTCACAAGTGAAACTACTGAAACTGGGGCCAGATGACCCATATGTTACATGTACCATCTGAAGGCTTAATGTGTTGGTGAGTTTCCTTTACCAGGCTGTCCTGGAATAGAAGTAAAAAATATGTGTCACATTTAGGTAATGCTTCAGGTGGTCACCTGATACATAAATTGCTTGAACAACTGTAAAAGGAGTTTGCTGAGAGCTGAGCTCTTATCTTGGTAACTATACAAAAGATGAATGTCATTGACTTCTAACCGTGACCTTCATGAAGAAACCATGATGATTTGAATGTAGAGCAAGTTCATCTCATTAACATGAACACCTTCAGAACATTTGTCCTAGATTTTACTCATCATTAAAATGGCAATCAGTCAGTGAGCAATAATTCTGAAAATTCAGTGTCACTGTGCTCATAAAATGAAAATGATGATGGTTTTTTATATATATTGTACAGTTTTCAATAAAATTTGTTCCATTTAATTCTTGTTTTAGCATTGTGTTCAAACTATACAAGGCAAAAGAGGAAAAGAAAAGACCAAACTGACCCCCATTAATTTTACAATTTTCTCAAATGGGGACATGCAAATGGGAGACTTAAGTTGCCAGTTTTTGCCAGAAAGTCATTCAGATGTTTTAGAACACAAGATATTTTTTCTGATGTGACATTCCTTAATCCATTTTCTAAATGGTGGAGATCAAGATGTCACCAATGAGGATTCAGTCAACTGTTTGACTTCTGTAGAAAGTGCTGAAGAAATCAGGTATGTGTGACATTTTTCAAGTGTAACTCTCATGTCCCATCTTCAGCTTGTCAAAGAGTAAGTCTGACCAGTGTGCAGACCTTTTTGTGTGGCAGATTCATATGTTTAGTCTTCTTAGTTTTTGCTTATCAATTCTTTATATTCAGACAACCAAAGTGTCTTATTGACCCCTTGTTCATAATTCTAACAATATTTTATGGTGATAGAATGATCATCATCTTCCAAATATGGTTAAAGCTTTTGCAGTGTTCTTTGATGACGGATTTAAACAGTGAAATCACATATTGTCAGAAAAAGAGGGGGGAGGGTTGATTGATGAAATTGGATGAAACAAAATATGAAATATTATGAAGCACATTGTGAGGTCTCTTCCAGTGTGTTATGTTTTATATAATATTTTCCCTCAGTTGTAAATAAAATTTGGATACAGGGATATGATATTCTTGGTCCTTAGCACTTTGTTATATCCAGATTTGTGTATGTGTGTGTGTATATACACACACACACACACACACAAATTCTCTGTTGAGTTTCAAATATTCTCGAACCACCATATTTCATGACCTTAACGTGAATTTTAACGCGTTCATTATAATATTGTGAGAATCTATTCAAATAACCATAGAAAGAGTTCAACTATATCTACTTCATTAAACATCATTAAAAAATATTTGGCATTCATGTACATTAGTTCAGAATTACAGTTTTTCCAAGCATACATGGTTTGTGCCATTGACTAAAAAATCACGTGGCATATGACCGGAATGTGCCAGTTAGGCCAAGGTATGGTTATTATTAGTTTATAGCATCTCTGTTTTTGAAAGAAAAAAAAAAGAAAATTTAAAAATTAAAAAAATATTCTGTTCATTCTATATGCAGTTTGTGCACTTGCATTACTGCTTGCTTGTTCTTTACCATATAAATACATGAATCAATAGAGAGAGAGACAGAAATACTGAGGGAGAGGGAAATTTAAAAATAGACACTGGTGAATGGATACACATTTTATTGTAATAGATTCATTGTCTTTTGATGTAGAATATATGTTTATTATGAAATAACACTGAAATTAAAAAGTCCATAGTGAATATACATTTCCAGTGTAAATTTTTCTTATGTTGTATAAGAACCCCACTTGATTAAAACCAAATATTTACATTGGATTTACCGTTGCATAAGTTCCCAAAGTGGGTTTTCCTGTTCAAGATATATAAACAAAGCCAACATGTGATCAGTGGACCTATCTTTAGCATATAATACAAAATTCAAGGCCAAAATTTCTGACACAAATAAGGCATTAGTGAAAATATAGATTTTGATTTTTTTTTTTTAAAATTACATGAAATTACCTGTTTGAATCTCATTTTGTCTTATTTTACATATTAAATACTTGCTGTCACTCTTGAAGAATACTGGTGACACAGTTGATGATGTCATTATCTCGAAACAAGCACGTTGGGTCACGAGAAACATGGCGCATGATTGAAGGATAGGAACAAAATCAGGAGGTTGGACGTTAATAAAGTCTTTCTGAGATTTCATATGTTTCAGCTAATTTGCCTTCTTCTTCCTGAATCAATTTATACACAAAGTCTCTATTGAGTTTCAAATAACAAAGTCTTTCTGAGATTCCATATGTCTCAGCTAATTTACCTTCATCAATGATGAATCCAAGTTTTAGCCATCCTGGAGAAGCTTAAAATGGGTTTTCCATATGGTTGCCATGGAAACCACACTGTTGCTGGGGAAACTGACACAGACACAATTTTGACATCATATCCAAACACTCATTCTTTTAAAGTTTCATCTAAATTGGCTCAGCCATTCTAGAAAAGTCGAAAACAGATTTACCAGCTGGTTGCTAAGGAAGCCATGTCATTATAGGGTAGCCACCCCAGACAAACTTTTGATAGAGCATTTCCTAACAAACATTCCTACCACATTTGATCAAAATTGGCTCAGCCATTTGAGAAAAAAGTCAAAGCCACACTGTTACTATGGAGAGCCACCCCAATATAATTTTCATAGAGCACATCCCAAGAAACATTCCTACTAAATTTGATCAAAATTTACTCCGGTGTTCTGGAGAAGAAGTTGAAAATAGGTTTTCCTTATGGTTGTTATAAAAGACACATCTGCGCTAGGGAGCCAACCCTAACACAATTGTGATACAGCATATCGTAAGAAACATTCCTACCAAATTTGGCTCAGCCATTCCAGAAAAGAGGTATAAAATAGTTTTTCCACCTGGTTGCTAAGTAAGTCACACCATTGGTAGGGAAGCCACCCCAGACACAATTTTAATAAATCGTGTTGTAACAAACATTCCCACCAAGTTTTACTGAAATTGGATCAACTGTTCTGTTTTCCAACTGGTTTGCTAAGGAAGCCACACCATTGCTAAGGGAGCAACCCCAGACAGAATTTTGATAGAGCATTTCCTAACAGACATTCCTACCAAACTTGATAAAAATTGGCTAGGCCATTCTGGACAAGAAGTAAAAAAAAGTTGTCCATTTTGGTTCTTACAAAAGCCGCATCATTACTAGGAGAGCCACCCCAAACACACTTTTGGGATGATCTGAGCAACATTACTAAGTTTGTTTGAAATTGGACCAGCGGCTTTTTTTGAAGAAGTTGAAAATATGTTTAAGATATTCCAAATTGACATTACAACATACCCTCATCCACCCTTTCAGAAGCTAATCAGGAGGAAGCTGAAATCTATCACAGTACATTCTAAAACAACAATTGATGTGCTCAGTTTGAGTTCTAACAATGTAAAAATGATTTATATCTGTATTTCCCTCATGAGAAAGCTGATTTGTGTTTTCAGTTCAAAGTGATTCTGGGTGCATATTGATTTAAACGACATTTTCGAGGGTTAACTCGTGCCTCTTGAGTTAATTTATGTTTCCTTTGAGAATTGAGATACAAGAATGAGCAGGACTGGTGCTGATCCAGGATTTTCCAAATAGGGTGGTACCAGGTTGATATTAACCTGAAGCATCTCTCTCTCTCTGTATATATATAAGCATTTTTAAGACAACTTACTTTCAAACACATGTATTTTCATTTTGCTTGAATAAACCTACAAAAATATTTTAAAAACTTGTTGTCTCTATCATAGTGTGTGTGTATATATATATATATATATATATATATATATATATATATATATATTATATATATATATATATATATATATATATATATATATATATATATATTATATATATATATATATAGTTGTGTGTGTGTGTGCGCGGTAGCTGCTTCATGTTTTGAAAGCCCAATGGTACGAAGATTCATTAGTCCGAAATTTATTGATGCTGAGGCTTATTAGTCCGAAGATTACCTAGTTAGTAGAATTTAAGGGACAATAGTCTGAATGTTTATTGATCGGAAAGTTTGTTAGTCTGAAGATATTTGTCATAGGTTCATTGGTCAAGAGGTTCAATAGTCTGAAGACTATTTTAAGATTAATTTAAGTAAACGGCTATTTTATCGGAAATGGTTTAAATGTTTAAAAAAATTTGTATGAAAAGTTTTGCGGATCATAGACTAGAGTTTTCACAGCACTTTTCTCTTTATGTTTCAATGAACTTAAAAAAGTCAATCAATAAGTGAATGAATAAATAACATTACTAAGCATGCAATACTGTTACTAAAGTCATAACAGTACATGTAACAAACCTAGGGTTTATGCTATTTGTTTTTATGTATCTGTTTATAGCTTTGGCAGATTTTAGTTATTATTTGTTTGTTTATGGGGAGCTGGTCTCAAACCAGGTAAGTAGCCCAAAAATTACTAGGAGCAGCCATTGAAATGTTCATTATTCGTGAGACTTTATGGTAGAATGAATTAGTTTTGTAAAAATTTATTAACATGAGGAATTTTTGGGATATTCTCCTGTATAAATGATTAGTACTTTGAGATGGGAATAAATTTGTGTATTAGGTGTAATGGGTCATGTTTCGTATTATGTGGCATCAAATACCAACTTACGGCTTAGAAAAGCGTACTGATAAATCATAGCAATGTGAAGCAAGAAAAACCATGGAAGTGTGAAATTACAGTCTTGTGAATGTGTGGTTGTTAGTTGATTAGAGGAAAATTATTTGTGGTATTAACACGTTTAAGTACCCTTCAGTTGACAACGACTGTTGTCTTGAGGTCCCTGGAAATAGGGGAAATGTCGACTCCAAGCCAGCCGCACGCAGGTGTATGTTTAATTCGCGCGGAGGTGAGACCCCTTGTGTGTTACAAAAAGATTTTCTGGTGGCAGCGGTGGGATATTGGATAACTTTGTGATATTTATTATTAGATTTTTTTTATATTTTTTTTGTGGCTTAAGTCAGGCTATTCGATAAGGCAACTGGAGGGAAAATGCGTGCTCGTAATTGGAATTCTATAATTCTAGTAAAATATGCTCAGATATATGTTTTTTATTGTATAAAAGAAGATATTGTTTTTATTTTGGTCTCTGTTTAAAGGTGAGCAGATATAGTCATTATGAGTTAATAATGTTGTGTTGTTACCTGTATGATATAATTTTGTGGTGCAGTGGAGTATGCTTCAATAGAGAGCAATTGGATCTTCCTATAAGTGATTAACGCATTTAGCAGACACAGGTCACTTGAACTGTATTTTGAAGTAGAAAAAAAAATATTGGATCTTAATAATCTCGCATAGGCGAATTACAAGTATAATAATGATTTTGAGTCGTGAATATATAGTTTCATGTGTTTGATTGGCAAAAAAGAACCTTACAAAAACTTTGTAATGTATCCCCTCTCCCCTCCCCACTCACTCCCCCCCCCCCCCCCGGCCCGGTTTTCACTAAGTGGAAACTTGATATCATTTTATTTATTGATTTTCCAAACTGTTCAGTTTTGACAAAATTTCCACATTTTTGTGCATGCTCTTGAATAGTAATCATTAGCATACAAGATTAAATAGTCAATAATAGTCATTTATGTCGCAACAGAAAAAAAGACTGAAGAGTGATTCATCAAAAATCATTGTCTGGTTATTATAATGGCCACTGGAGGGAGCACAAAAAACATGCTCATCGATATGCCATTACCACGGTCCACGGGCTGTTCAGAGACAACTGTTATCACCATTACCACCTTTTACCATGAAGCATAAGAAGCTTATCAACACTGAGTGTGATGTTCATGTTCATTATGATATCTACTCTATATGCGAGTGAGAATTTTTACAAAAATTTATATGCATTCGGTGCCATGTCTGAAGGTTCGGGTTTTGCGACGTATTAGGCCAAAAAAAAAAAAGATGTGTGTTTTCCGGTCAGCCGACCGTCCCTGTTTCTCGTTGCCGACCCTAGCACTTTTTCCCCACCCCCGCAAAAAAAAATTACATTCCCGAAATTGATTTGTGCATCTAATTGAGCCGGTTTTGCCCAGTACTTTGAAGCGCTTGAAATATTATTTGATTTATATATAATGTTAAAATGAACAAATAAAAAAATCAATCAAATGACAGAAGTCTATGCAGTCTACTAATCCTGAAGTCCCTCTATATATAGGACAGAGGCTGTCTTTGGAAACAAAGGCCAACAATTATGAACCCAATACACAACCCAGTAGAAATACATCAAGGAAACGAATGGATAAATCAAATACCACAAAGGAAAACCTTTTCATGATTGGTAGCCCTATTTTATATATGGAATAAACACCAGATGACTTGGACGCTGTGTCATGAAATACACGGTTTCTGGTGCGAATATAGAAACAATCTTGGGGAACATCAAGATGTATGACCTCACTCGGTTCACAGAAGAAGTGATCTATGCTGGAGGAAATAATCCCAGTGAGTGTAAAGACCTTTAACTTGCTGAAGAACTTTATGATCAGCTATTGGAACACAGCAATACACAAAGCAAGACTGTCATGTGGCACTGTGTGAGATGGCCCCTAATGAGATGTGTGGAAAACAAATGAAGTCATACGTAGACTTGCAGGTGGCTACAATTGTGATGCAGCACACAACTAGAAAAGTTATTTGGACAGTGAGGGTCAAGTGATGGATCATCTGTATGGAAAGAGGGACACCATCCATCTCAGGGGATTAGGAAAGCAAGTGAAGAACATAAATGCCATCATAAATATAAGTCTGATTATTACAAACTCCAGCAATCACTCTTCTAAACCCAAAGTAAATCACAATGACAATAAGCACAATGATAGTGTCCAACAGTACTACCACTATTCACAAAGATGTGACTTCTGTGGTGAATTAAAATGTATAACACATGAATGCAGGCACAAGTCAGTGTTATCAATGTGGTGGCTTGGGCCACAAAGCCAAAGCTTATGAACATATCTGGGGACAGGATGATAACAATGAAGCCATCACAACACCACAAGATAACTCTATCAGATGGATCGTGCCCATCAAGTACTGTCATATGTATGTGATATTCCTTGTAAAAATTACTTTGATACCCTAAATGCTTACATATGTTCAAGTTCTACTGGTTTTTCAATCATGCTCAAACCAACTCTATACAAACATGTAAAAATCTGCATACTTCAAGTAACTACAAATGTGTCAGAGGAACTATTCCCCTCGATGTGTCCCTCATAGTCAGGTTTACACAAATATCATCTTAGATCTTGACATTAAGGATAAATGTCTTCATATATGTAAGGGTGCAAATTTCTGTCGATTTCTGTAGAGCACATTTTAGTTTGACAGACAACAATTAATTAGATTTATGAGGAAAGATACCGTATTGAATCGCTAGACTGCAATGGTTTTTGTGTTCCTGTTTGGGGGGGGGGGGGAAGGGGGCGAAATTGATTCTTAATTAAGCATTCGTTTATTTAACGGTCAGACAGATTGAAAGGAAAAGGTTAACTTCGATCATGGTATTGAAAATGTCAAAGTTGAGAGGGTACAGAAACCATTTGTTAGCTAGTTGAAGTTGTATTATCTTTTTGAAATTCTCCAGAAGCGGTTGTTTAAAAATCTAGAGGGTTACGATGACCGCATTTTTGGCGCGTATTTATAAACGGCGGTAGATCCGTTTAACCTGATTGGCTACGCTAAATAAGGGGTGTGTTTCCCAGACGAAATTTCATGTTTTAATATGCCCCATCGCAAAATTTAGTCAGTCTAAATTCCTGCAAGAGGAAGATATTTTTGACTCCGAGATTGAATTTAGAAGAAATTCTCTCGTAAAAACAATTATTCAAGGGACCGGATGTCTGGAAAGTTGACGGACACAATTCTGGCGGTAGAAGTGAGCAATGCTTGAAAGCACAAGGGGAAATAGCTCCATCCACCTACCTACCAACCTACCCACACAAAGTTGAGGGCCAACAGAGGCGAGATAGAGAGAGTGAGGAGGGGAAAAAGCGAAAGAACAAAGAGAACAGCAACGGTGAATTTGGAGGGTCCAGCGTTAACCAGGTTATGCTGTTATGCAGGGGCAATGACTTCGATTGTTCACTCGATTCTATGATGAACTAATTCTATCGTTTTAAACAGATCGGCTATTTACATAAGTATATTTGTGTTGAAATTTGGTAAATGATTTATTTCAAAAAGAAGTGTATCTTCCTAATGTAATGTATTATCCCAGTTTGTTTTATGTAATTGATTAAACTGTTATATTTCATGTACGGGGGTTCGTGTTATTCTGTTCTATATATCTGCTCAGATCTCTATTTATTCTATCTATAAGTTTCATAATTTATATTATTATTTACTCGATCAAGCAATAACACCGAGGTCGATCATCCTCTAGATAACGATAACCAACCAAATAAAGAGGACACCTTGTAACGAGGGTAGTTCCGCCACAATATAGGACATACGAACATTCAAGGTATCAACAATAAGTTAAATCAACTGAAATTAATGCCGTTATCATAGAAAAAAAAATGTCTCTTTCCGGTCAGTCGACCGTCCATGTCTCTCATTGCCGACCCTAACACTCCGCCCCCCCCCCCCAAAAAAAAAAAATCACATTGTCGAAATGGATTTGTGCATCTAATTGAGCCGGTTTTGCCCAGTTCTTTGAAGCGCTTGAAATATTATTTGATTTATATATAATGTTTTTTTTTTTTTTAAATACCTACCTGCCTACG